>JBAJFG010000432.1:0-713543 GCA_037903475.1 Ancylostoma caninum | reverse complement strand
GTGCGAGAAACTCCATGACATGGGTCCACCGATGGAGAAAGGGCCAGCCATGGCCCAGTGCTGTGGGGAACGCCATGGGGTGGGTCCAGCTATGGAGAAAGGGCCCGCCATGGCCCAATGCTGTGGGGAACGCAGAGACACGGGTCCACCGATGGAGAAAGGGCCCGCCGTGGCCCAGTGCCGTGGGGAACGCCAAGAAACGGGTCCACCGATGGAGAAAGGGCCCGCCGTGGCCCAGTGGTGCGAGAAACTCCATGACATGGGTCCACCGATGGAGAAAGGGCCCGCCATGGCCCAGTGGTCGAGACACGGGTCCACCGATGGAGAAAGGGCCCGCCGTGGCCCAGTGCTGTGGGGAACGCCATGACACGGGTCCACCGATGAAGAAAGGGCCCACCGTGGCCCAGTGCCGTGGGGAACTCAATGACACGGGTCCAGCGATGAGAAAGGGCCCGCCGTGGCCCAGTGCTGTGGGGAACGCCATGACGTGGGTCCAGCTATGGAGAGAAGGCCCGCGAGGGCCCAATGGTGCGGGGGACACCAGGATACGAGTCCACCGATGGAGAAAGGGCCGACCGTGGCCCAGTGGTGTGGGGGACGCCAGGATACGGGTTCACTTTAGTGTTGATAATGCCAGGATGCGAACCCGCCCCTGGAGAACGGATCCGGCTTGCCCTAACTGTGAGGAAGGCGCCAGAATGCGGGCGCTCTGATGGAGGAAGGGCCCGCCGTGGCCCAGTAGTATGGATAACACCAGGATACGGGCCCGCCAACATAGGATTGGTCCGCTGTGACTCAGTAAAGTGGAGAATACCAGGATACGGTTCAGGCCTAATGTGTGAAGATGGCGCCAGAATACGGGTCCACCGATGAAGGAAAGTCCGCTGCGGCCCAGTAGTGTGGAAAACACTCGAATACGATTTCGCTTTGTCCAATAATGTGGGGTACGGCAGGATACAGTTCCGCCGATGGAGAACGCGTCTGCGTTGGCCCGATAGTGAGAAATACGCACGAATACGCCATACGATGGGGAACGAACTTCCCATTCGCATACTCAACTCATAAGAAGGAATGTTTGGGCCCATTGGAAGATTTGTTCTGCTTCTCTTATACGTAACTTATAAGAAGGTTTTTGAATTTGAGCCCAGTTAATGATTAATTTTGCTTATTTGCTAATTTTCTAAGCATTTTGCACGTGTGGAGCTTTTGCACATGCCTCAAGTGGCTGCCCCACCCCACTTTCTAGCGTCCCGAAGGGGCGCTAGTAAAAAAAAGTATGATAATCAGTAGAATGTACGTGGTTCTCTAGCTCATTTTGATGTATGCAGACCCTGCCCTGACCGTAAAACTTGCCCTTATTTCATGTTCAGGGTTAGGGAACGAGATCTTGGAAGGCCCACCCATTGTTATTGAAGGTGTTCTGCCTTAAAAAAATCAAGGACATTAACATCGGTTCTGGCGTTAAGCAGTTTATGTACCATGCAAATGTTCAACGTAGAGCGCATGGATTCAGTGGTAGCCATGACAAGGCGAGTGTTTGTTTTTAAGTTGGAGTCCAGTAGAATGACAGAATAAGATGGCTTAGTTGTTATAAGTAACGATTTTCTAGTATAGTTATTTTGAATTCTTTCTTGTGCAGTAAAATCCCATTTCCGAATTTGTCGTGTGGGAGAATCCCAGTACGCACGGAGAAGACACCGATAACGGTCTCGAGGCCGAGGATGGGCCACCGCGATGACGTCCACTGTATAAAGTCTGTTCACCTGAAGCGCGCGCTGCAGATAACGCTCCATTCGAACGCGTTGGCGTGCCACGAGAGGCTGATCACTTGCTGCTGACGAATAGAGAGCTGATCAGCCACTTTTTACGCCACCGCGTTCGATTGGAGCGTGATCTGCAGTGCGCTCCAGCTGAATAGACGATAGTCGATAAGGATGGAATCATCATGGAATACAGATATACAGTCCTCAGAAATACTCGCCTCACACTTCACCGCCAATCTGCTAAGCCGCGCCGCATCACCTATGCCATATCATACGTGGTGTGACGTGGCTAAGCTGACGAGCGGTTCAGCGTGAGGCAACAATTTTTTGAGAAAGGCTGTGCACGACGTTAGTAGTGCTCAGCAGCAGAGCTTCCTTTGCAAGCACCCAACCACTCAGTGATGTGATAGCGACCTAAACAAGAGCGTCATTTTCTGCATTTACCGAAAATGGCGTAAAACAAGTAGGCTTATCTCATCTATTTCATGATACCAGTATATCTCAACTGTGCAAAAAAAGAAGAATCAGTGTGATGGTTGCTGATGGAAGCACTGCTGCGAACAGCTACAAGGTGACAAAGTGGAGAAAATATGCGGGTGCGTGACATCTTGAACACCAATGCCCTTCATTCGCCAGAATATAGGGCATGGCTGGGTCACTGTCCCAGATTCATGCGTCGTTCCCTACTTTTGTTGCCTGCTCCGCTAATTACAGTGGGGCAGCTAAGAGGTCATTGCCACAGACATGGCTCGCCTAACTGCAAAAATGCTGTCGAGCTCTGACTTGCAAGATCAAGGACTGTGCTGAACATTTGATATGGGCAACAAGAAAGTTTCCGCTTTTGTGCCTTCAAATGTTGAAGAATTATGTATACTCTCCATGCATGACTGTCATTTAATTTCGGCATGTTACGAATTCGTGTGAAATCTTCTGTCTAACGATATCCGAGATTGATAAACTTCTTTATTCCTTCTCGCCAACGTTTCGGCTTAATTCGCCTTCTTCAGGGCGTGAAAGGGCTGCACAATTCGTGGATTCTACCAGACCAAGTACATCAGCAGATCAAGCCAAAAGCTCAACACGTTATTTTTCAATCAACAAGAAGGCCGCAATGCTAGTACTAACCTTCGGTCGTGCCATTCTTAGCCAGTCACAACTTGCTACTAGCGAATATATGTGGCGAGTGAGAATTAACCGGTTCAATCACGTGTATGATCAAACTGATATAGATCTTGATATGATGCCAACTCATTTGTGATAGTCAGACATTCATCCTTTCGGTTTATTTGCGAGCATCTGGATTTTATCCAAAAAAGCTTCAATTTCTTGCGTGTTTCTATTTCAGTTTTGTTTTTACTTTAGTTTGAGCTATTATGTTTATTTGGATTTAGAAATCGTTGCCGTTATGTCTGCTCAGCCGATGTGCCCCTAATGGTGTTGATTTACGGGAGTTCCGTTTCCATCTAAGTGCTCTTTGATTCTGAGACTTAAGGGTTGCGCTGATTCACCTATGTAATTGTCACCATTATATCTGATACACATTCCAGAAACCATACAATCTCCCTCTCTGTCTGATGGACATACGGCACAATTCTGTGTCGAGCTGAGGCGATCGTAGAGGAGATTTCTCACCAATCGGCGTTTCAGATTATCGGGTGAGATGTCCACGAGGTTGACCAAACCGTCTAAACCAGACTTTTTCAAGCAGATGCGTATGGAACTACTCATTTCGTCTGATATGAACGGGATGCATAAGGGAACTTTCCTTGCGAAGGTGTACCGCCTTGCTTGCTGGAAGGGATCTCTCTATGACGAGTGCGTTTGGGGTAGGGGATTATTGTCGTATATCCGTTTGATTCGGCTATCGAACGGGCAACTTGGATAGATTCTCATTTTTCTTCTACACCAGAGCAAACACTACTTGCGGTGTGGAACATATTGCGCACTACAGAAGCTTTTGTCCTAAGAGGATGAGAGGAGCTGCAGTTGACAATAATGTTTTTATTGCTAGTCTTCCGGAACCATCTTGTTCTGTAACTGCCCCCATGAAGAGCTATTTCTACGTTCAGAAACGGAAGCCATTTTCCCCTCGGTTTCTTCCTGGTAAGCTTAATATGCTGCGTCTGTTCATTCAACAGTTCAAAGCACTTATCCATTTCTTCCTGGATGGAACATATGACGGAGGGATCGTCAACATACCTGCAACAGAGTATTGGGTTGTGCACCAGTACAGGATTTTCGATCTTCGGCATGAAAACTCTTGCGAGAACAGGAGCTAATCTCTGCCCCATGGTGAGCCCTCTGCTTTGTGCGTAGTAATTTCGGGACCAGCGAAATATGTTGCAATTCAAGTATTCTCAGAGGAGCGTCACGATGTGGACAATTGAAAGGCTTAAGTTCAGGATGTCACGGCCGACATTGATCCACATCGTCACAATCGCAAACATCCAATTCGGGTTGTTAGTTGTTCGAACGAATCTATCCTTCACTCTCGCAGGTTCCAAGGAAGAGTCCTTCTTCTGTGTTAAAGGTGGCGTTCACTGGTCGGTGTCTCCTCGTCTCGATCAATCCGATGACGCCATAACTGATCTTTCTAGCTTGCAAATCCTCGATAAAAGCCTCCTATGCAAGCGTGCGTGCGTTGAAGGTACAGAACGTCATCATAGTCCTTCTGGTTTTATTCAGCCTAGATAACCCTTCGGACCTCGTCCCCACTGGCGCTACCGTACCAGTGACTCTTCCGAGATCAGGGGAACACTCTCTATTATTGTTGTGTCGAGCTTAAAGAAATGTTAAACCCACAGGAGATAGCTTGATGGGCTCTATTCCCCCATGAGAGGCTGAAGTGTGATTTCACCTGGAAGTTAGCCGAGCTTCTCGGAAATGGACGATGGAGCTTATTTGTTGGAGGCGACTCCGAACCGCCTCCCTTGTATCTCCCGGTCACTTGAATGCTGGGCTTTTGGTCGGATAGATTACAGGATGCAATCTGCAGACACGCAAGCACACTCACGCACGCATGCATGAACATACCCACGCGCTACCAGAATGTATGAAGTGTTCCGACACTGCAGTGACAGGGAGTCCATCCCCTGAATCCACCCGCGTTTCAGAGCAGGCACAAGGTCGCATTTGGTCCGCGATTAGCCCCCTATCCGCCACCTGGGGACGTGCCACGTAGCCTCGCGACTAACCGGCTGGGATCCCTCGTATGAGGGAGACCCATGAATGAATTCATTAGTATATATTAGTAATTGTCTGCCTCAGTCTGAGAAAGCCGAGGATAGTAAAACTCACGAGTAAAGCCGGGATGCCTGAATGAGGCGAGTCATCAGTTTCAATAAAATTTTGGCTATCAGGTTCTGGTTGGTCAGAAAAAGGGGGATAGTGCCACAAAGGAGAAGCAATAATCACTCCTATGTCCGGAAGTATTTGACTTATCATACTAATCATTTTCCTCGTCACACATTCTTTCACCGCTTATGTGCAAGTCACAGCTGTGTGGTCTCGTAGGAGTCAATATGTCAAATAAAAGTTCCTTTCTTGCTGCAATAGAAGTGCTGAATATTTTGGGAGGGAACATCTTGAACACCGGTGCCCTACATTCTCCAGAATTTAGGGCATTGCTTGGTCACTGCCCCAGATTCATGCGCTGTTGTCCTACAGTCCTTTGCTGCTCCGCTGATTACACTGGTACAGAGGTCATCGTCACATTGGTGTATAAAACTACCAGATCAGCGAAATCTAAAAGTGATGAGTTCAATGCTCGCAAATGTGAACTGATGTGTTTACTTCGCCATCGAATACAACCCAGATTATTTGAAGGTAGTGAACTACGATTGTTGCTTTCCATAAATATTAATAGATGCAGTGTCTACTAATGGCAAATATGAGATTCAGCATTAGTTCTCATTGATTTCTTTCTATTCTACTCATTGCTTTCTTTAGTTCCGTTCGTCTGCATGATAAAATAAAGTTTCTTGGAAAGAGACAGTATTTCAGATCAAGAGCATTAAAAGCACTTATACATAGCCCTCATATTGTCCACATACATGCTGTGTCTCATATATGGTAAATATGAAGCGCCGCAAATCGTTCAATTCAATTACGAATTCTATTTGATTGAAGTCTTGAAAAACAAACGTATTAAAACCAGTCTATATATAAGAAATAGAATCGCTTACGACACTTTCTTCAAAAATCTGGACAGCGCGCATGGGCGCCAAATTCAAACGATAGGAATGCATCTGTAAACAAGGTGGTAAAGAAGGGGGCTTGAAAACATGGGACACTTTCCGAATAGGACACTGTTCACCGGATAGTATCGATCCGGATATAGATTTATCGATCAATTTTATTGATTTTGCTCGGCTTAGCTCCGATCCGTATCGAAATGGGCATACTGGGGTAATCCACCACCACACTGATCACGAATTTGAAGGCCACTATGCACCGCGTGGTTATTGACTTATTGATTTTATTGATTTTTTCGCAAGTTGTGCTGCAGGCGCGGTGGAACCGTACCCACAGGGGTTTTCCACAACTCTTATCACGAGTCTGAAGCCCGCGTGGTTATCGATTTATTGATTTTATTGATTTTTCGCAAGTTGTGCTGCATGCGTGGCGGGACCGTACCAACAGAGGTATTTCACCAACCAACTTCCTGTGGAACCCGACTATTCAAACATTTTAATAGGTTGTTCCAAATAAGATGATCTTCTATCAGTGCTGGACAGTTTTTTTTTGATGCTACAATTGCGCGCAGAAAATTATCCCTCACTCTTCATCAAGCGTCGACGCGGTGGCGACGAGATCATATGCTCGGTAAGTGATAAGCACGAGACGTGCATACTGAAAATACCGCCCGTCTTCTGTTTGTGAATCTAAATTCTCGCTTGCAATTGTAAACACACTGACTGAACATAGCCAGGCAAAGCGGTTCGAATCACCTATGCTTTAAAAACTCAAACGGGAGCCAGGATATTCGCACGATATTGCACTTACGATATTAATATTGCACTTACTATCCCTTCTCTGATAACTGTACAGCACGAAAGCAGTCCGATTGGCGTATTGGTTTGAGTGGAAACCCTTGTACCAATGTTCCAAATTGCTGTTGTCCTTCCTTCGATTGCTGCTCAGGCTCTCGTCCCTGTAGCAGCTATTGCTGAGGGATGGCAGCAATTCGAGGGGGGGGGGGGAGATGGCAGCAGACAGCTTTTGTTTCTGCTCGAATTATTACGCCGTTTGGGCCGCATTCGTGCTGCACACTTGTCAGAGTTTGTGCACGACCATTATCGACTCATTGATTTTATCGATTTTTTATGCGTTTTGTTCTGCCATGGTGGAACGACTTCCATTATAGTTGTCTGGCATGCTGAACATGAGTAAAGGCATGAGCAAGGTATCTTTGAAAGTACACTGACAAAATCAGTGAATCAATGCACCTGTGCGCGAAATGTTCTTTATTTACGCCAATTAAAGAGTGACAACAAAGTCTTTGGCCAAAGCATTTATAGCAATTATTTCTTGCGCTTTGTCAGGAAACCCATGACTTTGTATCCGCATTGACAACCTGTCTCGAACACATGTGCGAAAATCTATAATCCATAGCTCTATTTCAACCTTCTGCAAACGTGAAGCGAGATAGAGATGGAAATGGCCACAAGTAGAGTCTCGGTGATATCTTTTCCAAGAAGTTCTTTTTATTGGCTCTCCAAATCACCAGTTTTTTGCTCAATATTCAAGAGGGTAGAAGCTTTCTATCCTTGGGAGACCAGTATGTAAACTTGTTTTATTGAGCAGAAATGGTTAACAGACTGTCTCTACCACTTTTTCCCACTAGAATGCACAGATCAAAGGACGAAAGTGGGCCAAGCGAAATCCGGAAAGGTGTTTTTTATTTCTTAGGCTTAAAGGCAGCAGTCACGGAAATTTTTGGATTGAAGATTCCACGGTATATCGGGGTTTTTAGAGACGATGAACTCATCGACAACGATGAAGTTGCGTGAAACACGCGATAAAGACAGAAAATGACGGCGGTATTTCATATGGGTCCACAGCGCGGACGAGTGTTCCGTGATGGGTCCCGCCACGGAACCCTGCAAATGGTACGGATTTCATAAACACGCCCCCGCTGAACCACATGCGCACACCCTGTCAACGGCGTTAGGTGGCGCGACGGAACCCTAATGTCCAGAGCAGCAGATGTGTCCACGGCGGTATCATCGCAGGTAGGCGGCCATTCAAGGTGTTCAACTTACTGTTGCGATTGTCCAGCGGCCGGCTATATGGTAAGCGACTCATTTCAGAAGTGAAAATTTCTGTGAGTGCTGCCTTTAAGCACATGTGATAAAAATAAGATGGGCTTCCGAAAAAGTTCTCCATCAAATTCCAAAATAAAAAACAACAGAAAGTTGGTTCAGACTGTTCATTGGAGTTCACTACGTTCAGCTGTAGGCCAAGACTGGTATCGATCTTTATTACGGCTAACGTTTCGGCGTTCTCGCCTTCTTCAGAGCCTGGAAAGCCGAGACTTTCGTAACCGACCCTCTCAAACACCTCATCTTCCTACAGAAACTCAATTCAAAAGAGAAGTAGAGTCAGAAACAACACCAGAGATGCAGATAGGTTAGCGCTCACCTCAATAACCGGACTGTGGGTAGAGTAGTGGACCACCTAATGCCAAACCTTGCCGCTAGAGGTATTTAGGGTGCCTTAGCGACCCGCCCACGCAGATCAAAACCCGCAGAGGTTTTGAAAGGGTGCGAGCTCGTTGGTTATAGCGATGAACTCCTCCTCCCTTTTCTTTTTTGGACTTTTAGCTGCAATCCAAAACGCTTCCAATGTTTTGAGTGCTAATATATCGGGTTCATATGACAAGATCGTGACGCCGACTTCGAGCTCCACGTTACCATGTGATTGCCTGCGATGAGCATCTAATGGAGTGGAAGGTTCATGATTTCATCAAATCATCGCAATTGCTTAATAATTACAGTGCTCCGTGAAACGGAGACCTCCGCATCACTGAATTACAGTATCTAAAGCGCAATTTAGCTACTTTCGCTCACCAGCTTTCCTGGTGTAGACCTAACAAGAAAACAGGATCATAAGTGCTCGACCACACGGACAAGCTTTCGATGCGGCGGCTGGAAGTTTGCTCCAAAAAGAAACCGTTAAAGAAGGGAGTTTTCTGCACTTTTGAGTCGGGGTACCTTCACCATTGTAATCAGCACCTTCCCTAGATTCTTCTCATACCAAATGCTCGGATTCGAGCCTGAGCTGGGACACTGCCTTTAAACATTGACATCTAAGCCACCTTGTCCCATTGCGTTGTCATGTTGTTTATGGCGAGGATCAGATGTGCTTCTCTGTGCTAGGGGCTCAAGCGTGGAGCCTCCAACATTACTTCCGTTATGATGTTGCAGTTCCCTCGGACCGATCTCCACATGGTCATTCTTGAGGTGTTTAAACCCAACTGAGCCCACAACTGAGCGAGGCTCAACGTGGAATCCGGCTCTAGTCTCTTGATCATTTTGCTATCGTTGGGGGTTAGCAGTTTAGCGCGACCGGAATTGAGCTGCCTGTGGTATGAAGATGGGTCTCCCAGATAACTGTGCGCAAATCCATGAGAGCGACCCAACTGAGCCACGATTGTTCGAATGGAGAATCCTTCGTAACGTAAGACTTCAATTTGTGCCTTTTCAGTAGAGCTTAGAAGGTTCCGATGACAAAGAAACTTGGCAGAGAGCAATAGGTGAACTATGCAAAAATTTCAGCCTTCCATACCCACTTTCAGATTAGCAAAATTGATCTGCTTCAAAGTGGCTACTTAATTTTGATACAAAGAAAACGTGATAGCTAGCATGCACGTCATGAGAAAACATGAGTGACCCGGTAAGAATATTTCAGGAAGGGATTGTCGTATTTACTAAGGCGAAAAAACTAATCATTAGCTGAGCTCAAATACGGAACTCTCCCTGTGAATTGCGAATATTCTACCAGTCTGGCCGCCTCGCCAACATCGGGCCTCCATATTTCTCGTGATCCTTACCTACTTGAAAATTCTTAGTCACACATCTACATGTAAAACATTTCCCAATACAATAATACTAGCTATTTTTTTTTTGACACTGCATTCATTCAAAGCCTATGGACCCGTAATGACCAGCCAATCCCTACTCTGCACAGGAGAATTTTCCAGATTGCTTTAGAACCTGTGTAATACTCAATGTAACAAATACAGTACGAATAATCACCTTTTTCCACACTAATGAGCCACGCTAGACCCATTTTCCATCCGTGGGCCCGTATCATGAGGTTTCCTCCACGATCGCGCCGTCCAGAAGGAGAATAGGCCTGCCACGGCTCGATCGTCAGAATACGGATTCTCCATCCGTAGCCCCGTATACTGGCGTTTTACGCACTACTGGCATACCCATTCTTCATCCGTGAACCTGTGTCCTAACGTTTTTCCTCCACTTGGCCACGGCAGACACATTTTCTATCCGTGGGCTCGCATCCTGACATTTTCCCCACGACTGGATAACGGCAGACCCATTTTTCATCCATAGAACCGTATCTTGGCTTGTTCTCTCCTATTGGCCACGGCACACCCTTCCATATTCAGGAACACCTATATGGCGTTTTTCCACTACTGGCCACGGTAGACCCATTTTTCACCAGTGATCCGTATCCTGACGTTTTCTCCACAATTGGGCCATGGCAGACCCATTCTCCATCCGTGGAACAGTATCCTGGCGTTTTCCCTCCTAGTGGCCACGGCAGATCCATTTTTCACCAGTGGACCTGTATCCTGATGTTTTCCCCACGATTGGGCCACGGCGGACCCTTCCTCGATCGATGTACACCTATCCTGGTGTTTTAGTGTTTTTTTTCTGAACTATGGAGCCCGACAAAGCAGTCCGTCATCAGTGCACTCGCACTCCTTGCAGATTTCGAGAATAAATGAAGAATGTGAGGAAATATTCAGAAAGTATGGTCAAAAGTGGTTTCAGGAAACGTCACAACAGCTAAAGATGAGGCGTTTTTCGATCGTTCATCCTGTGTATCTGAATGTAGTGTCCTTCTTAGAGAAAATGAGTCCTAAAACTCGCTAATCCCTGTGTGGGACCTCAATGGGATGAGAGCCAAGAGCACATCCCCAGTGAAGAAACCCACCGCTGCCGGACCTCTGAGGACATCCACTGATTTCTTCGACGTGGACATAAGCAATTCAATCGTTGACCAAGCGCCAATACGGGGGCTTCTCTGCTCCATACATTGCTGCTATGCAATGTCAAATCGTTGTGAACACTATCTCGCCCCGAGGTCTCGAGACCGTCAGGGTATATATATATATATATATATATATATATATATATATATATATATATATATCAGTGGCGGACGCAGGGGGGGGGGGGGGGGGCGCGCCCCCCCCCGAGAATGGGTCGCCAAATTTTCGAAATTACTTTACAATACAAATAAAAATCTTGTGTTAGTTTATTTTTAATTGTTTATTTTTATTATTATTTTTAATATATTTTTTATTTATTGTTTATTATTATAATTAATAACACAAGATTTTTATTTGTATTGTAAAGTAATTTCGAAAACGGCGACCCATTCTCCCACGCCCCCCTCCCGCCCCCTGCGTCCGCCACTGATATATATATATATATATATGACGTTTTTACTCAGAAACTGTTGGAACCAGAATGGCCCATACCGACTAAGCTATCCTGAATTCTCTCGTACGCCTTCTTTCGTCCTCCCATTGCTGGAAATGGAGATGCGTGCCTGCTGAGGGACTTGATATCGGCATCAACATTACAGGGCACAATTGTGTATATAATGCCATAGGTTGCATGTATGATTGTCCTTTGGGTTGTTAGAAGCAAGCGATTGCCAGCAAACACCGAAACAGATGGATTTAATCCACACAAAACGGAGAACGAGCAGTTCTGGAAAACGCTATTCCGGTCATAGCTGCTACCTCCCTTCTTCATGCTATTGTGATATTCGAGAGCGAGCAGCGGACGGGCCGAACTTAAGAGTGTCGAGCATTAATCACTCGCCTGATATACAGCGCTGCATCGTTGTCGCAGCTGTGCTGCTCGCCTTTCGTGCTTTTTCTCCCCTCATTTGACTGGACAAGTAGTGCTTGAGTTTCTTCTCTCTTCCATCGCATATTTACATTTTTAAGTTGTGTTCATACGATATCTATGCGTAGTTGGGAAGTTTCGTGAAAGAATACTGTCACAGAAGTGTTTGATTTTATTAGTCAGCTGTGAGTAGGAGGAGAAGCTCTTTTGTGCAACTGAACAAGACCACCTTACGAAATTGGAATGGAAATTCTTCACATGTTTCCGGACTTCACTTTGAATTTGAAGCACATGTTCTTGAGAGTGGATCAAGTTTCATCGTTATGAATTATGAACGCGATCAAAACATTACAAGTATGAAATGCTGGCACTAACTTCTTGACAACCGCCAAGCTAAGCTGCCCTTTTTTTTAACCAGTTTCTTTAAAGTTTCATTTTTTGTGAGGTGCACGCTTTTTCGTGAACCCATATCGCTGTTGTGAGGCATGAAATCCTACCCCCACCTCAAGTTCGACGAGTTCAATGTAATCTGAGCGCACATATTCATTATTTCACTAAATTGTGGCAGCAAAGTAGCACAGATAGCAACGCTATAGCACAGACAGCACGGATAGCGTCTCCAGCCCTGTAAGTGCAGCATAGCAGCCACTAATGGCCCGGATCGCATCGATTCAGGGAGGTGACCCTGAATCGATGGCGAGCTCAGTAAAAGTGCTCAGGAAATCGTAGTGATTGACTGCAGGTGGAGATGGGTCTACCCCATCTGGGGTGGACCCCAAATCGCGGGGCACTTACCCCCCACATATCGCAGACGTCCCTCCACGTGCCCTCGCGGCTATCCCCGATCCCGTAGAGGGATGCCGCTTCTTCATACCTGTTCAGGTGACAAAACCTGAGCAGGTTACGTGTGCTTCCGAGCAGTTTTCGCTTATTTTTTCGCCGAAATATTTCCCCATTTTACCCAAAAATACACGTAAACCTCCAGAAAATGAGAAAATTACACTCGATTTCACGCGAATAGCGCCCGAAAATTTAGCGAAATCTGCTGGAATTCGCGCGAATATCGATGGATGTTCGACGTTCTATTCTCGGCGGCAGCCCAGGCAGTAACACCATCTTCGATTCGTGACAAAAAATATTGCTCATGGAAGAGCATGCACTTTGCGTTTTAAGCATTTCACGCACGCAAATCCAACCCCAATCTTTGCACCTGCGCTGAAGAACTTTCTCAGCACATTCAGCTGACGTGCGCCGTACATTAGGAGGGTGAATTTTCCTCAATTTAACATGGAATAATTCAACGGCAGCACCTCTGGGGAATCCCGACGGACTGCAGCACGTCCGGGGGCATGAGCAACAGGTCCTACTCATGCAAAACGTAGATATCCGCTCCCCCTACTCAAAAAGTAGGCGGGGCGATGGGGGTCCTACCTGCTGTTCGACGCCACGATTGTCTGAGTGTGGGCTAGACTTGAGAACGTTGTCTTCTTGATGAGGCAGCTTTTCTTTCTTTTATTGCAGTGAATTTGCACGTAAGTTCTGAACCACCATCCGTAAGTTTTCTGTGGTGATTCGCCAGTGGTTACGGTCATTCAAGAGCCCCCTTCTTGCTTTGCAAGCACATTCTCATTTTACGAAAAACTTAACACTACATAGAATTTGCTCTCTGAAAATAGGAACGCCAACATGAAAAATCCGTCTTTTACACTCGCCTCACTTTTCCTCTCTCTCTCATACCTGTGCAGCACGAACGCAGCCCGAACGGCGTAATTGTTCGAGTTGAAACCCTAGCAGCAACGGTTCCTCCTTGCTGCCACCCCTCAGCAATTGCTGCTAAAGGGACGAAAGCTTGAGCCGCAGTCGAGGGGAGGATTGGAGCAACTGAGAACCGTTGCTGCTGGGGTTTCTACTCGATCCATTACGCCGTCCAGGCTGCGTTCGTGCTGCAAGGTTATCAGAGGTGTTGCCTAAAATTGATTGATGCGGCTCAAAACGTTCGCGCCATGTGTGGAGAGGGACGGCAAGCACTAGGTGACAAAGAGGGAGTGTCACGTACGAGATACCTCGACGGCAGCAGCATAAACGCAAAGGCTGGCATCCTGCCAGCTCCAGTGCTAGCGCGTATCATCCTGGCCCTGGGAATGTGATACGCCCCAGGTGTTGCCACCATCAACCAGGTCATATTGAGAATGACAAAGTCAACTATTTCTGTTAGTTCTATAGTTACCGTGTGAGAATGATATTATTAAAAGTAGTAGAATGACTTTCATTTATGTCAGGAGCAGGGAAAAAAATAAGTCGTACTAAACTTAGCAGTTATGCAAATTGCTCTGCGCATATTTCATTGCTTTGTCTCTCAGAAATTCCAGGGTTGAATCGTTACTGTATTTTTATGATAGGCTGAGAAAGTACAAATGACGATTTCGACGAAGAAATAAATTTCTATCAATGTGAAAGTTCAGCAGCTCAATCAAAGAGATGATCTTTTTTATTCGGTGGTCCTTCCCTACCCCTCACTCGAACAGCAGATACTCTTTTCAAAGAATTCGGTACGCTGTGTGTCGGAATAGCGACCAAGTTCACTAACGAGGATGCTCAATATACGAGCGTTTGACCCCAACATTCCTGCTGTCGGCCCAGACAGCTCCAGTGTACCAGTAAGTAAAGGTGCGAGAGAGGTGCGAGAACCATCCGAGCGAGTGCTTACCGCCATCCTGCAAAGTGCAAAGATGGCAGAGTCTTGCAGATCTCGTCTGAGACACGCCCCCGTTGTCGCCTAGTGCAACGCACCCCGGAATCTAACTGCAAGGAGTGCAACTCAACTACAGTGGACAAGGTACCCTAGTTATCTGCTATTCGATATCCACTGTGCCCATTAACAACTGACCATCGCCTTTCAGAAAGCCTCAGAATTCGATAAAAACGTGGGAAATTTTTCGACAGTCTCATACTTCCATTACAGCCACCACCACCAATTTTTTCATGGAATCATGTCGGTATCTATGTTGAATGCTTTTCGCACACTCTTGCGCAGGCCCTCGTACAATATATGCATATCCGTAGTACCCATGGCCTAAGAGAGACAAACAAGGGACGAAGGTATGAACGAGATCTGGTTTTCAACAAGCATCTGTCGGGGTTAACAGTAATTTCCAAAGATGGTCTGTCATCAGGCTGATTACATTGCTACAGCTCATAGCCAGGAGCGATATTATCGTGGTGATTCTGTCGCGGGTGCTGTACTTACAGAATGTGTGCGCGCTTGCAAATGAACGCTGATGTTTTTGAGCAAACCTTCTGATTGCTGGGGGGGGGGGGGGGGGACGAGGGACATCCCCTACGTGGGGAGATTGTTGCGCTCAATTCTACCTTCTGTTACTCTCAATCTTCTTTCTGGTTGGTTGAGGTCCTTCTCTTTGTGCCGTATAGGTGTTTTTGTTGCGATGCCTTACTATCAGTCTATCCCTTCAAATCTCGAATAAAACCATCCGATTTCACTAATCTTTTAGGCTTACGCCCGTTGATATTTATAGAAGACTGTTCCGCTGAATCAGTTATCGCTTCTCAGAATGTAATATTTAAAGCATTAACAAACCGCAGAGATTGTTGCCGCACTGAGCGAACAGCTCTGTTCCACACACCCTCGAGACGTGCATGCATACAAGACTAGCATAGAATCCTCAATTTCTCATGAGAAGTGTGTGCACTCATATTTCCAAGTGCTTGGTATTCATTTCCACACGTTGTGCTGCAGGTCGCATGACTGAGGAGCAGCTCTTTCACATCAGCTTTATCGCGATCTAGACGTGGTGTTGAGGTTTCGGGCTCACGGAACTTGGCCTCTCTGCTAGGGGCGATATTGCCCCGTTACTCAACTTTTGAAGTAGGGGCAAGTGTCATCCAGTCCGGGAGCGTGCAGGAAGATCCGAGAATGGTGCTAGCAAAATTTTTTTGAATAGCCAACTTCAGCCGGTGGCCTACCAACTCTTCTGCTTCCCGCATCACTCTATAATACTTGCGACCAAATCGAATATTTTCGAAGAAATGTTCGAATATTCAAATAATTTATTCATTCGGTTTCTCAGAAGGAGGGGAATTTCGAAAAACTCATTTATTCGACAATCTGGAAAGACGGATTATTTGAACAATTCTTTCTTCTGGCTTGTTCAAATCATAGGCCATTCGAACTATTCGTTTATTCTATCGAAAAAGCGGGCATTCGATCAAACCCCCTGGATCTTTCGAAACTGGCGGATTAGGACTATAATTTTACTTGGAATGGTAATTGTTACGGTATACAGGAAGAGCAGCCTGTCGCGTGCGCGAAAGTTTACGTGATCTGCCTTGAAGGCTCGTTGTGGACCCATCCCTCTCTAAAAGATCGCCTCTTATAACGTGATATGCACCAGGGCTGATCTTTGCAGACGCAAGTTATAGAAGCTGATCACGGCAGCACAGGGGGTGGATGGGTGGGATCTTCGCCACTTTGGGAAACAGGATGGAAAAATAGGAATAATCAAAATATCAATACTTAAAATTAAACAAGTTAAAATAAATATTCGAAAATATTGATAAAAATAAACAATTGAAAACAAACTGATGCAAAAAATAAACAATTGAAAACAAACTGATGCACAATTTTTAACTACCTACTTCATAGAGTATTTTTGGAAAATTGGGCCACCCCTCCTCTGAGCTAAGACCCCCCCCCCTTATAATCTAAATATTGATGTAATTAAAACTTAGAACTGCATGTGCTAGCAAACATAAACGCAACGTGAAGACGATTAATTCGCACAATTGTCGTTTAATTGTAATACCTTATACCTGATTTTAATGTTTAACTCTGTGTGAACGACGATGGGAAGCTTTCAAATATGCTGGTTCAGGACCGAATATTCGAGTCAAATATATTCGTTCATTTGGACTCCGAAAATATTCCACTATTTGAAATATTCATTCATTCGAGTAGTCCGCAATGTTCAACATTCGAATAATTCATTTATCCGCAAATTGTTAAAAGTGGAATATTTGAACTAGTCATTTTCGAATATTTGAAATCCGACAATATCCGAATTATTCGAAAGTTCGAATATTTGAAAAAAAGTTGAATATTTCCAAGTATACACTCTATCTGGGTGATTCCTAGATCAAATCCACGCTAGGAACCACATGTTAGCCCTATTGAGCACAAGGCAGCTTTTCACAAAAACTCGAGAATGATAGTGTCCAGATGTGTCGCTGAACACATCTTCTCAGTGGGTCTCAAGGGAATACATCGACAGTAATAAAGTAACGATCGATTTCAAAAGTAGGTTATTGTAGTTGTATGAAATTATATGTAGCTTCTTCGTGCAAGGCGTCAAATTCATCGGGGTACTTTTGGCGCAACCTGTACGGCAAGCTCCCAAATTACAAATCTCCTCGAGGTTTTAATTCTGTAAGGGAACCAATGGTTCAAATTCTCTGAATTCTTGATCTCGTAGTTGTAAGCCGCAACAGCCTGTTGGTGGCTTGCACTTCGGTTGCTTTTGCTAGCACAACACTTTTTCCCTTCGCACTTGAGCTTAAACACATCATCACTGGCAAACGTAACCTTGCTTTCTGGACCCTGTTTTGCCTTCAAACTTCTTACTGGATGTGATGAATGTGTCATATGACGGGACGAGTGGTCATCGAATTGCCAGGTGTGATGTAAAAAGCCGCCGAAAGAAGATGGATCGCCGTCGTACTATTGCGTTTTCTCGATGCAGTCTCTAGACTTCATCCGACAGCTCTTCCTTTTATCTGACAACTCACCCCACGTCATTATATGGCTTCAACTGACCGCTTACCGTTTTGAAGGTGATGGTTTGCTTGTTTTTGGCGTTCCCACTGCTCATTGTTGTGGCTGCCTCGGAGAATATGGTGTGCTCGAAGTTCGGATACAACTGGGCTGCTGAGATCCGCTGCCTTCGAGCTCTTCTTTCACAGTGTAAACGTTCGTCAAACAATCGAGGTAAGTCTTGAGCGAGGTTAGCTGTTAGTACTCATATTTCCTTTGTGAACTGACAATGCTACATAACTTTCAACCTCCCCATTGCTTGAAGCATTTGAATATTCGGGACTGACAAGTAAATAATAAAGTTAAATATGAAATTGATGTGTGAAATGCACAAAAAAGAATTCATTGAATATTGAAGAAGCTGGAGCTTTGCGTATTCTTCTTAATGGTTAGAAACATACTTTCATGCAATTGGTGTACGACCATGAAGTGGTGACGATATACCCAGGGATTTTCGTTGAATTGTGAGCACCATAAGGATTTCATGTTCGAATTGAATTGAATCTTGATTTCCTGACTGTGAAATACACTAGATTTCTTAAAAGCTGTTAGCCAAAACAGTTCTGGATGCTAACTTCGACCCGTTCGGGTTGCCAAGGCACCTCATGAATCAGGAGCATGGGTTTGACATCAGTAGTATGTACGCTGTCTCGCCAATTAGGAAGAGCTCTATCTTATTTGTGTTCTCGCCACTGTTTTTGAGAACACAGCCCAAATGAAAGATATCCTGGAAAGGAAGAGGCGCTTGAGGGGGATGGATCAACGATGTCTTTGACTTTCCGAGCTCTGACGAAGGTGATAGCACCGGTCTCTAACCTCAATAAAGAAGCCTATGTACAGGGTGGCGGAAAATTACCTCCCATTTCTGCAGAATTCCCAGATTTTTTCGAGTTCTTTTTTCGCTTTCCCACCACTTTGTTGTCTTCGATTCTAAAGCTGTAGTTATCTCGCGATGGTTGCCTCCAACGTCATGAGCACTACCACTACTTAACTACATCGGGACTGAAAATCTATGGCGTACCCTGTGAAAGCGTTATCCTTACACCGAATAACTGTTCAAGATACAGTGGAAAGCTTCAAAAAGCTTGGAAAAAAGAGGGCAAAGAAGGTAGATATCTTTCTACTACTGCTGCCATTTCCAAGGAAGTGGAGCTGCTGGTCGGAGCAGGATCGACAAAAATCCGAAGGTTCCTCGCGCAAAATGGCGACAGAGGTCAGGATCGTCCAAAGACCCATGAGATAAAAATGTGTGGAAGAAGCTAAACATCTGCCTTTACCATTCTCGAAAAACTCACAGCTTACCCGATATGAGAGAGAAAAGGAAGAAATTGTGCAGGCAGGTATTGTAACGATTCCTTCATTCTCGCTACCATTCGATCGTCCTTGCTGGCGAGAAACTTCTTCCCTGTAGCCAACTCAGAGAGTGACAGGGTAGCGGTTGTAGCTAAATCAATTGCTTGGTCCTACTGCAAAGCAGAACTGTGGCTAGAACACGTCAATCCCCATCTTTGGCACAATGGGGCGATGTAATGTCCAGTAGCAAGGCTCCCCCAGTTTTTGTGGATTCCGATGTTAAAATTTGTACTTATGTATGCAGGGAGATAATTCTGTAGGAATGTATGCAAGCAGATAATTCTGTAGGACAATTGCGAATTGTCCGAAAGTAGCAGACAACTCCTGTGATAAGGTTCCGCTCCTGCGTAACGGGCAAAAATTGTTGAAGATTGTAGTAGTGAGCGTTCGCATGAGTTCCTGGAGCATGCAAAATGTCCTCTGCACAGCCCGAATTTGAATGCAACGGATTTTCTCCTGTAGTGATTGTTGGAGAGAAGAACCTGCTCTATCCACCATATGAATTTCTCTTCCCTGAAGGAAGCCCTAAAAAGGCCTGGAACGAAATGAGTGAATATTACCTGCGAGAATCATGTGCTGCATCTATGAAGACGTTGAGAGCCAGCGTTTCTGCCAGTGAAGGCTATTTTGAAGTCTATTGATTTTTCAAGATATTTTGGGCCGTTAGCAAAATTCTTCGGAAATATGAGTTCTCTGCAGTTGATGGCATAGATACAGCATCAAAATTTTAGTGCACTTCCACCCTGTATTATATCTTGACTAACACCTCGAAAGAAATCTACTGCATTCCACTTTTAGGATTTTTGATCCTTCCCATATTAAGTCGTTCCCGAAATACATGAACCTCGCTGATCTCGGCGATCATTTCACGCCTGACCATAGAACCCTCGTTACCCTCGCTGCAGGTAACGTACATTTATTAATCCAATGCTGCTACTTATCTCTGTGCTCACATCTAAAGCTAAGTAAACTACATCGATGTTAGACGAAGGAAGGTCCTCCTCGCAATTCTGAAGAGTTCATGGTTGCACCTAATTTTTGTGCCATTCCACCCGTGTGGGAAAATGGAACGAAGTGGGCGAATTGGTTACATTCTTCTGCGAGTTTTTCTGTGAACGATGAAGGACAAAGTGGTCGGCGTTAACCAATCCCGGTTTGTGGGATGTGCCGCGCATTCGACTTCACCTGAACATTCTAGAGACATTGAATGCGTATGTGCCCTGTACAGTGACTTGTACGGGACATCCGACGTAGATCAGTGCTGCGGAAGACTTGGTTGTCCTCGAGCGGGATCGAACCATCGATCATTCAGTGGACCCCTTTCCACTGCTCTATGCGCGCCCAAGCTTTCAATAATTTTTTTATATTATTCAAGAGTTTTTTACACTCTATTTATAATAATATAACACCTCTCCTCAACACTAATAATTTTACTAAAGTAATGCAGCTATCACATAGCTAGTGCCATGGTACCTACAAATAGTTGATGTGTTCTAAACTTTTGACTACTTCTGATAAAGTTGAAGGCGTGAAACACAAAAATGCCAGAAAATCGTTGAGCTTTTCAAACCCTTCTCCTCCTCAGATACAGCAGAGTGTGTAGTAGTAAAACCATTGTAGTGAAACCACTCCGGAGACCGTTTTTCTGAAGCCCAAGGACGAGACATACACTACTGCACCTTGTCAGGCGAGGGTTGACATTCAAACCAGATAGATTTCGTTCTGATTGCCGAATGCGGGCTCTTTCACTTTCCATATCGAAATATTAATTTCTGATTAACTTACTCACTTACTCATAGATTTTTGATAAAGTCGAAAAAGGTCGGGAACTCTGTTGGGAATTCAACAATAATCCTACAGGCTCATTACCATGTCATAGGCCTCAATTTTCTCTCAGAGTGGCCGGCGCAGAGAGGAAGAACTGAGGTTTCCGCCTATTTCAGATACCCGGACCATAGAAATTCCAGAAATAAACCTTGTAGAATGTTACTTCTAAAATTGAATTTCTATGAATGAATGTCTTAAAAAGACTATGATAAAGGAAAGAAAACAAGAAAAAAGTTGATACGAGATTGTTAAACATCTCATGAACCGTTTCTGAAAAAAAAACCGACCGTAGTACTTGGAAATATGACTTGCTTCAAAGCCATAGAAGCTATATTAGCCTTGAGGTTTATGATTTCATGAAGAAGCGAGGGAAAAAAGTCGTATACACTGTTCAAGGGTCATATTCCAGAAGTTCGTAAAGTGCCTCCACACTGGAACGAATATTCGAACAACTTTGTCGCTCTGAATGTCGACCGAAGAGCGTTCCCTGTAGTCCTTACGTCAACCAGCACCACCAGCACCACCACAACCCAGCCACCGACGGAACGAGCTCGAGGTTGGTGATCCTGGGAAAACAGGAAGAAATAACAGAAGGTACTTTGCAGAGAACGTGGATGTCGCCGGGATCATTGCAAATTTAACAGAGCATTTCGAAAATAGGCTACGTAAACTGAAGGATGTCATGCAGCTGGAGCAGCAAGAGAGAATCACCGCTCTGCAGGTAAATTACTGCTTTATTCACCTACTGGAAGTAGCTGTGATTACTATCTAAGCTACAATTCTCTCAAATCTTCTGTTCACAGGCTCGCTTTGAAAATGAACTCAAAATATCGGAGATGAAGGTAGAACGAAAATTCTCCGATCTCAAGAGGAAACAAGAATCGGAGTTGAAGAAGCTGATGGTAAGTGATTGGGGCATTTCTGTTGGATACGGATACTACGTGGCGTTGTTGTCCAGGTTTTAGGCAGGACCTACTTGTCCGCTTCTGTATAGTAATCTACATAGAACCGGTGAAGGAAGATACAAGAAATCAACCATAAAAGTCAACCACTCTCCCTATTTGCTCTAACTTGCGACTTACAGCCAAGCACTGCGCAATTTTAGTGGAAATTGGCATATTTATGTAAAAAAGAAGATCTTTTTGGACTTGTGAATGAACAAAAACGAGAAAACCTCCCAATCTCTCATCTCTCATCATTGTTCTCATCTCTACCAAATGGTAGATAAACTAGTTGCTTATCTCGTCTTCTTCCCTCCGAGGAAAGGACTATGTGCCTTTACGTAGAAAGCGCGGTGGAAATGAGCATTTTGTCAGGTGTTTCATATGTCTTCTCTTACTGTATTGCATCCAGTGGAACCAATTTCAGAAACGCCTTGATCTCGCTGCCTCTAGGCCGTTCCGCTACACTGACAAGGAATACATTTTTGTAGAGGTTCGTTCTTTTATAAAGGTATTTGTTTGATAGAGGTGCGTGTTCTGAATATCTGTATTTAGGATCGAAAGTCGTGGTATGAGGCGGAGGAGGACTGTCTCTCCTGGGGAGGGCATCTCACGTCCATTAGCGACGAGCATGAGAACTCATTTGTGCGAGGTTAGTTCACAAAGTGGCCAAAATTCACAAAAGCTGCTCCAATACAATTATGCATTTGGAATTCAAACTGATTTTCTCTCCCTCATCAGAAAGTTGTTTTCGTGGATGCAAAATAGTACGGGAAATACACACGTTTCGCTTTTTTATGCATGTGTTTTGCTCATATCTCTTGCCGGAAACAATGAGATGTTACTGCTTGTAGAATAGGCTCTAAAAGCATTCAAAAAACATGACACGAGCTTCTGTTTAAGCATTCAAATGTCACTTCGCAGTTCTTGTTGAATTTCTCTTTCAATGTCTAAAAGCATAATGTGACAAGAACACAAAAGCTGTGGAAGATGTCTAAAAATCATGCAAGATACACAAAATATGAATAGGGAATATGAAGCTGTGTTCTGAGAACTCGGACCTGGAAACTTTCGTGAAGAGATGAAGCAGGAGCTGCAGCAATAACGCAGTAACTGAAGCGTTACCACTGAGATAATCCAGGGCCCGGTTATTCCAATTGGAAGGATTGGTGATCTCATACCCATGTGTATCATGGGCAATTGTTGAGTATAGATAACGTCACGTACAAGGAAACATATTGATGGGTGCGTGGGTAATCTCAGTTATGCATCCGATTCCAAGAACTTTTATATTGACAGAGGAAGAAGATTGCGACAGATGCATGAAATTTCGAAAAAAAGTCTTGAGTGAACTTACCGTTGTGAAAATTGCTAAATATTAGTCACCTACTGAGTACATCCAATGATTTTTACATTCACATACAACGCTAATCTTGATGTGTATTGGGTAGAATAATGCCCATTCCTAGGGGCACAGAGCCCGGCCGTAAACTGAGGTAGATATTAGGAGAACTCAAACAAAAATTGAAGATTGGAAAAGATTTGATCTATTGAGATTAATTGTGCTCTGAAAGCGAACCTGAAACACACAGTTTGCATTAGTTACAATTCCTTGTTTGAACTGTTCTGCACACTCTAGTACCAAGTTTGGAAAAGCCGCTCGACTTCTTAAGGTCTTCTGCAAGCTGACTCGGCTTGGATTGGTGTCAACGATGTCCAAGTGGAGAACATTTTCGTGAACAGTGACAAGACTCCTGTTGCTTATAAGAATTTCCAAGAAGGTTGGTGAAATTTTTCCACTCTGCATACGGTAACCACGGTAACTGTTGGACCGAAAACGAAAAAAAAACCCGAATCCGCGTTTTTTTTCGTTTTTTTTCTCCATAACTCAGTTCATTTTGCTTCTTATCAGAATTTCCTACCACCAATCGATTTGTGGAGTTGAGATCTACAAGATGAGCCTGATATCGTTCTGAAATTTTTATTGGAAAAGCATCTACTTCCCAAGGTACCCACGGGTACGAATTAGCGAGTCCCCGCAATAATTGTAACCTAAAGATATGCGCAACTTCACCTTGCAGATTATGCAATGAAGGTAAAGTAACACTAACATTTCCGTAATCCACGGCTCAAAGCGATCAATTTGGTATCCCATCCAGCTACGTTTCTGCCGCTTCGAAACTTTTCAAATTTTTCGATCGATACTGTTTTTCACCAGTCAGAAACGCATTGTTTGTCCATTTAAAGAATTCTCCTCTGTCAAATCTGCAGATACGCTGTAAGTTCTAGGTGATATCAGAGTGGAACACTGCTAGAGTAGATTAGCGTTTTCTGTGACCGGAAAAGGCTACTTTGTGGCATAGCATTTATATGGTGCTCTGTTCCAATCTTCACGTGGCTGAAGTCATGATTTGAGGCCTCCAACTTTGGCAATTTTTCACAAGTGCTCGATATTTATATTAAATCGTAATTTTCACAGTTTCCAGAACTTGCCAACGTATTTTAAATGTACCATTCCATTTATCTCGACGTGGTCTATCGAATAATGCCAGTTTCAATCAAATTCACGATATTCAAAATTTCAGCCCTAAGTCCCGCCCACATCCATGACGGGCTATCCTCGCGGCCTAGGAATTCTCCGTTGGACATTCCATGCCTCCGGTAATTTCGCGCCAAATGGACATTCCACTACTTTTGAGTAGGACTTAGAATAGGAAAGATCAAAAGATTGGGAAATGCGAAAACTGCTCGGAAGAAATTTTTTACTGGAAATTTCAATGGTTTTGAAAATTATCGAAATTCCACTTTCTGTTAGCCGAAAACATTAATGTTCTGCTGTATTCCCCAGGTTACCAGCCATCTTATTTCTCAGGAAGCGAAGACTTGGAGAGAGGAGTGATTCAAGCAAAGATGTTTTTACAGCGTCCGTTGCGCCCAGTTAATTTCCGCTATGTTGCCGGCTGATTCAGGCGAAGTACTTGGAATCAGCCGGCAATGCGCCGACGCACTGTAAAATTCTCGTACACCGATGATTCAGGAGAGCCGGACAACGCAAGTCACAACGAGAACTGCGTCGCCATGGAAGCGTCGGGAGAGTGGATGGACGCCTTTTGCCTCGTTACGAAGCCGTTCATTTGCAAGCGATGACTTTGGATGCTGGCAGCCGCAACTCTCTGCCGTACACCAATTAGAGTGTCTAAGAGCTTCGTTTTACTCAATAACGACCTAAATTCTAACAAGCTTTACTTACCTCCACGGGAAGCAGCCAGTACTGCCATAAGTAGCAAGTAGTAAAATCATATTTCCGGCAGAAAAACAGGGCTAATCGTTTTTGCTAATTTGACCTTCTCGCTTGTTGCTAAAATATGTATTTTAAATGCCGGTATAGACGTATGCTGAGACGTGTGTTGTGATTTTGTAGGCATTTTCCAACGTGTGTTGAGCAACACCTTTTCCGAAAGAACGACTTAAAGGACATGATAAAGGTATTGCAATAGTAGTTATAATAACTTATAGGGTTCGCAAGAAAATCTGCTTGGATTGTATCCGGTACAATTAGTCCTGAGAGAAGAGACACAGATTACTCTCTGGGTAAACTATGTGGAATACAAGTCTAACCACTTTCCTTAGCAGCAACAGATGAAGCAAATCGAGCGGAATCTGTACATATTCGTGTAGAAATCTCACCTGCTTCTAGAGAATTTTTTTGAGAACTGACAGGAAATTACGAGAAAGCCATGTAAAAAAAGTGCGGGAACCTTGTCAAAAACTCTAAATTTGAGTGTAATTCACGTAGCGCCTCCAAGAAATCTAGCTGGTTCTGCTCGAATTTGCCCGTCAAAAGTTCTAATAATTCTATGCTGCTTCTCTTAATCCAATTCCTGAAGAGAAAAATGGGTGAGAATCAAATTTGGCTCGAGTTCTCTCCAACTGGTGGAATTAGACTTTCTGAGGGTTTAACATGATCTGAAATGCAAGTTACTCGTGTGCTGCTCAGGAAATAAAATGGTCAATAAACTTTGACGAGTCCTTCTGCTCAGGTAGAGTGACAGTATTCAGCCTCTTTGAGCCATTGAATATGCAACTAAAAGTTTGTTCAAGTACAAATGTTGTACAAGTTCCAAATTCCTCTGTGCTCTCTTCATTTTTGTAATCCGACCGCTCCGATGTTGAAAGAAAAAATGACGGTCCGCTCCTACTGCACCGGTAGGCGCTCCAGTTCTCTGCGCTTTTATCCTGCCCTTTCCATCTTCACAGAAAAACGCTCTGTTGTCGCTATATAGGTAGACCAAAGCCTGTTTGTGTACATATGGACTGTTTTTTTTGCCATATGTACTGAATAAAGTTTTTAAAGAGTAAAATACAGTTGCAACGCTGTGTGAGTTGAGGTCCCCGCTATCGAATATCTATTGCCAAGTGCGCGCACTGAAAGTTACAAAAATGTTTCGGGATTTTTTACAAAACCACTCTGTAGGATAATTAGAGATTCCACTACCTGCTACTACCTGCTACTCAAACTTTTATCAAAAACCATAAAAAAGGGAAGGATGAAGAAGAGGATCCTCCCACTTACCACACACCAATCCCTTAAAGGCAGCACTCACGGAAATTTTTTTGTTGAAGATTTAGCGGTATATCCGGGTTTTTAGGGACGATGAACTCATTGACAACGATGACGTAGCGTGAAACACGCGAAAAACACAGAAAAAGATGGCGGTATTTCATTTGTGTCCACAGCGCGGACGAGTGTTCCGTGATGGGTCCCGGCACGGAACCCTGCAAATGGTACGAATTCCATAGGCACGCCCCCGCTGAACCACATGCACACACCCTGTCAAAAGCGTTAATTGGCGCGACGGAACCCTAATGTCCAGAGCGGCATATGTGTCCACGGCAGTATCTTCGCAGGTAGGCGGCCATTCAAGGTGTTCAACTTACTGTTGCGATTGTCCAGCGGCCGGCTATATAGTAAGCGACTCATTTCAGAAGTGAAAATTTCCGTGAGTGCTGCCTTTAAGTGTGTAATAAAGGCCTAGAGGAATACGCCTTGCTCTGTTTTCATCAGCAAAGAAGTGCGGGCATGCAAGGTCATGGTAAAAAAGAAAACTAAACTGTTACTCTTGCGAACTCTATGTTGAAGTCAAAAAAAAAAACAACATATGGCAATAAACATATGAAAGTATCTAGCGAATAAAATTCCAGTACAATTTCCAGTACTACCAATAATTCCAGCGTAAGCATACACGATAATTACTTTTTCTGCAAACTCTAATAACTTTCTCCCGAGAAATTCGTCTGAAAAGTTAGTCGTTTGAATCCACGGATCTCATTCATCCGCGGGATCCCAGCCGATTTGCCGCGAGGCTACGTGGCGCGACCGAGGGTGGCGGATAGGAGGTTGATCGCGGACCAAAAGCAGTTATGCGCTTACTCAGCGACGTGGGTAGATCCACGGGATGGACTCCTTAGTACGGCAGTGCTGAATTCTATTCATGCGGCCGGTATATGAGTGCGAGCATGCACTCCGCGCGTGAGTGTGTGCAAATGCTTGTGTGGGCTATACTCTGCAGTTCGGATTTGGCCAAAAGCTCGCACTCTAACGAGTGGGAAGCGCATGAGAGGGGAGTAGGGGCCGCCTCAAACAAATAAGTCCCTTGCACACGGGGTGAATCCTTCTCCTCGTCAATCGAATGCCGGCGACAGGCTATAGTGACAGACATATTTGACTCCACCGAAATAAATCTGGTCGTGTTCCAAATAATTCGCCTTTGAGTGACTCGAAATACTGACTATTCGAAAAAGCCGGAAAATCGAGTTATTCGAAATGTGAACTGTTCGAAAAATTGAAAAAACTATGTTATTCGAAATATAGACTATTCGAAAAATTTCCATTCATTCGAATGTCTACTTCGCTGGTCCTTCCGTGAGCTAATCCGCAACGGAAGGTCATGTGCGATCCTGGTATAGCAGCTAGACCTGTTTGCTGATCCCCACCGGCCATCTGTTTAAAACTTCATGGATGGAAAATGAAAGTGAGTTCTCAAAAGAGTTTTTGGGGGGGAGGGGGCTCGAATTGCTAACAAGAAAGCTAAAGATTTGGTTTTGAAGGTGTAGCTATTCTTCCAAACTGGAAGTGTTCGTTTTTTGTCTTGTCCGAGATCATTGAGAGAAAAACATTAGAAGAATGCTGGATTGCCACCAAAAGTCCTAAAATCAAGCTAAGAGATTAGTGTGTTACTATCTCTAACGAGCTGGCCTTTTATCACAATCTTTGCGGATTCTGATCGATCATGCCAGATTGTTAAGGCGCACTATAAAAGGCAATAGGGGTACAGATCCCGGCATTCGCGGTCTGCCCTTTTACGATTTCAACGGCAAAGAAGGTGAGCACTAGCCGGGCTGAATAGAATTCTTTCTGTGCAGCGATGAGGCGTTTGAGAGGATAATGCAAAGTGTGCCTTTGGCTTCCAGGCTCTGACGAAGGCGACATCGCCGAGACGTCAGTCGTAGCACGAGAATAAAAGCTTATGACAATTTTGGCAGTTACAGCTACAAAAAGGAACACATCAATAGTTCATAAGAATAATGACAAGATTTGGAGAGAGTTAGGATCTGTCGAAAGGTATTATTTAGCCATTTTGATACTTCGCCGATGTCTGGCTTTGTGATACGATATTTTCGTCTCCCCAATTTTCTGTACGTGACGGGAGCAAAATACGGCTAGGTAGCCTTCTTACCGTGTTCTTGATGCAGACACTTTGTAAGGTAAAGTAGCTGCGAAAAAGATATGACCACTAGCATTGTTGGAAGGAGGAACTTTTCTTTAACTAGACCACAACTAACGATTGAACAATTCAGACGAAAGTTGAATGTATGATGAGGTTTATAGCACTCTTTCTTTCCACTAGGTGAAGTTGACATAAACTGCTTTCAAACAGAGCTATCGTGTTCAAAGTCCAAACTCAGCGCTTTCTTCAACGTATTCTTCGTTTGTATCGCTTCTTCCCGGTTCGAAAAGGAATTATTCTAAGTCCTATCATGAACAAGTAATTTGTTATAGAAGTCGTGTAGTTCTTCTCTCTACGTGAAAACGTGAGATCGTCAACAAGTCCAAAACAAAATAATTTTCGATATTTTCAAACAAAGGACAACCTTTTTCGACAGAGAATATTTTTGCGATGACAGTTACTAACAGCTATTCCAATATTAAAAAAACCTGTCATGCTGCCAATTTTATTAAGATGTTCGCGACAACACAAGTTTTACGTTTCTGGACCAATGCGAATTTTTCCTTATTTTTATGTACTTGACGATATCAAAGGCATATTTGGCGTGCTGAAAACGAATATGAAGTCAAAGTTAAACGTTGAGGACTTCTTTTTACGTCACAGTACCATACTGTAGGAACTATATTTCAGCACTGCCGCCATAACTTTATAAAAACGCTTGCAGTATGAAAAGGATGCCATCATAGTGTTCAGAATGTCAAATATCCATGTTGTGCAGAGTTTCACTGGCTTCCGGGAGAAAATACATATACAGTGCCTAGACCAGACGTACGGTATCTCAGCAGAAGCGCTAGACCATGGTAGGAGTTGGGTGACATATTCGTGATCGCGTGTGAAGTGATCATAAAGTGTGAACTTGGAAGAGCTTCCCGTAATCAAAAGTGTTAAAACATCGCATTGTCCGCAGTAGGTTAAGATACTATGGAACAGGTTTTTCGGTAAATTCCGTCAATTATATTTGTCTTCTCATCTGAGCAGCAAAAGAGAATACAGCGATAACATTTTTGTGAAAACGATAGGCAGATATGCGCCGAACCTGCACCAACTTTTTTTCTCAGTAACTGAGAGTGAAGATATCAGACGAAATCTGTGAGGTCCGAAGAAGTTTGAGTTTAAGCTCAGTAATGCAGCTAGCACTGAGTCTCCGTCCATGTTAAGCTGCTGATAGAAAGCTCCCATAGGGCGTCAATGCATTTCCGAAATCTCCTTCAGATAGATCAATCGAGAGATGAGTTGCAGCGCAAGATTCCCTGAACGATGTGGCAGCTAGTCATATCTTTTTGGCCACTACTGTACATGTGTGGCACTGTGCCTTGGCCTCGAGTAGGTTGTCCCACAGATAATGCTCGATTTCAAGTACTTACCTTGGTTTCATTTTGAAGCCTGAGGTGTCAATGGTTTGCAAGATTTGGGAAAAGAAATACGTTTATCCTGTTTCTAGAAAGTCGCGTACGCAAAATATGTTAAACCAGTCTGCCCATCCGGCTAACACCGGACTTCCAGACTCCTGTTGATGCTCGCTTCGGTCGCATACTGCAAGTTGAAAGCTAACACGAAGGTGTAAAAAAGGATTGATGAAATCCTTATCCTTCCACGCTAAGTGATAGCTTTCCCCCATATGAACGAAGTTATGCCTTCCATATGAAGGAAGTTAGTGGCCGTGAAGAATTGAGTGAATCCAATTCAGTGCAAATGTTATCTTGAAATAATTCAGGCTCAACTGGTTGTTGTGGTAGTTCAAGTGATAAGGGTCCACCGGCGTATATAAATGGAAAGGGAGGAGTGGTTCTTCTCTAAAGGAATGGGAAGAGAACACCGATACGAAAGAAAACAATGTGCATCTAGGTGATACAGATAGGAGGGTCCGCCGAAACTGGGTAAGCGTACCCCTCATGCAGAAATAGGCCCGCCTAGCGAGTTCCTATTAATTGCGGAAGCTGGCACACCCTTATCACACCGTTGGACCCGACTCCAGGCGTTTCCCCACTTTTGGACGCCGGCGCACCCTTCAGAGGTCACTGGACTCGGTTCAGCACTGTAAGCTTAGGCCACAACCCCTAAATTTCACACACACACACACACACACACACACACACACACACACACACACACACACACACACACACACACACACACACACACACACACACACACACACACACACACACACACACACACACACACACACACACACACACACACACACACACACACACACACACACACACACACACACACACACACGTGACAGACTAAGCCCTTTATTATAAGTCATGATAAGGTTCTGCGGGACGCAGTTGAAAGGAATTGGAAATTGTCGGTGGAGCTGGGCTAGCTGCAAGTACATCAATGATCATAGACACTTAGAATAGATGGGAATGTTTTTAAAAAATGCCGAAATGGATTAATCATCAACTGGTGTCCAACTGACAGATGAGTCGACTCAGCGTTTGCTTGAAAATTCTTAGCAGGCACTCATCAAATCTTTTTTTTTCTCCAGGGATTGCTAACCTGTGATAAAAATTGGAAATCATTCGACAACAAAAAGTGTGCTGCAGTTAGGATTCACAAAAAAAGTCTCTCTTCAATTTCCCAAATCGTGAACAGCCCATAGAAAAGATAATGCCGTGAGCTTGGTGGTGAGGTGAGAAACGGTGAAGTGACATTGATTTGAGACTACCGATTCGCCTAGAATGTTTGCAGAATACTGTAGCTGTTTTCATATGATTTAGCTAACTAACAATATTTCTCACCAAATCTTCAGAACGTCTTCACACAACCCATATTTTTGATCCCCGACCGAAACAGCATGTTGTCGTCCTCCACATGACAGCTATCAAGTGGTCTCTTCTCACAAATCACGGTGGAATGTAGTCGACTCATTTGAAATTTATGGCAGAGCGAATACGAACAGAGCAGATTGATTTTTTCAACCACGGCACGATTCATCATCTTTAGAACAACGTCCGGATTTTCATGAGAATGCAAGGGATTTTAAATTGACGATGTGAATTTAAAGAATGATTTCTCGAGGGCGTGCAATTTGCGTCCAAAATTCCAAAGAAAAATTTGTGACAAGGTGTTGTTGAGGTGTAACAAATGACACTAGCTTATGGCTCTTTTGTCATCTTGGAATTTGTTGAAAGATGAGTAAGTAACTAGCGTAACTCATAAATTCAGCTCCTATATTTTCTTCAAAGTCAAATAGTCTTGAAACGACGTAGAATCAACCGGTATGTATTACGGTCATCTAAGTTGATAAGTTCTACTGGTGCGTCTCACAGGTTGTTATGAATACGTCTTTGTTCGACCTCACGTCGTCTTTAGAGACTCGAAAGTGCTTCAAAATGATGCTATTTTACAAGCTAGACCACCGAACGCTCCCTTTGGTAGTGCATCCGACTCATTTTAGTTACATAGAGCATTCGAACTCAACCGTCACCTATGTGTTTTAAATTAACTTCCGCCTTCACCTAGACAGCTTATCCATCCTCTCACTTTAGAAAGCGGTCCGCCTTGAGTGAAACGTTTTTAATGCCGTTGGTTCCACGTTGTCACATTCAGTGAAGTTTTTTCCGTCAGATTGTTCTACATATGGTGAAACATTCGGCTGGTCGCATGAGGTTAGGTTTAGAGAGTGAGTTTTGTGAGGAACGAATTTCCAACGAGGCGACTCCAGAATCCCTCGTAAGATTATGAGCAAAGAGTGTGGCACTTGCATGCTTGAGGAAGAATTTGGACGGGGTATATTTTAGAGCAGAAAGTATCTCGAAGAGAAATTTTTAGCCATGACCACACAGTCCCAAGAATGATGGTGTTCTCGACATTCTGATTATGCATACATTGATTGGGTTCGGTTCATTCAACGTCGGCAATAAGTCAGAACGATGTACACTGTTGCAGATGGATTGTTACAGTAGCGTCTACGTGGGATTTTCTCATATTCCGGATTAGGCAGGCAAGAATTCTAAACGTCACAAAGTGAGAAGCATATGGGGGAGTCGACTTACTAGTAAATAGCAAATGATACGCCACATACAGGGTGGCCGAGAATTGCCTGTGCACTAAAATTTCGATGCATTAACCAGGTCATCAGCTGCAGAGAGCTCAAATTTTTGTAAAATTTTATTGATGACTTCAAATACCTTAAGATCTTGTCAGACTTCAAAATAGCCTTCATGACAGGCAGAAACGCTGGCTCTCAATGTCTGGCTCTTCATTCATGCGCCACATGATTCCCGCAGCTAGTCTTCACTAGCCAAGGCAACCATGTCTTTGTTTCGCGATGTCGGGAGGCAACTCTATCTCGTGGCAACTCGAGAGTCATGTCCCAGTATGTGCCCTTGCCAATATGGATAATCCCTTGGTCCAATGTCGGGGGGGGGGGGGGCAAAATCACATGTACATGTACACTGGTCAAGGTGTTGCATCCAATAGAGCAGTGTTTGTGTACTGCGATCTGTTGTGATTATCTTATAATCGGGTGTTTTGTCCACCAACGCACTAGCTGTGTTTTTATTCACTTGCAAGAACATGAAGGGTCCATGCATAAGTGAGAAATTCGAAGTTTGAATGGATCAGACACCGCTTAGATGCCTCTAAAGCATGTGCTTTGGAGACTGAGGTGGATGTCAGCATTATTTTGGCAATGGACCATGCTGCAGACTCTAAAATTTAGAACTAAGAATTTAAAAATAACTTTCAACTACTTTATGGGATACCGATACACGGTAGCCTTTAAGGACTTTTTTCGGATTCTTCCCTTGTATTTCTATTATTCCCTTGTCGCTTATCCGTAGGTAGATACCGATACACGGTAGCTATCTCGTAATAGCTGCCTCCACAGTCATGAGCAGTACAATTATTCAACTGCATCGAGGCTGTAAGTCTATGACAGACATTGTGAAAGCGTTATTCTTGTACCAAATAACAGCTTATTATACAATGAAAAGCTTCAAACAGCTTGAAAAAATGAGAACAAACAGGATAGACCTTAATTCTCAACTACTGCAGCCACTCCCAAGGAAGTGAAGGTTGGTCGGAGCACAATCGAAAGAAATTCGAAGGTTCCACGCGCAAAACGGCGAGGTCGGGATCCTCAGTAGACTCATGGGAAAAATTGTGTGAGAGAACCTGAACATCTATCCTTACCATTCTCGAAAAAAACCCGTACTCTATGCGATATTGTGGGACCGAACAGGAACAATTTGTGCAGGTAGACGCTGAAGCGATTTCCTCATTCTCGCTACAACTCGATTGTATTTGCTGGTGAGAAACGTTTAACTGTAGCTAGGGCCGAGAGCGACAGGGTCATGGGTAAATCTATTGCTTGGGAGAACTCCGAGGCAGAGCTGTTGCTAGGACAGGTCATCCCCTATCTTTGGTACTGTATAATGTCCAGTGGCAAGGCTCCCCTAGCTTTTGTGAACAGCGGTGCTAAAATTTGAACTAATATGTGCAAGGAGATAACTTTGTAGGACATTTCTAGATTGTGGAGATCCAAGCTTTTTGAAAATAGCAGACATAGTCTGCGGCAGTGCTCCGCTTCTGCGCAAAAGGCAAGAATTGTTAAAGGGTTGGAGTAGTGAGCGTTTGCCTGAGTTCTTGAAGTACGGAAAATGGCCCCTGTGAGCCCGAATTTGAATCGTACAGATTTTCTTCCGGTAATCGATGTTGAAGAGGAAAACTTGCTCGGGTAAAATGGAGTTGGGGGGGGGGGCACTTGCTATAAGTCGATAATATGACCTGTCCTACACGTTCTGACTTGTTTGCATTTCAGGTAACTACTGTACATTAAGAGAGCTAACAAGTCAGAGCGTTCTGGACGTGTCAGCCAACAAGTCTGAACGTGCAGGACAGGTCATATTACCGACTTATACCAAGTGCCCCCCCCCCAACTCCATTTTGCCCAACTTGCTCTATCCGGTGTCAGAACTTGTATTTGTTGAAAGAAGCCCTAAAAAGGCCTGGGACTTCTGGCACGAAATGAGGCTCACACAATATGTGGGATTTAATATGGGGTAAGGGTGGCTATGGAGCTCAGTATTCAAAATTACCATCAGTAACTCGGGATCTTCGATGATTTTCGGTGGAAAATCATGGTGATTTGGACAGTTGGAACATATGTCAGCTGGGTACCCCAGGAATTGTGTCTTCACCGAAAACGCGTCAGTGCAGTCCTGACCGGCTGTAACGAAGAACTCAACCAATGAGCGAAAGTTTCCCGGAAGTTTTCTCGGCAAAACGACAAGGCCACTGTGTGCGTTCAGCCCACCGCACACTCTTGCTCCCTTGCACTCATCGTCAAGATGTTCATCGCAACGGTGAGCTCACAGTTCAATTTCAAGTACGGTCAAGTATGGCAAGTATGGTCCCGGCTCCCGGCTTCATTCTTCTACTCGAGCACCACAGATAGAAGAACATATTCTGATCAACGAACCTTACACTACCTATATCGGAGTTCCTCTTTAGCTAGCAGTTGGCTGCGAGTTAATTTTCGTCATTTGCTGACACTTTCAACAAGATTACTATCCTCCCTATTGAAATTCTCTCTTGATCAATTGGCCTCCAACAATTGAAATGTCAACAAGACAATACAGCAGGAATGTAGATTTATGCACAATATCAAGCATTAATATAGGTTATGAATATCTGAGAGACAATGACAATTGCACGAGTAAACCGCTGGCAATGCGCCAAATGCGCAGCATTTTATTCACCTCCTTTACAACAGATCACAATTATGATACACTATCTTTGCACTTGGCGGAATTTCTTGAGAAAAAAAAACTGTTTTCAGGGAGAGGTTAGGTGGTGGCCGCTGCCGTTGTGGAGATGGCATGAAGAAGTTGATTGCTGGTCGACTGCAGATGAGTCATCGCTCTGAGGGACAGAGCATCGTCCTTCTGAAGACGAGACTCTTCGGACGCGCACAGGGCAGCGTGTAGAGCGTGCAGTACCTGGAAAAGGGTGTCATGTCAGAAGAACGTGGCAAGCGCGAACTGAGGTAACGATCACCTGAGTTACTTCTGTGTTGACAAGTTGTGAGTGGTAAACGCTGGTCGAGGCAATAGCATCCCGAGCAGCCGCGGTCAGGCAGTCGGCGCAGTCCGTTATCTGGAACCACTTTTCTGAATGTCTCAACTACACGTGGAAAACAGCAGACCTACCTCAGCAATAGCCGTACTCCACTTCGCCTGCGGGGAGTACGACGTAAGATTGGAAAGATCTTTTGCTGCTACGACCATTCTCTTGCTTTCCTCGAGAAGTTTTCGTCGGTCACGACTAGACTCGCCAGAGTTTGACGGTGTATTCACGGCGGTGGATGCCTCTTGCAGCCGAGATTGGAGCAGGGAAATCCTGGAATCATGCATCTTCTCCTGAGCTGTCGAGAGGAAAACATTTTTGGAACTGAAAATGACGGAGCCAGCTAAACTGGAGTGCGAAGTGAAGTGGAACAGAAGTACGGGCGGTACTTGCCGGTTCCTTTCCCTCAAGGGTGTGCTGGGAGAGGGGGGGGGGGGGTGAGAACAGATTAGCTTCATGAGTTGTCCACAAAACAGGGCGCAGCACTAGGTGGTCAGTGTCGGTTGGGCAGTACTAAGTCCAGTCGAATTCCGAAATGGGCTACTAAGTATTACCTACACACTAGGGTTCCTTCAGGAAAAGCAGATAGCACTAAAAAAAGTGAATTAAATAAGCGTTAGTGAGACGACGAATGATGTTTCAGCAAGAAATTTAGCGAAGACAGCCTAAATCATTTCAAATTCAAGCTAAAATCCTCGAAAAACCGATCTCAGTACGGAACTGTTTGATGCCGCTAGAACTCGTTGAAATTGTTATAGGACCTGTCAGACACAAGAAATTGTCATTGGAGCGTGGTTTTTTCTCTCAAACTCGGAACTTTCCCAGGAAATTTCTCTCGTTTGAGGAAGTGTTCCGATACGCTGTCAACTCCAAGAAATGCATCTAGGTGATACCAACTCTCCCCCAAAGTGGCATCTTTCGTTTTTGAGAAACCGTCTTCGTTTTTGAAAAAAAACCGTCATTAATGGTCAAAAAATGGTCAAAAACCACTTTTTGACCATAAATGACGATTTTTCTCAAAAACGAACGGTGCCACTTTGGAGGGGTATTCGTTGGTATAGTGCGCATATACAGAGAAATTCCAAAATGATACGTCTCCTACAGGTTGAGCAACACCTGATTATCACTGAAGCGCACCAGAGTGCAGGGTAGGGATGGAGTAAGTGGTTGAACAACGGTGGTCTTCAGCCACGAGTTTGATGATCCTCCAGAAATGCCTTTCTGAAATCTGCTTGTCTCTAACATCAGTAGACGGTTGGCTACGCCCCGGACACTGGTGCTAAGCCCCCTGAATCTGCAGGGCGCTACTAAGTCCTGGTGGTCAATGACCACCTGGTGCTGCGCCCTGCCACAAAAATCATACTTGCTTTTTACCGCAGCGTCATTACCGTGACGATACCATAGTATTACGAAATTTGAAATCAAAAGTCAATGTTAGCTATAAAACGAAAGTGGAATGGGAATTATATAGGCTTAGTAATTGGCCTATCAAATAATCCCTGCATGCGAAACAGCAGAATATTTTCTGAGGTAGCGTAGCTGCCGCAACCTAACAGAAACGAGCTGCTACGTATATAAATTGGGCACGAGGATTACAAATTATTGCCTAGGGTAGGTTTAGGTGATTCTTTTGAGATTATTAGGGCAGGCATGAATAATAGTGTCGATATATGCAGACGAAGACCACTCCCTACCGATCCTGCTCGTGGTTGCCCTGCCGACATCACTCTGACCTCTGTGGAGTAGAGGCTTATTCACCCAAGTTCTGAGCTTTTCTATCCAGAAACTTCGACAGTTCGGTGATTTACACTTTCAAGCTCAAGAATTGCCCCTGGCTGTCATTGAACACTGAAGTCTAAGAATATCAACATAGAGTACGTATGAATGATAAATTGGATGCAAAATCCATGCCATTTCCTGTTCCTTTTCTCTTTTAATCTTGTTTCTGAAATCTTATGGGAGTGAGGGTAGGGTTAGCTGACTACCTGTTAATCGCAGTAGGAAGGTCGATGCTTTCCTCATTGGGAGTAGCCAACTTCTTCGATGGACTTTCCGGAAGTTCCCCGGAGAGCACACTCCGCCGTCTCGCGGAGAAAGAACTTATGAGGGAAGACGGTGATGTCGAGCACTTCCACGACGGCACTGGGAGATCCCTGAAGAAAAAACGAGGATGACCGATCGTTTCCTACTAATCTTTGCCATTGTCATAAATCACCTACTTCAAGGACAACGAAGGAATAATCTGTATCTGTCTTCACTATGGTTCTGAAGAAGCAACTCTGAATGTTCATAGTGGCTAACCAGAACACATAGAGGCAATAACAGTTTGTTTCATGTGACTTTCTCAGAGGCACTTTTCCATAGAATTGTTGAATGCTACTAGAGTTATTTCTGCATTGATTCATGGGTCCACAAAAGGGCGGAAACTACTGCAACAAAGCATGTTTGCATTCCATAATTGATGTTCCTTCAAAATGCTCTTCAAAGAGCAGAGTATAACTTCTTCGAACCTAGAAACCGCATTTTTCTGAGATGAATTATCTCCAACAACCGATTTGATAACTACATGTATATAGCTGCGATTCCTCAGAGGCCCGATACCTCTTCGTTACGAGGATTTTCACAGGAGAAGAATCTTCTGGAGCTGCTGATTGCAACTGTATACGTAATTCCATTCCATACTAGCTGAACGTGTATGGGGGCACCAATTAGTTCATGGAGGAGCTTATGGGCGGAACCGTGGCCAACGCATAAGGATGAGTTTTCTGCAAAACTCATTCCCGGAAGCGCAGCTTCTGAGAGAATTCAAGCTCCTCGTAAGGGTTCGTAATCATCCACTATAATAGGATGTAAGGTGGTGTGCTCCATGTGCGGCCAACCGGGGACTACATGGTGCTGAAAATCTGTGGTCTCGTCTTGGCTCCACATGCGAGCTCTCCAAAAGTTGAGGCTCAAAGACGGTTTTTTAGGCAGTTTCGCACGAAATCGCATGCAGCATCGTGATGAAGGGCTTCTGGAGATACTTTTAATGTGAAAATCTCAAGAGCGATTATGAGGTAGGACGATGCGTACAGCTGGTAGGAAGCATTTCAATTCGTTGTTAGCTTCAGCTTTAGTGATCATAAGACATCGCGGGCTTCATAGCCTTACACCCAGTTGCCAATTCTTGACCGTATATATGAGTTCCAACGTGGATCATTTTCTCGAAAAGCACTTTATTACCACTTTGCTCGTTTACATATAATGGGGCAAATCGTTTTGCGGAACCCTCCGTGGACAACTAATGCGGGCATAGAAATGCGCTGAACAAGTGCACTTTACAAACGGTCGCGGTGTAGCATTCAAAAGTAAAATGGGAAATATAGTTATTATCACATTTGTGTAATAGACATCGAATCAGTAGCGAAGTGCAAGCTTCGATTTTTGGACCGAAATGTCCCAAATCGAAAATGCTGAGAGTTGACTCGAAAGCTCTGTACCTACAGTGAATTTCGCTTCAAATTTGGACAACTCCGTCGCTATGTAGTACGAAGCATGTTGTTCAATCTATTAGGCAAGTGCCCGACTCTATCATTTCGGAAATAGCCAGATTAGATTTCCGACTGCTGTCTCGCAGCGGTAATGATCTGTGAAGTATTTTCCAACATCTGAATTTTTCAGTGAGCTGATCGGGGTGTCCTAGAAGTAAGTTGGATAAAAAAAATGAAGTATTTCCTAATCACAACATGGTACTACACCACATATTGAGAATTCTGGTGGGTCTTACTGGGAAATCACTGCTTAGTTAGGTCATAATTGTATTCAGGACCCAATAGTGCCCCGAACGTAACTGACTTCGAGAACTCGGCTACGAGTAAGTCGGAATTGGGTGTGCTAAGGCTGTACAACCCTCAAGGAATGATGAGAAGGGATGTCGATCCTCCTCTTTCTTTTTGAACATAAAAATTTTTGAGTGGGGTTTGAAATTGATAATTGAAGTGATTGAGTCTTCAGGCTTTTAATAGTTCTTGAGTGTAGCACCACTGTCGAGATACCCTCGGTCATAGCCGACTTCCTTCTGAAGTGACTGGATCGCTGAGCCGTTTGACAAATAGCGCAGGATAGGAGGAGATATGTACACAATAGACTTTTCATAATATCTCATGTTTGTCTCTCACCCCCTCTATAATGAGTGCATTTCAGGCATTGTTTATCCAACTTGTTCTAGTCTATCTTGCAAAGAACTACGAACCAGTCCATCTTCGACGATTTTTTTAACGCACCATTTATAAGCAGCCGTATATTGCCTGCTAACAACTTTTTACGTGTTTCATGTTACTATTCCCTCACATCGCATCTCTCAGACGGACTGTCATGTGGGCTTAGCGAAGTTGGCGGACATACAGGGGAAGGATACTTGGTCAGTGTGGCTATTCATAATGAGATGTATATTGCCTTATGCAGCTTGCGACGCTGATATCGAATCCGTTTTCAGAATCATTCAAACTGCTCTCAATGCTGAGTTATGCCCATTCTTGGTATTGTGAACATAGCGGTTGTAGAAAGGTTTCCTCCACTTGTTGATGTCCTTATGACAAATTCCGTGATTTTGGCCAGTTTGTATTATTCTTCGGCCGATTTCGAACCTAAGAATGACTGTATGAAGAAGGAGAAACTTATTTTTTGCGCTAAGAGTTCTGTTCGTATGCTAAACTCAGTGGTTGCACAGGAGCAGCAAAAAATGGGGATAACTCATCGCAGGGAGCACTTTGGTCGATTTTAACAACGAATTTGAAATCAGTATCGCAAGCTGCATAAGTCGATGTACAGCTCGCTGCGAAGGGCCACACTGACCAAGTATCCTTTCCTTGTAAGCTGATGTCCGTTATCGTTTACATTCTTGCGGATTGAAGCGTTGGTGGGTCACTGCCCTTCCACGCCAAGTAACCCGTTTCTTTCCCATCTCTCAAGCTACTATGTTTTAAACATTACATTACATATAATTCACACGTACTGGGGCATAGTTCTCGCCATTTAGAATAATAAAACCCTTCGTCATGAATTATCTCCCGTTTTCGGAATTTTCAACATAGCGCCTTCGCTGTTCTTTCTTTCTGGTGTTTCGTTTTCTTCGAAGAAAAGATGCTTATCAAAACTGGAATTCAAATTTCAATATCTGTTTTCGCTTCGTTCCAAACCCCTTTTTTACTCAACACTATTTCATGTAATTGGTCTATGCTCCTCTTTCGAGTTCCTTCAAGTTCGTTCTTTTCCAAAACGCGAACAAAACAGGCGCCGGAAATAGAGGTGTTATCGCCTTTTTCGCTTACATTTAGATCCACTCCACACGTTTTGCTGAACTCGACAAATCAAATTTTCTAGAATAACCTCATTCCCGAAAACTAGCATGGCGGTTTTTTCCCGGAATTTTCCCTAGAGAATAACCTCAGTCAATGCTTAAACGGTTACACATGCCGATTGTGTGAAAGCGTTTGGTTTGGGTGGCATCTAAAAATATGTACAACTACTCAAGTCGGCGTGACTAAAATCCCACCTAAAGCCAAGGCTATGAGTAGTCCAAACAAAGGAAATACATCTGTGTGTGAAGTGAAATTCAACACAATCTACTAGTACATATCTGATCAGATTATCGAAACTGGAATTCAAATTTCAATATCTGTTTTCACTTCGTTCCAAACCCCTTTTTTACTCAGACCTATTTTATATAGTTGTTCTATGGACCTCTTTCAGACTCTCTGATTGACTAGCATCACCAGAACCAAATCACTGATGCAAAGCGAAAAAAGCTAAATGTGAACGAGCTACGAGAACGTGCTGTCCATGATGTCAGACAGAAAAGCGATAAGGATCCATCAATCCAAGAAGCGATAGGAGCTTACGTCACTTCCTCTTTCGTGTTGTCCAGGCCTGTGAACTCTTTGAGTGACATTCGTCGAACATTTACGGCACCGAGTTCTGGGGACGTCTGCAAACAAACAAGATTGAGTTTATTCTTTATATTCACATTTTTCTTCATATTTCTATGCCTGGAGTCAGACAACGTGCCAAATAAATAGAGTCAAATGCTAGAATTTAGATATGATGAAAATTCGGATTCTCAAACAAGAACCGCCCTGAAAAGATGAAGGATTTTCACGAACGAATGTACATGAATAGAAACTGCAATTTAAGCCGCTTAGCACTATGTATTTCTCCCAGACAGAGCTTCTTCTCCTTTCAGTAGTACAGCGCTTTGCAGGTGCAAGTAAATGGGGGGGGGTCATTCAAACAGATGGAAGTGACAATCTATGCACGCTAGCTCCTGTTATTATCAAAGGGAAATGAAATGCACAAAAAGAAAGAAAACCATGCGTATTCATGCCAGAGGTGATTCAAAATCTCGTAGCATTCTTCGTCTGAAGGCATACCAAAACATATCGCTCAAACTGGTCGCTAATACTCGTCGAGCAGTCCTCAAAAGTTGTGCCAGATGTCCCGCAGTGATGGATGCTCGTGCCGAGCATTGTAACAGTGGGACAACAGCAAGTGGAGGCCAAGGAGAGCGCTGTCCAGGAACTGTGAAGGATCAATCGCAGCTCGATAAGTGCCGTGTTTGGACAGCGCGTTTAGTCAGAAAATTAATGAGAATACGACTCACATGCGACAAGCTTCTAAACAGCACTGCCAAAACGTTTTTATAGAGAAAATCTGGGAAACTGCTGCTTGCCGGAAATTCGCAAACGTTGGAAAGAAACAGTAACGTGGAGACTATAGGTAAACTATAGGTAGATAAGAATCCTACTAAAAACTCCACATAGGTTGGCGCTTCAAGTCTTCAGAAATTGAGTTATTACAGATAATATGAAAGTTTAATGCAATTATTGGTAAACATGCTAAGAATTAGTTTAGAACTAATGTGGGCAATGGATAACCATGTGAGGAACTTAGCTCTCCTGAATAAGCCAAAATCCCCAAAATTTTAAGTTGTTAGGCGTTCCTTTTGGTGATCTGGCCCATGACAACTTGGCATAGCTGCCACATAATGGAGCTATTTTATTCTGCACTGTTTTATCCCATTAGTCCAACGAGAATGGAAGACCAATCAATTTCCATGTTCGACTGTCCTTGAATCTTGGCATATTGATTGTGCTTTTGAAATACAGTGGAAATCTTTTGAGCTGTTAGCCAAGATGGTTATAGATCTTCATTGAGGCTAAAGTTTCAGCGATGTCGCCTTCGTCAGAGCCTTAGTTCTGGACACGGTGGTAGAATAGCGGACATCGCCGAAACGCCTCAATAAAGATTGATAGACCAATCAATGTTCGAATTTGCCATAACCTGTCCGAGAAATGTTTAACTCCAATATGCGTAGTCCAGAAAAAAATAGAGAAAATTATGCCCACCTTGGGAGACCAGCAAAAACATAATATCGGAACAAGCCTATTGGCCATATTTGTTAGAGAAGATGGAGACAACCTGATTTATTTCCTGGATTACGAGATGTGCATGGCATGGAACTGCCCTTCTATGGATGTTCTAGGGAGCTAAATCCACTATTCAAACCATTTTTTTCCGTGACAACCCCTTTATCCAAATATTCCATAGCGTTCCTCAATCCCAGCAAGCTTATCTGGTAAATCAACATATTTTTCTAACATTTACTGAACTGAATATCGTTGTTCAGATGCGGCGAACCTTCAGCTCCTCCCACAAGAAAACAATAACTTCTTGGCGCCTACTTTTTGATTCATCTCGAGTGATACATGGCGAATTCTTGCCATTAATTCTGCCCCATTGCCGGATCTCGCTTGTGTTGTAAAACGAGAAAATACGTGAGATGAGCCTGGTGCGGTTTGCTCGTACATAATTAAATATGAGGGAAACCAGTAGTCACACATGTATGCGCCGTCGCTGGTGAGCAACAGAATGACGCCAGCAGGGAACGTCCGCTGGGGCCTGGAATAGGCCCAGCAAGATTCCATGTTGCAGGACTCTGGGATTCCCATAGCAGTGAGCGCAGCCTCTTAGAATGCCCTTTAGGATGCGTATCCATAGGCGCAGCGTTCGACTCACGACTTTCGATGCCCACCATTGTGGCCACCGAAAGGAAAATTGAAGAATCTGTCGCTTTTGTCGGGACGTTGCCCGGAGGACCAAGACCTTTTGTTCTCTCTTGCTGGAAGCCAAAGAACAGCAAAAAAGACAAGATTTCAGTGTCTCCCCCTCGAAACACACGTGCATCGTCGAAACACGAGCAGACACTTATCCAGCAGTTTTTGCAGGCCTGCTGAGGAGCGCATATGTTCTGGAGTTAGGCATTAGAAGCATGATTTATGTTTATATTTACGAAGAACAAATCGCTGGAGTTTATTGGTAAAAAACGGAAAGCCTCCGCTGGCTTTGTAGTGGAGCAGTTTATGGCTAGAAGCGCTGTGGAGAGCCTTTTCTTTGGAAACAGATGGAATGGCGGCAAAACATGGCCAAACTCGGTCGTCTGTACTGGACTTACGACGAAAAAGTAAAATAATGATAATGCATGCGTTACGTTCAGATTCGAAAATTCGATATTGAATAAGTCGAAAATTTGGACGATCGAGAAATAGGCAGCAACCCTGGGCGATAAACAAAAGACACGAGCAGAAAAGGAAAAAATTCCAAGAGATTCTTTTGCGCGTTGTACTTCTGGCCATGGGGAAATTTTGAGATGCCAGAAGAGAAAAGAAACTGCAGGGGAAATACGCATGTCGTCGGCATGTGGAATTGCAATTCAGAGGATTCTTCGTCAGTGAGGAGGGCTTAGACATGTGCATACGAAATGAGCCACCGATCCGCGATTCAGTGTTCCAGGAGGGCTTTTGAGACATAGATTATTCAATTTCGGTCAAAGAGTACGGGAGAGCCTTAGAAACCCGAATGCCCTAGAAGTGTGGGAGCTTTTACAATGAAAATGGAGGAAAAGAATGAAAGAAAGCACATGTATGAATAGAGATGATCCACTGATGGCATGTGTGAGCTCAAAAAATAGGTGCAGGGTGGCCGAAAATCACCTGTGCACCAACATTCTGACGCTAGACCCTTACGGTGGTATTTACATCGTGAGTACGGATGTCAACGAGAACTTGTAAACCCTTTGCTGATCAGCAGTTCTCGAACAATTTCCGAAATTTTTCATATCAGCTGGGATACATGCGTTAGGAAGCTAAAAGATGCGAGTGCGCGATTCTCGCAAATAGAACCAGCATTCTATCTCGTGCCACCAGCACAACATACCTTTTCGAGTCCAAATTTTTGATTTTAAATGAGCAGGTCCTGCCCTACAACAGTGATCATACTGAGGAGTTCCATATTTCAAAAACCACGTAGACCAAGGCGATTCTTCATACCTAATGGGAAAGTTCGGCGAAGTAGTGTTCAGGAGTCGTTTCTTTAGTGAGCTGGAGCAGGGAAATTCAAACCACAGCAGCTGTATTGTCTCTATAAAGGCTAATATCAAAACTGTGCTTGCCAGAACTGAGTCTTTGTACAGAATTTGATTGTGATCCCGCTACCTATTCCTTCTAAGATCGTTTTCGATCTGGGACATGTACCTTCAAGATTTTCGGGCTCGCTTGTTAGGAGACTTGACCTAGTGTGAAAAGGCCTGGTAGGCCTGACCAGCTTAGCCAGCAGGGATAGGCCCCAACACTGAGCGATTGTTGTCGTTGACCATTTGTTTGGTCACAACTAACTATTGACGTGTTTCCCGGGGGAAATCAGTGATTGGTTAGCCAGTGTAAATCACTGGCCCGAGCTAGACGGTCCGGGTAAACTCGTTTAGCCCTCAAAAAGCTGTTCGTTTAGGACAGCTATCACTGATGTCAGGGCTTGTACTACATGCATTTTTAGGTATGGTACATGTGTGTTGAGCATGAGCTCCGCATTTAGGAATGGAGGTTACGACTTCGAGGGCGTGAACGTCTCTGGCCCTATTTCACAGTCATTAAGAGTAAAATTTTTCTACAATTTCTACAATATTTAATCTAAAATCACAATTTTTCTGTTGTGCACGACTTCAACGCTTGCAGTAGCTGTTTTTATAAGTTTGGCTTCGAAATGACGCTGTGAACCCCGCAAGGAACAGCTGTTTGCTCCTCCTTGGTGAACCACTCCAACTGTGCTGTTTCAGCCAACCCCCATCGACATCAGAGCATGAAATGTTTTGCACGAGCAGAGGATTTGGAGGCTCCGCTCGACAAATCGCTCTATCGCATCACGTGCCAACGATGTCGTCGATGCACTGGCGTCCGGCCAGAGTTCGCGTGAACTTCGTGAAGAGCGAGTCATTGGCTGGTCGTGGAGCAGTACAGCTAAGTGGATTTCGGCTGCATCTTCGAAAATACGGGTACCTCATCACTGGGCGATTTGTAGTACCCCGGGCTGCTTTAGCAGAGGGAAGGGGGGAGATGTGATGATGTTCATCATACCGATGTAAGTGCAAGTTTTATAAGTTTAGAGGAAGATGGACGCTATTAAGTGTGGTTCAGAGTTCTCAAATGCCTATAAGCAGGAGCAGGAAGAGAAAACCAGAGCGCCCATATGAGATCAGAGTGGAAATTTCCCCTTTTTCGAGAAATATTCACCTGTTCCACAATTATTCAATTTTTGCATGATCCAGTTCATGGTAAAGGGTGATTGGAGAGGTATCAGAGAAAAAAGAACTTGAGAAAGTCTGCTAATTCCTGCGACAAAGGCAGGAAGGCAGTAAGCACAACCATTCAAGCATCATGACAGCTAAGAAATTGTGTAAAAAATTCCAAGCGAAAACAAAAAGAGGAAAGTAGACCTTTCAAACAGCTGCTTCTTCTATGAAAATGAAAAAGGCGATCTCGAGCGACCACACCAGCGATTTCAGCTAAAATTTCTGGAGCTCGTTTCAGGAGCGTGGAACGAAAACGGGAGGAATTTACGCAAAGTCCAAATAAGAACTTCAGAACCTGAACGGAATTTACCGGGATTTTGAGCGAAATACTTATGGGTACTGTTTCGGAAGTATTGAAATTTTGGTAATTTCGAAGGAACTTGCCCATAAGCGAGAAGATGTATTAAAAATGCATGGCTTATGCGCATATTCCAAAGAATTTCTGCAGAGATCGTCGTTGGACTAAAATCATTGAAGAAAAAGAAGCAGGATCATTAAAAGCAATGCTTGTTCAGAACATTAAAAAGACTCAAGAAATTCTGTGTTGAGGTGTGAACATTCGATCCAAATTCCTGTCTGGGATCCTTGGGAGGTAAGAACTGTAGAAAATTCGTTATCTTTAGTCAAAAACAGGGAATACGCAAACAGTAGTCAGATTTTATTCGGAAAGACGTGGTGCTAAATTTCACCGTGCATTATCACCATAGAAGTGTCACGAAGCGTAATCGGGCCCTTCATTAGTTTACCTCCCACCGTGGAAAAAATTTACTCATGGAAATTAAACCCGCACCGAAATCCAAGAAGGACATTGTATAGTTTTGGAAGTGTTCAAGTACCAAGAACTCGAATAATATACAACTTTTCTCCAGAAACATTGCACTCCAGTATTCCAATGTAATCCCTTTCACTGCAAAGAGCTAGGAAAATTCATAGAGATGGAGAGAAAAAGAGAAAAACTTGTAATATGCACGAATACTCGATTATCTTCGTGTTTGAAACTGACTGTGTAATTTGTATGGGAATGTGTAAAAAAGAACCTCTTCGAAACAATTTGTCGACGCCAACTATTTTTTCCTTTGTTGTAAATATTGTCTTATTAATAAGAATATTTAAACCTGGTCAAAATTAACCAGAATTTATTCTCATCCATTGAAAACACGTGAGAGCACTTTTCAGCTTGGTCAACAATCTTCCTGCTGAATGACAATCCCGCTTCGGTTCCCAGAGTTTTAGTCCATCCAGAAGTGAAGGCTGTCACCAAAAGCGAGCGCGGAGCCACTATAATGCGCCGTTCCGTTTCTCAGAATGCGGTCGTCATGAAAAAGAGTGGATGGCTCTCATGGGATTAAGCCGCTCAGGAATTGAGGGCATTCCAAGTTTTCTCTCCGTTCCCATCAAATACAGTTCCTAAAGGAAATCGCAATTCTCTCCTAGGTGGTAGGTCTTCATCAGAACAAAAAAGGTTGCTATGTACATATATTAAGACATCCAATGAGTGAGCGGTTAACCATCCGAAGTTTGGTGGGATTTTCACAGCCGCTGAATCAAGATCCCTCAGTAAAAATGGAAGAGATGGTCGTTTTTCTTGGCAAGAAAAATGTCCACCCACCAAGAAAATGCTCCCGACTGGGGGCTTAATAAGTCCTGATCCGCAGATCTCCCTAATGAACACCACTGTTCCGCCGCGCAGCCGGCAGCCACCGGTGAGGCTCCGATTTCCAATCCAGAAATTCCCAGATTTTCTCGCTGGCGGGCACACTATGCGTAGAATTACGAGCCGCGCGCGTGTTTTTCTGCCTCGGAGTTCCCGCATCCGGACGATTTTGGAAGTCAAATCGCGGGCGCCTCAACTGCGCCGGCGTGAAATCGGCTGCGCTGCCGGACACGCTTATTTATGATTCCAACTCGCGGGCAAATAGCTCCTGTTCGCTGCCACGAAAACCGAACGAACGCCAACCAACAACACAGCGCAGTCGCGTTCAAGCAGTGGAGTTTTTCTCCGGAGGATCACCGGCTTCATCTTTTAATTCCAGTAATAAATGTGTGGATACTTCAGTAAGCGTCCAGAAAAACAAGTCGACATTTTGGAGGGATGTTGAATTAGACGTTGACACAAGCGGCAAAAAAATCAGGAAATAAAACTGAAGAGGTCAGAGGAGCAAGAAAAACGCTGGCATCACCGGATGGGTAGCCAGCAGTAGATGAGTCCCTTTTCCAAGGATATCTCTAGATTCCAGTGGGATTTTATTTCAACGATATAACGATAAATTTTCTCAATAGCTCAATAGCTACTACCGGATTTACGAAATTAACCACTCAGAACCCCAAAAACAACTTGTCGACAAGCATTTGGTGAGCAAGTTTCTGATCGCACCTGAAACTTGCTTTTCCAAAAGCTGGGCCGACAACTTGTTTTTGGTGTTCTGAGTAGGAAGGAAGAGAAAGCGGGTGTTGTCTAGGGTTCCAGCAAACGTCCCCAAAGGTACATACATATGTACAACTGATGAAGTACGTATGTTTTTGTTAGCCATTTTTATGCAATTCTTCTCAAATCTCATGCATTCTCTTCGAATGGATGCATTTATGAATGAATGAATGAATGAATGAATGAATTGAGCGAAATTCCGATTCGGAATTTCAGAACATCCTGAAAACCGCTCCTGACTCCAAATTTTTTTGCTGAGAAATTTGCGGTGACGGGATCCAGGAAGATCATACACGTACATATTTTGGTTATATGCATTCAAGTTTCTCACGTTTTCGGCTTCCTCCGCTCCCAACTTCCGGTCGTTCATGTTTTATGCAACATTTCAGATAAGAAAGCAAGTTTCAGAAAGTTTCGGTGAGTTTACACACAAAAGCACCCGTATGTCGACGTGTTCGGCAGCTTTTGAATCATTACAACGTTCTGTTACTTTAAAAGCAGGCGAAAATATGAGCAAGAAAGACTCAGATTCCTCACTTCTGAGAGCGTCACTTTACTGCGTTGTGCACCTGACGATGACTTTGAGAAAAGCCGAAAGTGTGCTATAGGTACCCATTTGAAAAGTTTTTGAGAAGAGCGTAAAGTAAAAGCAGGACTGCAGGCATATAGTGAATGGGGGGGGGGGGGGAGGAGATGAAACGTAGAGGAAAGGTATTAGTTACAGAATACATAGAAAAATGTTAACGGCACAGTAGCGTCGGAGAGTACAAAAATTTTCTGCGGATCTGAAGAGATTTGCGGAATTTGTGGCATTTTGCATAGATCTTTCCAATTTGGAATTCTTTCAGATGAAAGAAGTAAAATATGCCGATCGAGTTCTTTTTTCTTCCACATAATCGCATCTCGAAGAAGTTTGTGTTTCCGCTGTCATCAATATTCCTGGATATACATACTTGCAGACGAGTTTTCCACTTCCAGACCCAGAAAAGTATATAAATTGCGATTTGATGAAACAACAGAAAAGGCTACTAATCTGAGAAGGAGCAGTTCTAGGCCTGTGGCAATGCAACAGGTCTAAAGACTGAGAAGAAACCAGCTCGAACTTGAAGTAACTAGTAATTTTAGGGTACTGCCGTTGAAAAAAATTCTGGCGGCGCCTTTCAACCCGTCTTGAGTAATAGCCGGAGATTTGTTGGGGTCCCTGCAAGAATCGCTATGAACAGAGCCCCGGAACTCCCACATGCTTCAGGGCCAGAGCAGCATCCTACGGAAATAAGCAGTTACATAGGCCTTTGGCATCAGTATCACATTAGAGACAATGGCAAGGTTTGTTGGAGCTGATGCGGTAACCACTGGATCAACGAGGTTTTCTTATTGAGAAGTAATCGCTTGCTATTGCAGCAGTGAGAAAAAGGACTCAGACGATTTCACAGAAGAACCAAGAATGATAATCAGATGCAAAAATGCAAATTACATAGTCAGTTTCAAACACGAAGATAATCGAGTATTCGTGCATATCACAAGTTTTTCTCTTTTTCTCTCCATCCCTATGACATTTTCCTAGCTCTTTGCAGTGAAAGGGATTACACTGGAATCTGGAGTGCAATGTTTTTGGAGAAAAGTTGTACATATATTATTCGAGTTCTTGGTACTCGAATACTTCCAAAACTATACAATGTCCTTCTTGGATTTCGGTGCGGGCTTAATTTCCAGAAATCATTTGGGATGTTGGCTTTTTGCTGCGGTACTTCTGGATTTGGTTATCACTGACGGAAATTGCCCAGTATTGTTTGAGGACTCTAAACGCAAAGAAGAGCTTTCACGGCAACATTTTCCGTTCTCCCAAACTTGAATGTTAGTCGGTGCAAATGCTCTTTGGAAAAATCGCAGAATGATCGCACGAAAAAAGAAGTATTCTGCTATTTTGCTTAAAAATATACTCTACCAGAGAAAAAGTGGGCAGTCTCAGTAAAACGCACGAATGAGTGGAAGTGAATTTTTCTACGCCAACACAATTTTCTGCAGGAAATCTAATTCAAGGAATAAGAAAAGATACCACTGCTTCACCTGTGAAATGGATATTTCCTGAGCACTAAGTGGCTACTCTTTTTTGCCTTCCCAATTGTTTTGCATTTGTTTTCGTCTCAGGATACACTCACTGATGGCAGCATCCATAGAAATTTTGTTTCCAAATGTTTTGCCAGTTTCACGATCCCCGGGATGTGGAGGCAGCTCCGCGACACAAGCCACTGTGGAAATGCTCACAATTCCCATTTAAAACAGTTATCTGGGATCAGCTGGACTAACATCAGTGCTAGCGGTAGCGTCGATGGTGCGTCTTACTCGAACACCTTCTTGGAGTGGAGAATCTCAGCTGCTCATGTGGAAAAATTCGAGTAGATTCCGCCTATTTTACGTGTATTTGCTTCGGAGATTTATCTTGTCGCATCAGCATATGTCGCAACAATTTTCGCGTATTCGGGCGAGTTTGGCATAAATTCGAGCATATTTCACATATTTTCTGGAGATTTACGAGTATTTTTCCGGTGGAATCGGGAAATATTTCGGAGAAAAATAGGCGAAATCTGCTCGAAAGCACATGTAATCTGCTCGAATTTTTCTACCTGAGTACATATCATCGATTTTGGTATCTGTTCGCCTCTTTCTAACCTTCCACTAAGATTGCAAGCGTCACTTCCTCTCCATCAACCTTCACTTGTTCACTTCCCATTTTTAACCTATATATTTTCTTGCGAATTTAATGTCTAGTCATTCAGTGAATTGTTTTTTTTGGCGAATTTAGAATTTCACTTCAATGTATGTTTTGGAAAAATTATAAGAGCCTCTGGCATCTGCTGCTGAGCATCTGCTGCTGTTTCAACCCCAATGCTGACAAGTCTAGGATGTCAATGTGATTTTCATTCGCTCCAGAACAGGTGCAAAGCGGAGCAAATGAGCGGTTACTCAGGAAAATAGACCGCTAGAAAGACAACATAGAAACCTCTCCTGGACCATACCGTAGAGTCTCAAGGAACTCAATCAATGTTACGTCAAAGCAATGAGTTGGATGCCAAAAATGCGGTGATTTTCTCGTTTTGAGAAGTTTAGGCATTTCAGATTATTCACAGCAGGAAGTCAAGGTCAAAATTTTCCGCGGATGCTGCCTTCAAACTCGTACTTCGTCCTGGAGGAGTCTAGGATGTCAATGTGATGCGGCTTAGGGCATAATCTTTTGAAATTTCCAAGGAGAAACGTGAAAATTAGTTTCTCTAATTCAGTCTATGAAAATATGAGCGTGTTGCACTGCGTCTAATGAGCGTAAGTTAATGCTTATGACTTTTAGCCCAAGGAAGATGGGTAGGAAGTCACAAAGAAGTGTGCATAAGAAAGGAAACTGATAAATCACCAAAATGGTCTAGTTGCAGCGTTGGGAATTTCCAGAAGTCCCGGATCTGGAGGAGAGACACCATCCTGTATTGGGTGTAAAAAGATGAGGTAGAAGCAACATTTACGGGGTCCTCTATAGATGTTTCGAGAAATTTCGGTAGCAAATGTGTTATTCTGACTACGCGCTTTATGCTGCTGTTCATACCGTACTATACTTTGAATAAAAAAAACCGAACTATCTTTGTCCTCCTTCGGTTTTCCGCGACAAAATCAGGAGCCACTGGAAGGAGATGACTTGATTAAAATGTTAAGAAGGGGTAAAAAAGTACGAAGAACCATGAAATTTAGAAAAAAGAAGCATCATTAGCGCATAGAGTTGGAGCCTGTCTTGTCAAGCCTGTGTTCCTTAGGCACTGCTGACCAACGCCACAACTCTTCCATGTCCATTAAACTAGTGCAGTAGGCATAGCAAACAAATCACGTCCTGCACTTAGCACATGTCGTCGGCTGGCGGTCGGCCAACGGCAACAAACCAGCCGGCAGCTAATCAGAGCGGTCTTGTTCAACTCGTAGTCATTGCTCTGACTACTATCGCGAGTTGGCCGACGGACGAGTTCGCCGGATTCGAAAGTTTTGGGATGAAAGAATAGCCGGAAGGGGGGAGGGGGTGAGGGTGAATGGTGAGTGTTCCGAAGATCCCTTTTCTAGGAGTGTGACTGACACAAAGGCTTAGAAATTGGTCAGACCTGTCAAACTCTGTCCAGTAGTCGAAGCGATTGAAAACGGCCCAGTTGATGTCTCGCTGTGGTTGATTTCCGGCGTGCTCAACATGGCCGAGTTTTGCGGCAGAAATTAACCCTCAAATTAGTTTGCTCTACCAGAATTTCTAAAACTAAAACAACCTGATCAATGAACTTTAGATGTCAAATCTAAAAGAAAACAAGAGGAAGGAGCTCAAATCCTATTTCTTTGTTCGATAGAATTTTAATTAGCTCTTATATTATGTTGGTTAGAATCTGCAATCTCACTGCTTGTTTGAACCGTCTTAAATCACTCTATAGTTCTATTGTTTTCTCATTTTACCTTTTTTTGAGGGATCACATTGTGATCTATCACGGTTAGTACTTAAATAAATAAATTTTGTAGTTTTGTTGTTAACTGCATGTCCAGATAAGCTTCAGAAACATTAAAACCTTGAAACATATTAAAAATTGGGAAGCTTCCGGTAGATAGGAGGGGACTTTGCGCAAAAAAAAACAAGCCAGAATGCATCACAGTGGTGAAATTTAGCCAGGTTTGGTCAGTTGGAATCCAATCCAAGCTCACATCTTCACAGTGATTTCTAACATAGATTTTCCAAAGATGAAATTTTCTCGAAATATTCCCATACATGCCTTCAGAGCCTCACAAATCGGGGTCCGCCCATTGCTTGGAGCACATCTGTTCGCTATACTATGCCCTCGTTTAATAAACACCGCTTTTCTTTGCAAAAAAGCATAGGCATAGAGATCGAAATAAACAACCGGGGCTACGAATGAATGCACATAAGAGCTCGTACTTTTTGAAGCACTTACACAAACAAAGGAAAAGAAATAACAAAGTGATTGAGGATCCAGGAAAAGGAAAAGAATCCCGAGAGAAACTATGCAGAATATTCGCCAGAACGAGGTAATTTAACTCTTGAAACTCAAAAATTCACAGAAAAATTCGAAAATATAGGCAAAATCTGGCAGTATAGCAGAAATGAGAGATCACCTGATCGCAGATCGAATTCGATCGCCGCAGGAAGTCCTCGATGTCCTTGCGGTCCATTCTCGTGCTGGTGGCGGTGTTCGAGTGGAGGCGTGGCGTGAAATCGCAGTCGTCGGACGCGTCGCTGGGCGTGGCCTGGGCGAACAACAATGATGAATCGCAAAAACCGTGCCGGCATCCGAAACGTCACTACGAAACAACGCTACGGGCGACAAGTAGCGGAAGAGCAGCGCCATGGGCGGAGTAGAACGCTAGAGAACTCAGAATTCAGAAGTAAGGAAGGTACAGGTAATTGAAAAGTCATGAGGTTCATTTTATTCATTGATAGAAATAAAGTGTAGCCAAAAAGGCGTGATGCAAAAAGCTAAGGATACAAGTAAAGGCTAAAAAAAACCGCAGAGAGTTCTGGAGGGAAAATGTTTTCAATGGCAGATAACACTCCTAGAGAACGCACAAGATTCCGTAGGATGAGATCTCTTCAGAGCCGAGGAGACTAGACGTAAACCTTGAATGTTAAGAGACTGCGAAAGGGTTTTTGTTCGCAGACCTATGACAGTGGCCAGAGAAGATTTAGTCGAATCACTACAGCTGCTATAAAAATTAGAGTTCACTGAGAGTCAGTGGTTGCTCCTATTACGTGTAGGAGAGAGATGGGTTACCAAAGTACCACAATCATAATCTTTATCATTACAAGTGCATGGTCAGCCCAAATTTTTGTTTTTATTTCATTTTAAACTCTTGCTTTATTTTAAATTTTGTCTACTTATTTACCTAATACGTACACCACATCGGTCCACCACTGAGGGTCATGGAAGGCCATATAACGAGGAAGCAAGCAAACATGAAGACAAAAAGCTAAACAATACAAAATAAGTCAACCACTAGCAACAACATCTATTTCCAAAAAACACGATAAAAGGACGGTTATTTAGTCATGATCTACGCTAAAAAAATAGTCGGAAAATTTGGAAAGATTGAAAAACACGTGCAAGAGCCACGAACAATAGGACCTGCTACAGGAGTATCAAAAAGTTTCCGACAAAGACCACCTACAGATTAGCTACATATTGTAATGAAATTTCGAATCAAATAAATACATTCCTCCAAGCTCAATGCACTCATCATCCTGCCATTTTATTCAATATACCCAATTTTATGGGGATTTTTATCACAAGAGTAGAGATATAAGACGTACGATCTTTTTCGTTTTTCGTCTGGGTCCGGCTTTCTGAGAAAGGATATCTTGCTGAACAGCCTGAATTCCATGATTGCGTTTCTGCAGTCATGTTTCTTGACTGTTTCCTGAACGCTATGTAACGAAGTTGCGTAGCACATTCTACTTCCTTACGGGTTATTTACGGTTTATCTATAGGTAGCTAAAGGACACGAACTTTTGCGTAACACGCAGAAGTTTATGCGAGACGTTCTCAACTCAAGTTTCGTTAATCGATCGCGTGATACAGATCCCACTACTTAATTTAACGCAAGGAAATGCTTCAAAGTTACGTGAAATCGTACTTTTGGACGTAATCTCTAGTGTTTTTGGATTAGTGCCCGGAAACAAAAGTGGCAGTGGTCCACACAGTGCAAGCTCAATGGCGTACGAGATGGTTCCGAACACCATCAAGGATGCGCTGCCGAATTCAACCAGAGAACAGCACCAAATGCGTGCCGGAATCAAAGTCGTATCATAAATAGCCGAGAATGTTGATATATTTCCAACCAATACCGAAGTAGTTTGTATATATTTTTTATTTTATTTGTACGAGACGAAAATTGGAAAATCGATAAAATTGTGGATACATATGTAATATGGATTTAGGAATCCCTCTGTGACTCACTTTTTTCTCTCTGGCGTTCGGCTCTATTGTTAGGGGACACATGCAAATACATTTCCTTTACGCATATTTCTTGCCCCGCAGATGGGGACTGATCAGTGCCGTTACGGCATCGCCGTATAACCTTGGTGGTTTCCTTCCGATGACATTTGCTCTTTCCTTTCTTTTATGATATTCTGGGATTAATCCTTCACTGCTATAGTAATTCAGACTGGAGAGTTTTTTCTGAAAAAGGGGATGTTTAAAAAAAAAACAATTTTTCTCAGGAAGATGATCGTGAAGGAACTAAAAAACGTAGTAATAGTGACTTCATCACTTTTTCCATTAAAATAATAAAAAACATTGGGCAGGCACACAATTTTCAACAAAGGCATGTGAAAGTTCTTTCAAGAAGTTCACCTTTACACTCTAGTGCCATCGTGCTGATGTGATGTCAATTAAATCAGGAAGTGTTAATACGTCGCTTTCTAACCACAATGCACTGCTTTCACCCGAAATTGAATGAATAGTCGCGCCACTGGTGAATGGTGAGATCCAGTACAACCAGGCGAGGCGGACTGCACGGAAATGTGCCAAAATTGGTTGTTTTCGTTTGTGCTCTGCGCCCGACTCGCAGAATATCAATAAAAGGAAGGAAAGAACAAATGTCAGCACAAGGAAAACATCGAGGTAATACGGCCATGGTGTGACTGACGGCAGTGCTTAGTCCCCAACTGCGGAACAAGAGATATGCGAAAAGGAAAAATATTTGCATGCGGTCAGTAATGACCGCATGCAAAGAGAAGAGAAGAGAAGAGAAAAAAGCGAGTCACAGAGAGAAGACGCAAAGAATCGGAGGAGGAGAGCTCTTTTCTCTCCCGCCAAAACGGAATCCGAACCAAAATATTTTATCCGAATCAATTATGTCTTCCGACCTACTCGCTGTTGCTTGCAAAAGCCAGATCACTCTGTTTCAACTTCGAGACGCAAAATCGTATGTCACCTGTCACAATGCCTCGGAAAGTATTGAGCGAAGCAAATATAACGTATATTTGGCGAAAACGTTCTCCCACAGACAGCTGGGTCGATTTTTCAGAGATTTTGCCGCTAAGACGATTTAAGAAGCCTGTAGATAAGCAGATATACCAAGTAATCCTTTACAATCTATGATTTACTTTGAAGTAGCACCTTAATCCCTTATAAGATTCCTAATCTCTTATATTTAGGTTGTCCTTCGGGAAACGATAACCAAGCAAAGCAAGGACGGTCAGCGTGATTGGTTACCGCATAGACTGCATAATGCTAGGAGACGCAGGACGCAAAAGTTGATTTGCTAGCCCAGTTTCGTTCAGTCATTTAATTATTCATTTATATATTACTTACATTAGACGTCTCATGCTATTTGTGAAGTTACAATTACAAACAAGTACAATTACATATCTGCCTAGAAAGTGATCATCATTTGATACGTTTGTCAAGAATTCTAGCGAAAGGCCGAATATTATCAGGAATTGCCTTCAATCCGCTTATCGCTAAATATTCAGAATCTGCTTTATTAGTGAAGAATGGTGATCCTCATTTAGTTCTTATGTATGCCACCCCCAGTGTTACTGAAACCCGTATTGATTGCTCTCTTAACAATACTCATCAGTCGGATCGGTACAGCAAAGTACGAATGTATAAAACAACAAATAAATTTTGAGAAGATGAAGACCAGATGAGCGTTGTGAGGAGCTGTGCAGCTCCAGGCGCTTATTATGATGGGCAGGCTCCTTCCATAGCTACCCGTAATTCATCGGAATGCCGCTATTATTGGTTTTTTCTCTCACAATTCTAGGGAAGGGTTGCAAATGCGAACCAATCACGAGCTGCTAAGAACCCTCACACACATAGACGATGGGTATGGGGGAACCTGTAGGTTAACTCAAGCTGGGGGAGAAGTGGGATCATGTGGAAGGCCCGCTAGTAGTGACTGTTCGATGGCGTCGTAGACAACAACAAACAAAGAAAGAAAGAAAAATAGACGAAAACACAAGACAAACTAGCATATAGAAGTGCGATTCGTTTCCGTTTTACGTCGGAATTATAAAAATTCTTTCCAGCCCATCTCTCTTCAATCGACGTCGGCCAGACAGACCCTGGCCACAGGTCGATAGAAATCACAAGGTTTATTGACCGCAAGATTTTTTATTGACTACTACATTTGTTTCCCGTGAAGTGTTGAACTAAACCACTGTGACTGGTTTCAGTCATTTCCACTCAAAGAATTCTGCGCTTACTTGGAGCTTTTATTTCCATTTCTTGTTATTCGATCGTCAAAACTGGCGCTCTATCGGCTTCTTCCGTTGTAAAACTCCACAAATGAGCTGCTATAAAAAGTACCCATATAGGTAATAAATTCACGCTTTCTGCCTTACAATTTTGAGGTAGTGCGGCTGCAAAGTGGCCATCTGGGATCTCGGTGAACTTTTGGCGGAGATGTAAACGACGAAGCTCAACGTGTGCTGGTACGAGCTGAAAAAGTATGTGGTCAAGAAGAGATTGTTCCCATATGTTAGCGTGCAGATACCTCTTCCAAATAAAAACGAATCAGAGCAGTGTTAGTTTCTGATATCAGAATCACATTAAGTAGGATTACTTAGTATGGAGATTCTTTCACTACGAAGCTGCTAAGCTGTTCTACGGAAACTGGGGAAGAAGGGATCAAGAGTAACTTCAGTGAAAGCACAGCTTTAACAACAGCCAAGTAAAATCAGAAGTTTGTAAGACCAATGCACCGTCACAACTACAACCATAGTATGAGGACTGAACACCAAGGAACCAAGGTAGTAGTACATCGAAAAACAACAGCGATCTGCACCTAGTCGTGGAAATGTAACATGGGGAAATCGATACAAAATGCAAACAAATAGATGCACATGCAAGGAAATGCATCCATTGTTGAGGGACAAAAGTCAAGATTTTCTAAAACTCTGATTTTCTTCTTTTCTTCGATTCGAATTTTTCAATTTCAATTTTCGAATTTCAAATATTTCTTCAATTGGCAAAGCAAGGAAATCACAATTTGTATGAAAAAAGTGGACTGGTCAAAGCACAAATATGCGAGTAACACTTGCAAAGAGAATCTTAATGTGCGCGAACCGTGCGAATTGGTCATGCCAGCCGATCTCCATACTAATCCTACTTAATGCGGAATAAATCACGTTTAGTTCAGTGCTACTCACTAAATGTACGTACGCTTGGACAGTGAGAACTCCTCTCGAACGAATACAAAAAATCTGAAGTTTCAGATGTTGTGGACATCGCATGGTCACTTTGGCTAAATATGGGGTACTATGAAATACCATTCAGTTAATTTTTCGCTTGAACGATAAGTTGCTACTGCTCTTTCCGCAGTGACTACTGCGTGCATACGGTGATGTTCAGTCATTATTGCAGCACAGAAAACGAGGCCGGGCACCGGACCATCAGTGTACATACGTTGCAGCGGCCAACAGATAAGCTTGTAGGATCCGAGAACTTTTAAAATGAAGGAGAACTAAAGGGAGGACCGCTCTAACGAAATCTGGACAATTGATAAGTAAAAGGACTCAGATAATGATCCAACTCCTGCTTATTTTACCATTTTTTCAGTTTCTAGATCTCTGCGATTTGAACCAATTCGCTCGTCTAACCACATAATAATTAAGGCAATTTCACAACATGGAATGAAGTAAAAAAAGAGGAAAAAGTGGGGCGCGTCCTACCCACAGGGACCAAAATTGTCGCCGGAAGGGCGGCTTATGAAGCCTTAGCTGTGGGGCCACACCTCCTGATTTCTGGCTGACTCACATCCAATTAGGCAAATGAGTCTGACAAGGTTACCCCGCCTCTAATCGTTAGGCTTAGAACTACATCGATTAACAGGTGTGTACACCATGATGTTGCCGAACTACTTTGAAAGAGTTGTCAGCACCTGTATGAGAACGCCAAAAAAGCAGCAAAACCTGGAGGAAGAAAGATACCCTTGAAGGCAGCACCCATAGTAATTTTGGTCCAACAGATTTTTGCTATATCCCTAAGTACGTAGCAATTTCCTAGTAACGAAAACGCCCATTCATTTCATGCTACAACACATCCTAACGCGACTTTTTCTGTACTCATTCTATTGCTCCCCTGAGAGAGGTCTTGGAGAGTTTGCCAAAGACAATTCGCTGTGTATCCGTCAGCGGAACTATGAAAAAACTCCCTCTATGTCTTCCAGTCTCGAAAATGCCTGTGGCGTTCTGAAAACAATATGGAGGAAAACAGGGATGTAAGCGTGCAGCCGTTCTTTTTCCCGAATTCGTGACCGACTTCAAAGAAGTTTTAGCGACCTCACCTTCGTCCCGTTGCCAGGAGAAGCCTCCCTCACATTTTGTGCTTGCCGCTCATAACGAACACGCGAATATCGCTGCAGGAAGAGTGGTGAATACTGAGTGGCCTCACCCTAACCAACGTATGCAAGAAGCGTGGAGCCGCACTAAGCTGCTATGCTCAAGTAGGACGACAGCTGGGTATCTGTACATATTCCTTGATTTTCTCGCTCCCCTCTATGGATGCTGCACATTTTCCCATGTTCTTTTCTCCCTGGCATTCCAACTATAGTGCCCAGTGGAGAAGCGTACATTTAATTATGTAAGGTGTCGGTCCTGAGGTAGACAACCAGCTACTATTGCTCTTCACAAAAAATTACCCAGTGGGTTATTAGTTTCCGAAGGAGGGTGAAAAGGCTTAACGTTTTGTGAGATGCAAAAAATTACTCTCGTTCGAGCGCAGAGGAAGATACATATCTCTCACAAAACTGCTGAGTTGTTGAAGACACTATTTTATGAATGACAGATAAACCAAGCTAAGAACCAACGGCTCCACTACTTCAAAATTTTCTCATGTATGTAAAATGGCGCCTCGTTGGACAAAAGTTTCAAAATAAGCAAAGCACAGCGCTTTGACCATCACGAGTTATTTATCAATCACGAGTTATTTTTCGTGACTGCTTCGGAATATTCATAAACTATGTACGCACATACGTGATTGTCCTTTACATGCTCTTCCTACTCAACCTGGACGTGGACTTTTCTCGGTGCTAGATTTGGAAAAACATGGTTATAGCACCGAGAAAAGAAATTTCAAGGGACTTTTCACAGAACCCAATAAAACATAGTAATTTCTTTTAGTAACTGGCGAGGAAATTCACTGACCCAGTAACATAATTCAACATTATTGTGCCATATCAAAAGATCCTGGCAAAGCGACTTTATTCCAAATAAATACTCTATTCTTCAACAAGCGATAGGTTTTCAGCCCTTGTAGGGTGACTAACTTAAGAACTGAATCATTGTGCAGTACCACAAAAATTCATTAAAAAACATAATTTTTATGGGAATAAATTTCTCGTAATCCAGAGAACTGCAAGTTGAAGAAAATAACGCGGGACAGCGCCCATGTGGTCTGCCACCAAATAAAAACCGTCTCCAAATTTCAAGTGCAAGCATTGAATTTCCAGAGTTTTTTTTTTGTCCTGATGTGAGACTCTACCCGAGTAGGACTTTGCGTAATGCGAAAGTCAATCACCGAAAATCAAAAGCCCTTAATATTAAATTTGTAAAAGAGGGGTCCATGCGCAGAAAAAAGCTGAAGTGTCCGAATGCAGAAAGGCGTACACCACAGTTCAGCACTCGTGTGAGGGCAATAAATGAAATAGAAACGTATCGAACATAGAGGTTTTCGCTATAATTCGTACCGAATAATGCGTTAGATACATATCTCTCGATTTATTCGAAATCTGATTTTTAATGAGTCTATGGTCGGCAAGTTTGAGGAAGAGGGAGCAATACAACCCTCTGGGGATAATGAAAGGCCAATTAGATCTCTTTTTTTAATTGTTCAAATCCAGTCTTGAGTAGATAATCAAATTGGTTGAGTTAATTGATTTTTATTCGGCCCTAAGTATGGTGTTCGTACAGGAAATTGCTCCACGACCATCTCCAACTCTGTGATTTTTTTCTCTACAAAGAAAATAATGCAAGCTGCTGGACTTTAGAATGGTTTAACTAGGAAGATGATTATATTATTGGAGGGTTTTCGTTCTCAAGGTATCTGCTGCTGAAGTTAGGAATGCCTGTTGTAAAATCCATGCCCTTGAGTCGCAGATGAAGCTAAATGTGTCTATCCTCTTCACAAAATGGTAATGACATGAAGAAAACTGATCTTAGCAGAGAAATGGTTCGACATTCCTCGAAATGTGGCAAGATGAAGCCGTAAAATTAGTCCTAAAAAGTTTTGCAATACAATAGTGTCGAGAACAAGAAGTACTTTGGAGAAAAATTCACATAAACACGTCTAAGAACAACTAATGGGGGCGAAGATTTGACATTCCGAGCAGGATCTGCTTGTTTATCGCCAAGCTATGGAATTACACCCAGCCCTCCGAAATTCTCTGGGTTACTGATGGAATAACTGGACTATTTCTGGATGCTATACTGGATATAAATGTGCGCTTTACTTCATAATATTATTGTCTTTTTCACAACTACATACATCTCTTGAGTAGGGTAGTAAACTAGACACTACTACAACTTAGGGGAGCGCTTTTGAACTTTCTACTGTTCTTTATTGAGAATGCGATAAGAATTTCTTTTTGAAGGATTATCTCGTATGATAAAGAGTATAAACAGGACCAAATATGTAATGCATTAGATACGTACATATCGATTCATTCGAAATCCGAAAATTAGACCTCGAATAAGTCGATAGCTCGGATACTTGAAGAAATGGAAGGAAGGCAATGGAATCCTTCAGGAACGATAAAAAGGCATTTTGTCTAACTTTTTTAAACATTTGAATCCTTTGGATCTAGTCTGGATTTGGAATGAATAATTGGATGAATTGATTTGTTCGATTTTTAGTCGGTCCTCAGTATAATATAGAGCAACAAGTATCTTCTTTCTACACATCTGATTCTGGATCTGTTTTTCATTCGGTAGCTTACATATTATTTCAATCGCTGTGAGCCGTCTACGTACTATATGTTTCCCTTCTGTAGCAGTCGCAGGAAAAGTTCCTATTTCAACTGGTATAGTAGAACTTTTCAAAAAGTTACATGAACGAGATGAATCGTTCAGATACCGTACAGATAAGTGAACATTTCTCATTTGCATTTCCCATGTGGTCGCCTCTGAAGAAGCAGCTGGCATGTGCGATCAATTTGTAAAGCAATGTGGTCGCATGGCTCTGGTTACTGCCGCATGAAGATTCCTAGCATGAAATTAGCTCATAAAATTCTGCGAAACATGCATTTCTAGCAGCTTTCACACTTATACACATTAATGTTGATGGCCTATCATTCCGAACGATTCGTTTTACTAAACTATGCGTTGCAATTCTCTGAATAAGGTTCAGTAATGTACACAGCAGTGGAAGGAGGGGGGGGGGCTTTGTGAGGCGCCCGAGAATGGGTCGAAAAATTTTTGAAATTACATTACAAAACAAATGAAGTATTGTGTTAGCTTATTTCTATTTATTTGCTTTTATCATTGTTTTTCATTCAACTTTCATTAATTACTTACTGTTATGATTACAAATTTTACTAACTTTATCTTCCATCCGGGTCTCCAAGCCGGCGTAGACCCCAATTTTTCCCACTCCTCCCCCACCGCCCACTTCAGCGATAAAAATTAACTCAAAATCTTTCAACAACTCCCGAATTCATAGCAAACTGCAATTGAACTTTTTTTACACTGTGTTTCCATATTCCAAGGTGTGCAGCACTATATCTGGAAAAGGCGACGGTACCGAGCACTGCGATTGGCCAGCTGTGTGAACTGACCTATCACGAAGCTTGTCGGCTCCGGGTTCGTCAGTCACGCGTCAGATGAGCTCAGTATGAATTTTTACCTAATTCCACCTTCCAATTCCAGTTAACACTCTGATTGAGCAATGATATGCCCTCTCTTTTCTGGTCATAGAATTACTTAAAGATTAGCAGTATTGGCAGAATTTGTAATTGTAGACATAAATAGTTGTGCAATTCTATTTATTTACATCCAGTAAGTCATGGACTTAGATCAAAGAGTGACTTTACAAAAAAAAGTAAAAGGAAAAGGCAGGAGAGCTATACCTTCCACAAACGGCTGGCCATTCATGCTCTGCATTAGATTTCCCACCGACAAATCCCGCAGTAACGGCCAATTTATTTTCAATGTATGCGCCTTGTGATGCCATGGAATGCATTCCGAGCAAATAAGTATTCATGAACACTTTTGGGAAAATAATGCAAGCTTAGGGCCTTAGCTCGTATGCTATGGACAACCACGATAAAATAACGTGCATTCGTTGTATACTTCACCGCATGACGCACGTGCGCAAATTGAGTACCAACCGGCCTCACGGATGAGTTCAAACAGTGGAACAGCTAATATTCCACATTACAACGTACAATGCAATGCAGTTCTGTCCATACAAAGTATAAAACCCCGTGTCGCCGTCGCCAGCTAGCTCGAATCTGATATCTGGTGCTGTGTTCATACTTCGTCGTGACGCGACTTTCGCACCCATTAACTAGCACTCCGTCGCGTGTGGAAGCATGTGCAAACAGTTTCCGCACTAAGGTAGTTTGCGGTTATCTTCGCAGCACAATGTCGCGGACGTTTGCCGCGTGCTCTTCATATTTTTCCAGTCAAAAATCACGGAATGGAAGGAATTCGCGTTGCGCCAGTTAGCCATGAGCGATGTGATATTTTCATTCGTTACATGCGAGGGAGAATGTCGTGATAGCATCGCTTTTCGTCGCATCGCGCGAGCTCTGGCCGCCGTCGCAACTTGTGCGATGACCGACGATCGAGTATAAACACAGCCTATCCCAGTGGAGCACCTCTTGCGCTGCCTAACGAGCTGCAGATCATCGATATTTATCGAAATCGATGTTGCCTAGGCGATGGCGACGCATGCTTGACATGGAATGTAGCATCACACCCAACTACTTAATAGCAGTCCCATTTTTATTTACATAGCTATAAAATCTTTAATTCTGACCAACAAGTGACATCAAGCACTCTTGCTGTAAATGGCAGGAGAGCCGGCACGTGTCTGGCTAAACAGCACTGGCCACGACGTACCCGAAATGAGCTGTCGGAGCCGCTCAGTCTCAGAAGGACAACAGTCAATAGGTATAGCCAGGTGAAAACAGCGTAAGTGCGCGCGTGCGTAATTTCGTGCACTTCCTCTCGCAGCCATCACCGCGCATCAACGTCACCTCGACTGGCCAAAGTGCTTCACGTATTAGCGCTATTAACGAAGCAAAGTGAATCCGAGGAATGGCGACACACTGTGTTGACAGAAATAGCTACGGAAAGCCGTCCTCAGTACTTATTTGTTGGGGAAATTACGCCCCTATATAAAAGTGCTAAAAGGGGGAAAACAGTTGCTCACGAATACTAAGCAGACTAGGCGGCAAAAAAGCATGCAAAGTTCTGAAGGGAGCCAAGCCAAACGTCTCAAAATCGCATGGATATATAAGCACCATGGGGCATGGAAATAAGGAATGCAAGGGAATAAATTTCTATACGAATAGATAAAATAAATGAATAGGTAAATATGCCACTAAAGCTTTATGCCCATCAGCCTTTATGTGGGCTACAAATCCAAAACTTAGATAAAAAAAGACTAGTTTGAAGCTCCATTTGAGCAAGAATTATTCTGAAGTTGTGTTGAAATTTCATATTATCATTGTCTGTTCAGTTTTCGTTTCGTGCATGAACCTTATGCAAAAACGAAACATAGAATTAGATTCCCTCCTGCACTCATCAGTAAGGTGAAGGACACCTACTGAGATGAATTTTATTTCTAAAGGTACGTATACCTAATATGGGTACATATTTCTGAAATATACCTACTAAATGTTTAGGTTCATAGCTTACGGTTGGTTTTGCATTGATATAACATTACACCATATGTACAAATAATACATTTAAAATGAGAAGTAACAAGTGGAATATAATCAACCAGAAGATGTTGGTTATATGGCACTAGGTTTATAGAATCAAAATTGTTTGTAGGTGATCAAATGAATGCATTGAAGGGATGGAGCAGGTGATTGTATTTATCGATTACAGATATCTAATTTGCGATGTTATATTGAGTCTTGAGTAGCCATCTTTTTAGCAATCTTTGGCTAGTCATATTCTGATCAGAACATTTCTTTTACAAATTCTTGAGGTTCTAGAGGTATGTATGTCAAATTTATGTAAAATATAACTGTTTTCGAACAGACACATACGTATGTATGAGCTTTCAATTACAAATCGACTGTAGCCCATGGTTAACAGAATGTTTTTTGTTTATGTCAGTCTGTCTATAAAGTCTTTTCTAGTAAAGCAGGTGCGCGCGATTCGCAAAACTTCAGTACTTTATGATGGACTTCACCATTGATAAAATTGTTCTGTCTAAAGTATTATGCATTATCACTACATCGTCCATATATCTGTAAGGATAGAAGTATATGTACGTATGTGAATAATTTTTGGCGCAGATGTATTTAACGTATGAACAAAGTGAGGTCTGTTAGGAGACCTCACTTTATTCATGCGTTAAATACATCTGCGTTCTAGGAGAGGGCTGAAATCGCCACCTTGAAATACGCCGATATGCCTTTGTGTGGCTTTTTCACTATTACAGGCTTTCCTCTTGAGATTTGATGGGAATATCTGCAAATCTTCCCTTTTTCTGAGCAGTATGCTCTTAATTTGCTCCCAAACTGCAGTATTTTGGAGCGATTTCTTATTCATCCACCATAACCAAGTTCGCCTCCCATTGAACTTGAATGTTTTACCAGAATTCCGAATAATAACGCAATAGTTATACGCAATAGGTCAAACGGAGAATTAGAACCAGTTTGCAACGCTGAAGTTGTCTTTCAAAACCAATTAGCAGCCATAATTCAAAAGTACAAAGCTTTCCATTGCAGCTTATACCGCTTGGTAAAAGAAACAAGTGTGAATGAAGCTTAAATATCAAAATTTTACTAGGATGAACGCAGCGAGTGAATCAATGCCGTCGCCAATCATTAAGTGTATCCCCAGACTTCGCCAGCAATCGTGGCGATCGCCACGACCGCCAGCGATCGTCACATGGATAAAGTGAATGAGGATACCCCAGACTTCGGAAAGATGATAATAAGTAGGGCGCAACGATCGATAGGCATTGATTCCACTATAGCTATCACTCACATCGCCAGTTAATTTTGGGCACATCTTCGAGAGTACGGGGGATGAGCTCCCTTTGGCAGCGATCCATGGCGATGTAGTATTGCAATCGATACGTATCACTTCCACGGTCCTTGTCTCTTTTATCGCCAGTTCATTTTCACTAGGGCTGGGCATACTTGCAGTGACGGCGATTTCGTCGCCACGCGATCTAACTTGTAAACATCACAGAAGCTGCCGTGGTCATTCCACGCGTATTCATTTTCAAGAGGAAACCGCAGATGCGCGGCCGATTTTTTCACGAGGAATGTTGTGGCGAGCAAATCGCTTGTCAATTGGGACCTGCTCAGAACCCCACAAACAAGTTTCTGATCGCATCCGAAACTTGCTTTTCCAAAAGCTTGTTGACAAGTCGTTTTCACACTTCCTTGCCGACAAGTTGTTCGCCCAAAAAGCTTGTCGACAAATTGTTTTCAACAACGAAGCAGTGAAAACAAGTTGTCGACAAGCTTTTCGGGCGAACAACTTGTCGGCAAGGAAGTGTGAAAACAACTTGTCGACAAGCTTTTGAGAAAGCTAGTTTCAGATGCGATCAGAAACTTGTTTTTGGGGTTCTGAGTGGGCACACTTCATTGTGTGAGTCTTCAGCGGTTTTCCTTTTCTCATGCAATCGCGTCGCTAGGTCTAGACGTTGCGACGCGATTGAATCGCTAAGTTTTTCGCTTCTTTTTCTTACAAATTTCGTTTGTTTCGATTCATTTGTGTAGGTTTCTTACCATAACAGACTCCCTCTCGAGACGTGATGAGAATAAATGTAAATCTTTCTTTTTTCTAAGTAGTATCCTCTTAATTCCTTCCCAAAGTCCAATATTCCAGAGTGGTTTCCTATTCCTCCTCTATAATCGACTTCGCATACGTTCAAATTGTGCGTTTTACTAAAATTCCAAGAAAAAAGCAGTAGTTATGCTCATTAGGTCAAATAGAGAATTAGAACCAGTTCGAAACGCAAAAATAGCTTCTCAAAACCAATCAGAAGCCACAATTCAAACGGGAAAAGCTTGCTATGCCAGCTTATCACCGCTAGGTACGGAAAACAAATGTGAATGAATCCCAAATGTCGAAATTCTAGTGGGATGAGCCCAGCAAATAATTCGGTTCGTCGCCAATCATTAAATGGAGTATGCCCAAGAACGCGACCCAGTCGCCGCGACTGAATCGCTCGTGCAAAACCTAGTCGTGGCGACCAAATCGCAAGTATGAAGTATGCCCGAGGCTAATCGCAGACCTCCTTTTCCGGTTAACTACATCTTCACACTCCTATTTCTGGTTTCCGTTCGCTCGAATGTATGATACCCAATGAGTGAACCTACAAAACATTAAAATGCAAAATAGTTATTGGTCAGAAAACAACACTACGTCACAGGCGCAGCAGCTGTCAGCTACTGCTTCCGCGTATTTACTGCCGTAACTACATGTGTTCTATGCGCAAAACAGATAAATTTCGGCCTATTGCTGAGTGGTCCACAAGCGTAAATTGATCGAAAGGACTAGAGTCACACTGCCGCCTGAGTAATTGAAAAAGAGCTGACAATCGCAGTGACGCAGCTATGTACAGAGTTTTCATGTAACTATTAGGATAAGTGAGCTTCTCGCCATCGAGCCTTATTAACAGACAATCAGAACAGTCTCCACGGCAACTGCTACGCACAGTGAATCTCAGAGCAGCAGTGACATGACCCAGGTTCGGGAAAGAAACTTGCTAGACATCACTATTTTCATAGATGTTTGCTTACGCTAACGATGTACTGGTTTCTGACGATTACACACCAAAGTCATTGATCGTAAACTCGCAGCTTGAGGTAATCTGAAAGGGCACCCCCTGAATAGTGAAGAATAAAACCCATCTTGAGCCGTTTTTGAATATTTTGTCCCGAAAAATGGGCTGCTGCATAGAATATTCGAAAAAGAGAGATGAAGTGAATTACCGGGGAAGATGGAACAAAGCCAAGAATCCTCCTGTTTTCGAATTCTGCCAAACAATTAGTGTGGTGACTGTAAAGCACCTGTCCCACGCACACAGCATGCGGAACAGCTGAGACTTTTGAAACCGACGGTGCAAACAATTCCACCATTTGTCTTGTTCTTGTTTGTCGGAAGGATAAACGATAACTGATCTCAGGAAATTTTAGTAGAACCAGAAGGTAAAATAGCTTCTTAGGGGAAAAAGAGATTTCGGCGATGCATGAATGAAAAACAGTAGTAACTCACAAGCAGAGAGACAGTCGAGTGAGAAAAGTCCAGAGGTAATTACAATAATTTGTCTAATAACTCATGGGCGCACGATTACCTCACGCTTATGAGCTGCGAAGAAGCTACAACCTCATGGTACCACCCTTTAAAGAGGAAAAAAGTGTTGGAATTCAAACATTCTCTGTTTTCATTTAAAAAAGTTAATCCTTCTCCGTGACACCAGGATAAATGTGAATGACATTAGATCGACATATATACTTTCTAGTAATGGCAAGTATACCATATTCCATCGGTTCAACTCCCCTTTTTCGCGAAAAAAAATGAGGATTTAGCACGGAGTATCAGTCTACAATCTATCAATCTACGCTTGTTAGAAGTCGTACATGCGAGAGAAGATCTCAGAATTTTGATCAATGTATTCTCACTACCATAAAGCCAGAAACCGTATAAGGCTCAACAATTTACATGTCGATACATACATCTTAAAGCGCTCTTTCGGATATCATCAAATTATGCTACAGCATGGCCGTTAAAAGTTCAGTTGGCAGAAGGAGAAAAATCGCGATTGGGCGTATTTTTGCCTTTAATTTTGATATTGTCAAACGAAAAGAAAAAGGATAGCATGTGTATACACCTTCGGGATCAGTCTCCGGAGATATATGAGATGACTGTTAAACCGCTGCCCCATGACTCTAAGATTGAACCTTGAAGACTGTTACGATCATCTAAGGCTGAAAAGACTGCTCTTGAAAAGGCTATAGTTCCAAGAGAATGAAGTTACTCTCCATACCATTTATGGTGGTATTCCAGTGTTCTTGAAACTTTTCGCAAAATTGCTAGTGTCTGTGAGATATTGTCTCAAACCCATAATCTTGCAGATTTGAAGCATCAGCTTTATGTCCTCTCATACGTATTAGGACGCTGATTTCAAAGTTTCCAATGCACAAGGAAAAGACAAAAAAGAGCGCCTCGGCGTCTTTTTATTTCCACTGCTGAATACTACTGACGGTACTGTACGCCCATTTTGAAGATTTTCTTCAAGATTCTTACACCGGCAGAATCTGATTGAGCTCTTGAGAACAATGACATAAGCAAAAAAATAAACACATGCGGGGGCGGCTTGGAAAGTTTCCAGAATTATAATGAAAACAAAATAAATCTGTAGCAATCAATAGTTTATTTCATGATGCAATCCCCCCAAAGCTGAACACATTTGGTCCGATCTGTTTTTAATTTTTCATTCCATATCTAGAATGGATTTCTCTGAAGTACTCAAAATAACTGGATAGAGCTGTGATTAGCTCATCTCTTGATCGGAATCTTGTCCTTGACGGGAAGATGTTAATATTTTAAGGCAGGTACAGGTACGAGGAAGCCAGTGGAGAAATATCGTCGAATAAGGTGACATTTTGGATTCCATTATTACAAGTTTTTTCATGAGTCCTGCCTGGACGGCCATACTGACTGGAGGGACAATTCTTTTTTCCTTTTCCAATCTGTGCGTGCCGCTCGGATTACTACAGCTTAAGCTTCTAAAACTTTTTGGCTTATATTCATTGCAATTGCTTCTCCATCACTCCGTTGAGACAACCAAAAACAGATGCCTTCACCATTGGCTGCGTGACAAGAGGTACGCTGCTGGTCTGTCATTGGTCGACTCATTTGCGCGTCACGGCTGAAGCCTTGGAGGGTATCAGCAGTTCTGCGTGGATATGGACAACTTTTTCAAGCTTGAATAGAAAAGATGAATGTTGTCGTAACCCACAAACTGTGAGAAGGTGGCCATCAATGTCATTTAGTACGTCGAATTTGGATAAACAACCCTAACTTGAGAAGCGAACGCGTGCGGCGTGGTCGCGTCACGACGTACGTCTTGACCGCCACCGTTCACCATTCCACCTCAGTGAACGGTACTTTCACCTTCAGAATTCAAAGTTCGTGTCTAACCGTGTCTAACCTATTGTTTTCATTGCATCTCTTGTGACCGTTGTGACCGGAGCGTAGCGCTTAATCTATTCTTTTAGGTGTACCACAGTTTCAATTTGAAATCTAATTTAACCATTCAAAATAGTTTTCCGATTTTTACGTAGGATTGCGTTTTTCTTCAGGATTGAGCAAATGCGGCACTCATTTTTGAGACTTTTTTTTTCAAAAATAGTCGGGTAGAATTGATGAATCATAGTGGTGCGCTGGACTCCATTATTTATCACGCATTTGTAATCTACCTGTACAAACCTTGACAACGATTTCATTCACTTTCTCCGATGTGGTCACCTTTTCCTAACATTTTCCTAACATTTGAAGCATTTGGCTTACTGTTTGCACGCGACCAGCTACGCTTAGTTTTAAGAACCCAGAAACTATGGCTGGAAAATGAAGATGATGAACCTCCAGAATTTACATCCAAGTGGTGTTCGGTCAACTTGCGGTTTTCTTTTCCTGTTAAGAACATAAATGATCGCCCGAATCTAGCACCTGAAATACCAAACAAATAAGCACAATCTGTAACAGACCGCACGCGCAATCGCTTGACTTGATCCCCTTGGCAAAACGAGAGACTTTGTCATGTCGAATTAACATCCAGTTATTTCATTTGAAGGACTCTCAAACAGAACTGCGTGGAAATTTTACTGTAAGAATAGCACCGTAGTGGTGATTCCGGGGACTTTTCGAACGGCCCTCGTAATAAAGCCGGAAACGCGATTTTTAAGCCGGTTTTCCATTGAGAGTTGATGAAATACTCGGAGTACGTGCGAGTTATCCTGTCAGGCATCTACCGCCTCGGACAAACCTTGCGCTGTTCTATCGATTTGATTTGATCTAAGTTGTGATCTGGAGCGCACATGGTCGATTCTGTCATTCTAATATGCACTTTCATCGTGCAAGAAACCAATATAATGACATTTTCGCAAAGGTTTTTGTATGTCGTTGGAACCAGCTCGATGAGATGAGGAATCTGCTGATAATTAAGCATGGAATATGTAGATGCAAAACTGACTCTTTGAGACGGTAAAGGATGAGGTACATTCGAGATCTGCCAACCTATCATAACAGAACCAGGGGGATAATACTAGCGAAGTTCTTATTGGTTTGAAGGATAGTTCTCCCTGATTGTTTTTTTCTTCAAGTGTGATGCGTTGCTGAAGAAGGCTGGAAGAATGCTGATTTGGACAGCATGGATGGGGATGAACGGCTAGAAAGTTCGATACATCTTGGAATGAATAGAAATGGAATGGAATTGGTACTCATTGAAATGGAAAGCACTCCGGAGTTACTTCCAGAGGCTCAAATTTAACATGTGCTACATAGCGTTAAGATTCACGTCAAGATTCATTATCAAAATTCAAATAGGCCTGCAACATTGAAATTCAAATAAGCCTGCAACCTACAACCACAGATTGGTCATCTACAAACACAGCAGCTGCAAGCGGTGCAGGTGGAAGGCAAGGACTGACGTTGGGATAGTGAGTTTTCTGCTGAGTTTTTGCTTTTGGAAGACTAGTGATGGATTGCTTTCACGGGAATCCTGCGGGATGATTATTGTTACAGCAGAACCAGGAAAGTAGTCCGCACAACACCTTCAAGACTTCTAATTAGACAGGAAATATTCCTGTTTGTGGCATGTGCTGTTTTTGCTCTGCCCTCCAGAAGTCACCAGCGTTCGCTTAGACCACTTCGGATGGCTTGCATAAAACAAAGAGTGGGTTATTTACCCGGAACCCTCCCTTAACTAGTAATCATACTGTATTCTCATGTTTACCCATCGTTCTTCGTAGATGACCCCTAAAGCAGGATGTGAAATTATTCCTGCAATAGGATGTGACAGAAACTCAACGGTCCTTGGTCCATCTCCCTGCCTTGGTAATTCTTCCCATCACCCCCACGCATCCTGTTTTACGGACCACTGCACGTTAGGGTTAATTTTTTGTTTGTTCTAGTTTCGCGCCTCCCCTCACCTTAAGTGTATCAATAAATAAAGATTAACGAAGACATAAAACTAAATAAAAAGCTCCTCATGTAGGACTACTTTAAATCGTCGTAGCACACCATTCCCACTGGTCGCTGGAGAGCCTGCCCCAAAGAACCGAACCGAAACAAGCACCACTCTAAAAAGCGAAGAAATGATCAATGAAGATCGTTCCAGAGACCATTTGTGAGTCAAAATGAGACCTGGCCCAGGATGTATCACTTGAGTTACCCGGGGTAAACGTGATAACATCCCTAACACCCACACTCATAATTGGGATTACCCAAGGTAAACAGGTTGGCAACCCACGAATTTACCCATCGCTAACGCAGGCGTCAAACCTTTACCCCAGGTCATTTCAATGCATTCAGGCCAAATCTGCCCATTACTCGGCACCGATCAGCATGCTTACCCATACACAATCATACGCATGGGTATGCGATTACTCATCCATCTCATGACGCATTCAAACACTGAGCTCAGCAGTTTTTCCCCTATGAGAGGTATGTAGCCGATGAACACCACTACAGCATTTGGACGACTGATACCAGTACAACTACAGGAGCATACGAAAAAGGCATTCTGGGTAGAAATTCAGTGGATAGAAGTAGAATCGTTCCTACAAATCTACATGGTGAAGCCAGACGACCTTATCTTCGAGGTAACCGCGAAAAGCGGCTAATTTTGAAATACACTAAAAATACAGTTTTGTTCATTTATTTATTTATTTCATAGCCCATAGGTGCACCACAACCTAACACCATGATGGGCATGACTTTGTATACATGTCCTTCTTAGTTTCAAGAAAGAGAAAAAGAATTGAAGTCTAAGATAATAAAACAGGAATTCAATTCAAGGTACGTACAACTGCATCAGAAAGTGTTTAAGACGGCAAAATGAGTGAGGGGCCAGTTCAGCTACACCACTAGTAACCACATCTTTCTTTTCAATTAGCTTTGGATTGGATTGGGGAGGTACATTTATTCCGGTCTTTGCTATTGTCTAGGATATCGGAATTTCAGAGATCATAGAGGAGATGCAACAACTACAGACGATTCGAAGTGGTTATAAGCTTCGTTGAGTTGCAATTTACGAAGCGGCTATGTAGAACATGGCTTAGGAGAAGAGCTATTGCGTGAAAGCGAAGAGTCCGCAAAGTGTGAAAGGGTTAAATAATGCTTTAGCTTTGGTAGATTCAAATTTTTAATAGGATTCTTACATAGTATTGCTCTGCAAAATGCAACGGCAAATTTAATAAATAAGAGGTTTCGCTATATTGAGCTCCCTCCCCTTAAAATTATAGTGGGGCAAGCAAAAAGAATTCTCCTCAACCTTAGACAGCTTGCAGAATCCGCGGTCAATAACGGGAAATCTTACTATCGTTGCTAAGCTCAAGACTCATGGGATTCCTTCTTCAAACCATCCTTAAGGAGTTCGATTTCGCAGCAAATATGAGTGGAAACCTAGCTTTTCAGGAATAAAACAGAGCAGGAGCTCGATGGGAGCACGGCAAATACGAGCAAAATGACAGATATCGAAACAGAAGCAGTGCAGAGAAGTAATGCCGTCCTAAGTTTTTCTTCCTTCTGCCAAGAGCTCGCATGCAATGAGGGAAGTAGTCTCACGCGGCCGGCTGCGTGTTTTCGGCGGGGGCTTGATTTCGGTGAGTAGTCGGGGCGAGGCTATTTCCTTCGACGGTCTCTCGATTGGCACGAATGAGTGAAGTTCCCGAAATAGCCTCGAAATGAACGCCTTCAACGATGCGTGTGCCGATTCAGCAGCACTAGTCTGCCTCCGTCACAAACGTCAGTAGTCGTGGTTTCTGATATCGCGGCAGGCTTGCAGCTGTGTTTCACTGGCGACCACTTGGAATGTGGACGAGTTGTTTACGTGACGAGTCACGTGTTCGGCAACGAGGTCCAGGAAATGGCTCATATGTATGAGGCAATGAAACGCTACTGAATCCTATGGGAGAAGCAGGACGATTGAGGGGAGCAAGCAGAATGGTGCTGAAGGATTCAGTCGCTTTGAGTAGCTAAAGGCCTTACTGGGAACGTCACATCGAGCGAAACCCAGGGCCTGTATGCATGGTTGAAATTACCCTTGGTAAATGTGTTGATGTACTCAAGTATACTTTCCACACGACGTCCACCAACATGTTTACCTACACGTGACTTGTCTATATCCCGACTGCTACTAATCGGGATGAGATTACCCATCCTTCCAGTAACACATGAGGGCTCAGCTTAGTAAATCGTTGAGCTATCCGGTCTAGCCATTCTCGGCTTGCTTGGTTACCATCTCCAGGGCTCGGATGCACCTATTATCCAAGGTAAATACATTGACTATGGGTAAACTTGTTAGGTGTTAACACGTTTGCCCTGAGTGATCTCAGTGATGCATGCAGCCCCAAACCAGGTTACAGTGCACACAGTTGAAGCTGTAATTGTGCCGGATGCATCGTTCAAGGGATGCGTAACTTTATACCCATGGATTTGACTATCCACGATTACCAGTTCGGTATGGCCAACTTCACGAGTGGGTAACTATGTTCATGGCTGTTACGTAATGGACAAATTTGGATTTGCCTCGAGTAATCTCAATGAGGCAAATTCGACGCTCACTGATCTCCGAAGCGTAGAGTTCCGTCGAAAAGAGTAGTGTGGAAGAGTTTAGAGAAAATGACTATTCACCCCGCACAATGTACGCACACATTACTCTCAGGCATACTAAGGATTTGGTAATTCTTCGTATAAGTTACAGACACATCCTACCTGTAGCACAGATTTGAACAGGTGCTCGGTTACGAGACATTTGCTGGAAAGCTTCTCAGAAGACGACTCCCTCATTAAATGATGAATGAGCCGAAATTGAAAAACAGCAACCAACAGTTCCTTGTACAGTCAACTTACTCGAATGCACCCCACTTCATAATCAGATTATGATCATGATGAACGAGAATGAAAGGTGAATGATTCCAACATTCGGTCACACAAATAGAACACGAAAACGACAGAGGAAGTGAAAAAAAGTTGAACAAAAAATGTGATTTATTCCGATTCTGAGTTCCAATTCCGAGGCTCTTCAGTGAAGAGGGGGACCAAAAAAGGAATGAATGGCTGAATGGAATGATGAGAGAAAAAAAGAAGAAATAGTGGAAGAGAGGAGGTAGCACAACACAAGCCGTGGGGAAGAAAGCTATTTCAAGGAAAGAATAAGAATTTCTCGACGGATTATTTTCGAAAAATTGCTTGCTTCTCCGCGGACTTCCACACTTCCACATTAACCACATACGCCAGCGGATGAAATTCACATGCACTTGTACATGTACTGATGTACATATATGTACGTACATAACGTTCTCCAATCTAATTCCAAGAACACTCCACTAAGCGAAATTCGCAGCCAAATACCAGAAGGAAGGAACTGACTGCGAGGAACTGACTGATGTGGGATCATCTCACGTCAACTTCTTATAATTTATCTAAGAGAAGATTGGCGGATATGTCAAGTTCCTATAGTTTATTCAAGAGAAGGTTGGAAAGTAAAGTTCTGAGAATAGCTCTTGTGTACAGATTGGAGCTGTGAAGGCAAGCAGTAGCTAGTCAATGCGAAGCTGAGGGAACCATAATGAGCTCATTCATAAGGGATTTTCTTATTCAAACTGAAGTGAGGAACTATTGGACTGGCAAGGTGAAGGTGAGACTCCAGGCATTTTTCTGAGTAGCCATAACGCTGGAGAGAGAAAACTAACTACATGCAATTTTGGCCAAGTTGATTTATTTATTTATTTATTTATTTATTTATTTATTTATTTATTTATTCACATAATAAAGCACCTGAATTATTAACGCATAGTACTGCAGTTTTACTTTATCTACGTACTCGGATTAGGGATTAGCACAGTGGCGGACACGGAAAGTGAACGAGAGATGCGGGGAGGAATGGGAAACATGTGGTCTTCCGCATTTTAGGGACTCGGATGGAAAATAAAAATAACGAAAATAATAACTGTTATATCAAATAATCAATAAAAACTACTTAGGGATTACAACGAAAATAAACTAGAATAACCAGTAAAATACACTGGTACACAGTTTTTTTTTCAATTATTTTGCAAACTATTTTCGATGACTATTTGGGGGAAGGGGGCGTTCGCCACTGGGTTAGCACGGTGTTTATAGTTCTGGATCTGTTGCGTATTATAGGTAGCTGCTGCATATTCGGGAAGGGAAGCTTGCAGCACGTCGAGTATTTGGAACCCAGGACCTAGATGCATCATTGAGATTACCCAGGGTAAACATCGCGATGCCCGTGTTAATGAAAGCTAGATCTGGCTGATGTTAACTTATTAACCATGGGTAGTCACAATCGTGCATGCGGCCCCAAATGTCGATGGTTATTGCATTGATGACAAACGATGTCGCGGGCGTCATCACTCATTAACCCGTGTTGATACGCGTCAACTCTAAAGCCTGGATGCATCTTTGAGATAACCCATGGTAAAGATGGTAACGCACCCAAATTTACCGTCATTTGGGCTAGGATGTACGTACCAGCATGGGTAAGGCACTGAGTGATGTGGCATAGGTTCCATTGTCCGCGATGTAATAAGAATTTATCTTCACTAGAATTTCTGAAAAAAAAAATCAATTTGAGAGTGAAAGGATTCTTACAGCTTGATTCCTTTAGCTCAAGCAACAAAGATTATTCTTGAAGTCGATGTTGTCTCGAACACCTAGGTTACCTGGCACCTTGTTGGATAGAATTCTCAAATCTCATATTATAGCTTGAAAAAAAACAGCTCTCAATCAGCTGCATACTCTGTTTGGAAAAGCTATATTTTCTTGACAGTTTTCGAAAACTAGGGAAGTAAGAAAACGGGTGGAGTGGGTAGTAGAATTTCTTACTCAGAAGAGTTATCAGAAACGAAAGAAACGACAGAATGAGAAATAATGAGTTGAGTAAACAAGTGGTCGACATTCTCAAGTGTCAAAAAGTGGAAGGATATGCACATTGCGACAAGTACAAGCACATGTCATCCAAAAAATAGAGGAGGAAAGGATAAGGGATGGAACATGTGCTGCTTTGATATACTGCTTCCACAACGACCAAGGGTCTAAAAGCTGCCCGACAATATTAATGACGGACAGAAGCCAGACCAAGCAGTGTTTTGCATGGTTGCACGACTTCACGTGATAAGTCTGGAACATGTCCTATTTTTGTGCCAGCGTTCAAACCGAAATGGCACGAGTTCTGAAGTGTCTGAGCACTGCGAACGAGTGTGTGAGGTCCCAGAACAAAGTAAAAACTGTGTTTAATCAGGCTCTGGTGCATTTAGTAGAAAAGAAGGGTACTCTGACGAGAGGAAGAAACAAGCAAAGAAAGAGATGAGGTCAGCTAACTAGAAATCAATTCTTGATCCAAGGAACGAAATTCCGAAAATAATGTCCATGGAAATTTACGAGACTTTTCGGCTGTTTGTCTTCCCAAAAAAGACGAGATGGCGGTCATCTTTCTTGAGCTCCCAGACTCTATTTTTGCCTTCTCACCTGGCGAAAAGAGCTGCACATACGTAGCTAATGTGCAGTCGTGAAACCGCGCCAGGACCAGTACATTATTGGTATGCAGGTATTACAGCACATTGTTGAGATCGGTTCGACCCCATACTGAGTAATCAGGATCAAAAAATTGCTACTACCATCGCAGGGAAAGTGCACACAAAACTGATTCTTGCTCCTCGCAAAACGCGAAGTGACACCGTTCCGGGATTTTTCCTCCGCCAACGAATGTTTACCCATTGGCGCCTGTGAAGGTACGTGTTTCACTGAATATGGGCTCATTTGGGTCGACACAGCCGCCACTTTTAGGGTGACAAGGATGTTCGGAAGTTTCTGAGGTAGGGAGAAACTTCCTATACAAACGTCAAATTTGAGCCCCAAAATCGTTTGTAAACGAAGGGTACACCATTTAGAAAGATTTCTCTGAGAGAATAAGAGCATTGAAGGTGGTAGTGGGTGGGGTATATTTGTCGCCCGTTCTATGTTGATAGCGACTAACTGGAAATGATAGGCAAAGATGACCTTCCTTAAGCCGAACGAGAAGTTGCCAGAGAACTTATCGCTAGCTCAACCACTCAGATGGCGTTTTTCATTTGATGAGAATTGGAAAGGTGGAAAACCAAATGTATGAGTTCCTCATGAGCTGAATGGATAACCATGTAAAGCCGCTTCGAACCATCATAATCTATTGATCTGAGCGGGATGAACAAATCATTTATCAGCAGTATTGCAACGTGCGACGAAGAATGAACCGTAACTAACAATTTGCATTAAGCAACTTGGTGGTTGGAGCGAGAAATTAGGCAGCAGTGTGGCAGAACGTTACAGAACAGTGCTTTCGTCATCGTGAGACAACGTTCCGAATCTCTGTAAAACCATTTCCTAGAAGAGGTGCGTCCAAAAAAATTGTGAGATACATTGAATACTGCCTAGACCACCAAAGGCAGTGGCCAATTGGGAAAGCTGTCCTTTATCTGCAAAAGTTCCAGGTGATCTCTCTTGCAAGCAACACTTTAAACTTGGAAGAATTGAGCTACAAGTTTTGCCTCTCCTGCACATCTAAATCTTCTTTCTACATCATTTTACGAATTCTGCGGGCAGTATGACACTTTCGAGGACAGTTTTCCAAACAGTAGGGTGTACATAGAAAGTGAGGTCTAACATTTTGCCAACACACGAGGCAAGCATTTTCTCTCTTTAGAAAAGAATAGGGATGGTTGACGACGATCAACGATTTCCTCATTGCAGCGATTTTCATGTCGTTCAACTATAATATGAATGGGCCACGCTATAGACATTTTGATGTGACGGTTCATGCCGCTTTACAGAGAAAAACCTTTCCAAAAAAACATTGGGTGGATCAAATTCAAAAAAAAAAAACTGCAAGAGTTACGAGCTCAGGGTGCAATGCAGGGATGAGCGGAAGAATTGCGTAAGACCGGAACTCGGAAATTGGAGGAAGTTCGAGGTCTGGCAAAACCTGGAGAGATAAAAACAGCATGTATGAGTTGACGATACTCAACCACTGCCAATCCTCCAGAAATGTGGAAACGAGAAGGTCGCAGAGCTCCGGAATTTAGGAGCCTTCGAAGTTCCAAAACCGGAATTTGGTCCACTCCTTGTTCATTGGTTACATTATATTCTGCGCATCATGTACGTAGTAGAGATAGTGGAAACAAATTTCTAATTCTAGTGAATCGCTGTGATCCTGAGGAGCATCCAAGGAGCAGCCGCTCAAACTGACCAGTGCCAATCACTGGTAATAAGTAGTGTCGGGGAGGACTTTAGGAAAAAGTACTGGAAACGGCGTGCAACTCTACAATGTGTTTCCTCTGTAATAGTGAACGCCTGCCATCTTTTTGCACAAGCAATTCGACAGAGGTGGGAATTGAGAGTTCGGGGTTCCATGCAGTTCTTCGGTCATGAAATGAAAATTTTCGAGCTTACAACGACCTGTTTTTCTCATTGAAGTGCGTTCTTTTCAACCAGATAAAGGTGAATAAGAAAGAGTTGACGCTTGTGTCATCACTCAATGGAAGTAAACTTCTCCGGCCAAAGATTGCTTGACCGAGAGCAACGGAGATGAGCGACTCGGCGGCGAGATATAATTTCAGCTAGAGCTCCAATTAAGGAGCTGCTACATCGACAGCCTTACCTTCTGCCCAACGCTCGATCGGGGAAATTTCATGGTGGTGTGGAAAAAGGGTCTGTGACTGCAGGACGCGATAGAGTCGCATGGATGTCTGCAAGGACACACTCGCTCAACGACGGGTGTTTAATTACCGCTGGGAGAGTGAACACAGGCACTGGCATCAACAAAGCAGCAGGCTCTCGGGGGTTGGATCAGCCAGGTGGGTTCGGTCGAACACGCGTTAATGAACTGCGTGTTTAGTCGTTTTTATCCTGTCACTTTTTCTTGTTTCTATGTGTCAGTGGAGACCTGATGTCGTGGGCAGTTGTGACAAGGACAAACTTAGCCATTCATAGTAGCGGACAGGTGTACTAGCAAGTCAAGAAATCGAATCTTTGACTTGTTTCTTTGACGTTCCTGCTTCCAAGGGTTGCTGCGGATGCTGGGGTGAGGCCACAATAATCGCTACTGCTGTGGACATTTCACTATCGAATGACAACTACGAGAACTTCTATAGAATGACAGTTTCTTTGGTATTAGTTCCCGAATCCGGTCGTCTTTAAACTACGACGTGATGTTCCAGCATAGTTTTTAAACTTCTTAACTGAACATGACGTTTTCAGCCTGAATTGTCAAATGATCTATGAAAGTATTGCTCAAAAAGAACATCTTTCCAGCCGAACACACCTTCCTTGTGGTCCACTGGGAAAAAGTGGTTTAGTCCTGGGGAAAATTCTCTACCAATGGTGCAACACATCCTCGCAGTCGCCAATCAGTTCTATTGCGAGGTGTTCCAAGGCAACTGCATGGTCTGATAGAAGAACTTTGTTACCGAAAGCAACCCGTGATTACCTGGGTAGGGACGTTCTCCATGAGAAGAAAAAACAGCAGGATTCACTACATTCCTCTCAGATTAAATTAAAACTAGTCAATTAAATAAAATTGGAATTCACTATATTTTCCTTATTATCAACGGACAATAACGATTTTTCTCCTTTTCCCGTAATTTTGAAAGATGGAACCATGCGAAATGCCGATGAAATTTTCGACCGTGAAAAATTCCTGATCTTGGCTAACGTCCTGGACACGCATTTGCTCCTGCAGTTTCGTTGACGTCATCATAACATACTCATCGTCCGTCGTTTTATCAGTAAATTGCGCCCAAACTTCGCTCAAGTGGTGGACCTTCAAGACGACCGACAGATCCCATTGAAATATTCGGGGCATTTCTAGTAAATTTGAAAGTTTCTGCTCAAGTTGTAAGTGAACTTTTTTTTGCGATATGATCTTCACACCTGCTTCCAGAAGTTCACACTTTCGCACATCTGTGACGGAAACGGCTGGTGTGGAATCAACAGAGTAGAAACGTCAAAAACCTTCCAAAAATTATGAAAAACAACTACTATTTTACTGCATGAGGCTCTAAGATAGCCCATTCTATTAGGTTGTAACATAAGTTTCCGCTGTTTTCTCATAGACATTTTCGAAAGCTTTTAATAAATGGATACCGACTAGATTTCGGGCATGTCTAGATACCGCCCTAGAGCGCATCATCAAGCTAACAATCTGGTATGTGAGATCTCTATTTTTGCATCTTATTTTGAAGACGTATTCAACTTTAGAGCGAACCCTTCAAGAATACAAAATCGGTAACTGCATTTGCACGAATATTAATTTTCCCATTGCGTTACCTGAGACCAACCAAATTTACATGGCGTAATCTCGAAGCCATTCTTATTCGCCCTGGTACTTTCCCTCTCCACTTTGTTGTCAATCGGTCCCAGGCACGGACACCAAACTTGGTAACCCAAAATTTTGTTTATGCCGTTTTTCTCTCTAAATTTGAAGAGAATTGTAGTGGGATTTCTTCCACCGTTGCAACAAACATCAACTGTTTGTGGACACTAATCAGTGGAATTTTGGGACATGTTACAAGCGCTCTGTCGATATCGCACTATTTTGCCAAACCGCGGAGAGCGTCTCAATTTTGTTGGTCGAACTCGCCGGAAAGGCGAAGAGCTCGCGGACGAATTTTAACTGCGCATTATGTAGCATAAATCTAGCTCAAACCATATGCCGGTTATCAGATCACAAGAATTTCTGCTGACTGAGAAGCGATCTGCCAAAGTCAGTGACTTCGGCCCAGTTCTTTGCCTCGTAGTCCACTGATTTCTGAAGCAGGGGAGTCGAGCTCCTGCTGTAAAAATGCCGAAAGACTAGCGACTGTTGTGGTCCATACTTTGATTGTTACCTCTTGTTATATGATTTTCTATAAGATGTTTTCATTGAAAATCTCAAAACAACGGAAACTTATGTTACAACCTAATATATTTAATAGTAAAAAATGGGAAGTGCTTGTTAATTACACGCCTCGCTACTTAGCCATTTATGGGAAATCAGGTGATAGAAAAACGTCCATCTGACAGACGTTCATGTGTAGGATAGTGGAGTGATGACTGGGTACATCAAACATGAATATTTGGAAGCGTCTACGATCCTGAGTCAGATTTGAATACATGCGTGTCGTAAAGGGACCCGGATGAACGCCGACCACGTTTACTCCTCATCCTCGGCTCAAAATATAGCAACTGAAGCTATAACCAAGTCCTACGGTTTCCGTTCCGCTGCTTCGATTGCTAATTAAAACTCAGACGACTACTTCGTCTCAGAACGCAACTCTGTTCCTAAACAGAGAACCAGGTCTTGGAAATACACCTTAATGAAAGCTCTTGTTGCCATCAAAACGAAAATTTCATGTGGGAGCTTCGGTGCACGTAATCTGGACAGCTAGAAGTAGTCGCAAATCAACAGAACCTCTTGTTACATAGTCTGCAACCACTACTACAACTGCTGCTGAGGTTATGATCGGGGAAAAGCCTATTTTCGGTGGAAAATGGCATAATAGTGAGCATACTGCGCAATAAATTCCCCGTCAATTCCCTTTTATATCATGTTTTTATGACTGTTTTGTGCGCCCCTCTACATGACATGGTGGAGCCACTGAAGCCTTTAGGAATAGGCACGACTCATTCACGGACCAGGCTTCTGAAGAGCGTGTGGGCCCTGGTCTGCATACGACGCTGTTTAAGGCATCACCTATGTACGAGGAAAACAGAATGTACAGAAATAATTCCTTACGTCTACTGAGTAACCGAGAATGTGAGCAAAAGAGAGGAAATAAGAAGGAAAAGAGGAGTAGGATGAATGAGAGCAAGGAAAAATATGTTTAGTGGCGAGTTCCAAATAGGCGATGTTTCCACCTGTTTCATTAGATTTGCAGCAGGAACGCAGCCCGAACAACGTCGTAAGCTAAATGCAACCTACGGCCATCCCCTACCCCACTAGTTGCCATTCTCCTCCCAAGCGCTGCTGAAGCTTTCCTTCCTCTAGTAGTAAGTAGTAAGCAGGTAGTAAGTAAAGAAATTAAAGAAGGATGACAGCAAATGGGAAACAATGACATCAGGCTCCGTACTCGACGTAATGCGCTATTCGGGCCGCGTTTTTACAGCACAGTTATCAAAGTAACGCTAGAACTCCTCACTACTCCTCACGTAGAACAATCAGAAAGCAAAGCAGAAATCGAGATATATTATATTTGGAAGAACCTAAGAGCGAAGATTCCTCGTGTATGTCTTCGAAAAAAAATGTGGATATTTGGCAATTTGTAGAACAATAGCTGCTTCTTGGCTTTTTTGAAGGTAATTAGAGGGATGAGCTCTTATAAAGTAGGGATGTGGTGACGAGGTACACGTAGATGGTCACGGTGGAGGCAGAAACTAATTGGTGTCTTTGCATGAACTGTGGGATAGGAAATGAATGAAACAAAGGAATCTAGAGAATAATTTATGAGTAACTTCACTTCAAAAATGACTCTATATACTTCAACTCCTAGGCGAAAAAGAACAATGTGGGATTAAGGTTCTGAGTAGAGCTCTCCCGAGTTTTCCATCGAAAGCAATTTTGCGCAATTACATTACCCTTAAGCTGAAATGTTCAAAAACACTGTGTAGAAAACATCAGCGTTCCATTGTAAGACGCTCTGGCTATGTTCCACGCAAGCAAATCTATTGGAGCTGAAGTAATTGGATGAGCTCGCTGCGATTAGCTTCAGTCTCTGCATCCGCCACTGAGCTATGTATAGCCATTGTGTAGAGCATTGACCAAGTTTTTGTTGCAGGGAATCCACTAATGGTTTATTTCAGTTCTGTTATCTGATGGTACACAAAACTTCTAGGTTGTTGGAAAGCATTCGAAATTTGACGACTTTTAAAGAACACGGCAGTGGGCCGCAAATATATAGATACGATAACAGATTAGGTCGATCCGAAAGTCTTGCAGCAACAATCAGTTTTTGGTCCAGAATTTCGCTATCATTTCTAAAATTCCTCGTTAATATAGTGTGGTACAATGTTCGCCTACTTCTCAACCATAAAAGTTGGCAGACCAGGTTCCACCAAAGAGCAAAAATTTTGCGATTGTTTGGAAAAAAGTGCAAAATTTGGAGCAAGTCTTCCAGACAACCTACAAAAATGTACTCTGAAAAAATTATTCCTGATCGAAGTCATAATATTCAATCCCACTGAATAAAAGGGAATATTAGATTTCAGAATATTGGGGCACAGGTTTCAAAAAAATCTAACGATTTTTTCGAAGTGATACGCAAGCACTTTCGCCAAGCTCATTCCAAACTCTTCATAGTGTTTCGGTTAACCACTTCGCTGATAAATATGCGCTAGAAACGCAGCCAGAACAGAGTAATGTGTCGAGAAACCCTACCAGCATCTCCTACCAGAAGCTGTCATCCTCCCTCAAATGTTGCCATCTTTCAGCAGTTACTGCTATAGGGGTGGGAGCTGAGGCGAGAATGGCAGCGACTGGAAGGACATGCTACTAGGATTACGACGTATTAGGCTACTCAGACTGCTTTCCCAGCAAAGATCAATACGAATTTACATTCCAATAAGGACCTAAGAATGTATCTGTCTTAAAATCCAGTCAGCTGTCCCACTGATCTGAGTTCGAGGGAGAATTAGTGAAATCAGCGAAATATTCGCGCATTTCCGGCTCTTGATTCAATCGCGTGAGACCGAACATGGTACACACTATTGAAGAGGGAAGTTGACCGAAGTGCGTATAAAGGAAATTGGTAAAGATGTCTTTGGAACATAGAAATTTCCAGCATTCCGCATGGAAGCAACTGGCAGCATACGAAAATTAATTATAGAAAAACTGGAAGCAATACGACATGAACGACATAGATGCTGAGGCCAACTGTCGCATGGCCTCGTTGTATCATGGACCCAACGACACGTCAACCTAAGTACACGAACTGGGGAGCGAGTTGCAGAGTGAAAATAGTCAGCTTGTCGTCTATCTTGGGTTGCATTGCAACTTTCACTATGTAAATCTGTATATATAAAAGTGAAAGTTTGTTTGTGTGTTTGTGTGTGTGTGTGTGTTTGTGTGTTCCGAATAGAAATCGCGGAGGATGAACCGATCGGGACCAAATTTTGCAGGTAGACTCTCCACTGGCCGGCGGAGGTTATAGGCTACTTTGCACCTGGGATTATCGATCGGTTTATCGATCATATCGATTTTATTGATTTTTCGCTCTTCTTGACCAGGGACTAGCGAGAACATGCCTACTGGGGTACCTCAATGCGCTGAACACGAATATGACAACCATTTCGTACCAATTCATCGATTTATTGATTTTATTGACTTTTCGCTATTCTTGATCATGGGGTGGTAAAGACATGTCTACTGGGGTACCTCAATGCGCTGAATACGAATATGACAACCATTTCGTACCAATTCATCGATTTATTGATTTTATTGATTTTTCGCTATTCTTGATCATGGGGTGCTAAAAACATGTCTACTGGGGTTTCTCAACACGCTGAATAAGAATGATAACCATTTTGCGCGAAATATTGATTTATTGATTTTATCGATTTTTCCCCATTTTAGCTCGGGGACGGACAAAGACATGTTTTCTTGGGTTTTTCAATACGCTGAATAGGAATATGACAAACATTTTGCATGAAATATCGGTTTTTCGATTTTATTGATTTTTGGCTCTTCCGCCCTATGGAGCAGTGAAGACATCTCTCCTGGGGTACCTCAATATGCTGAGTATGAATATGACAACCACTTTGTACGAATAGGTCGATTCAATGTCACCGAAATAGCTTTGCTAACTTTTCCATCACAAGTCGATGGGAAACGTCACCTGGGCTTCGCTAACATGCTGATCACCAAAATTGTGGAGATTTTAATGAATTTGCCGATGATAGTAATTGGCCTCAGCAGTGTGATGTAGCCAAGGTAATAAAACACCCGAGCGAAGCCGGGTACGGCAGCTAGTAATAAATAAACGAACAAATGAATAAATATATTTGCGCTGAACTGCATGCGAAGCAGCAGTTCATGGAGAAGCCGAGCTGCGATATTTGCATCTCACAATGTTTCTTATTTTTTCATCTTCACGCTATTCTGGATCAAAACGTGGAAGAATTCGTAAAGTCTGATGAGTCTGAAAAATCTTCATGGAATAAAATTTCTCGCAAAATCTGGAGGAGGGTGGTGGGGGAGGGTTGAAGTCATAAAACGATAACCAAAGAAACCAGCAAAGGTTAGCGTGATTATAATTCATATAGACTGTGTAGCGCAGGGAGACGCAGGACGCTGTAATTGGATAACTACATAGCCTGCTCTTACTTGGTTATGCGTTCATGAATTCCAGCCCTGAATGGCTATGCTTTCGGAGAAAAAAATCTTCTCGAATTCTGAATGATTCCAAGGAAACAAGAAGAGTTGAAGGGACCTCCTGTCGATATAACCCTTCAGTTCTAGGGAACATTTCTACATGCCCTAGCAACGATGCGTTGAGATGGTTCAAGGTTCATAAAGCTCTATGTCTTTCCATGCAGATTACTTTGGTCCAGGAACGGAAATTTCCATGAATTCCACTACTACAAGAAAATATTAAAGGTTAAAAAAACAGGGACAGCTTCTACTGTGATGTTTTTGTTCCAAAGATGTTTCCATATAACCAAAAGGAGCATGTGAACCTGTCACTTCCAGGAAAAAGAACTTGACCCTCTACTGCTGAAGAGGCGCGGATGTGCGTTGTTCATCAATACTTCTTGCTTATCGGTTGTAAGTACTCATAATGCTAATAAAATTCACAATATGTTCTCTTCGTTGAGAAAAGAAGAGAGACATTATTGTGGCAAGCAAAAATTTGGAATTGATATCTGAAAATATGCGTGAAAACGGCTACGAATGAAAATAACTACTCATTGTGAAATGACTACAAAATCGTATCGCAGGTACGATAGAGGAATATGCTTCAAACGGCGGAGCTGAACCCTTTGCGAATAGTTGATGGTTCATAAATGGGTTCGAATATCACATAATGACGGTTGAAGACTACCGCTTCTACTCAGGACTTTTTGAACAGACGTGGTATCGTTTACACAGATGAAGAAACCGAAGGCGAACGCAATAATATTCAGCACTCGCTGAAATATGCAAGAAAACTTGTGCGAGCATTTCTATATCGATGTTGACATAAAAAACTAATGGCATTCTGTGAAAATAGATACACAGCTGAGTTGTAGTTTCTATTTCGGGAGGAACCACCTGTGCTAAGTACTCAACTGAATGCCTATTTTGAACAAGGTCACTACAGGCTGCAGGCTCAAAGCGATAATCAGGACTTGAAAGTGGGGAAATGAGTTGCCAAGAGTCTGAGAAGTCTGAATACGGAAAGCCAACGCGGGGTTCCTCTCGTTTTTCCAGTATAAATTTCACCATCAAAATGAATTCTGCAATTTATACGTGGGTATCGCAAGTCAGGTGCATGTTATACTGTTGCGTCTTCCACATCACTTTCTGCATATGGGCTTCCTTGTGGGTTTGGATTTCGCAGCCTTCATTCATGGGGCATTGTTGTTATGAGGTTTCTGAGTGAGAAGAGACTGGTTAAGTTTTCCTCCTTTCTGATCCTACTTGGCAAACATGGATCGATGGATATAATTGTAACATTTCACTATAGCTAACCAGAGTTTTCTAAAAGGCAACACCAACGGAAATTTTTATCTCGAGATTTCAACGTAATACTAGTCCTTCAACTATGTGGAGCGCAGGTAAGGTGCTTGATTGTATCAAACCTATTAGAAAAATAAGGTTTTAGAACGTTACCTGTTACCCATATTCTTGAGGAGGATGGATATTTGACTAGTTTTGCGGTTTTCTTGAAAAGGAAGAAAGCAAGAACGGAAAGAAAAGGGGATGTAAACTACACAGATGTTTTAGGAAAGAAGCGATACCTAGCTTAGTATTGTGAAGTATTGAGTATTACGTGTATCACCTAAACGTGGTACTCCACTACAGAGTTTACGGTGATACTTTATCATTATTAGGACTGAACAATAGAAATACCATATTTGGAGTATCAGAGTTCCGAGCAGAACAAAAGATCGTGTGCATCAGTAGCAAGTGGAAAGAAAGCAAATGGGGAAGCAGTTCCTTACAATATAGGATTGGTTGACATTAATACGGAAACCTAATTTCATTCCCGGAAAATTAAGTTACTGTCGCCAAAACGGGTAATACGTATCACGCTACAACTGGTCCGGAAATAAATCTTTTTTTTCTTTTTTTGGACACTGCGCCCGCACTGAGCGGTCGATTCTCTGCTGTTCTCGCCACACTACCATGCCGACCCTCAGATCATCCACTCAAACTAAGGCCAAAAGAATTACTCATTCGTCTTCGCAGCCTACTACGCAGGCCACTGAGGACTCGAGCTCGTCCCATCAGTTGGAAGCGAACGAAGAGTCGGTGGTAAGCAGACTTCAAGCCATTCTTGCGGAAAAGGCACCAGAGGGCCTCCCTCTTTTAGACAGGCTAATAAAAATCATGAAGCCTGATCCGCGAGAATTGGTGGAAACCGAAAAAACGTCCCGATCTATCGTCCTCTCTGGTGTTCTCGAGGCCGAGCCTGGCACCCCTGGCATTGAGCGCCAGGAACACACCGAGAGGGCGGTCATGGACGTCCTCTCAGTCTTAGAGATCGAGACTCGCCCTGCTGAGATATATAGAATGGGCAGATTGGCCGAGGGCATGCCCAGACTAATAAAATGTGTTTTTCCATCTAGTCGTGCCTATTTTGAGACACTAAAGAAGGCACGCTCTCTCCGTAATATACCAGGTTATGATCACATTTTCATCAGAAAATCGATGACACAGGAGGAGCGGGAGCGCGACAGGGAACTCAGGCGTCAAACAAAGGAGCTGAATCAAAAGGAACACAACGGCAATCGCGTGTACTGGTCTACAGAAATAAGATGGTCAAGGTGGCAGAAATCGTCAACATCCGAGCAAAAAACAAGTAGGTTTGGCTGGTTACTCAGATTTCTCATGCTTGCTGTTGAACGCCAGAAGTCTCCGTAACAAAATCACTGACCTACATTTGCTGATCTCTCGCCTTAAACCTAGCTTAATCTTCATTTCCGAAAGAATAGATCTATTTTGACCTAAGTAAAGCTTTCGACTCCATCGGGCACTTTAGCTTGCTTTCGAAGCTGGAAAGTATAGGTATAAGGGGCAGTTTCCTTAGGTGGTTCGAATCGTACCTCTCCAGTAGATGCTTCGCTGTTAAGTTTGGTAAATCTTTATCAGCTTGGAGACCAGCACAATCGGGAGTGCCTCAGGGAAGCATTCTTTCTCCAATTCTCTTCATTGTTTACTCGTACGACCTTATTTCATTCCTCAAGTCTGATCTACGGATTAGTGTCGCAGCCTACGCTGATGACATCAAAATATACGCCTCTTATCACGAGTCAGAGAAGTCTTCCGTGCAAGCAGCACTCCAGGGAGCAATCTCCAGGATGCAAACCTGGCCTCCTAAATGGGCAATCAAAGCAAATATGTTTGAAAGTCAAGCTATCCTTTGGGCGAAATATCTAATATCAATCAACAATCTTGTTATACTCTTGATTTCAAAACCGAAGTTCGAGATCTCGGAGTACAAATATGTTCATCACTCAGGTTTGAAAAACATATTAGTAGAATTACTGCTGCAGCTACCAAGTCAGTTTTTTTCGCTTTTCCGATATATACACACAACAGATCCCACCGTTCTAGTCCGATTATACAAAGCGTATATCGTTCCGGTGCTAGAAAACCGTAGCCCGACTTGGAATCCCACTTCTAAAAAAGACATTGAAAAAATTGAGAAAGTACAAAGAATGTTCACGAAGCTGGTATTTTTTCGGGCATATCCAGATTCTGGATACCCCGCACTTTGCCAGAGTATAAATCGCGCTTGGAAAAACTTGGACTGAAGACATTGTACGCCAGAAGAGTTCAGGCTGATGTTTTGACTGGTTTCAAAATACTATGTGGTGAGATACCTTGCAAGGCTTCTAAATTTTGGATTTTCCGACCCATTAACTCCCGTAGAGCAAGTTTTAATATCGGTGTTCGCAGATATGGCCAATTCCAGCACAGGTTTTATCAAAATGCTTTCGCCAACAGAGTTGCTACGATGCTGAACAAGCTTCCTCCTAACCTTCTTGCCGTTGAGAACTCATCCGCGCTCAGACGCAGATTGAACAGTGTTGATCTACTAGAACTGATGAATATGAATGATGTGGTGTGAAGACTCTATCTTGAACCTGCATGTAACTTTTTGTTCACCTCTGATAATTAGCAGATGTTTGATTTTTTTATCTCTAATCCGGAGTTGCATAGGTAATTTTTAGTGTTCCATTGTAAGCATAGTACACGAGACCCATCGATGACGCTGAGGAACTTTCAGAGACCTGAACTTCTCTTCATGTTGTGGGCCTGTCGTTCTGGGCTGTTCCTAGGCTTGCTTACCGAGACTTGCTTGCGGAGCATTTCGCGCCTAGCTGTGTCTGTCAGCCTATGGCGATACTAATTCTGCCACATCTACACAGGCTTTCTTCTTGAGGTAAGTCGTGCATAGGGTTGTTAGGGGTAGGGAATACCTAACATCCGAAAACCCTGTGTACGATTTTCCGCGCATGCTCTTATGCTCGCGGAAAGTGGTGTTATCCCTAGCACCATTTACCTTCTTATTTTCAATAAAGCTTACATGACGTAGTGGCAGCTCTTTTTTATGATTAATCAAACAATCGCTTTCCTCTTGCACCTCCTAGGTGCCTTTAAAAAGTAATTTGCAAGCCTGAACACCTCCAATGTACAGGCAATAATTATTAGCCTTGCTTTGGTTTTTTTACTCTGAAGTTCCTCAATAGTACTATGCATAAGAGCGTTATTGCTGTGAAGTTTGAATGTAATATCCAGAGCACTTAAATTGTGCAGAAATAAATAAATAAAAGGGATAACATGCCTATCTTATTATGTTTATAATGCAGGACCCAAGGGTGATGCCATTTGCGCACAAATAGTGCGACTACCGTGCAGGCTTAAACATCCAAGATTCCCGAGATGGAAATAATCTGCAATAATAATAAATTATAATGATGCCTCTGTATTTTAAAAACTTTTGCCTCTCCAACAATGATAGGAGCCAGAAAGGGCAAGAACAATGTTTGATTAGAGCAGGAATGGGAAATACTCCATCACTTCTTTTGTTGAGCAAAAAACATGTTCTTGAAAAAGGTACGGTCGAGCAACCATGAGGTCGCGCTGGATGTCGACAGCTGTGCCGGACGCGTATTGCGTTAGAACAGCGCGAGATTCGTTTTGACGAGATCCGGCGCAGGAAAAAACGAATTTTCTTCGATTTCGAAGCGTTTCAAACGGAAACAGAAACAGACACGGAGCCAGTTTCGTGGAATGGGGCGGATCCTGTGTGAATTATTGCAACATCCTGGTATCAAGATAGTTCGCCAACTCCATTGGGGCCCACCTTTGGACTTCGGGGCACCAGTGTTGCCTCACTTTGACTAAAGTAGTCGCAAACTTTTGAAAATAGACTCATCTAAGTCCCAACACTCGAACAGAACTCTGCATGGCGGGTAACTGCATCCCTCGGAGTTCTTGGACTCCACCTGTGCCAGCTGCAGTACATTGCTGGCACTACAGCCCGATATTTATTCATTTATTTATTTAATGGTCACACACGCGCAGGTGTTGCTGATGGGTACTAAGATACAGCGAACATCGACAATGGACCAGTGGCAGCCATTCTCACCCAACCGTGGAAACGCTCTGTCACACCAGCATCCCTTTTAATTCAAGGTCAGCGAACTCGCGGGCAGAATCTAGCTGATCAAGCTCCTTTAAGCGAGAAAGAAACTAAGAGGCGCATAATATTGTCGAAGCAATTCTGGCAGGCACACAAGCAATTGAAGGGACACTAGTAAACAGGGTGAAGCGAGTTAATGCAAGGAAAAAAAAACCACAAAGAGATCACGAGAGAAAAGATGAGACGAAATGATTATAATCAAAGCACGGAGTGAAAACATGCTATCACTAAGAAGTCTTCATCCTTTTGCAAAGTTCATAGAGCTGGTGTGGCCGTTCCAAGGTGCCTGGCTAAGTGACTGTGGATGTTGATGGTCGCCTCAACCTGAAAAATGTAGGGGTGCGGTAAATGCGCTATAAGTTCCGGTTAACCAGGAGGTTGAGCCGACAGTTATGCATTCTATAACAGAAGACCCTTACAATCTTAAAATGTCATGGAAATTGATGATTTCAAGTTGGGTCCAACAACTGTGGTATAACCGGTACATTATACCACAGCATGAATCCTGATTACGGGCTCGGCAAAATCGGCGGTATGTAGATCGGTCAGGTACCGCCATATCGATATTGGTGCCCCCGCAGAGAAAGCTCAAATGTCATAGACGCAGAGAAGGGACATCCCGATTGTTAAAAATTTCTCGAGAAGATTTTTTAGATCCTGGTTCTTGATTGCAAGTGGTTTCTTGTGCATTTCCTTTCCCGCATGAACTTACCCAGAATTTCTTCTGCTGGCACTCCATTTCCTCACTCTCAAGTCCTGATCATCGCTCCGGGCAGCACGCAGTGACCTTGCTCAGAATAGCCGCTCTGTCGAGTACCTAGCACAGGTGTTTTCTGAAACACCATAATACTATAACACATTCGCGACAGCGTGCAGGACCGGTCGTGCACGCGGTATATGCCGCGTGGGACGGAGTGCACGACCGGCCGAGCACGCCCTATTTAACGTCATATCTTGCTGAAGCGTTCTTGATTAGCTAATTCCTAGGTAGTAATGTACTGACAGACATACGAGTTCTCTATACACCCAAAGGGCAAAGCAGACATTTTCTTATTGGTATTTCGAACTGCGATAGCTAAAAGATCAGGGAACTTTTAGAAGAAAACTATGGCAAAAACAAACCTGCAAACACAGACATGTGAATGCACTGTCAAGAATTACGACCGAGAAGGTAATTTTTGTGAAAGGAGTTAGCGTTCTACATGAAACGGAAAATTACTACTCCGCGGGACCACGTGCACGACCAACCGAGCACGGGACCCAAAAGCGCGCGTGTCCCAAGCGGCGGTTCGCTCAAAATCGGCTCTGTCGCGAACGTTTTAATTCAGCTGTTTATCCATTCTCACAGAACGCCATCTTTTTTTATGTAAACATCAATATGGAAATGCTCGCACAAGTTCTCCAGCATATTCCAGCCCTGAGCCCCTTTTATGCTTTCATAGTAAATTTCGCTCTGCCTTCCTGACGATCGCATTCATGAAAGCTTGCGTTTCTAAATGAAAGAGGCAATATATGAAAGATCAATGTTTGCGCGAGTTATGATGATTGCCGCAAAGAGCATGCAAGCTTATCTTGAAGGACGATTCATTTACAAATGTCTTGCTGCGTATCAGCTGCATCAACTGTGAGCAACAATTGTTCTTGGTATTGGAGTCTTGAATTTCCATGAAAAAAGAAACTCCTAAAGCTTAGAGTAGTACCTTCGAGCTCTGAATGTAGATGTGGTGATGTTGTGTCTGGCATTATTCATTTAGTTAATTTGGCTTGATCTTAGTATTCACAAGTCGTACTATGCAGACAGGACAACCTATACCCCTGCTTTAAAGCAATAAACTGTCGCGAATCAGTGGGTCAATAGTCCACATTGGTCCCACCACCCAATACTCGGACCAGAACAATGAGTAAAAGGTGAATTCTAACAAGTGATAAAATAGCGTGAGAATAAACCAATTGTGGGATGGAAGCTAACATAAAATCAAGAGGGATTTTTTGATTCTAATGTTAACATTAGGCTCACTGGATCAGATGAGTAAACGGAATGAAATCATTGAAGTGTAATTGGATCAATTGAATACGGATCAAAACTGGAACTGTGGTTAGCTGAATGTAATACCTCAATATCAGGGCTCGTTTAGTAATATGTAGTAAGACGAGAAGGAGCTGCATGCAATACGTTGCCCTACACATAAGTATCCTCTAGTAAGATTAGAGAATTGTGAATGCACTAAAAATAGAGCCAACAAGAGAAATGAATGAAGAAATAAAGAAGTAACCGCCGTTGCCGAAAGCTCTCGAAGCCAAAGACTGAGTCGCCCGCAGGCCGCAGCCGTCCATAACCGATAAGGCGGATGTGGTCAAACGCAGATCACAGCCGCCTTCGGCGCGTGGGTACGGTGCTTGAGCCTCACTTTGGACCGGAGCGAACGCTTCGCGACACAAACCATCATTTGGGCTCTCTTGCAGGTCGCTCTCACTGTCTATGAACTTAACTAATTAGCTTCTTCCTACCGCACTACTCGAACCATCAATCATCTGTTTTTGAAGCAAGAGACCAAAGACCAAACTGCATTACCGGCATTCGAAATCATATGTGAGGATCACCGCGTCAAGAAAAACCGCCATAACTTTCCACTCAACACCCCGCAGGATTGGTTTGCTACGGATTACGGACGTCAGCTTGCCAGAGGCATCCAACCGTACATACCACATTGTTATGAGAGCTGGAAGGACGCAGCGCAACCGCACCACGCGCGACATAGCCGGTGTTTTCTGCTGCTGTTATGCTATTCCTAGCAGCTTTTTTACCCGTTTTTTGGTTTTTCGACCGAATCGGGAAGAAAACGCCCAGGAATAGCATTCCAACGGCAGACGACACCGATCCCGGTGCGCGCGGAGTCATTCTCGAGGCCGCGGATGGGCCACCGTCATTGATGTCCACCGTAGGTACGCGCCCTTAATCAAAAGGAGTTCGCGTGGTACCGTATGAGTCCTCATCCACTGTAAACGGAGTCTTGCCACTACTTTTGTACAATGCTTCAAAACTGAGAATCTGTTGAGGCCTAGGGAAAATGGTGTATGTGAAAGACCACGAAGCATGGGGAATGTCTTTATGGGCATTTTGCAGCAAGACGGAGGGTGGGGGGATGCTTTTATCACCTACAAGAGAACTCGATGATTTTTCTAACACCTGGATATCCTTCCTCTGCACAATTTTCCCCATTGGTTACCACTGGAGACCAGAGAGAAAAGTGTTGAAGAGGGATTTTGTACGTACATCGAAATTTCTCAGTAAATCTTTGGCAAGAGAAGAACGAGTGACTATAAGAGATAGCCACTATAAGATATACATATTTTACATGGATCTGCCATTCACACAATTGTACTCCTTACTCGTGTATTCCTTGCTGTAGAAGTGCCTCCCTCCTAGTTTCGTGTACTCCCGATCTTTATCTTTGTCATCTTTGCAGTTTCGCATAGTAACTAGTTCCATTTTGTTGTTTTCCCATGGCGTGCTGGGAACTCTCGGAGACTACATGCCCCTAGGACTTGTATGCGGCTGCCGCGCATTGGCTCACGTGACTTAGGGGCGGGGTCTCCCATGCCCTTGCCTATATGTACAGGCGGCGCGCATCATTTCGTAATTTCAATTGACTCACAGTCACTATCACGAGCGGGCGACGAGTCGAGATGGCGAGCGACGGATTTCGAGGATACGAGGAATCTAGTGCGGATCCGAGAGAACGTCCAGGCAACCTTCTCCCAGCGGACATTTTCACTCCCTCGCAATCGATAACCGAATCCTTTCCCGCCTAGACTGGTAGGTAAAAGAAAGGGGGGACTCTTCAACCTAGTGGGCACGTGCTCTATTTATGTTATGGTCCGTTACCTCGACGGAGTTTCAGTACTCATCGGTGTTCGCCTTGACTAATCCCCCTCAAGCTTTAGAGCTTTGGGATATGGTAGCCAGTCGTAACCTCATATATGGCCTAGGTCGTTTTCTGCTCCCAGTTTCCCGCGCAGTAGTTAATCTTTGTATGAGCTTAGTGCACGTGAATTCACGTGCTTATATTTACTCGCATTTAACCGCATTCAATCGCCTTTATTTGTCTCATTGGTCTGGCTTATTATCTTACCACTAATCTCATCTATTTACCGGCCATCCCTCTGTGAAGAAGCGCTCTAAGTTTAACTTAATAAACCCTTACTACTATCTGGTGTAGTCGTATAGCTTTAAATCGGTCGTAAGGCCGTGAGTAGTGTGCGGTCGTTTTCCAAATCAACCTATTTTTGCTTGAGTGTCTATCGCATAGGGTTTGAGAAGGAAGTCCAAGCACTTGAAACCTTATTCTTTTAGAGTAGTGCGCATGGCCGTCCCACCGCTCTCTGTACGTTACAACTGGTTACAAAACACCAACTGTAACGCACAGAAAGCATTAGAACTGCATTAGAACAGTTGTAAGCAATTCGTTACAATTAACCGTTATTTCTGTTTGGTCTTTGTAAGTTGATATTAATTTTCGTTTTAGATTTGATGCAAACCGGTTATGCAAGGAGGGCGTCAGCAGCTTTGGGCTGTGCCCGAAGGAACTCTTTTTCGTTTATTCTCCTCCCTCTTTCCTTCTTTCTCGTCTTTATGCGGTTCATCTCCTTTTATACAAGTATTTGGAAACTGCGGAATATAGCTCCAACTTTGATAATAATTTACTTGTAATTTTCACATCCCCAGCTAGGCTTTCGTCATTGTGAAGCCCACATCAGAGCAGGGACGTCGTCCAACCATCCAAGCAACCGATGGAATTTGTTTAGATGTGGTGCAAATGCGAGCTTTTACTTCTTCACCCAAGCTGCGATGTTCCAGAGAAAGACAAGCGATGCTGTCCAGAGTGATGGCGGAAGTAAGTGACCTGCTACACAATCGCAGGGGGAATTCATATTCTAGCCAGACGAGGAACGCCTCACGGGAACTAGACGCTCGTGATTGGTGAACATGGTTGCTAACGAGAGGGATATATCGTGTATGATGTAACAAATATTTACCTCATGATGCTGTGTTGATAGTAAAGGCAATAAACATGCACGGGAGTGTACGGTGGGTACGATGCCTTTTCGCATTGAGGAAGTTCAGCAACGGCATGTGGTAACGCAAAATGGGCAGACAGCATGGTCTTGGGCCTATATTCACAGCTCTGTCAGGTTCAATATCATGATCGCCTTTGCGGCCATGTTAAGGGTCAGCGAATTACGTGCAGCTTGTCTCTCTCATCTTATTGAAAAGGAGCAAGACTTGTGGTGGCTGCAGGTAAAGGAATCGAAAAAGGACCAGAAAAGCACTGGTGCAATAGTGGCATTTCGCTGAATCGCAGCGTCTTGTGGAAGCAGTATCGCGGCACAGTGGGTCAAAGCAATCTCGAACAATTTTTGTTCGAGAGTACTTGCTGTAGACCCTTTAAGACAGACCACGCCCCTAGAATCATTGAGAAAACTCCAGCAGCGATTGACTTCTAATTCGTCCTAAGAAGGGGCAACTACAACTGCTATGAGAGCAAACTCCTTGGACGCCATGAGAGCAGGAAGGTGGAAGGCGGTTAAGGCACTGAAGTGTTACATCTAGTTTTCTCGTCTCTACGACACGACTCTTCTGCGGATTCCTTGTTTTGTCATTTGTCGGCTGTATTTATTTATTTATTTATTTAAGAGGGCGTAAACAAAGCGTTCACGCGGCAAGTACATTCTAAACGACTTCAGCAATAGTTTCAACTTTAGCACTTTCCTAACTGTCAATAAACGATAATAATCAATAAACGATAATAATCAATAAACGAATCATAAATTATTAAAAAAATAATAAAAAACAATTGGAAAAATAGCCCAGCTTCCTTTTCGTACTTTACACTTATACGGAAGCTGAGCTGAAAGCGTAGGACTTCCTCCAGTACCCATCAGTGAGGGAGGGGAAATCCTAAGCTTCAATCTAAAATATGAATAAAAAACTCACCAACTCGACTGCATCCTTGCCCTTTTCGTCTGGCGGGTGTGAGACTAGGAATACAGGCTAGGAATAAAAGGAATAGAAGTACTCTGGAACGAAGCGTTAGAGAACAAGCTATTATTGAAGGCTTATACCCGCACGGAAGAGAACAAAAAACAAAAGACAGTAAGGACGGCGAACAAATAGAGTAGGAGTGGAAGAAAAACCAAAGAAGAAAGTGGGTTGCCTGAGCAAATAGGAAAATACAGGTAGAGAGGGTGTATATACAGTCCTTGTCGAAAAGATAGACGGATTGCGTGTGCGGTTTCATAGTGTTGCGACAGCAAAATCGTGGTGGGACCTACTGGACTCTCTCACTTAGAGCATGCTCTCTCCGCATCCATCGTCCAGGTCCCGCCGCGATTCTGCACCTACGGAATCCGTCTATCTTTTTGAGAACGAGTATATGTGGGTGAGCTACTATGAACTTTTGTACCATGGTGGGCCCACCGTCATATAATACCATGGTTTACCCCCAACCGACGGTTTGGTCTACCGTTATCCCCCGGCTATCACCTAGTTATCCCACTATTAAAGGATCCATCCCTACTCCATTGTTATCTATTCCACGGTGGACCCACCATTTCCCCACGGTGGACCTGCCAAATTCGTCCATCCCATGGTGGAACCTCCAATCACCCACCCTTTTCCCATTGTTGGTCCACCTTCTCTCCATCACCATGGTGGAACCACCGTTTGCCCACGATTCGCACACCGTTATCCCACTATCCCAATTTCCTACCTTCCCCTCCATTTATCCACTAATGACCGACGTTTTGCCCACGTTTAGCCCACCCTCACCCCATCCCGCCTTTCCCCAAGGGCAGATACAGGTAATCGATTCGACGAGAAATTTCGTTCGATCGATTGCCCGTGCCATGTCACATGGTTCTTGGTGTGCAGTGATTTTCTTTTCGTTTGCTGTGACCTGTTCTAGTCTTTAAGGCTTCGTTATTAACAGTAGTTAGCACGCTTATTTTTTTCTTTATCCTATTCTGCTTTTTGCCTGTGTGTATAGTTTTTTATTCATTTGGAGAGTTAATTTTCTCCGTATTCGTATGTCGGATTCCTTGCTTGTTTTAGGGTTGTTCTGGAAATTCTGTCTTTCTGTAGTACTTTGTTCAGTTACTCCATCTTTCTATAAATTTGTTTCTTGTAATCATCGCAAAAACACTGCAAAGCAGTGCGATTAGTCGATTTCGCCAATAACCTTATTCGCATAATTTAAACAAATCTCACGCGGTATTACGAGGATCGAAAATTTGCGTGGGTGCAGCTTTTGAAAGACACGAGAGGGGGACTCAATTTTGTCGTCGGACTAACTGCCTGTGGAGCTATATAGAGCAAACACTCCGATTTTGCATGAATGAAATGAGCACAGGCCGTGCTGCATTGTCTTGTTCTCCATTAATTAATAGCTCAGTACATACTAAGGATGAAACGATTATCTTTCGTGAGATGAATAAGTGAGTATGCCAAAAGCACAGTCGACTGAAGAAGTTTGTATTCATAAACGAAGCATCGCACACTCAACACTACGTTGGCGGATAAAGTCAGTCAAGTGGGAGCTTACGTTTAGCTAGTGGCGATAGTTACGTCCAGAACTGTTCTAGAGACATCGTCCATGTGTTTCCCCTAAATTCGAACTCTTCAAATGGCTTTTTTTTCAAAATGTTGGCAGATTTCATGAAATCATGACCATAGCTGAACCAGAAACGCTCTTTGAGACCACATGAAATGCGGTCTATTTGAAGTTGAAATTGCCATAACTGTTAGTCCCATTAGCATCACCAGAGGGGGCATTCATTAGAATCCATAGGATGAAAATGAATGTTTTACTCTCCTGATGACAGGTCGTGATCGGTCGCAATAAAATTCGATGACCTGAGTACTTGGAGCTGCGCTTCATGAGGAATGCTGTGTGTGTTTCAGCCGCGGATCTATTCTGAGGAATCGAAATTGTGAGGAAAGGAGAAAAGGAATTGTGTTGCAATTAGCAACACAATTGGAAGTGCGGCCACACCTTACACTTTGCTCCACGCCTGAATGGGACAATTCAATTCAACAATTGAACTGAACAATTCATATTGTAATCTTTACATGAATAAAACGTCGCATTGCTCCGATTCGCTTAATATTTAACGTTGAGGGGTTATAGGCCCTCAACTCTGTAGTTGGTTTCATTCCATGCACTTTTTTGGACGGTAAAATAGCAAGATCTCTCTGTACCACATTCGCTTCAAAGCCTTTTTGGATTTGAATGCTCGGCTATCTCTGCAGATTAAGGGCAGACATGGTATCACATATGACGTCGTGGCGTGTGTTACTCGTATGGATATGGACGTGGATGAGGTAGATTGGTGAATATCTCGGAATTTAGGCTGTTAAGAAACTCTACAGATTTGCTCGCTGGACCGGATCAAATGGTTGTCCTAGGTGTCTCCAGGAAGGAACATACTGCAGAGGCTATAAATGGCCGTATGAAGAGAGTGTTGTTATGAGAAGAGCAGAGAGGCGATTCATACCAACTTCCACCCCTCTGCTTTCCTGTTACTTATTGCGAATTGTTAAGGATTGTTTGAGGTTTCTTTCATGAGGTTGTGTAACAGTACACGTATAAGCGTGGATGGTCTTCACATACTCTGGCAGGGACTTCTGAAAAATCTTGTTGCTGGAGAAAAAAAAAAGAAAAAAAGAATCTTAGCCTGAAAGTTCTTCCATGCCTATTAAAGCCAGAAATTGAAAAGGAAACATGTGTGGTGAGATTTCGAACAGTATTGTTTGTCTTTTGTTTAATATTTGTTACTTTTGTATGCTGGATTCTGTCTTTCTTTCTTACAATGGGCCACTGTCTGTTTTCTTTACGGTGTAACATTGTTGTATCTTTGTATTGTACTCTCTCTCTAGAAATTTCGCATTCTTTCAACACTCGAGCTTGTCGTCACCAGTGCAGCTAGCGCATTAGGCGGTTTGTCTTGTGTAGCGCATTTGGTTTGTATCGTGTCTTTTCCTCCGTCCCAAGAATAAGGAGGGTAGGCAAAAACGTTGGGTTGTTTCTAGTGGCGTTGCAGGCAGAATACCGCACTAGCCACCTCCTCATCTAGGTTTGACGCATCTTCGAAGGTCTTTCTACTCCGCCTTGAAGGCTACATTACGAATTCCTGAAGTTTCTGTTGTATGTCTTAGACAGGAATGACCGTACTTCCGACTGCTGTAGCCTTGGAAATGTTTTCAGATCCGATAGCAGCAACCCTTGTGCTTGGTATCTGTGATGTGTCACGCGAGCTGGACTCGTTTGCGCTATGTCAAGAAGAGCTAGAAGAGCTCAGTTCGTTTATAGGGACCTTACACAAGCTTTATTTCGCTGTGTTGGGAGTTGGAGGAGCCATATTTAAATCCCACGTAGGTGGTTTGACATCTGTTGTTTTCAAATAGGGGACATCTAGTTGACGTTTTCAGCTATTTTTGTTCACTCCAAGGAAGACCTGCCGGTTCGTGGAAGCCCAATGGAATCCTCTAATCCTCTCGGATTTGAAAAGCTTCGTGGGTATAATTGCCTAATGAAATCGTGTGGTAAATCAAAGATTCTTACAGCGTCATTCTGCAGGTGCCTGAAGGACGCCGCGGGTGCTCGGAATACCAGAGGCTACCTAAGGAAGTCCAAAGAACGGTCCGCTTTTTCCATTACAGCTGGTCCAACGAAATACCACATCGCTTGTTCTTTAGTCAAATCATAATATGAAACATATTTCCGGTCTTATCCGCGCCGATATTCGGCAATAAGCCCGGATAAACGGATAACCGGAAACGGATAATCCCTTCATCCCTGGCATCCACAAAATAAGGCATTGGCTAGCCAACCGCATGCCTAAAAGTTCTATGGATCAGTCCACGGTCACGCTAAGCTGCGCGGAAGCCACAGTAACCTCTTTCGCAATGGAACGCGGAGTTGCATATCAGCGCGAAATAGCTCCACAGGGGGTTTCAGCTAAACTTCGGCGCAATTCTTGCAGTTTTCAACCGATTTGAACAGAGCACTCACGATAACAAGAACGTCGTCGATTTTTTCATGAAATTCTACTCCAGAAGCTACTCCTGTACCCACAGTAGAGAAAAGGCCATGCAAAAGTTCAAGGTTTGTGGGAAATACTGTTTATACCTCCGTTACACTCTGGTATAAATACCATTTTGTACTATTAATTGAAACACAGGGGCTGTGGAAATATCAGGTTTATTTCGGCGCGCTATTGAGCGGATAAAGTATCGTGATAGCATATTATTACAAAAATGTGACATGGGTAGGAACCGCAAATATCTGATGATAGTTTCCTAGGAATAGGAAAGTGTGAGGAGGTTGAAACGTTGCTAATAACAATTATGGCATAGGACGAAGGCCCAACCTGTTAACAATGGAATAATTGGTCCCTAGGTTTAGGATAAGTCTGGTGAGAAATGTACATAGTAATGGCGGAGGTATAGAAATACATAGTGAAATCATGATCACTGGCAGGAATAAACCGCTGAGTTCGTGTTAAGGCATTTCACCACACCGACAGAGTATCAATATGAAACAAATTTAACGTGAGCTGGCACGTGAATGGAAACGTATGTACATACCAAACTATGGGAAGAATATAAACAAATATGTAGGGTAACGAGAGCAAGAAATTAAGTGAATATTTACCTAGTGAACAAAGCATAGAGTAAACGGGAAGAAACTCAACTATACAAACTAATCTAATCTCTAGGATTAGTAGGAAGAAAGATAGGCTTGGGGGCTGTGTAAGAGCGAAAAGCGTCCACTGATCTCCATCTACCCGCCTGCATGACCGTTGCTTGTTGAACGCCTAGATTAAGAGCCAGCGTAGCAGCCCCACCCCTAAAAGAGTGAGAAGTTAAACATAAATTTTGCAGCCCACACACCTGAAGAAGATTTTTAAGCCTATCCCTTAGTGTGTTACACGTAAGCGGAAGACCCGTTGTAGCCGACTGGAACAGAAACATTTTGCCCTGAACCGAGGATAGGTATTTGTTGAGCAAGGACCCCTCAGTGGTATCTAGCTGGCAGGCAACTTCCGTTCCTTTCCCGTACTGGTCTGTTTTGGATTTCCTAATGAAGATGCTGTACAACCCGTCTCCCTTATGCACTAGATCGCCCAACCGGAGAGATTGAGCCTCGCTAATTCTCAATAAGCCCTTGAATTGAAGGAGGGCGAGCGCTGCAGCTTGGGTCAACTTAGGGTCGCATGAGTTAATGCCCTCCAGGATCAATCTATGCATCGAGCGTTGGTCAATTTTCGTCCGGTGTAATGTCCGAGGGGTGTTCCTTTTCTCGGATTCTAGGATGGAGTGCTGGATCTCGCAATCAACCCCACTTAGTGGGCCACAAAAATAATTGAGTGCAGCAGCTACTAGCAGAAGGGCCTTCTGTCGTCCATCATGTGCACATTTAGCTAAGTATAGGTTCCTAGCCTTAGGCAAAGGAATACTGAGCATGCCTGGTGTATTCCTCCACTGCTGGAACTTGCCGAGCTCGGCTTGGTACGTGGAGATTGTCGATGCAGCTCTGTCTCCCTTGAGAGCGTTCGAGATAATGGTACCAATATTCGGCATTCCCAGTTGTACAGCTACTGTCGCCAGTATCGAACCCTCTTCGAAACGAGGAGCTAAACATAGTTATGATGTAGTCCCTTTTCTTAAATATTTATTTATTCTTTATAATCGATATATTGCCCATATGGGGCGGGCGGGCGGGCCGCTCAGGAAGCGCCAAGAAACCTGGATGACTCTTCATCCACGCTGTAGCGCGGGGCCGCTTCGCCCCGCCCCCTGGTGGTACTTGCGGCTATGCACCTGCATCCTGGCTCATCTCAAGAGAATCGATTGAGCCTTGCTCGATCCCGAACGATCAGAACATAAATAGTACAAAATATAACGTTGCATATTGCCCGAGTTCCGCCTGACAAAACCGATTTTATCCCGCAAGCTCCGGCGGGAGACCGAATTTTGTCCCTACGATGATACCCAGCATCGTGATCCGGGAGGTCGAATTTTGTCCTGGAACGGAAAAGCACGGGAAAACAAAAATGCGCGTCGAGTTCAGGAGCGCTCGTACTCCATCCGCCAACGCCGGCCCCTACTAGTGGATCAGGACGCAATTCTGCATCCGAGCCGCATCTGCACGCGACCGCTCCCCACGCATTTCGCCTGGCGTCTGCACGGAACCACAGTTTCAACCGGGCCTCAGTGGGCCAGACGAGTCCCGTAGGACTCCACTCTCCGCCGAGGCGAGAAGTAGACGGAGGTCTACCTGCAAACTGATGCCTTTATATACTTCTCGCTGGAGGCGTATACCGCCACGTGACGATCACAATCCTGCATTATTTTCCGTCGATCGATCAATCCCGCAATAAAACCAAAATGATGTCTCCTGCCGGTGCACCGGATTTTATCGCGAAAATGAAAAAGGGTGTTTTGTCAGGAGGGACTCGCGCCCGAATGTCTGAGGAGGTACGAAAAGGATCACTGCTATCCGATAATACTGATCGATCCTGTATCAGCTGAGAAACAACCGCACAAGATCGGAGAGAATGGAGCGGGGTTGAGCATGGCAGGCGCATTTCTACATGAGTACGAGTTTTATTACTCGAGTACCTGCAGGATTCGGGGTGACTCCTTTTGCAGTTACACTCCAATTGATGGCACCTTCAAAATAAGCACAAATGCGAGGGAAATTTTTTCCAGCGTGAGTGCTGCATTTAACGTGCGCACCTTGCACAAGTGGAGTAAAGTTTAGAACATTCACTGTGGTCTTTCTCCTGTGGCAAGCAATTACATACTACTTTCACTAATTACTGCTTCTACTACTTTTTACTATGACTCTGGATTGTTGTGATGGAAAATTCCCGAAGTAACAGCAGAGGTGTGGAACATCTCATCTGCAGCTTGAATAATGTGTTAGAGCGTAGACGCCATTTCCTTCACGAAGCTTCCTGAATAGAAGCCGTCGGCCATCCTGTCGAAGCCAGTGCATACATAGGATAGTGTAGAATATAGTGTAGTAGACTTCGTTTGCCTGGGTAGTTGGCAACCTCGCAGACGGATCTGCCAACTAACCAGACAAACAAACAACAAACAAAGAAGTCCGTCAAATGTATTGCCAAACAAACATCTCCAGTTGTATTGCCACACGAACCTAGCCAATTGTATCGCCACACTAACCTTGCCAATTGTATCATCAAACAAAAGGGTTATCAACCGCTCAAAAATTTTGATGCCATCATGCCATGATACCAATCTTCGGAGTCCGCTGCCTTACCAGCTCAGCCATCCGGATCGACACCACCGATGGTTGAGCCTCCAACTAAGAATGAAATAAACATGTTATCCCACATAATCGATTCTCATATTGCTAACCCGTAAAAGGTATCGACAACAGATTCCCTCGCCTTTTTCATAGAGTACCAAAAACCCATAAAATGTATTGGCAGCAGACTCTCCCACCTTTCATATTGCCAGATGCCCATAAAATGTATTGCTAACAGATTCTCTGGCCTTTTGTATTGCCAAACACCCGTAAAATGTATCACCAACAGTTTCTACCGCCTCTTGTATTGCCAAACAGAATCTTGATCCATTCTTTCGGAAAATGTGTTGCCATGCAAAACTTCACTCCTATGGTCGAACATATTATGTCGCCAAATGTATCGCGACCAAACTTCAGAGTATGTGGTAGCAAACAATGAGAATAGACTTTCTTCATAAACTGATCTTTAGGTTTCTGTTAAAAACGGTTACAGACAGTGAGCGGTTACACATGATCGTGGCAGGCACGCACAATAACTCTGAAGTTTTTTCCCAAATTACATGTAAGCTTTTAGGGCGGAAACAACTTACATGTAACATTTCTTTTCCATTCCAACTCACATACGATCTTTTTCGAGCCAAAACAACTTACATGCGATGTTTTCGAGTCGAAATAACTTACATGTGATCTTATTCGAGTCAAAACAACTTACTTATTGGATTTTCCGAGTCAAAACAACTTACATGCAATCAATTCAAGGTCAAAACAACCTACATGTAAGTTTTCGCAGATTTGCAACTTACATGTATCCTTTTTGGAGTGAAAACAAGTTACATGTAATCTTATGGAGCCGCCACAACTTACATGTAATCTTTTTGGAATCATTCTCATGCGTGCACCGACCGCGTTCGGTCGGTCGACCCGTTGATCCGACTGACGCTCCTGTCGCCGACCGATCTCGCTACTTTTCTGCTAATCGTAGCTGGTATTCCTGCGTTATTCTTGCACTATTCTCCTTACTGGTGGAAGACCTAATCGTTCTCTTAGCACTTCTGTAGCGAGGTGCGCAATTTTTCTGGACCAACGCCACCGTCAAAGGTAAATTCTCGTTGTCGCGGATTAGCGATTGATTGGAGGGATCACGCGTGTCACAAGTGATCCCTCACCTCGTCAGATTTGTTCTCGTCCCAGCGGCAGGGCTAAAGCCTTTCGTTTAAAATCTTGCCGTCTCACTAGGTCTATTCATTTCTCTGCTTGCTTCTAAGTATGGATACTCCTCTAGTGCCTGCCCCTGCTCCTCTTGCTGTTCAGATCCGTAGCGGGAAGAAACACAGAATAGATATCGGTGCGTCCCCGCCCACGGCTGACGATCTTGACCATGCGGTGGAGATGGTACTAAACGACGTCTCATTGCCAGCGCATCTCAGGACGGTAGTGAACCATCTTCTTCAATTCAAGGATCAATTTCCCAATCTGATGGAGAAAAATCGTGAGCTTATTGCGGAGGTTGATAGAGTTCGAAAGGAAAACTCTTTCCTGGTTAACGAGAACACTTCCTTGCGATCAGAAATTGGCAATCTTAGCACCGAATTGGTACGTATTCAGCATTCTCCTCTAAAACAGCTGAATAATTCTAGAACTGTATCGCCTTGTTCTTGTGAGGAAATCGAACGGAAACGTTCAATTGTGGTAGCTGGTATTACTGAGTGTGATGCGAATTTATCATCTACTAGGGTCATTTATGATAATAATTGTGTACGAAGAATTCTTGATCACCCATCAATTCAATGTCATCCGGTAGCTGTCTATCGAATGGGCCGCGACAATCCAAATAGGCCACGTTTTATTGAAGTTGTATTACCTTCCTCATACTTTGCCTCTTTAACACTGCGTCGGGCCCCTAAACTTAGATCCTTCTCGGTAGAGGGTATCTTTATAAGGCCATCATTACCCAAGTGCGAGAGGGAGCGACTTAGGAGCCTGAGGCTGTCACGTTTTCCTTCTCATGCTGGTGCCGTCTCCTGTTCCGTTGCTACTGCCTCTGAACCTCCGCGTGATTCTCAGCCATCTGATCTTTCGCAGTCAATACCTCTGCACGTGACCAACTCCTCCGATGACCCCTGAGCATTCGGGAAACGATCTCTTTGCTGGCGCCTGCAACACATAATAGCGACATATTCCAGAGTTCAGCGGTGAATAGTGTAACATCCATGTGATTGTGTCCCCATCCCGTTTCCTTCAGTGTTGCGTTCACTTCATTCTCACCCCATTTCTGTCTGGACACACCGCACCCTCCTCTTTTGTATGTTCGATCTATTCTTAACACCAAATCAACCAGAGCGGGCAAAAGAAATGAATCATTTCCTGTTGTCATTAGATGTTGAATCGGTGATACATAGCTATTCCTATCTGGCAAAAATAAATTCTGATAGAAATGAGGTTAGTCTTCTTTGATTGGTAGAGCGATTGATTTGTATGTAAGCTTTTTGTAAGCTTGTACGTAAGCTTTTTGTAAGCTTACATGCAATCTTTTCGTAAGCTTACATGTAATCTTTTGGAAACAGAAACAACTTACATGCGGTTTTATCGCTAACTTGCGTGAAGCCTTCATGTAAGCTAGGAATAAAATCGCATGTAACTTGGGAAAAAACTTCAGAGAAGTAGTATTTAGTTGCAGCTGTCCAAGGTGAGAAAAAATGACCTACTGCATGAGCATGGCGCAGATGGGTGATGATTTTCTGTGAGGGCAGGGGCTCCCAGTTACAGGAAGGTTTAGCCGTCCCATTCTGTATGTTTTCTTTTGTTCAATCCTGCGTCCAATTCCATCGAGAGGGGACCTCAGAAAAACTTTTGGAACTTCCGCGGAGCTTGTTCGGAAATTCCGCCAGTGACCCGACGGAGGTTCCAAACAAGCTCCGCAGAGCCTCCGAAAGTTCCCGTTGCCGATAAAGTTCCTACGCGTGTCCCGTTGCCAGAAAGGTCACCTTGATCACCTTGACTCCCGTTGATCTTCGGGTATACCGAGCGGGCGCCAGCAATCCTTCCATTTGTCCCTCTCGCGAGCCAGAGTTGTCCAGTGGATTCTGTCCGTTCGAGGGACACGGAGAGCATCGTATCTATCCTTGAAGGACTTCGTGAAGAAGTCTGACCATCGGGTCGGTGGTCTTCCTGTCGTGCGCTTAACGTCCCGTGGAGTCCAGTCGCTGACGGCTCTTGTCCAACGGTTGTCGTTAAAACGCATCACGTGCCCGGCCCACCTAACCTTACTCAACTTGGCGTAAGCGGCAGCGTCCCTGATCTTCGATTGTTGACGGAGGGTGGAGCTCCGTATTCCAGCCCTCACTTGCGTGAGGCGGGTTATTCCTAGCATCACCCTCTCGATGGAGCGTTCGACGACGCTAACCGCATTCTCATCCTGCTTGCGCAACGCCCAGGTTTCTGAGGCGTAGGTCAAAGCAGGGAGAACGGTTGTGTTGAAGAGGTGGGCACGGAGCCTGGTGTTCTTCGTCTTCTTCACTACGTCCTCGATGCTCTTGTAAGCTCCCCAAGCCGCTCGTTTCCTCCTGCCCAGCTCTGGAGCGAGGTCGTTCATCATATTGACTTCCCGACCTAGGTATACGTAGCTGGAGCATTCGGATATGGTCGTTCCGTTGAGCGAGAATGGGGCATCCGGGACCCATCCGTTCTTCATGAACATCGTCTTCGTCAGATTCAGCTGGAGACCAACCTTTCCACACGCGTCCTCGAAGTCGGCCAGCATCTGTTCCGCTTCGCTGATGGTTGGTGTTATAAGAACGATGTCGTCAGCGAAGCGAAGATGACTAAGTCGCCGGCCATCAACTTGCACTCCCATGCTATCCCATTCCAGTTTCCGCATGACGTCTTCAAGAGTGGCGCTGAATAGTTTTGGCGACACGGTATCGCCTTGCCGAACCCCTCTCTTGACGTCGATGATGATGTCGTCGTAGAATGGAGAAATCCTGGTCGTGAAGTTGCTGTAGAGCTCACGAAATACCTTGATGTATTGAGTAGGTATGCCCTGGTTGCCCAGGGCTTCCAACACCGCTTCCGTCTCAACAGAGTCGAAGGCTTTCTTCAAATCGATGAACGTGAGACAGAGGGGCATCTTATACTCTCGCGATACTTCGATGAGTCTAGTGACGGTGTGTATGTGGTCGATCGTACTGAATCCTTTTCGAAACCCTGCTTGCTCGCACGGCTGTCCCTCGTCTAGCGTCCTTTCGATCCTATTGAGGATCACTCGCGTGAAAAGCTTGTAGACGACGGACAGTAGGCAGATGGGGCGATAATTGCCAATATCCTGCGGGTCTCCCTTCTTGTACAGCAACACGGTCCTGCTGGTCTTCCACTGGTTAGGTACCTTGCACTCCGACAGGTACCGCGTGAAAAGCCTAGCCAAGGTGGTAATGAGAATTGGCGGTAGGTTCTTCAGATGTTCCGGTCGAATCCTGTCGGGGCCCGGTGCTGTACGATTCTTCACCGACTTGATGGCATGTCGGATTTCGGAAGGGAGAACCGATGGGACAACATACCCGTCCTCCCTAAGGTGACATTGAGGGAGGTGGACGTGGCTATCGAAGAGATCCGAGTAGAAGTCGTAGATGACCTTCTCCATTGCCCGTCTTGATGAAGAAATTGTTCCGTCCGGGCGCCGGAGGGCGGACATCTTGGTCTTGCGATTGGCGAAGTCTCGGCGGGCGCAGCGAATGCTTTTCCCTGCCTCTGCGGCTTCAGCCAACACTGCTGCTCGTCTCTCCTTGAGGTCTTCTTTTATCGCTTCTCTGCACCGTTTTGCGAGCTCGGACGTTAGCTGGTAGTTGCCTGCGGCTCTCGCGGCTCCACGCTGGCGTATGAGCTCGAGGGTCTCGTAAGACAATCGTCTCTTGGTGACTCTCAAACCCTCAGCACTCTTCGCGCTGTCGCGGAGATGCTGTACAAGCCAATCGTACTTTTCGTCGATGTTGTCGACAACCGCATCTTCCCAAAAGCCGGCTAGCGTAGTGAAAAGATCCCAATTGATGACGGGTTTGGGACTCCTTCTCTTAAACTTCACGGCTTTCTCTCCTTTGCGTGAAAAGAAGAATCTTGCACGAAGGAGGCGATGGTCGGATCCGGTGTAGAACTTTGGTACAACACCGACGTCGGTCAGGCAGAACCTTCGATTGACGATGATGTGGTCAATTTCATTATGGTACTCTCCACCGGGTGACTCCCACGTCCAGCGTAGGGAGGTTGGCTTCTGAAATTGAGAGTTACCATGGATGGTCTTCGTCGTCATGATGAACTCAGACAGCCTCTCTCCCTGTTCGTTCCACTGCAGGCCGTGGGTACCGATGTGAAGTTCCTCAGGCGTTCTCCTAGGACCAATCTTGGCGTTGAAATCGCCAACGATGATCTTGTAGAATGTGTGGTCTTCCCTGTAGAACTTCTCCAAGTCCATATAGAAGGCCTCAATATCCTCTTCGTCGTAGCTGGATGTTGGAGCGTAGGCGACGAAGATTGTCAAGGCCGGTATTGATCCACATCTTCTCAACCGCAAACGTCCGATTCGGGTTGTTAGCTGTTCGAATGAGTCGATGTTCATGACCAAGTTCGTGTTGACGAGGACACCGACTCCACCAACTCCTCTACTGTCGCAGGTTCCAAGGAACAGCTCTTCTCCAGTGTCGAAGGTGGCATTCAGTGGTCGGTGTCTCCTCGTCTCGGTCAGTCCGATGACGTCGTACCTGATCTTCCTGGCTTGCATCATCAAATCCTCGATGGAAGCTTCCGATGCAAGCGTGCGTGCGTTGAAGGTACAGACCGTCATCATAGTCCTTCTGGTTTTAGGCAGCCTAGATAACCCCTCGGACCTCGTCCTCACTGGCGCTGCCGTACCAGTGACTCTTCCGAGATCAGGGGAACACTCTCTATTATTGCTGTGTCGAGCTTGAAGAATTTTAAGCCCACAGGAGATAGCTTGCTGGGCTCGATTCCCCCGTGGGAGGCTGGAGTGTGATTTCACCGGGAAGTTAGCCGGGCTTCCCGGGAGTGGACGATGGAGCTTATTTGTTGGAGGCGACTCCGAACCGCCTCCCTTGTACCTCCCAGTCACTTGAATGCAGGGCTTTTGGTCGGATAGATGTGCAGGATACAATCTGCAGACACGCAGTCACACCCATGCACGCATGCATGAACATGCCCACGCGCTGACAGAAGGTATAGATCGTTCCGACACTGCAGAAACAGGGAATCCATCCCCTGAATCCACCCGCGTCTCAGGGCAGGCACAAGGTCGCGTTTGGTCCGCGATTAGCCCCCTATCCGCCACCTGGGGACGCGCCACGTAGCCTCGCGACTAACCGGCTGGGATCCCTCGTATGAGGGAGATCCGTGGGCCAGAAAGGTAGGATCATGAAACCCCTCAGAAGTCGTCTCATCACGTGGCACTAGTCACCTCTTTCGTTTTCTGAAGATGAGTCTCAAGCAAGTTTGCCTTCTGACTTTGCTTCGTACCTGCATCAGTTTTCAGCTTAAATAACAACATGGAACTAATCCTCTTCGGTAAAAATCTGTCAAATTTCTTATTCATGGGAATAATTCAAGGGATACATTTGTCTGACATGAGCTTTACCGGAAAGTCGACATTGCGGAAGTCATTATTGGGGCAATGCAAAGTAAATTTCGGAGAAAAATTGCGGAAAAATTTTCGTATACTACCACAGCTTTTTATATGGCTAGCTGAAGTCATTCAGGAACATACCAAAACAAAAATTAGACTAAAACACGCCATTTAATATGTTTTTTGAATCATTCTATCTGTCTCGAGGCTCCGCGGATGTTTTAAAACAATCACTTTTGTGTTATCCTTTCGGAACTACCGCGGAGCTTCAGAATGGCGTCAAAGCTCCGCGGAAGCCCCAAAAATTGTGCGCACAGCGCGTCTTCAAAGGTAAGCAAGCTCCGCGGAATTTCCGAAGCTGCTTTTCTCTCTGGGTCTCCATTTGGAGTTTCTGCGGAACATCCGAGAAAATCAACTAGCGACGTCATATTTCCGTGCAATTTCGAAAATCCTATAGTAGATCAGGCTCCGCTGAAGTTCCGGAAGTTTGTCTGGGACAGAGTGCCGCTGGCAGCCATTTTCGTGGATAGCCATTCTGCCACGACCGAAATGGCACGGGAAAATGTATGTATATAATAACTACGTAGAAAATCACCCACAAAAGATAAGATACCTTTCAGGCTGCCATTTGTTTCCGATAGGGTAAGCACTGCTATTCGGCGGTGCCTGAGGAAGGTCAGTTTAGATAGTTTGTTGACAGTCGTAGATCTGCCACCAGCCAAGCTAAAAAAAACCAGCTGGGAATAGCCTCTATGATAAATTCTGCCCCACGTCAGGTTGCATTACTTGCCTTAATGGTAGAGGAGGGAACTGCATGAGTTCAGGTATAATTTGCCTGATCTCCTGCTTGGAGCGTGGCGACAATTACATATATCTGCGAAACAGCCCGCCCACTGGGTATTCGCATCAAGGAGCACCTAGAAGGCAAGGCTAGATCGCGCGAATCCACCCCACTAGGCACGCATAGGTTATACGAGCACGGCGGAGCAGATTTTGGAGTTAAGGTCTCAGCGCACGAACAGCAAATTTCCGCACGCAAATCCTTGGAGGCTTCCTGGATCCATGTCAAAAATTCAAAAATGAACCACAAGGAGGAGTGCCTATCGGTTACGCGGGAACTTGCTTCTTATATAAGGATGCGCTTCTGAACTAACGCATCCAATCGCTCGTCTGTGGCAGCTAGCGGCAGTGCGTTCCGCGTCAACACTAAGGTGAGATGTGTTTCTGGCGAAGGGGCTCTCTGTATGATCAAAAACTGGGCTTAGAGCTTCGTTTATGGAGTTTGATGGAATAGATTACATTCTGACGCATCCATTGCAGGCTCTGAAGAAGGCGATCTCGCCGAAACGTTAGCCAGTAAAAGCTGTTAAAAGTCTCGGGTGTGCTCCATTACTAACAACATAGTTTCCATTTCATGCCGAGGTTCATTGAAAGTCGGGTATGTCAACTACATCTTGGTTACAGCACTGTGTGCCCGACTATCTAAAATATGCCTCAACGTTTTGTTGCAAGGGCTCACCGCAAACGTATGTTCAGGCGGATGCCTGTGTCCCACATAGAAGTGCATGCGAAATCCGCTGTCATTCTGTATTGGAATCCGCCGAATTACAAATAGTTCTGGAACGCTAGATTCACTAAAGATGTTATAAGGTTTATTTCGCAATTTTCAATTTTTTAAAGTGTAGTACTTTACGCTGTTAAGCTCCAATAGAGCTAAATTGTAACTTTATCCAAGTGTACAGACAACAATATTAACAATACATACATAAGCTCATCGACTAGAAGCCAGACACATAATACCAGTATTGATGTTTGAACGATATTCACAAATCGCTCCATAGAAGACAAGCACTTTCTAAATGCATTTCGACAACTCCAGAACGAAACATGAAACTTCTAGAGGAGAAGGCATTCTCGAAAGCTCTGTGTGTCTTTTTACGAATATGTGGTTGGAGGTGTTCCATGGGGATCACTCGTAGCAGAGGCTGGGCAGCGGCTGCCTTCGCCAGGCTTCACGATGCAGCTGTGATCTGGCTGATCGTCATCTCCTCCTCGATTGAGGCCATAGGAGCAGACGTTCTTTCAATGGGAGGGCTGAAATACTGCGGAATCTGGGCCTGCAACTGATGAATATGGAGTCACCTCTGCACTCACGTCATATCGCCATCATCATCAGTGCTCTTTGGCTGCGCCATTTTCGCCACTCCATTTTTGTCGACCTTCCCCGGATTCACTCCATTCGACTCTTGATAGAGTAGAATCAGGCTCTCCAGATTAGGAACCTAAAGTGATTAGGTACAGAAAAAAGTTACATATGAGCAATAGTGAGAAACTACCTGCTGAGCATGTACACTACTGATCAAAGTTTCAATCGACTCCCGCCTCCCAGTGTGGAACATCAGATGTTCAGGAGACCTTGAAGCGACAAATATGGAGCAAGATCTTGATTATCAAACGAAATCTACGATGTAGCCAAATTACCCGTTGATGAGCTTTCTTGCTTCGCCGTCTAGCAACGGACTTCGCACCGGACTGTTCCACGACGAATCATCCGCATCTGACGAGTCTGATACGGACTCCATAATGCGCACAGATCTGGAATTTCTTGTAAATTATTACTAGCCTGTCAACACTCCCAGCCATTGGTCAGTGATAGATAATATTATTGTGAATATTGTGAATAAAGCTTAATTGTAATGTTGTAATATTGTATAATATTAATATTATTGTGATATTGTGGATGACATTTAATGCATGTGAGCAAGCGATCTTTTTGCTTTATTGGCATGTTGCTGAATGGGCATTGTTTTCCTTTCTTGACTAACTATTCATTTTCTTACCACATCTCAAGTGTACAGTGCCGGTCAATCATTTCTGCACATAGAATACCAACACCCGGCAAAGACGGCGCTAAACTGGTTTGCCGCCCCGCACCACCTGAAGCGGTGCGGCAAACCAGTTTAGCGCCGTCTTTGCCGAGTATTGGTGTTTTGCTTATGTATGTTGCCACTCTGAGCCAAAGATTTTGGGAATAATCGAAAGACACAAAGAGAAAGGCTGGAAAATATAAGCGAAACACAAGTAGTGGTAACATCTGTGCCGCGCCGCGTATGTAGTGCGGCGCGGAAGACAAGATGGGCGGTATTCTGTAATGCAAAGACGATTCACCGGAATTGTAATTGAAAAAATAGCGAACAAATGACTACATTACTATCTACAATGAGCATGTTATCTAGATGATAAATAAGAAAAGAAACACGGACGGCAAAGGTAGTCTGAAGGGAAATCTTTTGGAGATCCACAACGTCCGGTTAACAGTACCATAGACGACAGCGGACCTAATCGACAGGTGGGGGACAACTTCAACATTTCATCAGTAGATTCTCACCGAATTTGTAACCCTTGGAAGAATACTTACCTTGCCACGATTGGACTGATCATCTCCTTCTTCTGCAATTTCTGGCTATTCTTAGTGAGCAGTGAGTCAGTGGCTCGCAACAATTTCTTCGCCACCTCAGAGTTCCGTCGCTCTGATGGTGGAGTCCTGAACATGGGAAGGGTTCCGTTGAAAATGTGCAACTGTGTAAAACTACGCACCTTTCTGGAATGTTCGTCACGTTCTCCTCTTTCCTCTCATCGTGTGGTTCAGCAAATGAATTGGCGAGTTCGTACGGAGGAGGATCGGCGGTCAGGTCAAGACTCTGAAAAAGTTCCTGCTGACTGTAATGGGCCGCTAAACTATGCAAGAATGTGTAGCGGCCTGGAAACTTCCCTATCGTCACATCACTGAGCTCTGCGGGATTATTTATCTCTTATTCCTCTTTCTTTCACGGAATCCTCATTTTTTTCTCATCCATAGGAGCAAACACATGGAAGGAAAAAAGAAACGAAGTAATCTACTGTCGCGTACGAAACTGAGCACACAACCTCCGTTCACTCCCCCCCCCCCTGGTCTTCCCACCCAATGGGTTCCTAGCAATACAACATGAGTTGAGCATAAAGCACTGCAAAGAGTGAAGAAAGAAAACTATGTGGACGATTGAATTCACCTGTTCACTAGTGGCGATATCACTTGAGTAGTTCCATCCGCTTGGTATTACCATATGTACGGCTGAGTAAGGTGGAGCTGAAAAATAGGAAGTAATGTTCCAATGCTTCGGCCTCGTTTCAGTCTTATTAGACTTTTTTTAAGGCTTCAAAGAAATTATGAATAGTGGAACATTATAAAGTTGTAACGCCTGTGAAGCAGGTCCCTTGCCAATCACATCTTTTTTTTTTGTTTTGCTGACCCTCCCAGAACAACTTCAATTACTAGTAGTTTGGGGTAACAATGTTGCCCAAACGAGGTCGACTTTGTCTCTAAGGGACGTCCATTAGGGGCCCTGACCTTCGTTTAGGATGAGTGAAGGTTTCTATGTCTACTAGCTCTACAATCAACAGAAAGTGGTGAGGAAAATTAGTACGTAGAAGCAAAACAGGATGCTGTGCGGTTGAAGGAGGTCTAGATGGACGTGTTCGCCAACGGATGAGTGGACCAAATAGTGTCATTTACAGATATACTACGAACAGTGCAAGATACACGATGGGATCATCTTTCTCCATTTTTTTCTGCAAGAGAAGCCTACAAATAGAATTTTCCTGAAAATTTCAAATCTGACTTTTTACTTCTGCCAAAGTCGAGCACAGTTCATGAGAACCATTCATGAAAACCGGAGCAAAGCAGGCTGATCGCCAAATGCTTCGAAGTTACCTTGCAGGCGGAGAAAGTGCATCGGAAAATTGAAAAAAAAATCGAAAGAAAAAAATCAGAAATCTTGTTGCTTTTATTCCTCAGTGGAGGAAAAGCCCAACTTTGCTCGGGTGTGATACTACCTCCGGCTATTTTACCGATGCTTTCAGTTGCTAGTATTGACAAATTTAAACCATGTCCGGGATCAGCGTGGTGAAGCCTCAAGTGAGTCCCTTTTCCTCAAGGAAGCGCACGATAAAATCAGTGATTTTTTACTTCTCTAGGTGTACAATCATCCGGCGTGCAAAATGCTTGCTAGATCCAGGTTCAGCGAAATGAAAAACCCCAACAGCCTCATTTCCACTGATCAATGAGCAAAAAAGTGAAAATTTAATAAAATCGACAATTCGATGGACAGGTGTTGATGTCCACAAGGTTTGTCATCGTTCAGCGCATCGGGAACTCTCTATAGACATGTCTTCACCGATTTCCAAGCAAAGGTGTAAGAATCGATAAAATCAACAAATCGATGCTTTCCGGCGAAGTGATCGGCCTATTCGTGTTCAACGTCAAAGAGCCCCGGAGAAGCGTCCGCACTGACCACCGAAGAGCAGCGAGAAATCAATAAAATCGATAAAATTGGACAGCCAATCAATAGTTCTGGATGAAAAATAACCCGCAATCCCTGCCGGTCCCCGAAGAATCTGTATGGAATATCCGACAAAAACCTGTTGACCCTCAGAGATCTCTATTCGGAACATAAAGATACACAAACATACAGACAAACAAACATACTGACGTACAAACATACAAACATGCAGACATGCAATCCTTTACTTCTATTAGTACAGATTCATTTTAAATTAACTTTTGAACATTTGCATCTAGTTCTTTGAATTCAAAGCCAATTTCCACATTTGAATTTATATCTTGTAGCTTACGATTTGTGGGTGGCTCCATCTGCGGAGGCGGTGAGTCGTCGACATCACAGACCAAGTTCCGATTGCAGTGGATCAGCTGATAGCCGCAGATGTAGACGACGAGGTCGTCGATGTCGTCCTTATCCACCAGGAATTCAAGCCCCTGAAGCGGGTTACTACTGCGAATACATAGATGCCAAAGTCCAAAAAAATTTTATGTACCTGGTCAGGATTGTTTTTCAGCCGAATGCTGATAAGTGACGCTATTTCCGTCTCCCTTCGGACCACTAGATGGTCGATCAGGTCATAATCAATCGATATGGTCGGCCGTCCAGTTTTCCCTGGATGCCGGACAAGCAAGCCTGCTCGAGGATCGATCTGGCAAAGGAAATATCGCATTAAAAATTCATTGATGTAAAAAATCATGGGTACTTCCCAGTCACCTGCATGATCATGTCGATCTGACTCTCTTTGAACGTTACGGAAAATCCCCGTCCACCGAAAGTGGGGAGATGAGCGAGCAGGTCCAGATATCGTACTCGTAATGACACCGAGGTGTCGTTAACCCGCATTAAAAGTAGAGCTAAAACAGATGTTGTGCGACAAAAAGGGGATTCTCTGGGAAAAGAGCACTTACACTGCTGCCCGCTGCCGTAAGTGGATGTTTGCCGTACGAGGCTCTCGCTCAGGTTCACGCTGTCTCTCTTCAGGTAGTACCGGATGTGCTTGCGGATCTCACGTCGCTTAACGTTCTCCAACAGGATCGACGGCAGGAAGGAGTTCATGCCGTACTCGGACCTAAGGAGTTTGACTTGATGGATGAGCAGAGCAGTGATACATTTTAGTGCTGAGGTGGATGTATGTTGGTTCAAGAATCACCGCTGTCAACAAAGTTTGATTTGATTCAAGGCGAATTATGGATTCTTCCAGGGGAAGATCTATCATTCAAAACAGCACATGATTCCTTTAGCTATTTGTATGATATCATCATAGCGTATTAAATAGATAAATGAAGATTTTGTCCCATATTCGCTTTGTTTCTCTCGTCACAGCTTTGATGAATAATTTAGTTTTGTTTAATACAAGCACTTCCTACAAATATTACCAGACGAAAAGCCCAATGACTTGTCCAATTCTGACAGGATAGGAAAATGGGTAAATTTCAGTAACCCTTCTGCCATTCGAATGTGATCAATGTGATCCTCTCAGGAAACATAGGAACCGTGTGAGAAGAACCGTGCAAGATGTCATTCTGACGATGGAGATGTACGTGCTCGTGCTTGTGCGGTTTTTTTTTCTCGAAATCAATAGTTCTATACCACCAATGGTCAAATTCGTTAAAAATCTATGCATACTCATGCAAAACTTATGCACATCCAGGCAGAACGCAACCGAAATCCAATGCGAGTCTGGTGCAAAACCCATGAAAACTAAACGATTTTCTCAATCCCATGCAGAACACATGTAGCTCTGATCCAAAACACGGTTTCTAGGTTTCCTGAGCCGTTACTGCCTTGACGACGTGCGAGAGTGACCCTGTTGTGAGGAATGTTATTCAATTTAATCTTATGGAGACATCTTCCCATGGTTGGAACCTTATCAAGCTCTTTTCATTGTATTAGACAAAAACACCTTACTTAAGGAGATTAATAAACTTCAAAAAAAAAAGAACGCTGACGGCTCTATGTGTGGTATTTCTGGGAGGAGAATAACAGCGATACTTTCATGTGAACAAAAGTGGGGTTCGAGTGGTTTTTTTTTTTGAATTTCGCTAAGCTTCCTAGGGGAGGGGTTTATGTCTCATTCAACGAAAAGCGAATGATAAAGTTTCAACTATTTGTGGGCATCACCCTGAGAATAAATTGTCCACAGAAGCTTTGAGCTTTCAGAAACAATCACACTGCGATTCCGGTTGTGGGATAAATGAAAATAAGATTATTTTAAAAAAGTGGAATATCGAAATGAAAATAAAACGAATAAAATCCGGAAGAAAACTACTTTCTTCGTTTAATGAGAGTCAATTCATACTAGATTGGTGAAGGCGTTAGGAGTGCAGTTGTTCGGTGAAGGATAGGCCCAGACGCACGTCTGACGCAGATGAGACGCACGCGTTTGCAGCGTCGCGGCTATTCTCGACGGCTGCGTAATATTCCTATTTACGGTGGTAAATGATCCGTTGAGCGGTCTAATCATGAATTTTGACGTGTACGAATTGTGAAAAGAGTCTGAGGAGCAACTGACGCACGCATCAAGCATAAAGTGCGTTGGAGAAGAAATTTCCTTTTCAGGAAAAGGTACCCATAGCGCTAGTGACTCGAACTACATAAGAGCCTATCATTAATAAGAATTATATAAAGGACTTTTGGTTTCATCATGAAATCATTCAAGGTTCTCCTATGCAAACGTATAATTTTTTTGAATTTCCGTCCTTACATTCCAGGTGAAAGATTACAGAGGGTGTTGCAGAAATAATCTTGAGCTTTGCGGGAAAATGCGCGTAACCTTCCGAATTTTTAGAATTTCCTCATCATTTTTCACATCAACTTCCTCTGAATCTATCACTCGATCTCCTTCTCTACATCTCCACATTAGTTCCTAGTTCTTCCCCCACAACTCACTCTAATCGCGTCAGCGAGACGGTGTTGTTCTCCTTGAGGAGGTGCGACTCAACGGCGACCTGCTGCATGTGAAGTGCTGCCAAACGGATGCAAGCCTCGTACCTAAAACCAAGTAACCTGAGCACCGCTTTCTAGGAAAACGTCAATTGGGGGAAACTCAAGTGACACTTCAGACGCTGACCTCATCTCGAATGCGTAGCGCCCCCGCACCACGTCCGCAGTGCATTGTTGGTAGTAGTAATCCAACGCCCGAGGGTCCTCCAGCCAGAGCGCTTCCATGTCTTTCGGGATGAATGCGAATCGGAACACGCAGCGAATGTGGTCGGAGTTTGGCATGCGGATTATCTGGAAAAGGTTAAAGAACATTGCAAAATATAGCTCATGTCGATAGGAAAATATAAAACACCGAGAAATAAACTAAATTAAGGGGAAAACAGTGAAAAGGCCTAAAATTGACAGTACCGTCTATGTCCTCTAAGTGACCAAGATTTCCTGGGGGAAAACAAGTAAATTTTGAGTGATCGACTAATTTCGGTCAATTTTGGCGCGTGGTAACACTTGTTGCGGAATCTACCAAGTTTTCTCCAGAGAACTGGCCCGGTCTGGATAAAGGGGATGCCTAGAATCCAGCCAGAAACGTTCAAGAATCGTGCCATATCCTGGTCAAGAATTACCCATCTTCAATGTACACAAATCCTTTTATTTCAGGAAATTTCTGATGAGACAGTAACTACGAACTGTTAATTTGTCCTTGTCCAAGGCCACAAACATATTTTCCTATGAGTTACTGGTGGCCAATTAACATATTGGCGACCGCGATAACTAGGTCATAATGATCCCAGCGGTATTCTTAGGTAGTAGCGTAGTAAAATTTGTAAGTCTATGTGATCCTAAAAATCTATCCTGGATTTTTCATAAAAATTTTCGAAGAGGCAAAGAGCCAGAAATTGAGAAAATGTGAAAAAAAAAATGCGAAAGAGGAAACGGTCGTCAATGGGTTAAGGATTCTGCTCATCATCATCCTTATTACCCTATTTCTGGATGCTGTGAAAACCACACACCTCTACTATCTTAGTCTCCGGCCTCAGCAAGCTGATCCGGCTTGAACGCGCTCCAAGCGAGTACTCTACAGCTAACGCAAAGTACGACTTCGCCCGAAGTTGAAGCTTGGAGAATATCGAATTCAGAATATCCTAAAAGACGTCACTGAGCGTTGAAGTATGAACAGTCGCAAGAAAAATGTCACTCACCCTAACAGTTGTCGTCTCGTCGTACCTAAACGACCTGGTTTGACCATTTTCCAAGTAGACTCGCAAAGCGTTCGGCAATGGAGGGGGAAAGTCGGTCTGCAAAGTTCACTTTGGTTTTTTTTTTGCTTTTTGTTTTTGATTTCTAATTCTTGAAACGTAGAGAATTTCTTGATGACTCACCCCATCTGGCACCGATGCTACGAGCACCCTATCTGTAAAGCGGACACGGCAACTTCGTCGAGCGGATCGCTAAAAAAATAAAGAATTCAGGCGAGACCTATATCTGTGAAGTCATGAGTTGTCTTAGAATGTCTTAAAAAGATGGAACTACGAAAATAGTGCAATTCTGAGCAAAACGTCCATGATCACTATGTTTTGCTCTTCGTGGACAACAAAAGACCGAAAAAACGGAAGAAGAAGGCAGGGTTAGGTCCTCACCAGAGAAAAGTTCAATTTTCTCTTAGTTTCTTTTGTGATTCACAGAAAAGCGACTCCAGCAAAATATATTTGTTCTCATGTGAACAACGCACAAAAAATTAAGCTCTCACACATAGAGGCACTACGGGGGATCGCCAATCGCTATTGCACACCTGAAATCGTTGCCGCGCTGCATCACCTATGCGGCGTGGCAGATCAGCGAATCGAGAAAGCTGGGATTTGTTTGTCGCTTTTTGTACAGGTTTACTACGCAATATCGACGCAACGCGTGTTTACATTGTCACCTTGTCCAATTTGTTCCAATGCAGAGGATCTGTTACCATTCAAAAACCTATTTCTCGTGAGTTTCAGCCAAAATGACCACTGCACCCGGTCTCGCCATAGTGAAAAAAACCCAAAATTATGTTGAAATCTCAGCCAATTTAACACGAAAGATTTACATTGTGCTATGATAGAATCCCTATTTTTATTACTACTCCCTAAACATCACCTCATTATTTCCAAAAAAACTTCATTTTCGGAATTCCGACAGGTTATGCTTTTTCTTGGTATGAAACACCACATCCATGCCCTCCCCCCATCTCCTCGCCATTGCCCAGTCTGCCACATGCAAGCACCACTGTTACTAGGTATTCTAGAAATCGTCGACACGGAAGCGCAGAACTGGTTTTAGAAACCAATTAGGTCCCTCCTTCAAATCCTTCCCCTCCCACAAGACGGACGCTGTATTAATCGACTTTGCCTTAGCCAAATGCCAAACACGAACACAGACAACATGAGTTTTTGTGGCGACCACCAGCGACATTATCTAATCAAACCTCCGTGGTTTCATGTGACTGGACGTGAGAAATGAGCAAACGCCATTTAATTACATTTACAACGTCTAGTGTTGCATACTCACCGGTCGCGATGGGAGCTGTTCTACGGTGAGTTCCAGCTCATCGTCAGCCGACCGCACCATCGCCACGACGTTGTCCTTCGTCTCTTGCCGGACGTCCACGCCATTTACGGCGAGAATTTGGTCGTTCGCGTATAGCAAACCATCAGAGGGACCTTCTGAAAAGGAAGTGGAGAGGTGCAGAATGAGATCTAGCATTTGAGGGGAATTTGTGCCACATCAATAAAAATGAGTTCGAGATAGAAAAATCTTTTATGACTAATTCTGACTCAATTACTATAAATTACCCACTACTTTTAATTGGTAGAAGTCTTTTCATTTGAAACTCAAAGTCAACTACACAAATAAGTAAATTTCTGACTGGCAGAGTGAATGAATGAATGAATGAATGAATGAATGAATGAATGAATGTGTGAATGAATGAATGAATGAATGAATGAATGAATGTGTGAATGAATGAATGAATGAATGAATGAATGAATGAATGAATGAATGAATGAATGAATGAATATGTGAATGAATGAATGAATGAATGAATGAATGAATGAATGAATGAATGAATGTGTGAATGAATGAATGAATGAATGTGTGAATGAATGAATGAATGAATGAATGAATGAGTAAATGAATGAATGAACAAATAAATAGATAAATGAGCGAGTGAACGAATAAATGGTTGAATAAATGAAGAGACAAATAAATAAACAGACAGATAAACAATTTAATGGATTAAAAGCAATTTATTTGATGACGTTGCTTCGCGTTGTTTTCTCATCCATAGAAAGAAGGAAGACACGCAGAAAAAAACATGAATAGGCAGGGAAAAGAAAAACAATGACATGATTTCCAGAACACGCTAGAGTGCAAGCAGTGGTCTTTTGCGATAACATGAACAACGACAAAACAACCAACATTTGTCTATTTTTTCCTCCACGTTTTCACTATTTCACAGCGGAATCGTTCCCTGTGGCGATGTCTGACCATCGATCAAACTGTCACAAATTCTCATCACAACTGGCAGCTGCTCTCATGGAACGCTGGGAGATGTAAACAACAGCTCTTTTTCAAGGAATCAGAGTTTCAAGCGGATCAGAATGGGAATGGACTTCATCCCGAGGAATTTCATGGTTAAAGCGACGTTTGAGAGATAAGAATAGTTAACGGTAATGGTACTTTTTTCCACGGTTCTCGTATAAGTGCTTCATAAATAATGATGGGAAGAAAGGGCGATTGAAAGAAAAAAAAGTCGAGGATTTTCCACCAAAATGATATGGAAAGCGCAAAACCCACCAGCTGATACAAATTGAATAACAGTAGGGTGCTGTCCGGCGGCCACAAATCCGAAGCCGATCTCGGGGTGCCGATGGAGGCTCACTGTTCGCTGACCTTCCGGAGCTGACGAGTCACGTGGGTCGGTGTACGTGGTGGTTCTGTTGATGTGGCTGCAAATAACGGCAGGCGTTACGAAGAGATATAAGAAGAAAAATTTTGAAAAATATTGAATTTCTGTGATTTCAAAGTTCAAGCAAATAATTATAATTATTCGTTATTATCAAAGCAAATCGAATTTTCTGTGTATACATATGCTAATAATTCTGCTTGAATGGGCCAACACCTATCATTGTTAGGCAGTCTATGATGCCTAAACTCGTGTGGATTCGAAAGTCCACAGCGTGTTTTATATGTGAGGTGCTATTTTTAAGACTTTTCAAAGCATTCTGGGTCGAACACCCTGAAAAATATCCCACTTGGATCAAAGAGTACAGCGCTCAGTGCGCTTTGGGGAAAGGGTTTACCAGTTTTTACCGTATTTGAGGGCAAATTTAGTTATGTATCAGGGGGGGGGGGCCCCCCCCCCCGAGAATGGGTCGCCAAATTTTCGAAATTACTTTACAATACAAATAAAAATCTTGTGTTAGTTTATTTTTAATTGTTTATTTTTATTATTATTTTTAATATATTTTTTATTTATTGTTTATTATTATAATTAATATTATTATTAATTTTATTTTCCGTCTGGGTCCCCAAAACGGCGGAGACCCCACTTTTCTTCCCACGCCCCCCCTCCCGCCCACTTTCTGCGTCCGCCACTGTTATGTATGTATACAAGTTACGTATAAAAGTAGAAGTCCGGATGCATATTCACTTTTAAATGAGTTGGAAATTGAGGTGTTCAAGGAATGGAGGAGGAGAAGAAGAGTAGAGACTCCCCCTTCGTCGAATATTTGTATATTCTGAAGTTTTTCGAGCTTTTATGATACGATACCACTTCGAACTACAATTGCAGGGTTCCGAATGAACGAGTAAATATGTGAGTTAACACTAATAGTAGGAGTGGACATTGAAACGGAAACGATTCTATCCTAAGTCACAAGAACTGCTAGCACCTGAATCAGTCGCCTACGTAGTATGTACTTTCGTCTAATGATACGTAGAGTCTCATTCTCCTCTAAGTGATTATTAACATGAATAATGAACCCAGTCAAAGCTAGCAGTTATAAAAATGCGCTATCTTACCTTCAGTCTGAATTTTTTTTTGAAACCTTCACTGAGGCACTACACCCTCGGAGTTTACATACTTCTCAAGGATTCTCCAAATAACCTCAAAAAATCCTTAGGAGCTGCAAAATCCACAAAATGTTCTGACAAAATACAAGAACGAAAGAAATGCAGTTCTAGAAAAAAGAAGAAGAAGAAATGCAGTTCTTGTGCTTTTTCTATTTTTTACACTCTTAAAAGTGCAGCACTTAGTGGGTCAATGCTAATTATTAAGGCTTCTACACCCGAATGAGGGACATCGCCTCATGTAGTTACGAGGGAGTGACCATGGCGGGTCCACGGACATATTAGAGATGCGTTACGGCTAAATGTAAGAAAGGTGCCTACTGTTTCTTGAGGAGCATCTGTGGGTCTATACCTAATTGTGTTTGCATATGAAGAAAGTATGCGAGCGTAGCGAGCATTAAGAGAAGTCTGGAAGTTCGGTATAAGTCGGACGGATAGACTGGTTCGCCAGCAAGACGCACTTCAAGTCACTTAGATATACGGCAGCCAAAATGAATAAGTTGGTGTTATTTGAGTAGCTTCAGGACAGTATAGCAATGGTGCTAGTATCTAGTGCGTTTGGCGTTCCTATTTATCAAAAAGGGTGAAGAAACTCACTCTATAAAGTATATATTGCCGGCATCGTCCTTGGCCTGTTCCCATCCGTACGGCAAACCCAGTCGACACTTCCATGACGCCCAGGGTGGCTCCCAGTGTGAGGTACGCGTAGTGTGGCTGAAACGCGTTGCATCAGGTGGATCTCGATGTAAATATGTCCAAGGAAACCCTAGGAAATTCTTAGTTTGCCACTAGGCTTTGCCAAGTACTTACGCCGCAGTGTTGACAAGTCCCATGAACCCGGATAGTCAACCAAACAACGCTTTTGTTTGTAAACCTACATCAGAGCTCTAATTTCATCGACACTGCCCGAACAGCTGATGCGTTGCGTCTGTGAGCACGGGAAGTTGAGACTGCGGGATTTGATCATCTGCAGCATTGATCACTTAGCGCTCACGCATAGCTATCAACAATGTATGACGCGTTTCTTGAGCGAGGAAGGAGATTCAGATGAGATGAGCCACCAAAGGAAGAGACTTGGAAGAGACTGGCGGACCACTACGTGGAGAAGCCATCGTTTAAATCTTAGGATTTCATGAATGACAAGAAAATTGTGTACAAGGCAGGGCTAATAATAACTGATAAGTGTTTCGTTGCTGTACACAACCATACACCAGAAAATCACACATCAGACAATTAGCAAATCACGTGAAGAACAACAGAAAATGCAGGGTGTCCAAAAATGACGTTTGCCCTTGTTGAACGCTAATAGCATCGACACCGATATCAGGAGCCAAGAAGCTTCTCGAAGTCATATATCTCGAGAAAAAAAAGTATATGATTGATTGCTGGGCATCACTTGCAGCACCATGGAATAAATTATGAGCCAATAGATGTGATTCTCGTAAGAGTAGAAATCAGCAAGGATAGCAAGGTTGTAGAACATGCTCAGCGAACATCTACTTCGGGTGTTCGAGCGAATTTTATAGAAATTTAGCTGCTAATTCCCCGTGAAACTGATGATTATGTTTAAATCCATTTATCGTGAGAAACGTATGAAATTCCCTTTACTTTCGTCTCCCACTCTTTTAATCTGCTTATCCTCCTTTCTATGAGTGCCTGTGGCACATCTTATGGTGTGATGAATAAAAAATAAATAGGTAAATAAGTGAATAAATAAATAGTAAATATGTAAGTGAATAAACAAGTTAATCAGTAGGTGAACAAGAAAAAATTAACGAAATCCGTGAAATACTTAGTGACAGCTGCACGAACGAGAGCGGTCTATAAGATGCACTTAAATGACAATTTTCTAAACTGCGCAGTTGTTGCCTTCCGCAAAAAAAAACATATTTGCAAAAGAATTATGCCAAAGTGTCGCGCATCCTGAGAAATTTTCCAGAAATCATTTCCCACATTTTCCAGGTTGCCGTACTTGTAGCAAAATCCCAAGTAAAAAGAAGGCAAAAAGTTGATTACAAGCGCTTCCTGGAGCAATTATTCCTCCACGGAGGATCCAACTTTTTCAAGGAATTTATTTCTTACCACTACAGTGCATATGTAGTACATAGTAGTAATAAAAGAAAAAGTAGACATGAACACTGGTGAACTAATAAGGTAAGCTCCAATGTCCGCTCCATGGACCACTACAAGGTACTAATAGGCACGAATTGTATAAAAAGTGTTCGATTCTTGATTGCAGTGAGCGAACCTGTTAGGGGCCCAAGAGCTGTGCCAGGCTCATAGCCTCGCGGCAAAAAGAATATAAATATTTAAAAGTGTAGGGAAACATAGAGCTGGAAGTGAGACACTCAGAATTGATGTTCTTATTCTCTTCCTTAAACGAGTGGTACAGGGAAGCACGTATAGAGCTAGCTAAGCACGGGAAAAGCGAACAGTTTTATTGGAGCTTATCGGCCGTGTCGCCAGTGGGACTGTGCTATGAAAACGACTAAACGTTGGCTTTGAATGCTTTCCCTCGTTCGAGCCGATTCATAATTGAGTGCTTCTGGTTTTTCAAGGCAAAAGCATTTATATGGTCATAAGAAGAACATTTCTCATTTTAAGAATAAGAATTTTTTATTCTAAAAATATTTATATGGTCGTAGTACAATCCCGATGGGGAAGGGATGTTATGCGCCGAAGGGACAGGTAGAGCACCAGAACACTGCTCTAGATTTTAAGCTAAACGTCAGGAGACCCCTTGACCGGATCGACCTTCCATGTGCTGGTCCGGTACATTTCCAGGGTCTCTTGAATAAAGGGGGCCGTCAAAATGGATGAGAATTGTTCGAGAGAGAAAATGGAGCTATTGTGATTCACCTCGGTAAGACTAACCCTGTAGTAAAAATGGACAAGAAAAAAGCATCAAAATAAGCAAGTATCAAAAATAGTAATTATTATATAATCATAAGAATCAGCATTAGGAGATTTATCGCTATTACAGACAAGAGGAATAAAGTATAGCTTCAGACAGTTAGAGAATATATAGAAAAGCGCTCCGCTCGACCGTGAATGAGTAAAAAACCTCGGAGCAAATGGGTAATCGCCCGTGGCGGACGCAGAACGTGGACGGGAGAGAGAGGGACGTAGGGAAAAAAGCGGGGTCCACCTCTTTGGGGACTCGGATGGGAAATAAAAGCGACAAAAATGTTGGTTGTAATACTAATCATAATATATAAATAATAAGAGAAATCAACTGGAAAACACTATTAAAAGCCAACGATTAAAATTACCAATATAAAGTTCTTATTTACTTCGTAAGATATGTACTTCTGAAATTTCGGGGGGGGGGGGCATTCTGAGGGGCTAGGGCCTGTGTAAAACGTTACTGTTGATTGCTAATTTTGGGACTGCACACAATCCTAAACCAGTTATTCCAGAATTTACCTACATGATTAGTTTCTTTGCATTTCGAGGAATTCCCCATATAGAACGCGCCTCGAAGGAAGGGCTGCCTTCTAGAGGAACACTCATTAAAATGGTGGCAGCGCCCAGCGATATCTCTTCTCAGAAGCCACGTGGTTACCTCGATGTTAAGTGCAATCAAATTTACTTAAGCGACTCGTTCCGAGATGTTTAGCCTCAACCAAACAAAATGAGCGGCTATTTATTCAGCCCTTGACGAACAGCCATTCGAAATCGGTGTTTTTAATGAGCGAAAGGCAAAACGGCACCTCACCAAAAACCTGAATCACGTGGTTGACCCCTTGGATGAGACGTATCTTAGGTGAGAATCGTGACTGGTGAAATTACGCAATGCTGCACGCTTCATGGAGAAGAAATGAGGGATTGCACAAAAGTGAGAGGACTCATACAAAAGGTTTGTTAAAAATCACATCGCGAGTGAAATCCTAAACAACTTTTTTTTGTGCATGTAATTCTAGTCGTTTCAAAGAGCTTAGTTTTTGCATTTGAGCTGGTACTTGCCTAACATGGGCGGCTGAGGGGGCAAGGGTGGGAAACGGCAATAAGGGTGGCCATAGGTGAGCTTTTACCTCATACTACTCATACCGGTCGAGTATGCTCGATTGGCTTCTCTTCGTGCGCTTAACACTGCAGAGTAGAGAGAGCGTAAAATGTACGGTGTTTAAGTAATTTCCGCACAAATTCTCATATTGTTGTAATTTCTGAAGGGTTCCACAGCATTGAGGACATGAAATTCCACTTCAGTGCACGAAATGAAATCAAAATCTGGATTGAGTGGGCAGGATTAGCCATGTGGAGTTTTTCAAGAGGAGAGAGAGGGAGGGAGAGAAAGAGATAGAGATAGAGGAAGAGAAAGAGATAGAGATGAAGAAGAAGAAGCTCAAATACAAATCTTCACTGAAATTATGTGCATGTACACTACACTTGTGTAACATCGTCAAATGAAAACCCGAAAGAATGAATGGGAAAGATTAAGAATTAAACAAAATTTGGCCTTTGTACTGAAAGGCATTAGAAGCTTCAGTCGATGCTGAGTGGTCTCCGAGTGTGCCAAGGTACAGTTTTTAGAAGCACTCGTTTTATAGCCCCTGTCTTTTTCCAGATGATTCGAAACAGTCTTTTCATCACGTACAGTGGTGCCCCATCGCCCGCTGCTATCAGTCGGGGTTTATTTCGAGAAACGACGAGGCGATCAGAAAAACTAGGAAGTTGTCAGAGCAGAAACACTCGACAACAACGATGTCGTGCGGAAACGCTCACCAGCGGGCGGAACCTCACCCCGGAGCTCGAGCCGTCGCCCTCGCTGCAGCCCCCCCCCCCTCAGTGCAGAAAATATTCCAGAGCTGATCAGGGCATTAAAAAGGTAGAAAATTGATTCAAAACTAGAGTAACGAGCAAAGACCACGAGATCGAGGATTGAAGATGTAAGAACGCTGTGTTTATGATCAGGCTGGGCGAGAAATACACCAGCAAAGTGCAGGAGAAGTCCACAGCAAGGGACCTGTGCTTCACAGAGGAGAACGGAACAATGCAGTTTGAGGCGAGTACATTTTAAATTCTACAAGAAGAGAGCAGTATAAAAACCTAGGAGCCGCAACAGAACAATGGAGACAATGCAGGTAACACAGCTTGACTTGGAGATTTCTCTCAAAAAAAAAACTGTGGAAGATTTCTTGTTCATGGATTTCTCTTGAACGTAGGTCTCCAATCATGATGAGCATGAGTAAATTGATTAACCTTGCACAAACTTCCAGGATCGCATGCATTGAGATTAACCATGTTAGCGCGTTAAAACCACACAAATATACCCAGCTATACAAGGGCGTCATTACGTTTACCCAGGATAATCTCTTCGATGTATCGAAACCTGGACAAATACGATCTCGGGAAACCCGGCCTCTGACCTACAGAAAGGTAAGGCAGAGTTACGGTAAATTACGGTAGAACGGTAATGGATGATGAGTGGGTGAACAAGTACGAAAAACATGTTATATCATAGGGAATAAGAGCGATAGCAAACAAAACGATCGATTAATTTAATACTACAACGCCAGAGGATAAATGAGTACACCAGAAGCTTACGCAGAAAGGTGGCGGGAGTAAGGGAGAGACGTGGGGGAGGAGTCCCCGCCGTTTCAGGGATGCGAACGGGAAACAAAAGTAATAAAAATATTATTTCAAATACTAAATAATTATTTTGTTGATGTTCAAAAATCATTATTAAAAATAAACAGCAAAGCTAGCTATGCATTGCAAAACTTTTATTTATTTTTGTTCTATAAAATAATTTTGGGGGAAAGGGAGGGCTGGGATGGGATACTGGGATACTAGGACTCACATCTGATCTCTTGTAACTTGGAAACACTGACATTTTCTAAGGTGCAACTTTTTGCAAAGGTAAGACATTTAGTGCTACCTAGATTCGTGCGTTTGACGCGCGTGCGTCTATGCGATGAAGAATAGGGCCAGGCCAGTGGCATCGCTGATGCAGGTCGGACGCATGCGTTTGCCGTTGACCTCATCAGGATTATTGCTCAGGGTTTGCACTAAGATGTACCATTAGCATAAAACTTGAAGATGTCTTATAGTGACAAAACGAGGAGCAAAAGATGAGAACTTGAATATAACACGGAAAATGAATCGGATGGAGACCCGGTGCATGCGTGTTATCCGACGCATTATGCAGACAAACACATACATGTGTATTGTTCCAACTAGGTTTTCTAGTTTTCGAAACAGGTCCACCCCAATTTGCTAAAGCCATTTGAGGTGGGAGATTTAAATAAGCCCTTTGTTTTCGACGTCATGCATGAGTCATGGACAGAAATTCACTATCCTTCATAGGATAAGAATCAGAGTACGTCAAAGAGGTTGGGTACAGGGAGATGAAAGATTGGAAGAACGACAGCAGAATCTTTCAAAAGCCGACGATGTGAAGTTGGTGGCAGTGAAGGAATTTTTGAATATGAGCAATGTCTTCCGAAAAAATTGAATGGAAAAGCGGATACCCTATAACTTCAGTGAGAGCGTTGTACCTGGAAAGGATCATGCGGTCCAGCTCTGTGATTCGCCAAATCATCCAACTGCTCAATCAGGGAGCTCGACCGCGCCGCTCACTCCAGGTACGTATAACGCTCCATACTCGCAGTTTGGGAATTATTCTGACAGGAATGATAGAAACTCTGGAACTCCTAGCTGGTCAAAATTTCCTTTGATCGTTTTCAGGCAAGCGACGTACCCCCGTGCAGCAAAGTGCTAAGAATTCTCTTTAAATTTTCATCGTTGTGGGTGTTTCCACGTGCCAGCGTGGAAAAAGTGAAGTCGCAAAATCAAACTTGCAAGAAAAGCTAGCTCGGATCGCAAAGAAGATTCGCAACAACAACGAAAAAACGCTAGCATGTATGCGGACGCAGAGTACGTGCTCGAGAGCGAGGATAACTCACTAATGGTCACGTCCTGCGTCACGTTGTGAGGAATGGAGGAACAACGAAAGAAGATGACAAGTAACTTCCAGAACCGATGGAAATCGGTGAGCCAGCCGCGGCCAAACTAACCCGGATCAGATCAAAGAATGGAAACAGCGCTTTCGCACACTCCCGCACACCGGTTGACGCTTGTCACGTCAATATTCTCGCAAAATCGAGAAAAACGTGTGACTGCCAAGAGGCAGTTGTTAGACGAGAGTAAGCGGTGCTTAGAGGAACATGAATAACGGTCGTCTGCTCAGACCTCACAGATCTACAGCAGTCGAGCGAATGGCCCGGAACGAAGACATTGGATGGGAACTAGGACGGGCCAGATCCAGCTTGTGGGACCGCTGGCCCAACAGGATCAGTGGGAGACAGCTGATAGACGCGTACGTCGCGCCGCGCCACGGATAACGGCCGTCGTACGCCGCAAAGAACACGTGAACTGAGCACGGGTAGCTGTCCCCAGGACAACATGCGGTTTGTCGTTGTTTGTTCGAGGTGCGTTTTTTTTTCGCCGCACCTGCTTACGCCGGCGGTTTCTGTGCTGTTCACACATTATCACATTCGACTGCCTTGGTTCCCTTCGAAAGTGACAGAGATAACGAACATTGGTCACGGGAAATCATTGGTAACGTTACTTTCACGTAGGTTACGTGAGCGCTACGAGAACGAGGGGTACGAGTGCATAAGCCGCTCTAAGCCAAGGAGGGCGGCTGAGTTGGCTTGACTAGTGGTTGAACCTTCAAAATTACCAAGACGATCATTCACCTATTTGTTCATTTATCTATTTATTTATTTACTTATTTATTTATTTATTTATTTATTTATTCGTTCACACGCGGATAAACGCATGTGTACAATAAAACAAGTTGTAGTAGGAAGTGGTATACAACGAATTCCACTGAAAAGATAAATAAGGCGATCACTCCTTCATTATCTTTAATTTCTTTAATTTTTTTCAATTATTGCTTTCTGATAAAATCATTCATGGACCGAAGGCAGCAAAACTAAAAAAAAACCTAAAAAGTTACCTACTGATCATATCTTAAGCGAACCGCTAAAATAAGGGCAATTTTTCATCAAGTTGCTATTATTTTAAAAGAAATATGAGCGTCTAATGATTCACAAAGAGGCTTTAGGGGTCTTTGTACCAAATGCTAGCGTTCGACGTGCGTGCGTCAACATAAAGGAGCATCTCGTCGCAGACCCAGTCGCAGCCTTGACGCAGCACAGACGCACGTAAGACGCACGCTCTTGCAGCCTTGCAAATGTTGACGCCGGTTGAACGGTATTTTCATCAACGTTGGACATGGCATATCGACCTGTCTTCATGGAAGATCCTCCGCAAACAGATGCATGCGTCTGATGCGCGACTGACGCACTTATCTAGTAGTTAGTATAAGTTGCTGTACAACCTTCTTGAGAATCACTTGACTCTCATATCCTTTGAAATAGCTATTTTATATCAGAAATTCAATTTTAGGACTCTAGGAAATTCACATTCTAATTCACATTCTGCGTATGAGCTTGAGAAAATTTTCAGTGCGCGAACATAAACAAATGCGCACAATCTGATAAGCGAGTCGTGCGGTTATGTATAAAAAGAGTGTCGAGAGCATCACGGTGCGATTATTCTACATGTATCCTTTCTTGCCTTCATTTGTTGAAGTCTTTTTCCTAAATCAATTTTTTCACGTTACGCCTTCTTCCATGTCCGCTTACTTTTCTTATTTCTTCTTCGAAAAACAATTTGATTGCTCATACTCAAGTATGAGGAAATAAATCTGCCCGTGTCGCTCGATGGCTAACGATTGAAAGAAGACTTCTTTTGGTGCATCGGCAGGGAAAGAACCCTGTCTGCGACAGCTCCTCTCTTGATAGCGACTGGAAGAACGGCTATGATGCGGAGCACAATGTTGGACCCACCTCATTACTACGACGCCGATGGACATGAACACTCCTCGATGATCCACCAGGAAACGGGGAAGACGATGGTTGCGGACCAATTCAAGTCCGTCAAAGAACAGTTTGCGAGTATAAGGACCAACCGTTTTCAACGAAGAAAGAGCTGTGCACGAGGCTGCACATGAAAAAAATGGAGGAGTCTCTCAAGGCGCTCCAAAATTCCACCGACAACCCCTCTGAAGAAGTCAAAAAGCATCAGCTCCAACCTCTTGCAACGTCGGAGGCGGAGTTCGTCAACGAGACAGCACGTCAAGAAAGCGACCAAATGGACACTTCTCAGGCAGTCAAGGAAATTCCCGCACATGATCGAGATACTCTGAATTCCGCGCGAAGGACCTCGAAGGCGAAAGTACATGTCTTGGAGATCCGAATCGGTGTCCTACAGAAAGAGCTACCGTGTCGTTCAAGGGCATTCGTGAACGGGCTGAACAAATCGAATGGAAACGCATGAGTTATATGCTTTGCGATGTCCGCGATGACCATTTAGTGACTCATGCGGCGAGGTCCGAGATAGCAAGCGCGGAAAACTGTTGCTGAAAAAGGAAAACCGATGTATCACAAGCCTGAAGCTTGAGTGCCTGGGAAACGAATCCTGTCCCAAGTATTAGACCCACTGCTTCAATTGTGGCCGAATGGGACATTAGTCCGCAGTGTGTGACCAGCCTGATGTTGCGCAGAAGATTGAAGAAGAGATCCAGGAAGCGGCGACAGAACTCAAGCAAGCAAAGGAAGAGGTCGACTCAATAAGAAACAACCGCGGAATGGAGAACACCGATTCAGGATCTCTCTCCACCCCATTCTGAGGGCCGGAGTATCGCAGAAATACGATTTTAAAATTTTAGATAATTCAAGTAACTGCGTGTGAACATAAAAAAATTTTCAGCGAGCAAACATAAACAAATGCGCACAATCTGATAAGAAAGTCGCGCGCTTAGGTATAAAAAAGAGGGTCGAGATCATGTTGCGATTACTCTACCTGCATCATTTCTTGCCTTTATTCGATGAAGCCTTCTTTTTTCTATCATATTTCTCATATAAAGCCTTTTCGCCATGTTTGCTTATTTTTGTTAATGTTTCTTCTCCAAAAAAAGGTTTAATTGCCCAAATTTGAGCGAATAAATCTGGCTGCGTTGATCTTTGATTAATCCCGCATGGCAAACGATTGAACGAAGAATTCTTGAACTTTATGATCGAGCTAAGGTGATGTGAAGTTATAGAAAATAGAGCAGAGCTTGGGCATTTTTTTTGCGTTAGCGGAAACCCGAACCCCAGCACTCAACAGCTCGTGGCAGTTCGCCTCCACAGCACAAAATGATGAGCAAATACACACACGCTCCATCAAATATCGAGGAAAATGAAGGGCAGTGAGAGGGAGTGCACATGAGTATTCTCATTAATTTCATGGATTTATGATCTCTCATATGCATATCTCCAAGATGGATGGCCAAATTGAAAAGAATGCGTGCAACGTATTTACGAGTTTGCAGACCAAGAAAAGTGGAGCAAGCTTGCAGAGGTTGGTTTTAACGGGAAGTCATGCTTAGGTATAACTGTGATTTTACTGATTAATTTACATCAAGGAAGATTGTATAAAGGTGTGTGCAGGAAGGAAAGGAGGAGATTCTTCTGCTCCCATCGGGTAGGAATAAAGTAAAGGATATGAAGGTGACGAAAGTTTGACCCCTAAACAAACGCGCACTTTTTCCTTAAAATGCTCCTTAATATTGGGTTATGCCAAAAAAATAATTAGTGACCGCAGTGGCTTTTTGGAACTCCACAACTCCTCCTTATTTTATCATTTACTATTTAACCTACTAGCGGTGACCTACTGCCTACAGTGGTTGGATTAATGGACGTTCCCGCGAAGGATTTGATGAAACAACTTCTCTGGAGTGGACGAGTTCCCCAGATGGGAATGTGCACAGGTTCCATGAGCGACCCTCCCAGGCTGTGATAACAAGTGATGGTGAGGATGAGAAGAGATTAGTGTCAGCATTGCCGCAGAAGTTTAGAATCTTCCTGATAACATTCCTCTCCCTCGCTGATTTTCTATGTTCATGGATGGACCTACTTTCACGAAACGTTAAAAAAGTGTGGCAATTTGAAGTCAATTTTGCAGCTAAAGAAAATAATTGGATGAACTAACAATAAGATTAAAGAATGAAAAATATTGCAGAAATTCGTTCGTCACGATCAATCCACGTTTTCATTTGTTCTCACCACTATCGACTTATAGAGTTTGTCAAATGTCAAAAACAAAATAGGCGGAATGTCGTCTGATCTCACCCATGCCTGCACTAGCTTTTTTTCTGTTCGCAAGCTGCCATAAGAATTTTTTTCCTTTTTTTGAGTTGCAAAAAAAACAACCGGCGTAAAATTTGCCTGACATCCAGAAATCTCTCATCCAGTAAGTGAACAGATGTGTGGAGAACGAAGTAGAAAGGCTGTGTTGAACGATCGTTCCTCTCAGCTTTTCTCTTCCAGAAAATGCTTGTGGAAGTCAGACCTCCATTCGTGTTTAGCAGAATTTTTCCACGATCTTTCGCTGGAATAACCTAACTCATTATCCTTCTTCCTGATAGTGTTCCCATGAGAACTAGTGACACAACATTCTCAGGGCTCATTGAGGCAATTTGTAGTACACAGTTATTGCAGGCGATGAATGGAACTGGAAGGCGTTGTGTTGGGAACATCACTCCGTTCATAGTGTCAATTGAATTGATTGTGAGATTCACAAGGAGCTCTACCAAAATGAGGAACATCAAAAGGTCCATCACCCGGGGTGCTAAGAAAGCTACACCGGTTTGTGTGACAACCTAAGAATATTTGACTGTCGTGTTCCTGATATCATTCTTTCTCTCATCCATTCCTTGATCTCAAGCTAAACTATGGGTTCAACAGTTTTTCCTCAGGAAACTGCGAGAACTCTCTGTCTATAAGCTTTGTCCATAAATAGAAAAATTGTAAAAGTGTAAGCTAGATTGATGGCATAATATTTACTTCCCAAATGTGTACCCGCATTGTTTTAAATTCAGTGCCAACCTCGTATGTCGTTAGTGATTGTGTGAGCCACGACTAGCACAGATCATTCTTCTTAATGAAGCATGACGAAAATAGGTTAATGTTAAGGTTAATGGTAAGATTTATTCTGGCGGTTCAACACTCTGAGGTCAATGAGGACCAAATATGACATGCAGCCGAAACTGCGATGAGGATAAGAAGCAGTCCAACTTCCCCCTTCCACAATTCCATTACCCTCTTCAACCTTCATCTACATCTATAGGTACATATTTTCCTAATTTAATTTGGGCATAGTGGTAGAAACGAGACAGCATTTAAAAACTTCACTTCTCGTTTTTTTCTCGTTCATTCGAGAAGCGAACGGAAAGAAAAATGGAAATTTATAGAGGATCCCATCTCTCGTCGTACCCAAAGATTTGGCTTTAAAAAACAGAAGAACAAACTGTGCTCAGCAGTCTCCCACTAAAGATAAACAGCAGGAAAAAAGAGGAACGCGGTATCTGATATTTTGTTAGAACTCCGCAAATGCCTACCGCACTCAGAGGACTTTTTTAGAAAAAATTATTTAAGGCCCGTAATTGTTCTAAATCCCTCGGGACACCATGCAACAATAAGAGTCCCTTTAACAAAGTAAAAGAACATGTGCTGTGCACTTAACGTCAATGATAGTTCCAAGGAAACTCTGAGATAGCTAGCTGCGGGGTATTGTAAACTGCAACACGTAGAGGATGGGTTCCATAATAATTCATTATCGAGTTTCTTTTCGAGGAATGCAGCGAGCAGCTTCTGTTCTAAATGAAAACAGAACCTCTTCTGTTTTGCAGTTGTAGTGTTAATCCGTAAACAGTTTAGATTTAAATGCGAAATTAGATGAATCATCGAACATGGCGACTTAGTTCTACTGCAGTAACTTGAGCGAAGTGGTTTCAAATGAAATTTCAAAAAGAAAGAGGACGAACAAGTGACTTCAGCAGGAGATGATGTTGAACGTATGTGGGCTTGCAGAAGAATCAACTGTCGGAGTCTGAAGGAGGGTTCCATTGAATTTTAAAACCTTACTTCAAAATGAAACGAATTCAAAGGTAACGCCTTGTTCAAATGTGATAGTAAGTGGGTAATTGTGCCGGTTACCTTTTCTCGCCCACCCAAATGCTGTACATTTCCCACGTTTCTTTTTCTCCGCATTTCCTCACGATTTCTTTCCTGATCAATGGAACACAACTCAAGGATGTATCTTGACACAACTGGCTTGCAAAATTCTACCTCCTTCATTAATTATTTGTATGTACATCAGCAACTTCCTGGAAACTTAAGGGGAATATATGAAAAGTTTGTTTTTTTTTTGAAAATTCTCCTGGTTCCGCGATAGCGATCTCCTCGTGGTAGGTGCCTCTTCGAAAGTAAACCTTTGGGAAACATCTCCGGAGTTTTCATTGGACTCCAGCCAAGGTCTCCAGCGTCAGGTTAATTTCAGAATAAACTTTGCTTATATTCCCACCGAAATCCTTCATTTTTTTGAAGAATACATTGTGGAAACGGGCAGTGTAGAATTACCATAGTCACGTTCGGAAGATTCTCGCAACAGCAATGTCTGATTCCACCATATCGGGCATCTGAGCTTGGGTTTGTTGTGTCTAGCATAGGTAATGCATTAGATACCCATCCATTCATTCGAAATTCGAAAACTCGATTCTGAACAAGTCTCCAGTTCAAATGTTTGAAGAAGAGGGAGCATCAAAATCGTTTAAGATATAGTGTCTAACTTCCCCTCTCCTCGACACTCACAAAAGATTCCATTAGTCATTAACAAATTCTTCAACGCATTTGAAAACTCGAACGGTTGTTGAAAAGTCACATTTCGTCCCGAACCCCAAGATAAATCTCAGGATTTTAGCAGCACAAAAATAGCCCAGAAACCCTTCGTTAGATGAAAACTTTGTTCACCCGTTAAGAAAGTCTACAGTGGAAGCCTATCAGAAATCGCGTTGTGATTAACTACTCTATTCCGAACGCTCAACCACTAACATGATGATAGCTGGACGCAGGAAGCCCGCACGCCAAATGCCGTCTTCGACCCAACAACGTAGTTGACGGACATATAATTGAGGCTTCGCGACAACTCAGAGCACTTGCGCGGATTTTACGAGCATTTGGATCGGCGCAGAGGCAAGCAGAATGACGTGAGGACAGCAGAAAGTGCTGCCTTCTGGTTTCCCAGGAGTAAGCTGCAGGTTGGGGCCGATAAACGCGAGCTGATGACGAGAAAGAATAGCTGCAGCTTGCGAAAGTCTGAAGGTCTGATGAAGAGTGTGAGAACAACCCCCTGCAAGCCTCAGCAGGTAGAGTGGCTGGAGCACTTGTCCGTGACTAGAGGACATATCGAGGAGCTGAGTTATGTGGAGATGTACGGACGACGAATTCTCTCTGTTTACTTCCGCGATAAAGTCATGTGCCGTACATTGCTTAAGGTGGAAAAAGCCGCGGTGTTAGAAGTTCTTCCTCGAGGATCCGCTGCGCAAACACATAATGGATCAAACGACACGGTTAAAATACGAAGCCGTCAGCAACTTACCAGGTCAACGGTGGATCGACTAAGTGAGAGGGGCAACCTGTGTCAGGATTCATGAACGGATAACTGAGCAAAACTAGGTGAGAAAACAAAGTTTCACTTCCTGCGTCTCTATACATCACGTAGACTATAGAGTGACCCATTACGCTAGCCATCTTTGACTTGCTTAGTTAGCGATTCATGAATCCCAGCACTGATTCCAGCGCAGTGGCGGACGCAGAAAGGGAGTTGGGGTGGGGGGGGGGAGGGCTTGAGGCGTGGGAAAAAGTGGAGTCTTCGGTTTTTGTGAACCCGGACGAAAGATAAAAATAATAAAAATATCGACTCAAATGTCAAATAATTAGTGATAACTATGTAAAAAAATCATAATGAGAGTGATCCATTGCCAATAAACGTATAAGAGATTTTTATCCACTTTATGAAGCAATTTTGAAAATTCGGCGACCCTTTCTTGCGCACAGATCGGGTTCTTCAGCAACAAGATTCGGTTAATATTCGCCGATAAATCAAGAAAATCTTCAAGAATGATTCCTTCTTTATTCAAAATCTGTGGTACCAGTTAGGAATAGCGCATACATAGCCGATTATCATTGTCATCATTCATGGAACCCGGATAATAGTACTGTTGTTGGGTAAATTCCTGGTCCAAAAATGTCTCATCCCACGGGGAAGAAAAGAGGGCCAGGTCAAAAGATCGTGGCTTCATATTTCCATGGCACTAGTTCTACTTTCTTTATAAGTAAATATAGTAAGCTGGAAGAGATATCCTCGGAAATATAAGTAAGATTCCCTGGTTCACGAAGAAAAATCTGACGCGTCTTTCGACAAAAAAAAGAGAGAGGCAAAGAGAGGCAATTAATAGATATGCATAGACATGAGCAATGTCACTCACAGACTGTTCGGGATTGAGGAAATTGAACAACTCAAAGGAGGAAATGCAAAACATCTATTAAAAAATCGCCAATAATGGACAGAGCTTCAACGTAATGCTTTCTGCATTAGCCCCCATTAGCATGTAAGTAGCAGGAAAGTCATGGAAAACCGCTCCCACCATTCGGTGGGTAACTTCTCGATAACTATGTATGGAGCTATTAGTTAATGCAGGCTTGACGTCACGGAAACAAGAGCAGGGAAAAACAAGCATTCCGGGCAGCGCCTGAGAGTGCTTGCATTCCTGACATTCGTGAGTGGCTGGAAATGTTTCCCTATCCCTAGCAATTCTGGAATTTGCCAATGGATCCAGATAAAGTGGCAAATCTGCAGTGACACCAGTGTGCGCTATTCTACACGAGAACGACTAAGTATCTTCAGCGATAAACACAAAAAAAAATAGGACAAGAACACGCTAGACAGTGGTGAGTTCCTGAACATTGACTACCTTCAGGATGACGTGGGACACTGACATCCTGAATCAGAGCAAAAATTCGGAGAAAAAAGAGAAGAGCTTGGAAGGGGCAGGGAGCCTCGGGGAGTGGAAGCTCAAATTTTTTGTTGAAGGACGGATATGCAAGACGAAATCTACCAGAAGAGCGCTCTGCTACTGTAATGATCCCTTCATAGCGTAGACAAATTCCGTGAAGAGGTGAGTTTCACAGGAAATTTCTCAGCACAGAAAGCGGAACTCAGGTAGAAAAATGGTTGAGAAATATGTTCATGCAAATGAAGTATCGAGAGACGAAGAATCAAAAATTAGCCCGTCTGGACGCAGCCCTGCCCCCAAAAACACCACTAACTCAGTAATTCTACCCGTTCACTGCACACTTTATTACACATGCACTATTAGATGCCTCTTTTATAGAATGACGAAACGTCTAGTCAGTTTCAGGACACTGACGTTTCGAGAGAAGCATGTATAGAACATGACACAGTCAATAAAATAATTTTTCAAAAAAGTGAAAAATGAACTATGATCTCATATCCCCTACCACCATGATGGCATAGCGCAGCGAAACATGAAAAAAGATGTGTATCTCGCGGTTTCTTCTCTCTTCATACTTACGGACTCTCTCCTCGCTCATACCAGAGAAGCTACACCCCGATGAAGAGAACGCGTACCTATCTATATTAGGTTGATGCAAAAGAAATGGCGCTTTTTCGTGTGGACTCTATTTTTTTTTACAACTTTAACGAACGATAGCTTGGGCAACCATAAAGTTCCTTTAAATAGCAGGGACCATTGCTTTTCGTAAAAGCAGGCCCCTTACGCCACATCTCGTGGAACTGCGGAGCCAAGAACAACTGGAGTTTCGTCTTTACATAGTCATGTTTGGGGAATTTTTTCTTGCGGAATAAGAGCTTCTATAGCCGGGAGAAGCAGCAGAATTATGACAATTTTCTTGAAGAACACGATGATAGATCAAACGATTCCTGTGTGGATGGCGGTACGAAGATGGAATTGTGAGGGATCGAGAGAAATGAAGGATCATGTGTGTGTAGTAGGTATGCTTAAAGGCAGAGGCCCACCTCGTACTTGTGTTTGAGCTACTAACATATTCCGGACCTCCTGAATGCGCTGATCCCGGCGATGTACAGGGTGCGGCTTACGTTCTCGAACAAGAAATTTCGCTTTCATATTCCTGCCTCATCAAAGGACCGCGAGGCTCACTGGGCCTACCATTCCGGTCTCCATATCAGGCACTCCCTGCATCTAACGTCTCTACAAGTTTCGAGGCAGGAATGCCAGGCTACGAAGACAAGACCACTTTTGACCATGGGCAGAAAGCTGCTCCCAGTTCATAGGGAAAGAAGGTATAGCGGCCGAATGTATCCTATCTAATTCCCAAAAGAATTCCTCTATCCTACAAAACTCCCGCTGATCCATTCTCGGGTAAAATCGCTGTCAAATACATCGTGGCCTTTTCACTAAATTCGGCAAGGTGCTTGTAAGCTTGTAATGATTTTAAAACTGATCAGATTGGGCATCAGTCGCAATATGTTTTCAGGTTTCCTAATTTACGTAGTCATAATAAAAATCGGTTTGGTTGGATCGTTTTTATATGAGGTATGAAGAAAAGTTTATGTCCGGGAACTTAGGCTTCACCCTGCACACGAAACGTCCCAAAGTGGCACTTAAACCTGTTTTCCGGGACGGGGATTGTAACAGTTTGCTGGAGCAAATTGACGGGTGAAGACGTGCGACACCGTTGGTCGTGGCGATCGGACAGGGCAAAACGTGTTCCCCCGACGTTGCTTCTTCCGCGGACAACCAGCACGGCTTGGAGCGAACCCCGCCTCTGCTCCAAGGAGCGGGCACTTTGACCCTATTAAAAACTGGGTTCTCGGCACTCCTGTGTCATTTGATGTACATTACTGGAACCAGCGTGATGGGGACGTCAAGAATCTGCCGATGTCTCCAACATTAAAAGGAGGTGAACCTCTGCCTTTAAAGTGATAAGCGTAAAAAGCAGGAAACATGGACGGATATGCAACTATTGCCATTCCTCAGCGCACCATATCCATTCGATACTACTATTCCATTCGGGAACATCAAAGAGACTCGGACAATGCCTTGGTGATTGGAGCGCGAGCTCAGCCAAAGGTTTTTTTTTCATTCCTTTCCCACCAAGGAGTCTGATTCACCTGGGAACGTCTACCGCTGAGATTTGCATTCAAAAAGTGCACGCAGTAGCATGTAACTATGCATGTACAAGCACAGCTGTCACATATGCAACTCTAAAACGCAAGTAGGAAAGCTGGCGAATGAGTGTCGTTGGTGAGAAACGCGAAAATGACTGGCTATGAAGGGAAGAAATGTCGCTCCCTCGAGGAAACCCACTGGCTGCCAACAGGCGACACTTGCCAACCGCTTGCGACACTTCTTTGCGAAGCAGCTCAGCTTATTCTGGGAAAAGTCAGGCTGGCGTCGTTGTGCTCTTTGGTCACTGTTGTTTGAGCAGTGAGGTAGGAAAAATGGCTCATTATGTGGAAGCCACGTCTCGAGAGCTATTTTTTAACCTTTTCAGGATGCTCAGAGTGAAGTAAGGAGCTGTGGAAAGGGTAACGAATCCAAGAATCTAATAGTAAGTTCAGCAGAATTTCCACTAGATTTTTAAAGTGCTATGTTGTCCTAAAAAGAAGTCGCTTTCAGATCTCCTCGCGCAGATCAAGCCCGAAAGTTTGCAGCGCCGACGGGACTGCACTGACTTCCGCTACATTCATTTGTTTGTTTATAGTCCGAATGAGTCCAGAACATCGAGAAATCAACACCCAGTGCACTTCCCAGTTCTCAGAATATAGAGGTCATTTAGTGTGAGTGAGGGAGAGGAGAGCAACAGCAGACATCCAGAAGACTTCCAGAAAAGCAGCACGTCAATGTGAATATCGAAATGAAATTTTCGACAATATATAACGGCCTGCTGAATTAGAGAATATTCGAGTCCCCCTTTTTGTGAAAATCTCCATGGCAATCTGTATACAAATGTGGAGCATTTGTCAATGTACTTATCCACCTGTTTCTAAGTATAGCCTTAAGAGAAGATGACATTGTCAGTAAAGAGAGAAATAATGGTCTTAGGGAAACCCATAAAACGGGATTTTCTCCAGGACGACCGTTTGAAACGGAGTAAATGGCGCTTCTGAGTGAAGGGAAAGCCTTTCGATGAGAGTATCGGGAAACATTTAGCCATATAACTGCGGAAGAAAAATCCATGGAAAATGAAAGCATGAAAAAAATGGGTTGGAGGGAAGGATTCATTGGATTTATTGCGTCTAGGATGCAGTGGAATGGTCCCGGGCTAAGATTCATTGATGTCCATCCGAGAAAGGCCAGGTTAGCAAACCAATTTTGACGTTTTCCGCTTCCTATGTAGAGTCGGGTAACCAACCATGCTATCATTGGCTTCCATGATTGACATTTCCGAGCCATGGAAAGGAGTACCACACCACAGAAAGCGCTTTCTGATTCTTTTTTATTTAATTTTTTTCCATTTTTTGTTTTGATTTCTTTACGTTTTGTATTTTGTTCTCCGACTCCCTGATGGAAGCTGGAGCATGGTTAAAAAACCAGAGTATTCAAAGCTTCGCAAAATGACCTCGGAGCTTCCCTTTTTCCCTTTTGTTACTGGTGTCGCTTATCCAAGGTGCTCATGTGGAGGCATCAAAAAACAAATAGATAAGAAATGAAGAAATCAAAAAGGTTTCCAAACAAGACTACCATTCCCCCAACTCGTAATTAAATCCACAACAAAATCCTAGCAATATCTTTCAACTGCCAATGAAAAGCAATTAATGTCGTGACATTGGCACTATACTGAAACTCTGACGTTATGCTCTTCCAAAAAAGGTTTAGAGTTCAATTGAATTCCTGCCGCTGCCTAATGAATCCAAGAGATTTCGAAATACCGCAATTTCTCGGCCCGTAAACATGGAAGAAGTCCCGTCTGGCACAGAAATCCGGAAAAAAGTAGAAAATTGAATTAGGCCTGCCGAGAAATGATAAAACACAAGATTTCGGGAAATGAAGGGGAAAACCCAATGATAATAAAAGCTGATGAGAGCGAGGCTTCCTCTGACAGCAGTGGCAAGTGCGTGGTAACCCAAAAAGGAGGGGAGGAGCCAGCTGATGAGATTTCGGGCATTCGTCGCTGTTTTCTTTCCGACAAAACACAAATATAGATTTCCAGAAAGTACTAAAAAATAAGTGTGACAAATGCCAGCGTTTCTTCTTATGGGAGTTCCCTCAAGTTTCTTATGCAGAACTATTTCGCAAACTTCAGCATTGGGAAAGCGACCGCTGTTGCTGTTCCGGGTCAAGAACTGCTCTTGTCGTCCACTTGGGAATTGGAAAAAGAGACATAAACACAGGAACAGAGCACTTCAGTTCTTCTATCGGCAATGTTTCACGTTATCATGAGAAACAAACGACCTAGTCCAGTAGATGAAGTGCACGGCTAACTAATATTGCCATGAAATTACACCGAAAAAAGAGTAACTCCCTATTGGGTTGAAGTTTGTACTGCAGCTTCTCATAGGTAGAGAAGGATTTTTCATGGGTAAAGTGAAAATCCCCGAACAGGATATCCACTATGTCCCTGCGCGAATCTATGCCGGTGCATCATTGAGATTACACGTTGGTAAACGTGTTGACGTACCCAAATTTACCCTTTACCCGGCACGCATCAACACGTTCACCACCCACAGGTGGCGTTGTCAATACCTAGCTGCTATCCATTGGTAATCAGACCCACGAGCATGAGGTTACTATGTTCCGAGTGGTATATTCGGGACTTGGGCCGCACTTCGTCATTGGGTTTACCCAAACAAAAAAGGAAACTTTCACCCTTTACCCTTCACCTGGCATTTATCAACATCCGGAACCTGAGGTGCGGTTATCATTGAGCTTATCCAAGTTAACCATGCTCATCCTCAACGTTTACTCTCTTTTGGGCATTCCCCAAAATGTTCACCCCCATTTCACGAGGTAATGTGGGGTAGAATCTAATTGTCTGCAAAAAAAGAGGTAAAGCTGGTTTCTCAAGCAAGCTGCTTGGGGAAGCTTTCACCCAGACTTTTCCTAGCTTCATAGAATGTGGGGAAAGCAGAGAGAATTGGAAATTGTTCCGTTATCCGTTTATTTATGGAGTGGTTATGATTCGTTACAGAAACAAAGAACTTGAGAATGTGTATGGTATTCAGAGAGGTAGGCGAAAAAGTGAGACACCCTGTGCAAGTACTCAATTTGGACTACAGGACCTGAATGCATCACTCAAATAGTGGGTAGCCTCATACTCATGGGTGGGATCATCCATAGGTAGCAGCTGGGTATATACAACGCTAATGTACGGGTAAACATGTGAAGATGTTGATGGGTACCACGTAATGGGTGAATTTGTGGACGCTAACCCGTTTGCCGAGGGAAATCTGGGCCCAAAGTTGCGAACTCATGGAGGCTCACGGGCATGAAGAGTAGGACATTTATTTAGGGGAATGTGTTATTTGCTATTGGTCCATGGAAGGAGCTCATCATTCCTAGATAGATTCTTGGAGAGATCCGAGAGAGAATGAAATAAATAATAAAAAATTCTATCGACTAGAGGTATAATAATAAGATGAAGATAAGCAAAAAAAGCTACATCGCAAAGTAAGGCAGCGCTAGGATTTGAAGGAGCCGAGTTCGACGTGATGTGCGAGGACCGAACAACATGTGGATAATGGACCCACGAGAAATAGATGCATAGAAAGTTACTTAAACCAAGTTTTCGCCAGCCAAAGTAGTGTGACGCCCCTAGGTTCTATGTGGTGTCCCAGCTCTCACATCACTCAATCACTTACTGCCTGCCTGATAACCCAATAAGGCCCCGGGGGAAGGAGGAAGCGGTGCCTCGTCGTATGCGCATTCGTAGTATTGTTTAGTTGGACGCGCGACAATGGGTGTTTGTTATGGAATCGTATTTTCTTCAGAGGGATTTCTCAGTATTGAAAAATCGAGGAGTCCTTGTGGAATCACGCTGGAATTCAGTGTTCTCACTGGTGCCCTGGCTCACAGGAGTTTCACGCTTGCATTTGGACTGGAATAGCCTAAGATTTCGAATGTTTACAAAGAACAGTCAAAATTTTTTCAAATGACTGGTCCATAATCCGTCGCGGAAATATCTTATTCCCAGGAATAAGAGGTTCAGAGGGAAACATTTTCTCTCAAAATGGGCTATAACAGCTGAAAGTGACGTGACACCGCAGATGGATTTCACTTGTCATTGATTTTTCCCTGGTTTCCCCTCTTCATAAGGCCCTACTTTTGAAAGAGATAATCCTCCGGCCTTCATGAGGAATATAAGTATCCAGGAAAGAGCCTTGTACCAACGATGCGATCCAGACTGCTGGTCACTCCAGCTATCTATGGCCTTCCTACTCCCTTTCCACGCCTTCATCCCAGCGCAACACAAGCGCTCTGCACTACGAGAGCAGCTGTAAGGTGACGCCGTCGTAAACATCATTTCCTGAAAAGCAGACGACGACAAAAGGACATTCGCTGCCATGTTTTCTTTGCACGACATTCGACACTTCAGTAGCTATGACCGATGACATGCGGCAACCCGGCGCAGCGAGCCCTTCAGAGGAAATGCCTTTGGCCTTTCCCCCATAGTCGCAAATATGCAAATTACTTCAGGAATAAGGAAACGAAACATGAGTGCCCGGCATTCCAGGGAAGGATGAGCAAGGAGCGGTAAGTGCAACTCCGCCCACAAGTCGCTGCTGTCTGTGGAAAAAGTCACGAGCACGTGCCCTCATTAAATAATGAAGAGATGGGAAATTGAAACTAAATGGGTTCGCGAAGAGTCCATGGGGCTGTATAGTAGGCTGCCTTTGTGAAGGAAACCCTCATTAGGTAGGAATAGACATATGATAGTGGCCTTTCCTCATTTTTCTGGATGTCGACTTTATACTTAATCCAGTGTCCACACAGACACACTACTAATGTTAAGCAAATTTAGGTCCACATTCAGCCACAAAAATGGCGTGCAATGATTATATGCACGCCTTGATATTCAAGCCAATATTCGAGCTATTCATAATTTTTGTTGTACAAAATATCATGCCGTTTGAACAACCGAAAAATTCGAGAATGTTCGGAATCCGAAAAATTTGATTATTCCGAAAAATCGAGAGCTGCACGTAGTCGTTCTCAACACAGAAGATATTCGAAGAGGTACATATTAGAGAAAAAGAGAAAGTGGATGTGAGCGGGATCAGCTTGCTCCATTCGAACAGAAATCGCTATGCTTCTGCAATGGCGTCCATCATCATGGAGCATAGCGTAGGTAGAAAGGGGCTGCGCTAAGGATCCTGTTCCCCGGAAGTGTTGTGGGAAAGCGGTCCACTTTCCCTGGATTACGGTGCAAGAAGGGGGATTTCTTCTTTCCAATCAGCAATCGTTAGCAGTCTATTTAGGAAAAGAGTCTAGCAAATTTTGAAGCAGCATTTAGCGAATTATAACTCTTGTACAAGGCAAATGAGGAAGTAGACGGAAGAGGGGGGGAGGGATGGAGTGACAAGAAATACGGGGATCTTCATTGAAAAAATTGGGCCTGGGATTTACGACATAACTCGCGCAAAATCTACGTACGTGTATCCTTTTGAATGAGAAACTCATCCGCTTTAAGAAAGCAGGAAAACGTCATTCTTCTCGGGAATAATCATGGACATGGCTAATGGAGGGTTGGGATTCCAAAAATGAAATAATCGAAAAATTAATCAGAACAGGAATGATTAAAAAATAATACTGGAGACAGGAAAACAAAATAAATAAGTAATACAAAGTTTTTTTATCTATTGCATGAACATTTAGACAAATCTGCCTGGGCATTTCCAGGATGGGGTTGCTAGGAGGCTGCACATAAAATTTACATTAAAGTGAAAATGTGTACCATATAATGACTGCGTGCACGCCTCTAGGACTAGTGTTTCAAGGTTTACGCAAGGGACACAAACGAGTCTCCACTAGCGCCGCTCACGTCAGGTCAAGTAAGCAAAGAACTTCAAAGAGGCGTAACGCTGCCACTATGTCGAAGAGCCAGGAGAGAGGGTCTAGCATCGTGCAAAACGCCCGGGCGTAGAGACAGATCGCCACTGCGTAAAAACCATCGCGAGCGCTTTCCACGGACGACGTGTCACTCAACAGTGTTGCCCGAGGGAATACAAGTTTTTCAACTGTCATGGAGTTACATATTCATATCGTTTGTAAAAACCAGCGCTAACCAACTCCAAAATCGCTAACCCTAGGGTCTTCTTTTACTTCTCTTGAAAAATTGTGGTGTAAATTCAGCGTAACTTGGCTACATGAATCCGAGTTCGAGGAAGGGTAGAATACAGAAACACGAGCCGATGAGACAGGAAGTGCATGAGATGACAGCTAGCGCAGACGAAGACAATGACACATGGTTGCGCCGTCGGAGAACAGCTCTCGTGCGATTCATTAGTACTGGTAATTGTTGGATGACTAGCTTGTTTGGCTCGCAAGATCACCATGAGGATCTGTCCTAGCGACAACCATAAGATAGATTTCACAATAGATTTTTGTGCCTGCAGTGTCTGCCAGAAATCAGGAACGAGTAAAATAAAAATTATCTAATTACTTCACATAGCAATTTAGAAATCGCTACAAAAATACGATTTTTTAAGAAGAGGGAGCCCTGCAGCCCCTCTTACTCCTCCAAAAGAACTGTACATCTTGCCTTCTGCCAACGAACATCGACAGTTTGTATTAAATGTGGAATATGTACTAAAAAATTAAATTCGAATAAATCCAGTGCCTTATACGGTATTGATCATCCCAGCTCTTCAGATCAAAAGAAGTGCGAAGATATATCCAGAAAATTCTCTGAGAAAACGGTATCCACATCATAACCACAAAAATTAAGCGCTAGCGACCCGTATGACTTTCATTCATACGTAGGACTGCTAAGAATTCCAGAAAAAAACACTCAATGAGAGCGCGCCAAAGGGTCATCTTGATGGACCTGACCCAGACCAAATGTTTGGAGCGGATTTCATCAAGTTTCATTCGTTCGAATGCACTTAGTTATGGCATTGGTTACCAAGTGAAGGAAGAGAAGAAGAAACGGATGTCACTTAAAAACAGTGCTTACACTCCCGCGAGCTCATGAAATAAGAGAGGTGGGGGAGGGGGCTTGGCATAGGGCCCGTGGGCATCATTGAGGTTACCTTGGGTAAGCGTGTTAAAACCACAAAAGCTTACCCATCGTTGACATAGGCTTCATAAAGTTTACCCTAGGGAATCTCAGTGATGAATCCGTGCCCAGAAGACTTTCAGTCAGAAAGACCGTGTCCCTCTCACACTGCAGGTCCTCGAGAAGCACAACGTAGGAAGCCCGGGTCAGCTTAGCAGGCCCGACAGATCTTTTCAGTATTCAATTTCGGGATGTAGAAGTCGAAATTCCCAAACGATAACTTTAGGCAACGAATAATCTACACGTTAGTAATGAGGAGGGCAAAATCGGAATTCGATTCACCGTCGTTGGGGATACTATGGCTTCTGGACAACACAAAGTTATATTAAACCTCGTGCACATGAACGAAGTTTGGAATTATGAGGGCAACAGTGGCCCTGACTCAGTAGAAAGACTGGAGTCCATAGTTGACCATCGGGAGCAGCCGGCTGCAGGTTCCAAGTAATCTGGATGCAGTTCCAAAGTGATCTATGACGCGGACAGGCTACAATTGCAGCAACAAATCGCAGTTCAAAGCACGTGCGCAAAATGTAGCTGAGGGCAGAATTCATAGGTCGAGTCCAAAATAATGAGTAAGATGACGTAAAAGCAGCAAATGGGAGCTGCAACCGATTGTAGCGAATGTTTAGGAAATTACAGGATGTAAGGCAGCAGTGATGTCAGCAAACACAATCACTTGGAGTCTTCGGAGCTAAGAAACATTGAAGCCTAGGCAAGCAAACCAAAGGTGGCTATCCGGATTGAGTACTAGAGAGAGTATGCAAAGTTAGGATGCGCGGAACATCAAAGGTGCCATGTCGACCTGGTTTCGCATGGTTGTGCTTGCATGATTCCCAAACTTGGTAGCTTTACATAAGTTGTGGAAAGTTTCCCTCAATAAAACTGGAGTAAAGCAGCAGCATTCATCTTGTAGAAACCAATAGCACTAATTCAGAAGACATTTCCGTCATATTTTTGTATTTCCTGGATATTGATGTGTTCGTAGATGGGTAAATTTCCTTTTTTGGAGGAAACTCATCAAATTTGTATAGCATACGAGCTGAAATCGGGCCATAAAAGCCAAATCCATCGTGGCGAGACTGGGTGACGGATAAACGGCCGGAAGACAATGGCAGTGACACGGAATGGAATGCCTCGAACACTCGAGGCGTGGGCATGCACAGCCAGCCAGTCAGCTATCCACCCAGGCACCAGTCTGCCAGGGCACTAGGACACTTTCCAGGCAGCAGTTCCAGAAGCGGCCGTGTCGCTGTCCAAATTTAGAAGCAGCGAATGAAGTCGCTAATGAGGTCGAAAAAGTGTGGACGACCTTCGCTCGCTAGTGTTCGGTGCCGAGTGGCGGGACGGACGGGACGGGCTGGATGCGGATGGGGCTGCTCGACGTGGGTCAAGATGCCCGCGCTCTCAAGTACAGCCCCATCAGCAGTCGCAAATGCTGCGAGAAAAACCTGAACTGCAGCTTCCAGAACGGGCGCAGCGCGGGTATGGTCTTTCCTATGGCAATTTTCGGCTGTTGACTACATGAAGATAGGTATTTCTCCGTGAGAATGTGCAAAAAATGCAGGTGTTTCCTCCTAGCGTGGGGGAGTTGCAGCCAGAATGCAGTGGGAGTGTTTGCGATTTGGATGCAGTCAAATCAAGTTATCGCCATGCATGCTGCTAATTCTCAAATGGAGGTGTGCAGGAGAATGACAGGAATTGCTGTAGAAAGCATCCGCAAAGGACTAGGCTTTGGGATTTTCGCAGGGTTACCGAGTTTTGATGCTTCCACCACAGCGCTGCAAATTTTGAGGGAAGCCCTCATTTTTTCTTAGGTTCTTTGAAACGTAATTTAGTATTCATACTCACAATCAGTCTTCGAGTAGAACTACTCAAGACAGGGTCCACGAAAAAATACTAGTTGGACTGTAAATTCCTGTCCGAAAATTTGAACTTTTTTTCCTGTTTTTATCATAACACTATCCAACAACTTTCTCGACCAATAAGATAGTGTTTATTGCTAGCACTGAGCATGCATTATTTACTAGGTACGTTTCCGATCTCATCCCTCAAGAACCTAATAGTAACACTGAAATAAATAATAATAGCAATAATAGCAAAGTCACACTAATAGTTTTCTATACGGCTCGAAAAAACTTGTCACAAGAAAATAATCGAATGATTTAGTTACTTCGACAAATAGCTTAGAAACCAGTTCTATATTTCAAATACTCGAGAAAAAAAAAGAAAAGAGAGGGAGCGAGAGAGGAGAGAGAGGAGAGAGGGAGAGCTTAGAGCTACCATTGTCTTTGCTCTTTAGCTTCATTGTTCTCTCTGCCTTTCTCTCTCTCTCTCTCGCTTTTGCTTTCTCGTTTGAGCATCCGAACTTGCAAATTAACCGAATATTCGAGGATATGGTAATAATGGTCATGATCACTGTATATCTGATGAATTATTCAGCTCCAGCGGTTGAACTTTTCCTCAGCTCATCTCAAAAGTCAAAGTTTTCGGTCACCCTACTTGGACTCAATTCTGGATTCTTTGCCCACTTTAGATTCACTTTAGGATTCAGTGCTAAGGGCGGCTTGAACGTTTCCTGAAGGCGTTTCCCAAGTGCACTAAGAGGATGAAGGCAATTGGATGGTTGAGGAAGTAACATAACGAGGACTGGTGCACCTATGAGGAACAACGAAAAGCTAGCTATCTTCAAAACCTGTTTGGTGGCTGAAAAACATAGACGTATAGCGCAGAAGCGCTAGCTAGGGTAACAAAAGCAATTAGGCCTTAGTGAGTGGTTTGGCGCAGTCTTCAACTCGTGGATATGCTGACATTCAAGTGCTATAGATGGAGCTGTGCATTCTAATTCTGTTGGAGATTTTAAAAACACTCCATAAGTGTGAATAGATTGAGAATTTGCTGTGTTTCAGGCTGAATCTAATGGCTCCTGAGGTTAATAGGTGACTCTAGTGGGCCCCGCCCCGCAAGTTGCGCCGCGTTGTCTGCGTCCTGGCACTGTAACTGTCTGCGCATCCGCACACCCACTTGTATCACCGTTCTCTCTCCCAATCGATACAGTAGTGAAATGCCCCCTCCTATGAGGACCTGCACCCCTGGGCTGGCTTTTAAAATTGAGTTTACCCGCGCTAATCTTGCTGACACCCATAGCTTACCAGTAATTTGGTATTCATTGAAGAGTTTATCCAATGACCACTGAGTCGAACTTTGAATGAACATTAACTGCTTATGAGCCTTTGCAACTATACCTGTGTGAACCTTCATGAATGCTCTTCGGTGCTTAACCCATCATTTGTCAAAGGTTACCCCGTGGTTTGAATTAACCACCCCCCCCCCCCATTGCAATGATGAATGCCTGCCTTGAGATCTAGAGTATATGGGTGAGATCGACGCAGACCAACCCTCTGCCGGCTGTGTTCGGCTTTTTTCCTGCATTTTCTATGAATGCCCAGAATCATGGAACTACAAAAGAAGCCTGCAGATTTTGGGAGTTCCGGCTACCAGAGTTTTAAGTCGGCTGGGAGCTTCGAAACTTCATCTCATTTAGGCTGCACAACTCCGCTGCCCTGCCCCTGCCACTCATACGAGATCTGAGGATCTTGCAGCGTCTTTCCAGTAGGAAAAAAACGAAATGTACTTCGAATACTACAGGGAATTAGAATGGAGCAGGCCTTTCGCGATGCCAAGTTTTCCGTGGAGAATAATAGGCCCCTTCTCAGCTTGGTCATAATGAATCGCCAGCGTCACCCTAATCAAGTTTCCATTGCATTCAGAAGCGAATGCCATGAACCATTCGTCCACTGGATTAATCGCGGTGACGTCCGCGATGAGGGCCGCTGCAGCCGAAATTTCCGGCTAATGGGCTGCGGCTGCTGCTGCACTTTCCGCTGGCCTGAGTCAACAGTAACGGGCGATTCTCTTATGCAGCTCTTATTCTCCCCAGGAAAACGAAAATGGCAGGAAACAAAGTGTTCCATTTCATCGGCCGCCAGCAAAAAGTTGCTGCGGGGGAAAAAGCCGCTTGCATTATTGGAATACCTAATGTAGCTCAGTGAGCATGTCTGCGAAAGAAGCGGAAACCAGCAGCTCGATTTTATGCTAACCTGGAGGGCCTAAGTGAGATAAAGATTGTGAAGGCAGGCCTTTTGATTACATATAATAATTGTGCTTTTCAATACATTCCTGGCTGCGAAAAAGATGTTGGAGTCTTCCGACGAAAAAAACTCCAAAGGAAAAATTAGACTTGATTTCCCACCTATAATGGACTTAAATTTCTGGGAAGAATCATTTCTTACTTGATCTCCAGCCGCAGGACTACATCTGCGCAGGACATCAATCCCGCCCAGATCGCTTTCGCAAACGTTGTCAAAAGCAAAATTCACCACCACTCGTTATGAAATATTCACCGCTTTATCCCCAGTTGATGTCCGCAAATTTTACATTACCTTGCCATCCACTGCAGACCATCCCAGTCAAAAGTTTCCTCTCCAAATTTAAAATTCCCGAGTGTTAAAAATTCAAAACTTGCGCTCTGAGTATCGACGATCCATTTGGAGTCGATTTTTAAATGTATATCTAGAAAGATTCCTCTATGTATCAAGGCTGTGTGTAATTCATAATGCATCACAAAAAAAACATAAAAAATCTCTCCTCTTTGGGAATGTCAGTAGATGGCTCGGTAAATTTACCCAAAATTCACGATTGCAATAGTTAGCTCGCCGAATATAGCAATAGCACAACATTCGAAATAAGCGGGTCTCTTTAATGGAAAGCCCAGCAAAAAAATAGTACGCAGGTGAGGGAACAAGTACGTACAGTGCCAGTCAACCACTTTTGCTTCACACAACACCGCCGGTCTGCCGCGACGCACCATCTACGCGATGCGGCATATCACCTGTCGAGCGTCCCCGATATTGATAAAACGCTTATGCTTCCACTTCAGCATTTCGGGATGAAGACAAAGACACATAGAAGGCGGTGGAAAACGTCACCCGCCAACAACATATTCAAGGGGATATGCCGCACCGCGTAGGTGGTGCGGCGCGGCAGACCAAGTGGGCGGCATTCTGTGAGGCAAGAGTGGTTGACCGGTACCAAAAGTGACAGGATGTGCTTTGAGCTGAAGGTGTCGGTTTTCCTTAGAAAATTTGGTAAGTATCGTGCCTACACAAAGCAAAAGCTGATAAACGAAAGTATCCGCAGAAATGCAAAAATCTCAAAAATTGGAACATATAAACGTCTATGTTTTCTTCACTTTTGCTAGAGTACTTGGATTTGATATTTAAAAAATATTTAAAAAATACTCTTCCTGCAAATGGTAAAAAGGAAAAGCTCAAATACAAAAGAGTCATCTTGAAGCCAAATGTAGTGAAGTTGTATGCTTAGAAATGAAGAGAGCATCTATGTAATATTTAGGTCAGCTTGAACAACGCTTGCGAAGAGGCCGAGGCACTTCGCCATAACTGAGCACTCTGCCAAAGTCGTTTTTGGTAACTGCGTGGTAATGGAGTAATGATTCACGTCTGAAAAAGCTTCCTCGTCTGTGGCCATGCTTTCGCCTACAGCATGAAAACAGCATAAAATGAGCAAACGCTCGGTATGAATTACACGGCTACTAATCAGTCAGAATGCTTGTTTACAGGAATGTCGTGCCAAATGCACTCGTTGCTATCTGAAAATGGGACACGGAAGCCTACGAAAATACTGGCCAGGAAACCAATATGTCTGAAAAGTGTTCTATAATAAAAACACAAAAACACGTAAATGCTATGAAAGCCTCCATAATTGGTGGCCCCCCACATTCCCTTCATATCAAGGCAGAGCAGAGAAAAGCAGCAGAGTGCTAAGGATCACTAACAGCTGTTTACAGGGAAGTGTTCTGCCAGATTTTCGGAAAGCTCACAAAATTTCCCAATTTTGATTTAATGACTTAATGACCAGTCCATATGAAAGAAGAATTGATACTGGAGTTGAGAAAATGCTTTTAAAAAGAAGGAATGAGATTACGTAAACACCCGGGGGGGGAGGGGGCGGATAGATTCTTTGCATATCGTGACAAAGAAGAGTTGTAGCCGCCAACACCACAATTTCTTTTTTCCATGCTTCTCCATGAAATATCCTTCCGCTGAAGGTTCTCCACAGTCACTATGACACGTTTTAGAGAAAAGGGTTCAAAGACATGAAAGAATAATTATTTCAGGTGTGTAGATCGCGCACGTCAGAAGTTTTCCAGTACTAAATTTATGAATATAACCAAGAAGGCTTACTCCTCTTTGAATGATTTATGATAGTGCAACCTTCCTTCTGAAGACCTCACACCCCTGAATAAAAATTAACCAAATCATTTCAAAAATTTGAAAATCATTTGAAAAAGTGGGCAGATCCAAACTTCGATTTGAATTCCCTGGCAGCGGCGATCCATAAGCAAAGCCCTTGCTGAAATCAGTATCCGCGTGCCAGGTGCTCAAACAGGATAGGGAAGGCGCAGTGTGCATTGCTTCGCCAAAGTTATCTCGTCTAAATTCACGTGAATGCCTCCTGCATTAACAAAAAAAAATTAGGATTCGCTCTCCCGTGCAAGTGTTGGCATCAAGCTGCAGGCCTGCACAAATATCCTGTGCCGAAGCGGGGCATCTGCTGCGAAACATTTCTGGTCACGAAACTAAGTTTTTTTTTACTAATTTCATGAAGGCAGCAGAGAGTGGATCTGTGGTGAGGTTGGATGGAGGGCTTAGAAGGCAAAACTGTGAATTTCGCAACAAAATAACGAGACGTTTTATACTGCGAACGTTTATTTTGTTTACGACCACGAAGGGATGTTTATCAATGTTTGTTTCGAGAGAAAGCATTCAAGAAATCACAGAAGTCAAGCGTTAAAAGTATGCTTGCCAAAAATTTGGAACTCCAAAACCGGGTTTTCCCTGTGCGTATAGCAGAGATGCAATGTAGAAATGCAAAAATTCGAACGAAAATTCAAATGCCACTGTCTTGCATAAAAAATTAAAATACACACTTCAAAAAAATCAACCGTCACACTCAAATTTGAGTATATTCTTCTCAAGTAAGAAACTGGGAAAATTCCATCGAGTGCATGTACTTTTCTGTAGACCCGAGCGGTAGACATAGACCTAGTGTCTGAGCCAGACATAATGACTATTCAACGTACACTTCCGGGTTTGGCGCCTTTGTTCGCCCAAAATGGCAGTCACTCGCTTTAGGAAGTGTGACACAAAGCAATGTGGGCAGGTAACTTCGTGCACTAGAGAGAACATCGTAGAATTCAATTTTTTCCTAATGTGTACCAGTAATTCATAGCCAAATCCTAACATTAGAAGAACAAGATCATAGATCATTCGGTGAGCTTGAGTGAAAAAAAATAACCTTTGAAGAAGTTCGTTCCAGCTCGAGATCCTCCTCGGGCGAATTTCGAACTCACGCTGGCTGTCTATGACTTTGCCTTCTGAGTTGGGACATTTTTGTGTTTCTTTCTTGAAGTTGGGATACTATTCCGTTGAAAGCAAAATAACGTCTAATTTTTTAGTCGCTTTGGTATGTACGTCTCCGTAAAAAAACCATTCCCGAGAAAAGAGTCGAAGAAGGATGCGAAGAGGAAAGATAATTAGAAAGAAATGAAGAAGTAAAATAAGCCCTGTCCATGAGGATGCCACTTCTTGAGCAGTCGACACAAGCATGATTCATGCGTATTCATGAAGAACGTAAGAATATGTTCATTGTATTGATATGTTGACACTGATGTTATCTCTAAATGTGCTCCCTGATGCAAAAAAATAAATAAATAGGAGATATTTTTACTACTTTCCTTAGCTTTCCCAAGGTTCATCAATATTACTAACTAATGCCTTACCATGAACGTTTTATCTGTAAGCGCTCTCCTGGTGCATTAAATAAATAGATAAACAAATAAATATTCAAATCCGGTACGATGCTAAGAATCATTACAAAAGTCTACGAGTTGAGCACGTGTACATTCCGGCCTCAGCTAATTTATTGGGTAGATCTGAGAAAAACTAAGAAAAGCAAAAATGGAAGACTGATGACGAAAATTGGCGTACAAAGCTTAGAATTGTACAAATTGTGTCACTTTCACAAAATTGGAATAAAAAACGTGGAATGGAAACTTTGTATTGGGAAGTCAACAGGGGTTAGGAAGCTTAGGAATTTCAGAATCACACAATACCACACATCTTCAGTTTAGTCCGTTTCAAACAGGTCTCCAATACAACAAGGAAAAGAGGACGCTGATGCAACCTGTAAACTCTGCAGCAGGCATTGAAACGTCATTACAAATCAGCGTAACCTCTGGAACGTTCTTTTTTCTCTTGCCGATGTAGACGCTTCCATACGCAACTAGCAAAACCCAATGCCGGTTTCGAAACTGTACTGGAACAGGAATTTGATTCATGTGAGACTACAGGAAGTGCTTCGCATTACTGGTAATGCGAAGCACTTCCTGTAGTCTCACATGAATCAAATTCGTGAGTGTTAAGGAATAAGGACTGTGAGTTCCGGAAAGCACTTTTGATTTCTCGGGACCGAAATTATCGTTTGCCATTGATTACCTTGCCTAACAGTCATCAAGCGGTAATGTCGAAAATGATGCTGTAAGACAATAATTGAAAATGTCGTATAGGCTCTGATTCGAGTAGCAAAGAGGCATTGAGACAGAAAATGGATGGGTAGAATCGAGTGGAAAGATCCAACACATAAGGATTTATGCTCTCCGCAGGGTACTGTATGGTGCGGAAGTCTCGTACCACCACAACTCCAACAGGCCTCCCCCTCAAAAAAGGACTCAAAATGGAAGAGAAGGGAGAGGTGAAAGTTGCAAAAATACTGCTAAATTCGCAGTGGATCTTCGAATTCGAAGGCGAGACTCGTTTCCGAGTTCTCTTGCATTAATGGAACTACCAGGTCCTAGAAGCATCATTGAGATTACTCAGGGTAACCGTACTGACGCCTACACTAGCGATGGGTAGATGCTGGGAGGGGGAAGGGGGGGGGTGTCAACACCGTGGGTAATCCCAATGATGTATGCTGCCCAGCACACAATGCACTACTTGGTTTTGTGCAAGTGATGAGATCTCATACTCCTGCTTTTCCTCCACCCAGGTGCTCCCAAAATAAGGGTATCAAATGCAGGTTTCCAGCCAATTTTTCGCAGAAAGTTTCACACTATTATAATCAGAGGCTTCCAACAAATCCAGTGAGCTAAAAATTATCTTGGATTTACCTACAAATCTTATTTATACATAATGTGATGACCCATCCTAATGGAGCAGAGTTCGCATTGTATTGACAATAACCACCCGCACGCGCGGCGTCAGACCGTTTTGCTTCTTTGAACTTGGGAAAAACAGCAAAACATGGTTCAGAAGATCCTCCTGATTCATTTTAGCACCTTGTTGACTATTACAGATCGAAGCTGAACTTTTCTTTCTGGGAAAAGATCGGAAACACCGTTGTTCTTCACCGTGATTTACCGAAGCATGACGTGAGCGAGTGGTAAGTGTTCAATTATCGTAAAAATCTCATTCTGACTAAATAGCAAGTGGTAGTTTGATTAGCCTGGGAAAAATGAGCCAGAAAAAGAAACAACTCACAAATGTGATCATTCAATTAGAGTGGACCTCAATTAAGTGATGACGAGGTGGTATGGAGCAATCACACTTATTTTTACGCTGCAAATAAGGGTGGTGGTTGTATCTAGACGAGAATCTACAGCTCTATGAAAGTCATTGGGACGTGCACTTTTCACTGGACCGACAGACAGCATCATTTCGACGCGACACACGGATGCACTCCAATCTTCCCACGTGGAAAGTAATTAGCCCCGTTATGAGAGGGCAACTCTAAAACCGCTAATGCATCTAGACAAAGCAAAGAACGACCAAGGGGCCACATAAGCAGCAGCTCGGATTTCACCCTTTACCGTGGACTAAGGGCTGGAACCGAGCTGCAACAAGGCCTTCCCAATTGGACCGGTATTCAAGGGCTATATTCGCGTTCTTCCTGGAATCTGGAGCTACATATCCTTACGGCCCAGCGCCAATTATGACGTGGCGGCGACGGCGGCTTCTTCGTTACCTCCCACAAGTATCACGTTCCTAGCCCACGGGATCATTTGACTTAGCCGAAGAAGGGATGAGTAGTGAAGGGCATGATTTGTGAAAGTAAAAAGAATCAAATCAGGAGAATGTAGAAACAGAAATCCACAGATGGGGAGGAGTAGAGATTCAATCCATAGCTGACGATCAGCGACTGATTGGTAGTGTCCAAACAGAAGCATCTGCCATGTATAGAAGCGCCTCGCCGAACAAAGCCATCCACAGCCAGCCGTGCGCTTTTTCTGTCCTCGAATTCAATCGAAATGCCGATGAGGGGAACGTATGAATCAGAGCCGCTGGCTGCTTCACGCGCTTCAACAGCATCCGGAACGAAATTGGCATAGTAACAAGCTCTCCATGGATTTTGAACAGTTTGGAGGCAAGGGGGAGGGCGGAGCCTTGGGTTGAATGGCTGCTCGGATAACGAATAACTAGCACATCTCGCTCTCCCAGAATTTCTATTTTAAAAAACAAACCTTGCAGTTCGCTTTCAGTCACTCATTTCAACAGAGTAGATGTGCATTTCAGGAAATTAATGACACTTTTGGAAACAATAAAACTTCAATGGAGTTGTTCGTGAAAACGGTGCTACGCACAAGAGAACAACATCTAGGAAACATACAAGTAATACAGAGACTGACTGTAGAAAATCTTGGAAGGATCAGAGAACAAACAAATTCTAGGATGAAAAATGAGAACAAGCTGTAAGTAACCAAAAAATCAAATTGAAAATGACCCAATGGATGCAGTGACCTTTGCAGAAGAAAAAAACAAATAATTTGACTAGTTCGAACAATTAATTATCTCAGAAATTCGAATTTTGCTGAAGGAGCAAGACCATCAGTCCTTCGTGATTTTTCCATCTTTTTATTTTTTTCTGTTTTTAGGGTCACATTTTCAATTTCGCTTCCGAATGGAGTAAAAGCAGGTGCATAGAGCGACAGGGATAGAATGTGAAGAGTGTCCTCTCAATTAATTGTTAGCAAAAAGCAAAATCTGTCCATTAAAAGGTCGGAGAAGGTGAAAAATCCCAAACATTAGGGTAAAAAAAACTACAAAAACTGGGGTGTTGACTACGGAAGAATGCTTCAGATGCGCTAGGATTCGAAAATTCGAATTTCGATAAGTTGAAAATTTGGATTATCGGAATAGAGAGATCAGCGCAACCATGAAAGAAACATGAGACGAGCTGAATATTATTCTCTTCTTTTCGAATATTCGAATTTATCGCACAGTTGTCAGATTACCTGTTTTTTTTCTGCAGGATCGAAATCACTGTGTCTTCTGCGTATGTTCTTTGGCGTACCACAAAATAACCTTACCAGAGTAGAAGGAGTCAAGCAAGATATCACAACGAAATTCCGGAAGGAGCATAAGCAGCTGAGAGGAGAGACAGAAATAGAAGAGAATAGCGCCCTTTTAATATATGAAGAGCGATGCGATTTCAATGGAAGGCGGCAGCACTTTCTAGAAGAACGAATGTTGGCAAAAACATGGGATCTGAGTTCATGAGAGAAATCCTCAATGTGTCTCAGAGGAAGGATTTTGAAAACGATTAACCCGACTGATCGCCTCGAACATCAGTGGATAATGCCGATGTAGGGAAGAAAGCAGAAATAGACTAGCAGAGTCAAGGTCTCAAGAGTCGACACTGTTGAAATTTTGCTGAGGTACTTTTCTTTCTTTTATTCCTTTTTAGGGCGTGTAACACGTCTAATCTAAATGAAGGGAATACTGAGTTAACAAGAAAATGGGCAGAGATGGCGACTCGCCAACTACCAACCCGACTAGTACAGTGCCCTATCCAGTATGTAGCATAGCCGTTTGTCCAGATTAGGCTGCACTCAGATCAAATAAAAAGCTCCTTTCTTCCATCCCCCGCACTCTTCCAGCTGTATACTATCCTGAAAATAACAGTAGATATCTTCAATGTTTTTTCTTCTACGCAGATTGATATAGAAACACCTTTATTGGCGGTGTTTCGACAAAAAGTCGGTTTTTAGGCCTGAAAGTGGATCAATTTCCTTAAATCTGCGCTCTAACCAATCAAACACCTCCTCTGACCTGCACACTCAACTCATTCTGCTCAGATAACCATGAGCATCGCCCATAAAGATCAAACTCACCCGGTGTTCCACCAATAATATCCATAGTCCGAGAAAATGCCCAGGTTTTGTGATTAGAGGACATGGAGTTTGTTAGAAAAAAATAGTGAATAGAGTTGCTAATGGACAACTATGGAAAATGATCTCCTCTGATTGGCTCCTCGTGACTAGCACTATTACTTCCCTTTTTTCTCTTTCCTGTCCGGCCATGACAAGCAGACAGATGTGGCACACATATATGATTGCTGGTTGGACAGGATGAATTAGCGTGAGGTGGTTGACATGCCGTAGGGCTGGTTAGTAGCGAGTAGCAAAGTATTTTCCATAGGCCATTTGCGCTTGAGAGCCAGGCACTTGAAATAGCACGCGGCTGCTTCGCCCTCGCAAATGAAACGTTTCCAAACATTCCAGGTCTGAGTGTGCAAAAACTACTCATTAAGGAGGCACTGGCGGCAGGGTGAAACTCTAGTTGGGCAACATTTGCAGCAAACTCTCATTTCGATCTCTCAGGAGTTTTTGAGCTGGCACAGCTTCGCAACCAGAACGTTAATGGCCCTTTTCATTTCTGCCACAGCGGGGGGAATGAGAGCCACAGCAAGAGGGTCATGAAAACGATGAAAGTATTAAAGATGAGGGGCTTGAGTAACGAAGTTCTCGCCAAAACATCCCCCCATTACATTTTTTTTATAAACACGTTTTTGGTCGACAAGGTGAACATGCAGGCTGCTAACAACAGTTAGGAATTTGAAGGAAATTGGTGCAACTGGCTACCTCTAGAGAAACAGTATATATAATAAATAGAAAAAATAATAAACTGTAAAAAAGGCTGAAAACTATGCATAACATGGAGTGAGAGTTTAAATTTACAAGGTGCTAGATTATCGTTGGAATTTAGTGAGGATCACATCATAAAGCGGCAGGAAGGCACTGTGGATCCCCTTAGAGGCTGAAAGGCAGCAATGATGCTTGCCGCCTCAGGGTACATTCGACAAAGTGATCCTTCCCACTTCCTCCAGCATTCCATGCAAGGATCGCATTCGATCTGACAGAGTGGGTTCCATAAAGAGTAGGATCAGTGCAGGAAGCAAAAGTATATAGTAGGCCAGGGAGGAGATGCATGAGAAAAAAAGTCGCAACTCCACCACTCTGAGGGACCCAAATGAATTAACAAAAGCTCCAAAAATAATAATTCTAATGTTGAATGGTGAAAACAAGTCTTTAAGAAAATAAATCTTTAAAAATTAAAAACAGGCAATTAAACTTGAACTAATACAAGATTTTTGTTTCTTTCGTAAAGTAACATCGGGAGCGCACCTTGCATCCCCACTGATAGAGTTGTTCAAGCGGAAAGTATGTAGCAGTAGGGCGGTGTTCTCGTCTTAAAATGTTCTTTTTTTGCTCAATTAGTAAAGAAAAGAATTCATCCAAGATATTTCTCTAGTTCTCCCAACTCTTCTACTTTTTGGAAAATTTTCTTCAAATCAAAACAGCTTGATAGCTCGCCATACTCGATTTTCTAGAAATGAATGATTGCTGTCTGCTTTAGACTGGAGCGTGGGATTCCAAAAAAAAGAGCAATAGTATAGAATATCACTAGAGAGGGGAAACTGAACAGAAAACATCGGATGCAAATAATCGCCGCGCGACGCTGCTAATCTGAGCTAACCTCGTTTAGATCGGTCAGAGAAAGCGAGGAAATAAGGGCTACGGTAGTTGTATTTCCTGGATTCCAGATAGAAAGCTTGTCATACGAGCATATCCTGGGGTGCCGTTGGACATAATAATGTTTAGAAAAAAGTCTGGAGACTAATTTAAACACAATAGAGGCGGAAAGAGGTTGCTCTGCAGGGAAGTAGGGCTAGGAAAATGGGTTACATGTGACCCCCAATGTTGTGGCCAATGAGCGGAAATTATTTTCTGGACCAAAATCGAATGGATAGATCGAAGGAGCGATCGTTATCGCTGGACGTGTTTCCTGAGGCGGCGGTCGAAAATATTCGTCAAAAACATGCACAGGCCTCCCAGCTGGAAGTGATCGGTGTAGAAAAAGTGAAACTAGTGAAAGCGAAAGAGAAACACGTTAATCGGATGCAAAAACGACGAAGCGCTTTCAAAATCTGCTTACAGAGACAAAAAAGGACGTACGGCTGTTAACTGTGAGTAATCGAATGAGGTTCAGAAATTGCGCTGCCTTTACCCTCAGATGGACGGTTTTAGAGACTGGTCGATGACAAAATAAAGCTTTGCTAAGAATGAAAACCATCAGGAAACGTATGCTTCGTTGATGTTGCCCAAGGTAAGCGTGCTAACATCGCACAAATTTATCCTACATATAAGTCGTTAATATGCACGTCTCCTCAGAATAATCCCTTAATCCCCTTCGTAAACCTTAACCAAATTTACCCTTTACCTGACACCTACATATTGACAATTTACCCATACGTGACACTGTCTATACCCAGCCGCTACCAGTGAGTAATCATACCTATGTATAGGCACGAGATTATCCACCCTTCCAATGATGATTTCTTGCCCAGATCATCATGAAATTGCCATTCGCTCTAAACTCACTATCACCAAGGTTGCGCTTTCGTGCTTAACTCAACTTTATCATAGCGGGCTTCTTCGCTCGCATAGTTCAGCAGGATTTCCGGAAATTCAAGGAAAATTCCAAGAAAAAACGCTGCGTTTCAACCAAATGATAGATAAGAAAAGGTGGTAGGAGTGTGGCTCAGCTCATTCGTTTTGCAGCATTTCCCTAAGATGTTTTCTCCAACTTGTTTCCTCCAATCACTTTGAGATTTTAGCCCACTTGAAGGTTACGTACCTCATATGCACTGGTGTGCTTAACCATGGGTAGCAGCCGGGTACAGGCAATATCACATACAGGTAATCATGTTGATGGGTACCTGGTAAAGGGTGAATTTTGCTATGTCAACGCGTTTACCGTGGCAACGTCGATGATGTATCTTGGCCCAGGGAAGGTGTGCTGACCTACACGAGCGGAAAAGTTCCTCAAGTGGGAGGAAATCTAGAGAAGTCTACGTGAAAGCCATAGATAGCACAAGTCTAGAACGTCACCACCTGACCTATATTGGAATGACGTGTCCTGCCGAACACGGTATGAGATAAACGAGCTATGTCTTCCGGAAGATCTCTATATTCACGGGTGCGAAACATTGAATTTGGATTTTCAAATTTTCAAAAAAATTGAACTCTTCAGGGGGGGGGGGATGAAATCAGAAAATAGCAGATGTTAGTCATGAAATGAATCGGTCCAGAGGAATGCTCACAAAAAAAGCCATGCCATCAATATCGCTCGTCCATGGAATGTGATTCTTCTCTGATCCGATATTTAGCAATAGATCAGTGCATGTTGTGGAAAATCCCATTGACTTCAGTCAACATATGTATTGCAAAACGCGACTGGTCAGACATCATGTCATGGGATGTAAAAAGCACTCGACGAATGAAGGATTCTAGAACAACATCCAGATAACAGGGTTTGGATTTTCCTGGCAAATGTCAGTCACTGTATTTTTTATGAGCGCACCAACAGTCTGTATCAGCAGTGCTCAAATCCACGCAAAACCCATGCATACCCAGGCAGAACCTACATGTCGCCATATCCGATGCAAATCCGATGCAAAACCCACGAAAAAAATCACAATTCTCTCAACACCAAGCAGAACCCATGCGTACCGGTACAAAAAACGATTTCTAGGTTTCCTTACTACGTGGTCAGAGTTGCTGGATACGAGCAAAAGGGCAAAAACTTCCGTATATGAGTATGAGATTATGAGTTATCCGTGCATGTTATTAGATTTTTTATGCAGCTGCAAAGATATGCAAATACGTACTCCTCATCCTCTGCTTGTTGGGTTCTGTCCGACTCCAGAAAGGAGGATGATCCGACCCCAGAAAGGAGGACGTCTTCGGTTTTCTGCAATCCGACTCCAGAAAGGAGGACGTCTTCGATTTTCTGAGGGTTAGTCAGTGGTAAGCGGGAATGAAGGACTTTTAGTGTTCATATTTTTTTTTCATTCCAGTGTTCCAGGGTCTTCCCTCTTTTGCTGCACCTTTCGAGCTCGGTTATCAACAAATAAACAAATGAGTAAATAAGCGTTCACATGCGGCAGATTCGGGTTTAGAACACAAAGAGAGACGTCAACGTCGAGTAGGGGATTTAGAGAACTTGTGAGCACGTTTCCAAAGTTCTCACTGCTTGTTATTTGACCAGAGTCATGCATTCGTGACTCTCTTTGCGCGAAAATCCATTAAAGAATGCTTCATCATCTCGTTGGAAAGGGCAGAGTCGTAATGGATGACGAGTTTTTCTTTTCACAATGCGAGTAATGGACGTGAACGTAGCCTGAGAAAATATTTCACTGGCAGCGAACACTAGAGCATCTTGGAGGGCCTCAACAGTAGAGAGGAGCTGGCAGTTGCAGCTGCATCCGTAGCTGGTTTTGCTGCGGAAATTTTGAACGCGGTCCTTTGAGCAGATTTCTAATAATGATCGCTACTGAAATTCTCATTCCAGTTAAGCAAGTGCTGCGAAACCTTCTTCTACTTGGAGAAAATGGCGTAAGTCATCAGCAACCCGGAGAAAACTAACAGTTAATTAGTGAAAATCCACCCATCCCCGGACTCATTTTCGATAGCTGATGTGTTCTACAGCGACGACTTCTTCTCCAACTCAAATAACTAAGGGGAAGCGATTTTAGGCTCATAATGAGTCAGCTGCTACCCACATACTCCTTTTTAGGAACCACTCATGACCAAAAAAATTAGAAAAAGGACTGAGTAGTGAAGAGCTTTTTAGTTTTAGCTTTGAATGTCGATCGAATAAGTGAAAAAGTAGGATCCAAACCGAAAACAGCAAAAAAAAAACTGCCTTGGACGACCATGATTATAATCTTTGCATTTGCCCAAATCGTTCATCTTTCCGGATTAAGCCATTAAGAAAAGATTTGTTAGTGGAGTCCGGAAGTGAAAAAATCGTGAGGCAAAATTTGTTACAAGTTTTGGTCATGTGTCGGCCAACCAAATCCAGTGTGAGCTCCATAATGCTAGTGCGATGTTGATCGTGTATACAACTTCTTCACAAAAATGAGAAGGTAGCGGGGGCCGTTTTTAGAAAAATACCTGCGGATACAATTAGGAGAGACTCGATGCAGTGAGTCTCTCTTAATTGTATCCTTAGATGATTTTGCTAGATGATCACCAAAAATTTTAAAATTTTTGAATTTTGGGCATGCCGCCTGGTCTAGATTAGATCACCCTGATTCCGTTCCGACTATCTGCTCCATTTCGAAAATGGTCAAGATTGAAGGGAATTATGGAGAATCAACGAAAAAATGCGAAATCGCAGACATCGCGCAGTTTCATCAAGCGACACTGCTGGTATTGCAAGTGGGAAATTGAACAGAATACGCATGGGAATTGCATGAGATGTGCACGATTTCAGCAAGTTCTCATATCTGGTGTACGTGCACGAAGTGTCATTTTTTCAAACGAACGTCGGATTTTTGACATGATCTCTTAACATTTTCTATGCACAAATGGCTAAGGCTCCCTAGGTTTCATAGTTTTCCGAAAATGGGAGGATATAAGAAGAGCGTTGACAAGAGAAAATGTAATAGAGGAAAGAAGGAAAATGAAGAAAAGGGTACGAAGCAGTAAACAAGGAGACCATGGCAGAGCATGCGGCTCTTTGTGATGAAAAGAGTTACTGCCACAGCAAGGATGTTTATTTGAACTCAAGGAGCCGCTGCACACACACAAACACTTCAATCCGATTAGTTGTACATCAAAGAACGTCGCATTATTTGTGGCAAAAAGTAGTATACACGTGAAGAAATCCTAACACAATTATGTACTAAACCTCCCCCCCCCCCTCTGACAAATGGCAAGAAGTTTCACAGATTTTTAAGTGAGTATCCAGCTGCAGGAGGAATTATAAAAGATGTTTAATGCTTCTCCACAGCACACATTGTAACCATCCCCCTAATGACGGTTGTCGAAAACAATGGACGCGAATGCTCCAGGACAGGAATAATTGTCCATATGACATTTTTACGACCTGCGCTGCTACCAGTTCGATGTGTGAAAAGTGGTTCTGGTAAAGTACACTCAGGCCATAAGAGCAGCTTTGCGTGGACACGCTCTGCTTACCTAATTCGGCTAAATTGCGGGATAATCCATCGTTCAGTTGCAGTAAGTACGCCGGTACCATCTATCAACCGGAACTGGTTTACCATTTCAATTACAAAAATCGTACCTGCTAAATGTACTGCGTGTGGTGCCAGATTTCCTGATGCTTTTAGGGCAATTTATACTGGGTGCGTGCGACTGACGCGCGTGCATTTATATGATGAAGAATAGGGCTAGTCGCATAGCAGTCGCATCGCTGTCGCAGCTCAGACGCACGCGTTTACGACCTCGCGGCGGCCGCCCGTTCTTTTCATTGAAGATGTACGTGCCGTGTTGACCGGTCTTCATGGAAAATCCCTTGCAAATGGATGCGTGCGATTGATGTGCGACTGACGCACGCAGCTAGTATAAATTAAGGGCAATTTATACCGGATGCGTGCGACTGACGCGCGTGCATCTATATGATGAAGAATAGGGCTAGTCGCATAGCAGTCGCATCGCTGTCGCAGCTCAGACGCACGCGTTTACGACCTCGCGGCAGCCGCGCGTTCTTTTCATTGAAGATCCACATGCCGTGTTGACTGGTCTTCATGGAAAAACTCATTAAATGGATGCGTGCGACTGATGCGCGACTGACACACGCAGCTGGTATAAATTACCCTTTACCCTTCACTTGATTGTAGTGGTGATCCTCATCGCATACTGTGTGAGCTAAACATACAGTAACCCGACAGTACTTATATACGTCTACCACTTTTGATTTTAAGCCGCGTCCCATTCGTGAGATCTTTTCAAATTCACATACTTTTTCTCGCTCTCATAAATTTCATCTTATTCAGGGGAATGTTTATCAAATGAACACGAGTAAACAGTAGGAGAGTAATAAACTACGAATGAGTTGTTTGAACCTAATGCGTCCTAGTTCTTCAAGGGCAGTTCATACTAGGCGCGTGTCGCGCTTCAGGCATATGCACCCATTTACGGACGATTTTCCATGAGAATTTGTCAACGCGGCATTTACACCAAGCACAAAGGACAATTTGCAGCCGCGAGGCCTCAAGCGCGTGCGATTCGTCTGAGCTGCGTCAGGGCTGCGAAAGAATCTAACCGCACCATATAAACACACGCGTGTCGAACGCACGAACTATTAGTATAAATAAATAGCTCCATGGGTTGAAATAAATAGCATCGTATCGGTTTGCGTGGAGACTGCGTGTCAATTGGTGGCAGCAAATCAACCAAGACTGAATCAGAGTGGTCACGACAATAAACCTTCAAACCGATACTATTATTAGCGGTAAGTAGTTATAATAGTTAGTTATACTTGCAAATGCTTTGTAAACGCTGCTTAATTTTTTGGTTTTACATCTGTCAATAATATTCAATACGTATTTGTTTTGATTTGCATCAACATCGTTGGTTTTACAGTGATAATCATGTCGCATTTGAGCCAAATAAGAATTTTTTGCCACAGTAACCCTACCGTAGCCCTACAAAAACGAGGTTGCGGTACAAAGTGGACAGAATATTTGTGTTCAGCACTTCAAATAACCCCCAACAATAAATTCAAATGTACAAAATTTCAGTGGAAACTTTTTTTTAAGATTTTGGGTCCTCAATGTGTTGTAGTGCCTATTTGGCACATGTCACAAAAGCCGTCAAGGAAGCGCTTGAAGGATGCGCTACACGAGGCACTTATTCAACAGATTGTGCCCCGTCAGAATACCGCTCGCTTCGGTTGATGCCCTCCAGGCTTTCCCAAGAGCTCATCCAATCCTTTGAAGATGCCGAAAAATGGGTGAACGAATGGATCGAGTCGGAGGACAAGGCTTTCTACAGCTGCGGCTTCCATCTTCTCCCAGAAAGATAGGAAAATGTTATAATTAACGGTAGCCAACACTTTGATTGATGCATCTGCTTTGTTTCTTTTCCAATAAAGACTCAATTTTACTTAAAAAAGGGCGGAAACTTCCTCACATACCTAATATTTTTCCGATCTACACCGTTTTCCAAATCAATCCCGAGCATTTGGCAACCTCGCAAAGTGAACTGACAATTTGCAAACGTTCCAGAAAGTGCAAAATTAGAACGACGCCCCAGCTCAGAGAAAAAAGAACTGCTTATAAATTATTGTTGAGGCGATCAAATGAAAAGTGGGAAGTGCGCCGTTTTTTCGGCGTACTATCGCAAGACACACCATCTATAAGTATGAAAAAAAATCCAGTGCGAAACTCATACGCTTCTTGCAGGATCAGAAAGCGAAGGAACAAAGAAAATAGCGGTTTACGCCGATATTTTCCGGAATTTACAAGGTAACTGCCACGTGCAGTTGCACAAAGATGAAGAATTTTTGGGTATTTTATATCGACACCTTAAATTCTTTAGAGAGATTTCTTGTAAACAAATTAGATGAGCAACAAAATTCAGTGTTTGGATGGATGCTTTGCGTAAACTCTTCCCTTGTAAGGTTCGCATAATCCCAAATTTTTCCTTTCAAGATATAGCACTATCTACGCTGCATAAAGTCTGTTATTAACGCAACGATAGTTGAGTTGCGATAGAGATAACTCATTTTCCCTCGTCCCACTCCAACTGCTGCACACTCTTCTGCATTTTTTCTCTGTCTGCTGTCTCCCCAACTTTCCTCCCTTGTGAAACGCACTATAGTGACACCTTTGTGCCACCCCTAGAACGCTCAATCAGTGGTGTTTAGTTGTTTGACGGAAACGATAGTAGTTTCTCACTCATCCCTGAAGTCCACCAATACTCGCCCAAAATCGCCGAAGCTAACCTTTACGCGATGGTAGTCATATCCTTGACTGTGACATTACCCATCCTCCCAAAGATATGATCCTGAATAAAATCGGAAGAATGGCGTCATGCCTTTTTTTAGACTCGTCATGAAGTGAGAAATCATTCTGTTCTTGGATTTTTCACACATGTTTGAGACCATTCCAGTTCAGCACTGAAAATAGGAGGTTTTAGTCCCAGAATGCTGGGATTTATGCAACGGAAACCAAGGAAAATGACGATGCTCAGCATGACTGAGTACCCATAGGATAGGTGATACCAGAGGATGCAGCACGCAACGCAGCACGCAAAAGTTGGTTTCTTAGCTTAGTTTCGCTTGATTATCTGTTCATGAATCTTGGTCCTGGAGAACGAGGGCATACGCCAGACTCGTTCATGTCTGGAGAACTTTTTCTTTATTATTCTGCGTTTGAAATTCGAGGTAAGCAGTCTTAGAAGGGAATTGGTCGCACTTCTTCACTGAACCATGCCACAGACGGGCTGGCGTGCCTCATTGGTCATTCCCCATCCCCAATGAAAAAGCCAAGGACGAGCTCGCATGCTCTTATATTCCACGAATATCTCTGGAGATCATTCATGCGACACCAAATCAACTCTGCTTAGTTCCCGAGAGATCTGAAGCGAAAGGAATTCAAGCTGAAAACTCCATAGAGTTCTGTCATCCTCTCCGAGATACTTAACTTATGCAAGCAGTTCATGCAGTATATACGTATGTGTTCAAGAGAAGCACTTGGCTTCAGAGTTGGAAAAGCTTTGCAGTTTGAAGGGGAGTAGAGTCAATGGGCTAGCGCTCGTGTTTATTGCTTGCAGGCGCATCTTTTGAAAACGGAAGCTCAATATTAGGAACATTTAGCACGGTAGTAATGCCAGAGATTTGATGCCAAAATGGTCGCTGAAGGACATTTTCATATCCAGCAAAGACGTGACATTGATGTGGAGGACCTTTGCATACTGTCCTCGAACTTCTGAATCACCCAAAGTCGTGACATACACATAAGCATACACATAAGCTTTTCTAAATCTGAGCATATTTTCGGATTGCTCATCAAAATTGGAATCGAACAGTGTATAAAATTACTTGAATTTTGACTTCAAAACATTTGTTTTTTTCAAAAATTCGAAAATTTTTCAGAATTTCAGCAATCGGGTCAAAATCTGAAAAAACGTTAAAAACCGAGGAAATAATTGAGGATTGAGGCTTCTGAACACGGTCATTGGATTTCGCGCAATTCTCGGTTTTTAACGTTTTTTCAGATTTTGACCTGATTGCTGAAATTCTGAAAAGTTTTCAAATTTTCGAAAAAACAAATGTTTTGAAGTCAAAGTTCAAGTGATTTTATATACTGTTCAATTCCAATTTCGATGAGGAATCCGAAAATGTGCTCACACTTAGAAAAGCTTCATTTTCAAATGAGTTACAGTACCGCGACGGTTTGTTAACGATTAATCCGTCGCCATCCGATTTTTTCGCAAAAACTAGAGGCGGTATTGTATGGCGAAAATGTAACGATTCAAAGCATGCTTAAACATCTGGCCACATCGAGTCTAAGGAGAGATCAGCCATGAAGAATAGGAATGTAAATCTAAGTACCACGTACATAGCCCTGGGGATGGGGTTCCCCTACAATTTCTCGTCAAAACGCCAAAAATAAGTCTGGATTTTAACGATCCTCAAAAGTGGGCTCACCAGAAGGGATATTCAATTCTATGTTCATATTCTTACGTCCACACAATTCAAGGGAAAACTGAGTCTGTCGAATCTGTTAGGACTGCGGCCGAAGCTGTTTAAGCAGGGTAGAGTCAAATGTGGTCCTTTTTCTCCAGGCCCTCTAGTTCACCCCTTTTTACGTCACATTCTCAGAAGCACAGTAGTGATCTCAAAGGCATTGGATGTGTATGTGCTCCTTTGGTACCAGTTTACCGATCCTGGAATTGCGGACGGCTTGGATCGAATCATCGACCGAGTAAGCGACAGCAGGCCCCTTGCCATTGAACTACATTCACCCAACTTGAAACCAAAATTAAAAGTTTTAGCTTGTTTACAGGAATGACATTTCGACGACTATGTTGCTTCGATGGGAATGTAATGACTATAAACGACCATTGAACCTTTTAGCTCCCTCAAAAAAGCTACCATGTTGTACAAGCACATAATGAACTCTTCGTTCGTTGTTTCGTTTTCAAATTTTGTTCTGAAAAACTTCCAAATTTTGTTCTGAAGAAATTGCCAAAGGAATTCTTTGTATGCTGCTGCTATCTCCAAGTTGTTTGGTGGAACGCGTTTATTAGGGCCTTTCGTTTCGACTTTAACGTCTTCTTCGGAGGCCACCGTTTTTGAGTCCTCCGTTCTCGCGGATGTCCGCGCCGATCAGAAACGCACACCACGGACAAGTCATGCCAAAGAAATTTTCCACCAAATGAGTATCAAGATTTACTTGCGAAAAAATGATTTTATACGTAGCTACCAGTGGCGGACGCAGGGGGGGGGGGGGCGGGTTTTCGAAATTACTTTACAATACAAATAAAAATCTTGTGTTAGTTTATTTTTAATTGTTTATTTTTATTATTATTTTTAATATATTTTTTATTTATTGTTTATTATTATAATTAATATTATTATTAATTTTATTTTCCGTCTGGGTCCCCAAAACGGCGGAGACCCCACTTTTCTTCCCACGCCCCCCCCTCCCGCCCACTTTCTGCGTCCGCCACTGGTAGCTACCATTGTGAAGTGCTCCATAGACGTCTACGACACTTAACACCAGCATAAGTAGCGTCAGGTCTTTTCGGCTTTTTAAACTTGAAAACGGAAAAACAAATCCGATCAAAAATGTGCTTAACTGACTCCAGCACCTCATGAGTCATCTTAGGTCAAAGATAACTTGTTCTTGGGATAGAAGCGGGGCCAGCGGCTATTTATACACATTCTTGCATTTTTTCTACTCTTACACGGTCTTACCAGGGCCTGACTAATGCGGATAGTGAGTGTCCAATAATCCCCCACAGAGGAAAATCCTTCAAGAATGTTAGAAAAGTGTAAGGACAAAATCAAAATCTGAAACGATTGCCAATGTCAAGCAAAGCAGATATTTGTATCTCTGCAGCAAGGAACTTTGGGCGATAACAATCAAAAGAAGGCCGAGGCATGAACGCGAACAGATGTTTCACTCAGATTTCACTTCACCTACATATAACTTAACAATTCTCGACATTCTGGCTCTTCACCACCCTGACTGACAACAAAAAGTTCATGCTCACAGCGATCAAAGCTTTCCATGGACAAGAAGTCCAAGTAAGTTATTATTCCTCAAAATTCCCCCAAGCAATAGTGTTTCCACCTGCCTTCTGGCCTGCGACACAGCTTAATATGTTGTTGATTTCACTGAATAGAGCTAGCCAGAGCCCTTGTTTGCGTATTTTTACGCATGTGTTCTCGGATACGTCATCCAGCGTAAGAACGACAGGTGCAACCACTAGAAAAAGCCTCGACATTCCGCCGGGAATGCTGATCCCAACAGCATCGCCCAAAAACACCATCACGGCTTAGTTCGCACACAGCTCATCTGCAAATACAAAGGAGATGTGGCATTTGTATTAAATGGACTGGACCGACTATTCTTTAGAGAACTAAGTTTTTGGTTGATCCACTGCAGGGTTGTCTCAGTTACAGTACCCACGAACAGTAAGTGCTCGTACGTAGTGAGCGTAAGTGCACCTCCATTAAGAGCATTGCGCAAAAATATTAGGTTGAGTCGAAGGTTCTCGAAAGAAATGACAGCATTTTCATTTTCCTTCTAATTTTCTAACGACAACCGTGAATCATTTGAAGCATGCCCCATTGGCATCGATGCTCTTCTGCCAACGTCTAGGCAGATCGTGGATCCCCTTGCTCCAGAACGCTGGAGACTGGTCCTTGAAGAACTGCTCGAGTGCCTTTTTGATGTCGTCGCGGGTGTGGAACTCTTGACCATCCAAATGACGTTAGAGATGGGAAAAAAAGGTGGTAATCCGATGGAGCCTGGTCTTGGGAATATGGAGGGTGTGGTGAAATGGTCCAGCCGAACTTCATCAGTTCGGCCTTGGTCGTTCTTGCAGTATGTGTCTGAGCGTTGTCGTGCTGTAAGTAAACCTCGTGCTGGCCAGATAGGTGGAGAAAAAGCACGACGTTGCCGAGGAGGAGTGATGACGGCTTGAATTTGCGCGGCATGATGGCAGAAAGGAACTAGATCGCTATATTTGTTAATTCGCACTCTGAAGAGAATTTTATACTCTATCAAAATATAACTAACATGTTAATTTTCGTTAGCTCTTAGTTGTAATCTCTGGAAGTCATCACTACCAATTTGTCCGAGAACTTTTAACTCACCCTAGTATGTAGAAATTCGAGCGAGACGTTGCTGCCTTTCCTTGTGTTTCCAAAGGATAACCATGTCACACGCTTGGGCTGTCAATTTGGCGCACGGAATCGAATTCTGAGCCTTTCAGAACATTTCACAGAAAATCCCAGGAGAATTTGCACTAGAACCAGATGTTTTCCGATGAGACATAGGCAGACGTATTAGTAACCAACGGAACAGAAGAAGCCCCCCCCCCCCACCTTCCCCGAGAATGGGTAGTCAAATTTTCGAGGTTGCTTCATGAAACAAATAGAAATTGTGTATTAAGTGTGTTCTCAATTGTTCATTTTATTAATGATTTTTGAATATTTTTCTTTCCGTTATTTAATGGTAAAATTAATATTTTTGGTATTTTACTACTCCGTCCGGGCCCACAGAGTGGTGGGGTTGCATACTTTTTTCCACGCCCCCTCCCTGGATTGTCATGTCTTAGAAGTTACATAGAATGTTTAGATCACCACTGCAGACCCTCTGCCTTGTATTGGAAACTGTGATATTTTCCAAGTTTTTCCAATATTCTTTGAACTCGAAACTTCCACATTCAGATCCGTGAATTTCTGAAGAAGTCTGGCACTGAAGTCGTTTCCATCCCGCCTTGGTCCCCAAACCCTGGTTCCCTCTGTTCCTTCAGAAGGCTGCTTGGTTATAAGACTTCAAATAAAAACTGGATGAATTCAATTAATTCAGCAAATAATTCAGAAACCTGTCTGGAAAATCAGATGTTCCAGGAACAAAAAGTTCTGCGGCCCTCCTTTCGTCTCCCTAAGGGCTGAAGCACTCTCATTTTTCGAAAAATTCCAATTTTCGACTCATTCAAAATCCATTACTTGAATATTGGATATATCTAATACATCATTTGGTCAAGGCACTAATGGTAAGGCTTAAAGAGGACAATCTGTCTGGAAAAAACTTCACTCAGCATGAGCACCGTAGACCAGTTTTGAAGGAATTCTTCCAGAGAGCTTCAGCTTCTCTCTGACGTGATAGGTTCGCATGACCGCCTTGCTTGCAGAGGAGAATAATTTGCACTGAGGAGACTTGTTTTTTTCCTATTTTTTCTTTGATTTTTCATTTTCCTGTAGTGGCACACGGCTGTATGTACCGCACAGATCAGGATGCTTTGGGTGTTAAATGATTAGCTAAATTAAATTAGGCATGCAAGTGGCAGATAATGCTTCACTGCAAAGTTATTTACTTTTAAAACATGTATTCTATAGTTTTCCAATTTCCAGAAATTTCACAATTTTCAAAAGACAGATTTCACAAAACAATTACCAGAGAACTGTACAGGAGAACTTGAATTAGTCGAGAGGTTTGTTTTCACTGCGGACCCCACTGCCAAGAAAGCTGAGCACCAGCAGTATGACGCTTCAAAGTGCAAAAGAATGCTCCATCATCGCCAGACGGTGTCCTGTTACTTCGCCTGCACGCGTGGAAATTTGCCCCTTCAGGTGGTGGGAGTTGCAAAGCGGAATGAATCGTTCAAGTATTTATTTGACTAAAACTCCAACTTATTTATTTATTTGCTTAAAAAACTACGTTGGATATGATTCTTCCATTAGTACCATTTTTGAGAAAAAATCCTTGGAAATATCCATGTTATGAGAAAACTCAGAGTTTAGAGGTGATCTTATGATTACGAAGCACACAGGCCTAGGTTATGAAGGAAATAATGATAGTAATTGCTTTTTCTTTCATTTTCATTTGCTTTTCAAATTTCTCAAAGACTTTTCTAGAGGCTAACGATATAGCGCTATTTTTGTGTTTAGGGCTGATTTCTGGTCTGTCTTTCGAACATTCTATTCTTTGAGATGATCATACATTTAAATAAGTTCTTAATTATTTATATGCGAAAGAAAAATAAATAAATAATAGTTGAAACCATAAGGCGATATACATTGCCGTATTCAATTGTAGAGTAACTCTTTACTGATAAGAGCTCGAAAAAAATCCCAAATTTTTCTTCCACGACCTTCTCCCCAATAATTACTTTTCGGTGAGGCATACATATCATGGAACTAAACTTCGTGGGATTCACAACGTCCCCGGGATTCAGCTACATAGATTACGTGCAATCTCAGTGTGGACGAGTCTTTCAAGCTAGTATTCAGCATTTTATATAAAAACTTCGTCATAGCACGGGAACAAAATGGGCATTGAGGGCTGTGAAGTAAACCGATTTTCCTCCAGGAAGCCCGTCCATTCTGAGCAGGTGGGAAGGCCACAACTTTCCTGGAAACCTACCTTGATTGAGCCACTGGTGGATATGTCCTCAATGTTTAAGGAAAATAAGGATGAGTTATGTTTCACTGCTGATCTCCATCAGTATACTGTACCAATCCAGTTTTTCCCATATGTGTTCCGAACATCGTCCTCGGAAGCCCGAGGCCAGAATCCTTGATGTTTACTCCCAAAAATGAGCCGAATATTAAGAGGCATGATGAGCCAGCACTCATAGTTTATGGACCGCCAACATGCCCTCGTAGGCCGTCGGACCTCCTGCCGTCCGTGGCAGCTCAGAAGGACAAACATGTGCCCAACGACAAGGTGATTAGCGCGCCCTGAGGAGGCTGTTGAGTTGACAAAGCGGCGAAATGAGCCCCGTGGGCGACGCCAACACGAGCACGTGAGCACGAGGTGGTAGGTGCAAACCCCATTACTAGTGAAATTTCGCTGCGAGTTCGCAAAAACACCGACAAGGCGCGGGCCGCAGCGTTTTTCGCGGCCCGTCTGGAAGACGAGCGACAGATGGACATGCTCCGCTGTCAGCTCGTCGAAAACAAGCCACCCGTCCTATTATCACGACATCAACCACTTGAAGACGGCTGGGTAGCGTAGAGGATCGAGAATCACCATTATTAGGAATTGTCTGATGTTTTGCCATCCAGGAAGAGGGAAAGAACTTCCTCACGGATGAGAATTGCTGCAGATATTGTGAGGTGAATGTGGAAGAGCGAACAATAGGATCTCCAAGGAGAAATGCATATGTTTATGGTTAGCGACGGTGACGCAGACAAATGAGGCGAAACCAAACCAACAACGCCGGCCTCGACACCAAAACTAGAGAGTGCTGCTGGAAGAAGCAACCAGGAAATAGGAGCCGAGGCCATTATCCTTGAAACTGATTAAATCCTCGAAGAACAAAACGCCTCAATGCACTTCTAAGCCTTTCCGAAATGGGGGTAAGATTGAAGGAAAAAACCATGAAGTGGTGAGCTCCTAGCCGTTGTGATACCAATCGCAACAAACAGTAGGATATATCTGTAAGGAATTATCGATGTCGTTAAAAAATAATGTAACATCCGTCAAAATACATCCCGTAAGACTCATAAAATCTACAAGATATTACCAATAAAGCTGAAGAATTACCAAAATGACATCCGTAAAAGTTTTACAGTAGCATAAAAGCCCAATCTATTGCTTCATACTTTTGGATTCAGCGGTAGGAAATATGTCGATGTGCAAATTCTGTATAGGAAAGAATTGAAATAAAAGGAAGCGTTGAAATGCTCCATATCGTACATTAGGAAGAACCTGCCGATTTCTGCGCTTACACCTGCTCTTATGGTTATGTACCTTTGCCAGCATGTCATGTTATTTATCTTTAGCTACATACACACCTCCAAAAGCAGATCAGTGATATGATTGCTAGAGAGGAACATATGAAGGGAGGGTAAGCGTTGATAAGCATAAATTGGCCAGATTCATCCTAGTGGTTTCCACCTCTACTTTGAATTCATCTTAGAAGATTAAATAACTTACTCCTCTCAGTTTCCCTCTTATATATAAGAATGATGTTGTTCGATCTCGTTTTTTTTTGCTTTTTCAATCTTTGTTCGTCATTTTCGATTACTTCCAGGTTTGGTAATTGCCAGTTCTTAGGTACATAGCACGCCTTCGCGCGTATTAAATAAATAAATTAATTAATTAATTAATTAATTAACTAGGAAGGAGAGCTCAGTGCCCTCGAACATCACATTCTTTTTTCATAAATCCCCTACTTGCCTCTGATCGAAAATATGCTACGAGGTCATCCTTGAGGTTGAATGACCCTAAGGAACTCCAGATGTTAACCTGTTAGTAAAAATCTACCTTACAAATGAATATGCCTTCGTTAGCAAAGCGATTCATAAACGTGAATGGTAAGGAGCTGATAGCGAACTTTACAGTCGCAAACTCGGATGCACGGATTGAAAACAAAAATTGTGGATTTCATTCAAGAACTTCGCCACAGGTAGGGATGTAGTATTGATGGCTGTGAACCGCGACATTCTCGTTCGGAAACCGTACTCGTGAACCTTCCTCGGGAAATTCATGATTTCAAGACGCACAGGGCGAACGAGTTTCTCGAGCATAATGTGGTATTTCTTACCAACTTCACCCTCCCTTGTGATTGTTGACTGACATGAATCACTCTAGTAGAATATACTTATATTTTCCTAGAAAATTCGATCCCCTGCCGTGGCGGGTAGGACCCAGATTTCCTGAGAATCTCGGCAGTCGCATAGTTCCACAAACGGGAACTGCAGTCTTCCTGCGGACATTCATAAAGTCCACCACAAAAGTTTCGCCTCCCTCATTCGCCCAAATTCGGAGCTCCCGTTCCATCCAGCCGTCCAGATGTCCTTTCGCCAATTACTGACGAAGCCCCACAAAGTTCTCGGCATGAACACGCCATGTAATGACTCTCTTCCTGCTGTCTTACCCAGTTGAAAAGCCCCGGGGACCGTTTCCGTTTTTTAACGAGACGTGGTGCTTCCGCCCCATGAAGCAGCCATCAACCTTTGCGCCATTACCTTTTGAGGTTGAACCAACAACACAGCAACTGAACCGACAGAATCACTAATATCCGGGACAGCTCCTGGAGATCTATGGTTAGGGATATCTTTCATCACGACAATTGCTAGCTGTCGCCAACGTAAACATTGTTCAGCGAAATGTGACAGGAGTTCGTTGCAGCTGCAGGAGGCTTGACATCATAAGCATGCTGTGCTGTGGTTACTTTGCAGTAGGTTTTTTATATATTCGTTGCTGCTTCGACACTGCTGTTCCACTGCCAGGTGACCCTCTCAACGACTACCATTTCTCTTCCTTAAGATTTGTTCAACGTTGTTTAAAGCTGGGAAAAGATTGAGTATCGGCTATGAAGAAGATACTCGCAACTCAGCATCGCACTTTCTTTGCTGGAATTCATGGTCGTTCCCAGGAAAGTTTTCGATTCTCAAAGCTTCGACCAAAATGGATATAGGTGGAATGCTTGGAGAGGGTATCTGTGACTCTGTCTGCAACGGCCGCGAGGAGGTGTTGGCCTGTGATCAGTTGGTTTGATCGTTGGAAGGACACCGTAAGAGGTGTCTGGTAGGAGATTTTACTAAGTGACAGACAAAAACGTCGAAGTGGAACAAATCACAGCATTTGCCTGTAAGAACTTACAAAGGATAAAAATTGGATCAAACCACCTGGTCGGCTGGCCTACACCACGCCGTGGTTGCAATTGCAGACAAAATCGCAGACGGTACCCATCCTCAAATTTTTCGCGAATGACACGCCTTATTCGCAGCAGCAGATATTGACAATACTAATGAAATCTATCACAATTTCCGTGACTCGTCTAATTTGGATTAGTGAGAAGCAAGACCTTCTTGGGACCGTTCACGGATTCCGTCACTGGTAATGTTGTACAAAATCTGAGAGGTAACCACTGGATCAGAACCCATTTAAGACGCTGCTCTGTTGCAGTATTCACGTACATTCCCAGGAAAGAACTAGTCTACCCTCAAACCAAAGGCAGATGGATTTCTCAAGCAAAAAGAGTGCAAATTATCCGTAGATTTCGCCACAACACAAAAATCAGACGGTTGTTGAGATGTCTGATGTACTGCGATTTTTGCACGGGTGACTCATTCACTAGCGGGAAAGCCTGAATCATCCCAGGAACATCTTGGTTGGGTGTCCGGCACGCAGATCGCTCTCCATTTTCCCAGTTGGAAACTTCTCAGAGGGCATTGAAGACGTCGCACGTCATTTGATGTTGTGCCACTGAGATGAAGCGATAAGGGCAGCAAGTTATGAGCAAAACAGAGGAGATGACCTCTCTTGGAGATATACCCCACCCTGCCGAATTCAATGGCCGAACTCGTGAAGGTTCTCAGACAAATTGCTGATTTCCCTTCAGTTCAGAATGGACGAATTTCCAGGACAGAAATTGCTGTAATTCACAACCCTCAACGGCTATTTCCTTCCCGGGTTATGACGAAGTTCCTCCATAAAAACCACCTTCTTTCATAAAAACTCATCCACGCCCGCTTCATGGATAGGCTAGCTCCTTTCCAGGAGCGTTAATATATCCCATCACAGGAATGAGAGGAGTCATCACGGAAAACAAGCGGAAATGCCCATCAATTTCCGAGCAAAACGAAATAATCCACGGCCGGGTGCTCCCAAAATGGATTAGATCGCGGATCGGAACGGGGCTGGCTATTTAATGCGCATTTTCACACACTCAGCTCTTCTTTGGCAGGTTTGCCGGCCAGCTGTCTGCTGTGTGCGTAAACATCCGCCAAATCGTGGAGGTAAGTCAAGCCCAAAAACACCACCATCTCATGAGACCGGGGCGATCCCGACGCGCGGGGCAAGCTCGGAATGATTGTTAATTTATACGTGGTTGCAAGTGGCAACCACACATTGATTCACACGATGACTTCGTTAGTCACGCACTCACCAATTATGGACACGTTGCGGCAGAGGAATTGGGGCGAAAACTGCCCGCCGAGCGAATTCTGGGGAAATTTTCCACAGGGAAGAAAGGAAGAATTTCTTATAATGGAGATCGTTCCCATTTTTCCAGGAATTCCTCTGATTTTCCTCAGAGAAAAAAGCAGAAAAGAAGACTGGTCTAATAAAATATGAATCATTATTTACGGAAACGTCCCATCACATGCTTACTAGTCAGGAAATGAATAGTAAAAAAAGCGAGATACTCCTTCGTACCTCTCTCACCCTCTACTCATCTTTTTTGTTATTCGCCTTTTTATAACATATTATGTCGCTCAAAAGAACGAGACTATAAATCAAGAGTGCAAGCAGCGAAGAGGAAAAAAGATAAGGAATAACAGAAGAAGCGAGGAATAGCTCACTCGAATTAAGATGAATCGCTTTGGTTCGGTGTTTACAGTGGTGTTCAGCTCTCCGTGAACCTATATAAATCGTGTTCAGAAAGAAAATAAGACAACAAAAAGATAAAATAAAGAGCGTAAAAGACTGAAGCGATATGAACCAAACAAGATCACGAAATGAGCAATGGCAGCAGGGGAAGAATAGTGAAATATGGCAGAATTCCCAGAAATCGTCTGCAAATCCATTTTTAGTCAGAGCATCATCTCGTTCGACTCAGAAAATACTTCAGAAAACTACGTAGCTTCAAAATGGAAATTGGAACAGGATAATGCGAAGAGGTAATTTTCAGACATAATCATCCAGAGGCTGAATTTCGCTTGTCCAAGTTGAACAAATTTGTCCTTTCAGATTCATTCTGGGGCAAAAAAAAAAATGTGCGAAATTGGTTCCCATTTATTGGAATCGGTCCAAGTTCAGAGAAATAGTAGTAAATTGATGTAAAGTTTGATACAGATGTTAGATGTGGCTAGTATGAGTTCGCAAACATCTTCGATAGCATAAAATACTGCGGACAAATTTGTTCGTGTTGGACAACCAGGAATCCAATCTCAGAGATAGGAAAAACTGGGCTAGCGCTATCTGGTACTCTTGAAAATGAAGTGGAACGTGAAAATTTGCTTATGATAATGTCACAGACGGCTTTATTGAAGCAATAGTGAGCAATAGAGAAGCACAGAAAGGTTAAAAATTCTTGGAATCCGCTGTTCGGCAGTGTCAACAAGGGGTAAAACAACTGAGTGGCAACGTTATAGCAAATGAAATGCACCTTTGGCTGCCCAGTGGTGCTTTTTAATAGCCACCACCGTCTGCACTATGCACACACCAACGATTTCTATGCGATTCCGAGTTAATTAGAAAAGTTGTACAAATTCTGCAAATACAAAACGATAGAGACATCGAACACTCACTGAATGTAGAACAGCCGGTGATCTTCCAGCACACAGACATCGCAGTCCACGACGATGCTCGGATCGCGAGCGTGGTAATCGCTGCTGGGCCCTGGGGCGATGTCCGCTGACTCCCTACTCGAGTCCAGCGTGATTCGGGGTACTTCCGGCGGCGTCATCTGTGCGGTGGCGGTGGACATCGCGACGACGGCGGCGACGACAGAAGATGCGACGGCGGGATGCGAAGCGACTGCCGACGCCACTGCCGCTGCTGCTTCGTTCAGGGGCGCCTTCGGGCGGATCCGGCGCCCTCCACCCGTGGCGGCGCTCTCTCCTCGCCCCCGCTACCTCCGATTCCGCCCCGTGAGCGCTGTCTGTTGTCGGCGCTGCCGTCGTCTCCTCGTCGGCCACAGCCTCTCGGCCGCCCTCCCTGGCTCTCCTGTGATCCTCGACTCTCCATTGCCCGAGGGCTTCATCGCCGCGCACCAACAGTGAACACCTTTGAAATGCGCAATCGTCTGGAGTTCAGCACATGTTCTTGCTGCGCTTCCTCCTCAAAATGTTCCTTTTGAATTCTGCGTTCATGTTTGATTCGATTCAACTACTGCTTCACTCCCCTTGCATCTTTCTATGGCTGCGATAAAATCCGTTTTGCTCCTTCGGTTTCCGAACTCTTTACCTCCCCTGGTTTCCGACCTCTTTATGAGATCAATTTTTGAAGAGGTGCAGGGGAGTCTTAGACGCCTTGTCCCAATATTCACACAAAAACATCTCGAGCATCGGTTAAATTATTAGGTTGGTGCAGAAGTTTTGTCGTTTTTTTCAAAACTTGATAACTCTCCCTAGAAGTCGTTTAGCAATCATAATGGTGATGGCCTTGTAGAGCAAATCCTGCTCTTCTTCGGTATAGGTTTAATTGCTGTCCATTACTCATAGATTGCAGGAAACATTCGAGAACTCACAGACACTACATTTTCAACTTACTGTTTTTGCGTGATTTTGCAGTAAGACCACGAGCAAATTGGTTTGCAACACCTTCCTTTCATTCAACCACGAAACCACCACCGATTCTGCTTCCAAACTCTGGCTTGATGGCTTCCGTTTCAGAGGAACCCAAACGAGCACTTGTTGAAGCATAATCTTTGCTTTTTTTTTTCTGGAATTCTTGCTGGACGACCTAATCCGCGCCGCTAATTCGAAGCAGTACCCCAAGCATTACCCATAGCTGTTATTTGGTCCAAAAAATCGGGGTAGAAAAACGCTTAAGTAGCATAAAGCACCATTCTCCACGCTGCCAAAATAGGCGAAAATTTGCTCCCAGGACCTGGCCTAAGTTTCGATAACCTTCTTGGCCAACCACCCTCTCCTCCCTCACATTCTTTAGGAATTTTGTGGTTTTGCGGCCACCATTTCCAGCTTCACGACCTCTTGCTACACAGAACAAAATCGCCAAACATGTCGATTCAAAAATGGCAGTCTCCGATTCTTCCTTTTCGCAGCGTCAATATATTGAATAGGAGTTGTGAAACCCAGAATTCTCCGACATTTCTCTGGCTATTTCGAAATCTCCCCTCCATAAAAATTCTCAATATTCATGGGTCTTATGACTCTGTGTTACGATGTATTGCATTAATCCCCGTCAATTGTTCACCAATTGACGATTGTTATTTCCTTGCGGGATTATGTAGGAGGAAAGAAGTACGTGCATACATATACAGTTTACGTCTCCATTCCCTGTCCGGTGTTGATTCCATTACAGAGAATTTTTCCGACTCCTTCCACTGTATGACCTGTATTTGTTTTTAATGCTGGTGATTATTTTAGTTGTTGGTCACAATGGAACTTATGGTTTGTAAAAAAAACCAATGGTGGATTTTTTTTGAGTGAAAAGGACGGCTGACCTCTAACTGTCAAATGTGCTGTATTTCCGCTGCCTTAAACTTCTTTGTTACCGTTCATTTATCGAGGATCAGCGCATATAAATAAATAATATAATATAATCATCCGGATGAAAATAACTCACATGTTCATAAGCTTCTTTCCTATTTGGTTTCTGTGAAATATTCAAGGAAGCTGGCGTGAATTTTGCTCTTCACCAATGGTGAGGAATCACTGTTGTGAGACTACGAGTACAGAAGTAAATTCCTTTTTTCGCGAGTTTTAAGGTCACTAATATTCTGTATATCTCCTCCTGTTGGTTACATTGTTCACTCGCGTAATTCCACTATCAATTCTTATCAAATATTAAATATTGTTACATTATTGTTGAAGTGAATACTTAACCATAGATAGGAATTCTTAGTTTATTCACTATCTCATAGTTACATACGGATGATGAATGCTTGTTTGTTGACTAGTATATTCCCTGTGGTACCAGCTACTTCACTCCACTCCTCTCTTTTCCCACAGTTTTTTTTTTTCGTCTACTTCTTCTCTTCTCACATTTTGTTTCTCCCCGCATTCCTATTTCTTGCACTTGTCTCTGCTCACGCAGCACTACATATGTAGTTCCAACTGGTCCATCAGCTTAAATGTTTGTTGAATCATAAAAACTTCAAGGGGTAGGCGTATTGTATGAATTTCGAACTCTTCCGCTGTGGCTTTTTGTGATTCCATCAACATACTGCAATTAATGGTAAGGGAACAAAGTATTTTGTCGTGTTCTCTTAAGAATCACTCACTGTTTTTTTTTCTTGGTCTGTCAAGCATCACATTTGCTCCGAAGGAATAAGAAAAGGGGTAAAGTACTAAGGTAAGTAGGGGTAAGAACTTTAGCATTAGAACTAATGGAAATAGAAGAGGAATAAGAGAAGCGTTTTCTTCTACTTGGAGGTATATTTGGTGTTTCCACTATTATTTTCTTATTTGTTACACTATGAGGTGCGCCAAACCTATAGCTGATGAACCAACAAGTTGAACTTGCCGAGTTGAACAAAGAAAGTAACATCTATTCTGACGAATAACGTGAAGTTCTTATAGCAAACACCTTAAAGGCAGAGGGCCACCTCGTTCTGCCTGTTGGATTTACCAACATATCCTAGACCTTCTCATCATGTTGATCCCTGGGATGTACATCAGCAGGCACAGAAGCGACGAAATCCCTATTTTTGAAAGGCTCGAACTGGATAAAAATTTGGAGCCCGGAGGCGGATCGCTCCAAGCTGTGCTGGCTGCCTGCCAGGGCTGCCGCGTCGGTCAACGAGTCTTGACGTGTCCAATCGATAAGATCAACGGCTTCACATGTCAACTCGGGTTGGCAAACTGTTACAGATCCCGTCCTGGAAGACGGGTTTGTAGACCATTCTGAGACAATTTATGTATACCGTTGGAACCATCGCGCCGAGTGGATGCAGAATCTGCTGTTAGCTGAACTACGAAAATGAGGTGGACCCCTGCCTTTAAGGGAACTCTATAGCAGGGGTAGACCCTAAAGTGGGGCAGACCTTGAAGTGATATAAAGCGAAGCCAGTTAAAAGATAGCCCGCAGCCAGAAAACCCAGCAAAATAGCTACGACGTAAAGCAACAGTCCGCACTGGCATGATGCCCCATCCCCTAAGGAGTCTGTGGAACCGTATTACTCACCAGTGAGGCTAGATTTATCAAAAAGGATTCTTTTCGAAGAATTAGCCTTCCCTTTCCCATGCTTACAGGTGCAGTACGCAAATTCTTCAAGTTTTGAAACATAGACGATGTTTATATCAGCCAGCTCCATTTTTATTGGAACTGGAGGTCGTGGCAAGTTGCCCCAAACGCCTCTCATTTCACCGGCAACTCCTCCACTATAACTGCAGCTTGTGCCAGAAAAGGGTGGTAATCAGGTAGGAGTCTAAGAGGAGGTCTGATAAGGTTGAGAAGAGAGTCGGAACTAAAATTTCATAGCATTGGAAAGTCAAGGTTACATTGCTACGTATATTGCCTGCTCATGTTTACTTCTGCGTAGGAAGCAACCAGCGACTCAGAAGTTTGCGAAATTGTTGGAGGGAGCGCTTTTGCGAGGTATTTCCGTTATTCCAAAACGAATCCATTTGCAGCTAGCATTATTTTTGCAAAGAAAGCTCCGCAATACCCCATCAAAATAGTCAAATTCCATTTTGAATGAGATTAGGGCTCACAGCTATTCGTACTTTCATTATTAAGAATTTTTTTCTGTTCTCGAATGGCATCATTCATGAATGTTTATTATCCTGTCGATTAATTCGTTTGCAAATTTGTAGTGGTAGACGTTATGAATAATAATGAATATATGCAATGAGAGGGGAGCAAAGCATCGGACGCATTTGCATTTTTCGTCTTCCATCATATTCCTTCGCTATTTTTGTTAAAGACGACATCTACAATAAAAAGCAGTAGTGGAGGAGTTTTGAGAACAGCAGAATTTGATATCCTGCACTTTTTTTCAAATATTGTCTCTTTGATGGAGAAACAGTGATGGGGAGTAGTGCTGTTATGGGGATGGACATGGGTCCTGAAAAAGGATGCCAGGGTGGCACGAATTTTAGAGAAGAGATTTTCTAACGAGGCATTCACAAAAATAAGGAATTGAAGGTGACCTGAAACAATATGCTTCTTCCATTTTATAAGGTTATCTTGAAAAATTCTTCTATTCTATCTGCAAGATGGCAAGCGGAATTATTCGAGGCATATCAGTTGGTAATTGGTACTATTGCCATGAATAAAATGAAGAAATGAACCAAAGTTAAATTTTCAAATCCCACGTATTCATTTCTACTTCGAGCTTCGAGAATTGATAGTGTCTCCAGTGGAAAACCACTAGTTTTCCTACAGGCTCCAACACACATAAAAAATATTGGATTTTTCCTACAAAGCAGTTTAGAACCTAGAGAATGAGCCTTTCATGAACAGTTTCTTGTGTTTTTATGCACATTCGATGTTCCTCATAACCCCAAATCTACCTCCCTGTGAGTTCTTTCCATTCCCACTAAGTAATATCTGTGCCTGTGTCCATTCAAGCTGTGTTCTACTTGTTCATACTTCATGGCGGCAAAAATGCCGTTTCAAAACTTCTTCTCTGAATAAGAGGGGGTTTCGTAGAAGACATAACTTCAACCTTTGTGAGATGATGAGAAGGGGTTCAGGGTTCTATCTTTTTTTTAGCCTTCAAATTTTTGAATCGAATTCTGATTTGGTCATGAGATTAACTAGGTTGTTCGATTTTTATTCTCTCCCAACTATATTGCGTACTTGAATACCGTCGTTTTACTTGGCGTTCTCGCGACGCGACGTCGCACATCTCCATCCCATGCTGTCTATACTTTTTTTCATTCCAATTTCATTTCGTGGCCTCCAGTAGGCAGGTAATGCATTCTTTCACCAGCTGTTTCGGTTTACAAGTTACCCAACATCTAAATCTATAGGGGCTTCTACAGTTCTGACGCGCCGCGCCCTTTGGTTAAGCATAGGGCGCGGCAACGCAATGCGAGCGAGCGCGAGCTCGCTGCGGCAAATAACGCAAGGGGGTCCTTGTACACTTTTCGCCGCTGCGCGTCACTTTGCGAGCTCGCACTGCGGTCTGCGGGAAGGAATGCTTCGCGGCACTCTTTGTCGCAGCGGCAACGCGACAAACTGGCTGTTCACTGCGAGGCGAGAAGTCAGCTCGCAGCAGTTTTCCTCTTGCGTGGCGCCGCGCAGCACTATTATCAAAACTATAATAGCCTCTTATGGCGTCGTCCACGTAGCCGCGTCGCAGTCACCTTGCAATGAAGTATAAACGTAGCCTTAATTAACCTAACCAAACATTCCTCCCCACTGAAGAGCCTTGCGAGTGGTTTTCTAAATATATTACAAAATAGATGTCTAGGAGAAGAGGCGAAACAGGCACTCTGGCATTCTTTCGTTAGAAAATGTTCAACCGCTATATTTAGTGAGTAATTGTTATCTAACAAGGCGTGATTGAAAAGTCACGTCTTATGCATAAACGTTTTGCCAGAAAGTCTTCTCAAAGTATTTTCCAAGCTTCGAAAATATTTTCAGGAGTTCTTCTATAAAGTCTCTCGAAAATGACCCTTGTTTTTTTCATTTGTATCGAATATTTTGTTGGAGCTGCAACGATTAGCTTCTTATGAAGTGTCAGTTTGCTTCATTAATTTACTTTGAGAATTTCCTCTCCTAATCCTCCTTCGGCTTCGCGAAAACAGAACAATGTCATCAGCAGAACAAACAACTGCAAGAAAATATTCCATTGGGGAGTATCTCCCTTTCATTTATGCATGAATGCTTGGCCCATTGACTTCAGCACCACTATAACATAACAACAAACAGCTCTCTTCATACGGTGCCAATTTGCCCTATGCCTGTCATAAATGAAGGGTCAGGGTAGCTTCGGAACTGATGTGGCTTTGCGGAAAGTCACAGCCGACTATTGTCTTCATGTGCTCGACGTTCATCGCGGGTTTGGAATAGTTTTCTAATGAAATGTAGACCATCGCTGCGTAGTGAGCGTGGCCTATAGCTCGTGGAATACCAGAACATCTACAATCTATAGTAACAATAACCCACAATTGTACTTCTCGCCGAGGAAAGTTTTTGTTTTTGAGTATTTGACGAGTGATTGAACACATCTTGAACAGGAATACGACATATCGTAGGAGAACCCAGTTGTACGTACCCTCTAATCCTTCTACGCTAATACCTGACTCCACGAAAACTCCCTAAAAAGTTGCGCTCTTCCGCTAGTGCAGCAGGGATGCGTTTTCTGGGTGCTTCGCACTCAACTTTCCTTCCTTGCTGTGACAGAAGTCTCCAGCAAAGTCCAACATTTTTCGCTTGAAGAGCCCGTCCATTCTGGATTTGCGGGTAGGTTACCCGTTTGCTAAGAAAGTTCGTAAATTCGATCATAGAGGGTCGAACAAGTAGGGATTGGTGATATCAGCACAACGTACGGATGTGCATACAATCAGAGCTCCAAGACCAAGATAAAGGGCTGCAAAGAGCGGGCCAAGACCCACTGGGCTGGCATGCATCATTGAACCCATGGGTTCTCTCATACCCATGGGTACGGCTACCCATGGGTAAACGTAAAACTGTGATGCATGAAGCTCTACTCATCGTAGGTAGCGCTACCCATGAGTGATGCCTGATAAGTGCCCAATACGTAATCACGACAATCGTAACAAGCTGACGTCTACTTGAAAAAAGCGCTGCAATTACGAAATTCATAGCATGCAATTACGAAATATGATCTTTTTTATAGTCGGTTTTAAAAAGTTCATGCTAAGTTGAGTTCCGCATGACAGTTCCACACGGACTCCTCGCACTTCATAGTTGCTACATGATGATTTCGGCGATCTGAAAATGATACCACCCATTGTAAAAAAAAGTCGCAGATGGAAAATCTCTATAGACATAGGTGGTTTGCCGAACAATAGCTACATCGAAGCAAAAGGTAAATCAACAAACTATGAGTAACTGATGTTCACTGGCGATACATTTGGCAAGAGAGTGTGTTCGGCAATACATTTTACGGGATAAAATCTTGCTTGGCAATATGGTTTACGGGAGTTGGCAAGCTCGAGGTTGCCAAACAAAGCTCGCCAAATGCATCGTCAATGAACATCAGAGAAAGAAATAAGAGCTGAGAACTAATGAATACCCATCGCTACAGTCGAATGGAGATCGTAATCTCCACCTTCAGTACGACCTTCAGAACATATAACAAATGATGAACTCCGATGGAGACAACTAAAGTCGTCAAAACAATCAAAACCGCGGAATGAAATTCTCCTGCATCTTATTCACGTCCGGGAAATCATTCGATGATATGTATGTAGTGTTCCTTCTGGAGTTGCTGGTAGCTCCAGAGGGAACACAAAATATCGCCGAGTGGTTTACATAGCTCGTAGATGATGAATGCGTGAACCTGAAGGAGCATCAGAGTACACCGATACAACTAAAGGTTTTTCCAGACAGAAATTATAGCAAAGAAGAAAGTGATACCTTTGAAAGCCGTGCTCGCCTGATGAGGTCATTTAATGTGAGCAGGGCGGCATTGCGTTGAAGAGCTCGTAGATCTTGAAACAAATCGGGCACACAAACATTCGGACAACATCACGATAACATATCAAAATACTGGCCACGCACAAGAGAAAAGCCGGGAAATACAACTAATAATTGTGGTTTTCGCAATGAACAGAGGATTCCATGTCCCAACTCAAAAATCTGCCGTCAAGAGAGGCGCAAATCATCAACGGAGCGCCGAATTATACGCCTCTTCAGTTTGGGTAGAGTTTACCTCACGGTCAGCATCAGGCCAGCTATACCCATCTCTTTACCAATCCGCTCGTGGGTAAGCATTTTGATGGGTCGCAGGTAACGGCAAAAACTGGGGACGTTGGGTATCATACCCATGGGAAGTCTCAATGATGCATGCCAGCCCTGGGCTCCGTTCCTCTTCCTTCCGCATATCCATTTGTGAGGATATCATAGCCCGGAAGCGATAGATTCTGTGTATATGTAAATACATTGAACTAGAGTGCAACTGAGAAATGAACAACCAATTTATACTCTTGATTGTTCGTCTTTTCTCTTAGTTTCTTCTTTTTTTCGTAGAATGTGCACGCTAGGCCAATAGTCTTCCAAGGAGTTGAGTATTTTCATTTCGTTTTTATTCGATGCCTGTCATTTTGACGGGACTTTTCCAGATCATGCTGCTAAAGAGATCCTCGTGGAATTTTAAAACAACAGCAGTTGCAAGTTCTGCGTACTTGGTGTAATGCAAGCATGAGGAAACGTTCACGTCGAGCTGAGCCCTTGCTAATCTGATCGGAATTTTAGGATCTTTTATGAAATTTAGACCACATTCTCCAGTATTCGGTCCACTTCTGGGACGCGAAAGTTCTGTGTGAAAGCTACCCATTTAATAGACCACCTGCTGGGCAGACGACTTTTTTCCATCTTTATGTTCTTGGCAAGGGCATCGCATGTTACACCTGGGCCCGTAGTAAAGTGTCGTGGGGATCAGGTGAACTCCAAAACTCATCGCCATACTTTAGGCAATGATCGCATGCCAGCTCACATCCATGGAGCATAGGATAGCAGACCTTACCAGCCACGTCACTGCTAGAGCGTGTATGTGGCAACAGAGGAGATCGTCGCCCTGTTAGGAGCTGATCGCCTTCTCATGCCGTGAAAATAATGCGAGGGGTGAGAAAAAGCAGAATTAGGTACCTCGACCGTCTCACTCAGCGTCCACTCGCCTCTCACACAATTTCCACAGTTAGAGAAGGCAAACAGCTCCCAATAGGGCGATGATCTCCTATGTTCGAATATGCGTGCTCTAGCAGTGACATGGGTGGCAATGATCTGCTATCCTATACCCTGTGGATGTGAGCTGGCATGCAATCATCGCCTAAAGCGTGCTGGCGTGTTTTGGAGTTCACCTCACCGCCTTTTTTTCAGGAACAGCAAAATTTGTCATCCCTTTTGCGAATCGGGCGGAATTTGCAACTGGAATTTTTGAATTGATTCGGAGTGATTTTCTCAATGATCGTAATAATAAATCCAATCACTACGTTTAATTCGAGTAAAAATGGCAAGGCGCGAAGCTAAACATGTTAAAGCTGGGATTTGAAAATTGTTGCCCAGGTAAATCAAAGGTTAATAATGTTGTTCGTTATCCAATAGACTGGTAAGCAATGTTAGGAGACGCAGAAAAACATGGTTTGCTAACCGGGTTTTGCTTGAATATTTGTTATGGATCCCAGCTCAACCGTCTATTACCATCAGCCGGTGATTTGCCAAAATCGCGCAGCACTCAAGGTTACGATTTCATTATTGTTCAACTCCGGAGACTGGCAAGTAAATTCTCCAAAATCACTTCATAAAATAGATATTTTCCTTCATTTTCAGCTAATTATTTCCGTTTTTTTTTCGTAGTTATTTCTAAATACTCAAATCTGGAGTTAATCTTCTAATGGCATTGAAATTCTCGCGGTCAGCGTTCTCTTTTTTGGCTAAGACTCTGTATTTCTCCAATGGCCTTCGCCCCTTCCTCTCAACGAACACTGTTCGTCTACCTATATTTGTTTTGGAATTTCTCTACTAACACAGGTGTTTTTGTGATTCAGGCTATTATGTAGAAGAAAAAGTTGCAGGTTTGAACGAGCCAATTCACTCCATTTGTTCGTATTATACGCTGTTCTTTTTAATTCAATGTTCTCTAAAACTCAAACCGAACACCTAGTTTCTCTACAGTTTTCAGTTTTTATACCTTCATTCTCTCTCCTACACGTCTCTTCCATCGTGATAATTGTGCAGTAACGCATACCTTGCCCTATGTTTGACAAAATCAATCATTATTAAAGAAAAGTTGTATCACAACCCATCATACTTCTGTAAGCCTCTTCTGTGGGATTCACAACCAAATGCTAAGTTTTTTAACCACCTTAATAGCAAACGCACCTCTAGGACGCTGTTCGGCCACAAACACTACTAAGGAGATTATCCAAAGCAGCGTGGGAAGATCACGAAGAAATCCGGCCAACACTGTTTAGCCGCACTCAACAGTCCAATCAATTCCAGCTACAGTGGCTTCATGGTTAAGCTGGACAAATGGAAATTAGATCCGATTTCCCTCCAGGCACTGCTCTTTAATGACGTGGAAGTGTTTACTTCCGAGTGCGAGTGCCCTACATTGTGAAATTGCCCTCCAAATAGCCAGGCAAGCTGCTCTACGGCATGTGCGTCCCATAGGTCTCCGGAGAATCTCAGCAACCCCGAAAAAAATGTTTTGTGGGAAGTGATGCTTCTAGCTTCGATGCTGGATTTCTAACCGTCCGTTACTGAGTGTGAGAAAAGTGAGGTAATCCCGCTGTGATCCCCCACATTCTCCTCCCGGTTTTACTTTTTGGTCTTCAATCCTGTTTTTTATGTAGTGGTTTATTTCAATTTTCTCCTTCCTGTTGGCCCACCAGCAAGCGCTCAAGTAAATGAGAATTAATAAAATGAATTTAATGGATATGGATATTAGCTTTATTGACTTTTGTTAGTTTTCAATCGTGATTCATACTGAATTCACTAACGTTCCCGGAAAGTACTGAGCTTCCCGTTCATTCAGACTGGTTGAAATTTCCTAGCAAGATGTGATGTGCTATGTCACTTTTGTCGTCACGTTTCGTCACTGACAGCCATGTTGACCCATTTTTACCGGGAGAACTAGTCCTCCTTGAAACGACGTACCTTTCCGAGAACATTACCTTTCCGAAAACGTTCATCGCCGTTAGACTCTATCTTATCTTTACTTTCCAACTGTGGGCGTTGAACCAGATGTGCAGCACTTTCTTCTATGAACCCTTCCACACAGCACTGCCAGCATTTGCAGCACCGCTCGTCAAACCTGTCGTGGTGATTTGTGTGGACATTTTTGGTAACAACTGTCCCATTTAGAAAGGCAAAAGCCACACGTGTACTTTTTTTCATTCTACATATTCGTCCTAATGAAGGAAACAACTTCTAAATTGGAATTGATCGTCTAATACCTCTATTATCCACGAAAAGTAAACATTACTCTAATTTGCTTCAGAGGTGATGCTTATCTGACGGTATTTAGGGGCTTTCTGTGCTTCTTGTGTTTCTCGAAAATTTTCTCCGCAACGGAGGGCAAAAATTCGCTCTTGGAATTTCCACTGAGCTTGTGAGCGTGTTTGCATTGCATATGCCAGCGAGTTTTTCACCCTCAACGCATTGCTCTTCCTCTCTTCCTGCAGGTACCATCGGTGGGTGAGGATGGTGACAAAGGTCAGCGAAACTTGGCTGAAACGGGGTGTCCACCAGAGACGCCTCATAAATTTACAGTGAACAGTGGAAGAGAAGAACTCGGCGAATTAAAAAAAATGAAATCTAGAAAATACATATATATATATGTCCACCAAATTTTTTCCGGGTCCAAATGCATCATTGAGCACCTACCTATGGCAAAATATTTGATGAACTCAAATTTATCCTTTACCTATCATCCACCAACGTGTTAATCCATACCTGGCGTTGCCTAGACCCTGCTCCTATCCATGGTAATGAGTTCGAAATCACCCTTTCTTCCAAAGATGCATCCGAGTCCTGCAATGTTCAACTTCTGGGAAAACTTCACGCAAAGATAAATGGAAAACGGCGCGGTGCTGCCTTGTTGGCTACCCAATCGTCCTTTCAGAACGACATTCTCTTACGTCAGTAGCCATTGGTAGACACAATCAGCACAAGTTCGGGGGCCTAATTGCAGTTCTCCTGGGGAGAACAAAACGCAGTAACGTTGCCTCATTTTGAATCGCTGTAATTTGCAGTCTGTTTCACCATGGAGAATATTTGGAGAAAATTTGGAAAGAAATGGTGGGGGGGGACAAAATTTGGTGGTTGTTTGAGAGGGCAACGAATAGTAGACACGGGCGCTAGCCACAAGTATGACAATGGGTTCGAAATCACCCTTTCTTCGGAAGATGAAGTCCGAGCCCTGCAATGTTCAACTTATGGGAATCTTCAAGATAAATGGAAAAGGCGTGTTGGCTGCCCAATCGTCCTTTCCTCAAATTTTATTTCTTTTGAAACACTATAACGCAGATGATATCGTGCCACTTTTTCTCTTCTTAATGAAGATATTAGTAGAATGTTTTTGATTTTTACAGGCCGTGACCAGACATAGTCACCTACGATGGAGTCCCCAAAGCAGCGAATATCAGAAAATCAAAGATTTTGACCATTTTGGATAGCTCAAACAAAGCAAATCACATTACACAAACCAAGAATTTCCATTATAAAATAGTTTGATACCTTAGAATTATCGCGTTCTTATAAAATCTCATATAGAAGAAGTATGAATAGAAATGGACGATCGCAAACGCATTGAGGGGAGAACTGGATAGTCTTCCACAGAAAGAGACCAGTCAATACCTCAAAACTCTTTGAGAACTGCTCAAGAATTGAAGGCTGCGACGAATTCTTAAAAAAATAGGAATGAAAATAATAAAAATAAGAACAACCGTTGGAAATGAGCCAGTGCAGGTTCTTGGCTATTTTTCACGGCGATTTTCGAGATTTTGATGTACATTCTCGGAAAAAGGCACACTTCCGCTGTTCCTGCGTCTGCTACTGACAAATATTTTTGAAGAAAATCATTAGATTCTGGTACAAATATAACTTAACCAAACATGGAAAGTTTCCGTGTTGGACTCGAAGATTTTTAACCTTTCGATTTCTGCGATAAATTATCCAGCAGAGAGTGTCGAAGTGCCTGCACTCCATGTGTCCATATCCCCCTGACACATGAATGTTTGAAACGGCTCGGAGGAAAACAGAAGAGAAGGTTCCCAGTTACTCCCGAATTATTCTGACGAATTTTCCAGTTCCTGTAATTTAACTTGGTCATTTCATTGTATTCAGAAATTTCACCTATTCCAGAAATTGTGAAATTGTGAAGTAGAGGGAATCCAGTTACAATTTAGAGTAGCACAGCACTGAGGAGTTTTAACATTCTGCTGACTATTGAAGCATATGTGTGTACTTGTGATGTACCAATAATTCTTAACGAGATGTATACTGGCAACTATAGTTTGTAACTCTAATCTCGAATCCTTTTACCTTATCTACTGCGAAGCATGACTAAAGTTTGCCCAAGGCATCCCAAATTTGGTTTCTTGTACACATTTCACCAAAAGATCGCTTGAAATCACCCAAGTTTAAGCGTTTTGGAAAAATGAATCATTCTCATCTAGTTTAACAATTTGATATGGTTTCTGCGCGTATTTTTTGGAAGCATATAACTCGGAAGTTAAACTTGAGCGTGTTGGACTGTCCGCAACTATGATATGATATCGTAAAAGGATTTGATATCAACCTCAAACGCTGCATATGACAGTATGCTTACATTTTGTTGCAAGTTGTCGAACCTCCCTGTTATCGTTCCCTGGTTAGTACAATCGAGGCCCACTTACCTATGTACCTCCATGAGTGCTTTGGAGTTGTATCGTTATGTACTTGTGGCTCGTGTGATGAACTTGCTTGATCTTTTGGTTGTTCTCTCTGCTCTTCAGAAATTAATTTCTTTCGCCATAGTCAACCATAACAAGAAATCACGCCGAGCAAATTGAAGTGCACTCCGAAGCAGTAACGGAAACGACGAAGAACGAGGCCATCGTAATATCCCATTCCAATTTCAGCCGAATTCCATTACTTGGACGGCCAATCTGTACTCCAGTTCGTAGACCGCAAACAGCCACGCTGCGTGAGGGCAAGGTCGGCGCGAGGGGAACGTCGCCAAATTGGACTTCCAGAAGTGTGCCGGCCGCCTTGTTGTTCGTGGTTCACGAGTTGCTTTCGTGGAAAGAGTGTCTAGCGGGAATTCAGGGCATGACATCTGCAGGCGTCTGCATAAGTTTGCACATGTAGCTTGAGCCATAAGTTCTGACACACCATATTTAGTGCTGCCACAGCACCTGCGTTGAGCTGCTGAGGTTTGAATTTTTTTCTCTTAAGTTTAGTCCTGAGTTATCTGCATTTTTTTCTGTTCCAGTTCAATTTACGGCACCTCGTTGTGCATTGGTATAAGTGAATAAATAAATAAGTAAATAAATAAATAAATAAATAAACAAGCAAACAAATAGAAAGAACCAACGAGTTCAACGTAAAGATTCGTTGTTTGGAAAAAACCGCTGTGAAGCTGGAAGCGCCATGGTGATGAGGGGTAAAATGAGAGGGTGGTAGGGGTACTTGTGAAAAGTGGAAAATATCGAAGCCGAATGATATGGAGACTCAGCAATCTATGTATGTGAATGTTTATACTATGTAGTTTGAATCAGCAATTGGAACATTCCCATTGATTCTTTGAAGATAATGGTACAGATATTTTTTATGCACGAAAAGGAAGGAGAGGTCGTATTTTTCCCGATTGAAATGATAAGGAGTGAGGGAGGAAGGAGGGTTTGTCTTATTCGAACCAACTTTTCATAATCACCCCGCTTGATCCAGGTGAAGCTTTTCGTCGACCTTCTTGTTCCTGAATAGCAGTTTTCAATGAAGCATCTTAAAACACCAACAATCCTGGAGTACACCGGCACTTTTTGTTTGCATGAAAGGAATTTCCGTGAATACGCTGCTGTGAGCTTCGCAACAATTTCGCAGCACGCCACAAAGTCGAGAGGGATAAACTTGATTTCCATTCATTTCCCACCTCAGAAACGGTCGTTATATTTCATTAGAAAAATCTCTGAGCCACGGTGATCACAATTTCATTAGAAAAATCTCTGAGCCACAGCGATCAAATAGGGACCACGCTGGTATGCGTATTTCCCTCAGAAGCTCCAAGAAACTTCCTTCTTGAAAGCCCTTTCCGGAGATTTCCGGGTGCTTGCTGCGACAACTAACACAAGATGTTGATATTCCATCATGGCGTGGTAGCGGTAAAATCAATCACCGGCACTTAACGTTTTGGGAGTACAACTCCTTGTGGCAGCTGTCACAGCTGGCATCTAAACTTTCCAAAAAGTGGGTAGAGGGTTCAAAATGGAAAAGTTCAGCCTCTTGGGTCAGGAGTGATGCAGAACATACATATGGCTCTTGGTTTTCGTTTGGAAACAATAATTTTATCTTGAAGGATCTAATCAAGATGCACAGGCCATGGCAACGACAAGCAGAGATCCAAGCAGTACAAAGTTGCAATCGATGCACATATGTACTTTCCACGGGAAGAATACCAAATGTCTGTGGCACTTCAAAATGGAATGTGCCTCATAATGTGAAATTGGCCATGCTGATCTCGATTATGTTCTCCATTAGTGCTCAATGCTACTGCAAAAAAAGTTATGACCTTCTCTGTGCAGTACATTCGAACGTACAGTTTTTGAATACACTTCCCATAACCCCACAAAAAAGGCGTTGTTGTGCAAAAAGGATATAGAATTCGCGATCAGCAGTCCAATACACCCGTATGCGAAATTCCAGGGGAAGAAGCGAAATCACGGTTAGATAATTACGCCTTGATCAGTTGCTACTACTACCACTCACGAGAGAATGATCATTGCGTATAGGGTAGTTTAGTGATCTCGCAGAATCCATCCAACTTTTGCACAGAGGGGTAATTTCAGGCGCTGATCACGATTATCGGCATCATTTCGCATGCCACTACCACTTCAATGTCAAAATTCAACAATTTTATTTTGTTTTCCACAGTAATTGCTGTTAATTCTACCGCAAAGCTATAAAAATGGAGAGACGTCACAAAATGGATACCATATACGTGTTTAGCACTTCAAATAACTCCATTATAGAAAATTCTAGCAGAATAGAACTCCTTGAAGGACTAGGATCACGTGAGTCCATCAGCAGTCCCACGGTTACAGGCTGGTGAGAACCATTCAAAATGCTTCCAAGTTTTCAGAATTTTTAATTATATGTAGAAACACGTACAAAACTGCACAGAACGGATTTTCAGAAGGAAGCAGTAAGTGGTAGAAAAATGCACAACTTTGAGCTTTGAGGGGTACTGCACCAGCGAGGGTATACATGAGAATCGAGACACCTACCGCAACACTACACCTTGCCTCGATGTGCGAGAAGTACCTTGATCCATGAGTACCTCCTTTTCACGTGCGTTTTGAGAAACGGGCGTAACTCCCTATGGAGACGAGAGTGAGACCAAAATAGTTTTGAAACCAGTGTTTCGAAATTCACGAGGCAATAAACACCCCGCGACGGGAGATCTTTGATGAAGTAGCGTTCCCTTGGAAATTGTATTAGTAGGAAGTGATCAGGACGCAATTCTGTACCTGTGGTGATGCATGTATCACTGAGATTTTGCATACAATGTTATTTGGACCGCTTATCACGAATTCTGCACCCGCTTTTCACGGCAACGCCTTCTGTATGGGGTTATGGTAGGTAAATGCAAAAAAAAAGAAAAAGGTAAATGCAGAAAATGCGCATATATACTGCACAGGCAAGGTCATAACTTCTTCCACATTGGCATTGACCACGACGTGAAAACATATTCAACATCAGCATAGTCAACTTCACGTGAGGAGAATGTGCTCATTCTGAACTGCCACAGACATCTGGTACCTCCCCTCGTCAGTTCCATCGACGTTTCACTATTGACTCACTTTGAACAGACGATTTCTAAGAACACGGTCTTTTGCAGCAATCTCGAAAATGCTTGCAATAAATCTGATAACTGCTCTTATTTACCAGGAGAGGGCATTCCTTGTGCATTCTGCCGCATTATAGAATAGTGCAACGTTCCACAAAGAAATCATTAAGTTTTCATGTCAGGTGGCGCCCTTGGTGGAAACTGGTGTTTGCTCCACTTTTCAGCTCTATGAAATAAAATTCAGAAAAGATGGAAAACAATCGAGAAGCCCGAGTAGAGGGGATTTCACCAGAAAGAGATGGGCAAAGCTATCCAGGAGGTTGGGTACCGAAAGATTAACTGGTACTCCTATAATTATGTAAGTGTGATGAAAGCATTTTCTGCTTGATTTTATTGCAAATTCGTCCTGCCTACTTGTTACCCTTCCCATCCAGAGGAGTTCACGTCTTCGGACTTCGTATAAATTAGTTATTCATTTATTAGTTCATAGAAAGTCCGTGGGCAGAAGTAGAAGAATGTGACTACAAATTATAACACAGCGTAGATGATAGCAACATTAGTGAGTGAATAGAACAATATATTCTGATGAGAACTCATCCGAAACAAGTTTTCTGCCAATTCACTGGATTATTTCACATTGAAAGAAATACAATGCTTTTTACTAACAATAAGGCTATTCGGTTCTCACTATACTTGGGACCGAATAAAAACCGAATGAATTTGTTACCTTGATTAATAATTCAGAAAACGATTTGAAGATCCAGATATTCGAGGATGAGGAAGCCCTGAAGCTCTTCTTCTCTTTTTCACAGCACTTTAATGGTACCCAGTGTTACGACATTCGAATTTTCAATTTATTTGAAATATTCAATATGCGAAGCTTAAAATATTCGATATTGATTAATTGGAAGGTTCGAATGTGTTGGTGTGTAATGTAAATGTATTGGTCTCTAACATTGGAGACCAAAACAGTGCTGTACAAAAGGGATGAAGAGCTTTAGGGCTTTCTTGCTACTGAACATTTGGAGGTTTACATTTGTTCCTGAAATGTTAATTGAAATAACGAAATCATTCGATTTATATCCGGTCCCAAGTATAGTTCTCACATGTTTAACAAAAAAGTGTTGCCTCGCGGATGTAATGGTATTAATAACCATAATAACTCAGACAATTGGAGGGAGCGGCCCGCGCGCCTCATGAACCGAGCGGCCGGGAAGCGGCCCTAATTTTATGGGTCGCCGCCCGGCCGCGAGCTACCCACGCCATTAGCGGCCGAGCGGCGGCCCTTAGGTTCCCGCCAAGCCAGCCGCGCGACCACAAAAATTGTGCATTATCACGTAAAACGCTTCCCTTACGGGAAATCGCACTAGAAAAGGCGGTGTTCTTCTTCGTCATCAATCACTTGTTTTTTTTTCTGTTTTTCTTGGTCGTTTGTTTCTGTGAAGTTCGAACACTTTAGAATTCGATATGTTAGAATATTTTCGAAGTGGTCCAAGTTACGACTCAGGGGATACTACATAAATTTCAGATGTCCTCCGATTTTGTCGTGCTTTCTTCTCTTTCACCATTCAATTCTGCAAATGGATGATGTTGACTGGGTGCAGACTGAAGAAATGAAAGCAAGATTCGATTCACATTCAGCGACTAAACTTATTGATGGAGTAGTGAATGTGAGTAATAATGGAAATTCAAAGTAAATCTGTCGCAAACCGAATGTGAGTGTCTCCAATGTGCCTTTACTTGCTTGTATTATTCTGTTGCTTGAATGGCGTTATTAATCACTGTTTCTCGTAAATCTTCAGACGACACTGCCGTAAATATGATAACTAACTTCACTTTTACAACCATGGCGTGGCTCTAACGCTCAAACTCTGCTACAGGAAAAAGACAAGTGAAGCAAGGCTCGGCCATGGACACGTCTACTTCTTTATTTGGTTTTTTATTAGCTGAATCCATTTATGCCACTGTCTTGCTTTTTTGTGTGTTTTTAGCTTACTTTCTTGAAGTCGAAAATGTAAACCAATGTACTGAAAGTTTGCTAGTTGTCAGTCTTACTGTTTGTTTTCCTATTGTAAGAGCACGGATTCGTTGATTATTTCTTTCGATTCATGAATTCCTTCAAAAAATATAGAGTTGTATATATGTGTTCGATTTTTGCTATAATAAACTATTGCACATTGTAGAACTCGCTCGCAGTAAATCAAGAAAGACAGAAAATTCGAAGGACGGAAAAGCGAATCGATCGATTTGATCACCATGCAGGCCGAGCGGCGGCCTAGTAACGGCCGGCCCGCGCTGGTTTAGCGGCCGGGCGGCGGTGGCGGCGATAGCCCGGCCGCTAGTGGGTGCGCGGGCCGGCCGCTGCAATTGTCTGAGAAACTTTAATATTCGTGATAACCTAAGTGCCCTCCATGAAAACATCTTTGAGCGCTGCCTCCGTTTACGCCAGATGCATAGGAGTATAAGAATTTATAGGAGAGAGCTATCTAATTCAGTGCATGACGAAAAAAAATTCAGAGTGAATTCGTACCCGTGATCATGAGCCTATCCGATGTATGGTACGTACTCCATCCTCAAAAGGATAGGATATTCTTTGCACATGGAGTTTTACAGCTAGATCACTTCATTGTATGAAGTCTGACGAAGCTAATTTTGGAAAAAATGAACCATTCTCATTTGCAACGCTCGAACTTAAATCATTCACACACGGAGATTTTTGCGTCCCAGATTTTTATCGTGCTGAAACTTGAAGAATGGTCCAATCCCACGAAAGCACGGCAATATCGGAAACATCCTTGTTCCTGGGATTACATCGAAACTCAGGGTCGAGAAGGGCGTTGCCTGTTTTAGCCTATTGTATCATTCTGCGTTTCATATGGACCGATAATAAGACATCATAATCATCCCAGGCCTATCATCGACAGATCGATGATCCTTGTAGCATTCATGTTCACCGCCCTTACTGCACTTCATGTGGAGTGGGCGGGACTGACCCCTCCCATGCTTGAGACGATAGTTCCCAGTCAGAATGAGGCTGTAAGCCCTACGAGGCACTCACTTCTCTCCTTTCTCACTCTCACTTGTACAGTAATAAACATTCCACTGAATCACCGCCTTAACTGTGCATTCGGACTACACAAAGTCCAAGAGTCTCAGCGCCCACAACATTTGGTGCATCGGCTAAAATAAAGCCATTCCTCCCGCGTCAGAGCGTAACAACTCTGGAGCCTGGAGAAGAGACTAGCTCACACCAGAGCAACCAAATCTCCCGTGCCAAAGCGTACCAACTTTGGGGCCAGGAGTAACGCAGCTCACACCAGAGCAGCAAACAGCTCACACCAGAGCAATTTCACGGCCCACCCTAAGCCGTAAGAGGTTAGCAAAGTCTATCCTAGGAGCCAAAGTGCCCTAAAATCACGGATCCAATTAAAGATCCAGGATCGATATCGATTCAACCCAGCCTAACTGGCACTACAGTTAGCGCTCGCGTGATCTAACTGCAGCACACATAGCCGTCTCTGAACGACAAATCTCACGGGAACCTTTCTGGAGTGGGTCAAAAAAGCCATGGCACTTCATTTCCACAGAATTCCCATTGTTCTTAGCGCCAGATCGCTAAGAAAAGTAGTAAATTTCTACAAAGAGAGTGTAGAGAGTGCAGAATATAGAGTGGATCATGCGAAATGTCGACCTACGACAGCGCTACTACAAAGTAGCATCCAGCGAATTAATGAGGCAAAAGAGGACCTCCAAAAATTGTACAGAGAGGTACTAGATGAGTACAAAAACTGCGAGGATGCCTTAGAGAAAATTGAAATTCTAGCGGAAATTCACCAGATGACGGAAGAATCTGAGCTGCACACATCAATAGCAGAGGCAAACGACCTCATGGCTATTTTAACAGCAAAGTTCAATGAATCTAATGAGACTCAAGACAGTTTGGAGAATCGGCTAGAATACCCAGAACCTAGAGCTGAAAAAGTATGTGCTCCAACCAAAGACGATTCAGAAATCGTTCAAAATATTGCCGAAAACACCGAGCAGAATAGAAACTGCGTGTCATTATCGTCAGTTTCACAGACATCATACTTTAGCCAAAACAGATGCAACCCAATGGCACTTCTCAAGAACGAGATTGCCACAAATGCATACATTGAGACAAGATTAGGCCAGAAAAACAACGGCAGGGTCAAACAATCAAGAGCGAAGCGCCCTAACTATAGACCCAATTACGGTGAGGGATGCATATTTTGCCACAAGGGCAATCACTCATCCACACGATGCCGTACCATCAGCGATCAAAGCATGCGCCGAAAAGCACTTAAAGAACAAAATCGCTGTTGGAAATGTTTCTCACGGACCCATAACAGTTGGGTCTGCCGAAAACAGGACTGCTCATTTTGTGGACAGAAGCACCATATCAGCCTGTGCTTCAAAAAGGACAAAACACAGAGTAATTATGATGACACGCGACAATCAAGGGACATGCCCCCCAACCACTCAGATAGAAAGGGCTGTCAAAACTGCGGTCAGAGGTCAGATAGAAGCCGATATGATTGCAGAAAACATACATCAATTAATGCACAAATGTGCATGGATAATTTCACAAAACTCCATAGTCGCACCGTTAGTTCAATAAACAAACAAACTGTGTTAATGACAGCTGAGGGCAGCATATGGAACGCAAAACGGCGGCAATTTGAAAAAGTGTTGTTCTGTTTCGACTCGGGTTCACAAAAAACCGTAGTTGAGGAGAAACTTGTAGAACAGTTTGGCCTTCCAAAGAAAAGGACCAAAATGTGCACAGTATCTGGGAGCGGTGGACACATGGAAACGTGCAAAAGCCACATCATTCCTCTCAAAGTCGGGACGGCATTTGGACAAGACATCGACATGACCGTAGAAACTCGGCCAGTCATTACAAGTGGATTTCCATCCGTGAAACTTGGTCGAGCTGACGCGGAGTTTTTGAAAGCCAACGATATTTATTTGGCAAGTACGAAAGTACGTGGAGAACGGCAAATTCCACGCGTTTTAGTGGGTCTTGACTATTATCATGACCTAGTTACCGGCCATGTAACTAAAACCCCATCTGGATTACACATTGCCAGAACGGTTTTCGGTCCCACAATTTACGGTAGTGGGTTGACCGAAGTAAATCACGTTGAATCTGTCAGTTATAATCTGACAGCTGTGTGGGAAAACACCGAGGTCCGTGCGCCCCAAAAGGGCTCTGGACTCAATGTACTAGAAACAAGGGCAAAGGAGCGCAAGAGATGCAAAAAGCTCTCGAAGTACTCCGATACGTACAAAAATGGAGTTTGCCACGCCTACAGTTTCACACCTACCACATTTCCATTGAAGGAAGATGCGACGCATGTCGTAAAAAATCACTCTGTAGTCATGAAAAGGCTACAATCTTCACAACTCCAACCGTCTGCCTTCAACTCCAGCCGCCGCCGTCCTGTACTCCACGTCAAGCCGCCTCCCACGCCGTCCAGCCGCCGTTCGCCTTCAACTCCTGCCACCCGTCGTCGCCCTTCACGTCCTCGAGCTGTTCGCCGCCGCCCACTTCAAGAAGTTGATCCTCGCCGCAACAGGACGACAGGGAAGAAAGCTAAGACCAGTGATATTAATAGTGATAATTCTTGTCGCCCGCCGGAGTATCATCGACAGATCGATGATCCTTGTAGCATTCATGTTCACCGCCCTTACTGTACCTCATGTGGAGTGGGCGGGACTGACCCGTCTTATGCTTGAGATGATATTTCCTAGTCAGGATGAGGCTGTAAGCACACCGAGGAACTCACTTCTCTCCTTTCTCACTCTCACTTGTACAGTAATAAACATTCCACTGAACCCCCGCCTTAACTGTGCATTCGGACTACAAAAAGTCCAAGAGTCTCAGCGCCCACAACAAGGCCCCTCAAGTGCAGCCATTACTTTGTCGCTATCGCCATGTGCAATAATTTGCCATTACTTTGTCGCTATCGCCATGTGCAATAATTTTTGTGCCAAAATACCTACACAAAATACATGAACGTGGCAGCAAATGTTCTCCTTCGACGGACTGTGAAGTGCAGAAAAGAGGATTCATAGCTTTTTACCCGTATTTCTCATAGCAAGAGCTGTGAACGAAGTCGAGGTCAACGTTTTTCGAGTCACATGGGGCACCTTCAGCTCTGACAATAAAAATAAATTGCAGTCATGATATAGTTAGTCTAGGTGCTTGAGCAGGACACACTTGCATAACTGGTGAACGTGTTTTTGTCCTTTAATACTTAGTGCCCATCCAAATGTTTATAACGCGTGGTGTTATCTATATCCAGCTGCTACCCATGAGTAATTCCATCCTGGGCTGTGAGATTAACTATCCTTCCAATGATGCATTCTGGCCCAGGTCCGATGGGAATTTTGTAAGAGATGTGGGGGAAGGAAGGTCGTAGGGCAAGCTTCGTTTTTGAGAGAGGGATATTTTCTCGGGAGAGGAGATGTGATTTGGTATGGAAAATGCTGAAAAGTTTTCCTAATGCAGAGTGGCAAATTGTTCCGCGATTGCGAACAATATTCAAGAGCTCAGTAGACAGTCTCCCACGGCTAAGAGATCCCTCCGGTGCGATAATTTTTGCAAGGCTCGTGATGTCGCTGAAATCGAGAGTCAAGTGGGCTATATCGTGGTGTTCGGAGTCAACACCTATCACGACGCCGCGATGCCCCTTCCTATCAATCGTCGCAAGCTCTGGAACACGTGATTTATTCTTGAGGAAAAATTCTATATGAGTCATCCGTTGAAGCAAGATTGATGATGAATGTAGTAGGGGTCAGTTGTTAGCACAAGTTTCGGTCCACATGTCGCTCAAGACGATTTTTCGTTATTGGGCTGGTATTGGGCTTGGTGAAAGGCACAGCGGGTACTATTTCAGTGGAAAGAAGAGCAAGTGGCTGTTTCTTTTTTCAAATTTCTGCGTAACCTGAATATGGTTGTAAATTTGATGTTTTATTTGCGAAATTTAAGAAATATCTCACTTTACACGCTAACTAGTGAAGACTCTTTGAATGGCAGGTGCCAGAATGAGAGAGATAAAGGTATTTCGAGAGTACCATCGAAATTCGTCTTCGTTTCCATGGTTAGTGGATACACTTCGCTGCAAGGAGTTCTCCGTTCAAGAAGCTGAGTTCGTGACATCATACCACGTCAAACCCTTTAACTTTTACAATAATAAAGTGTAGTTGGGATCTGCTTTCACACAATCATTTGAAGAAGTAAGAAATTCGAACGTTTGAGCTCGAGAAAGCCCCGCAGCCAAGGAGGATGGGAAGGTGCTGTAGACCATCACTTTTCGAAGTATACAGATTTTTGAAATGGTTCCTGAATTATTATTTGAACCATTCGATGTTTACTCGGGTCTGAGTACACTTCAAAACCAATTTTCCTGCAGAAAAGTCTGTATATAGATGGCACCTTTGCAATTGCTGCAGCTGCGTTCCTTTCATTACTCTTCACTCCTTGGAAGTGAACTGGTGACTGTTAAAATCGCTGAGTATCTTCCCCGAGAGTTAATTTGAATGAATCCTTATAAAAACTTCTATTCTAAAAAAATGACGTTCTTTAGTGTGCGGTATGTACTTCTCAGTAAAACGTCACTTTTACAGCTGTAAAACCAACACTAGCAAAGGGTTTAATGTTACGGTCTTGATACTTGTGTTGTTTGTGGCTTAGTTTCTCTTGTTAAAACCCTCAAGATACCCTACATTTGTTGGAATAGTCTGCACAAAAGTACCTACATATTCAATTTTTTGCAGTTCTTAAAGGGCAATCGTACTGTAAATCAACTTTTTTCTCCCAAGAGCAGCCACTTCATATTCGGCGAAGGCATTTGCATTTTCACAGGCAATTATGCCAACATAAAACCAAAGAAGCAAAATGACTGCTTATAACTACAGTAGTACAGTAAACTAATAATAACTAATATTACAAATCCATAGCTCATTTCAGAGGCAAAGAGTGTTTATTTTATACGAAAAAGCTAGAATCTGAATAAACTATAAATACTCCCCAGAGACTAAATGGACGCTCGATCTGCTGGTCAAAGTAGCCAGAAAATTGGCCAAATTCCCAGAATTGGCGACACTTCCGGGTCGGGCAAAGGGTCACAGTCGAAGATCAACCGCGGCCAAGATAAAACCACAAGAGCAGGGACTCTAACACAACTTAGGATTCGAAGGCAGATGAAAATTAGATCCTTGTGGGATCGGCAATAGCTGATTGCCTTACACCGATCGATGCAATCCCGGCCTTCGCATAAAAAAGGATGATCGGTAAAAAAAGCGTTCTGCATCTAAAATCTCTCGGTCTTAGGGATAAATAGATGCCCACTAAGACAAAGAAGTGATCTCTGCTTCCACCTTACATAATTCTGATAGAAATTTCAGAATGATTCCTAAGTTATTCGAGATGTGAGCCGCTCATCCATGATCTGTTGATAGGTATTGTTACAGGGTTGTGGACAAGGCCTTGTACTGTGGTAGAGTTTCACAGCGGTACCCATGGCTAACTTTTTTCGCTTGCCAGTACGCAAAGTAAAGTTAGTGCTAAGGAGAAATCTCAACTTCTCAGGAAGGATAGATTCTCCAGAGTAATTCGATACAATTTCTTTTCAAAGCCCAGAATATTATTCCAACTTTATTGCCGATCTCTAAAACGGACATTGAGACAAACCACTGAAGAAAGCCAGTTCTCCAAAATAATTGGTTTTTACATTCAAACATCCAGTGGCGGTGTAACGATCCAAGGCTGACATTGATCGCTCCAACTGGCAACAATGGTCGATTTTTGCTACTCGTCCAGATACTAAGTGGCAGTTACTCTGTGGAGCAAGTAGAGGTAAGTCAGGAATACAGATAATGATGGTATAATGAAATATCTAGGTGATATATGATGTGATGATTTATTGTTATGGGTGACCTTAACTTTCCTCTTATTGACTGGCACAACATGGATCATCGCGGTAATACCTCCACGGCGTCATCTTCACATTTTATTGATTTTGCCAAATCTCACAACTTGATCCAAATTATTGATCAGCCTACCCATGGACTAAATGTCCTAGATGTAGTTCTGATTTCTAACCCTGAGCGTATCAGAAACTATCGTTTACTCCCTCCATTTAGTACATCAGACCATCGTTGCATCTGTCTTGACCTTATGGACATATGCAAACTTCAAAGAGATATCCGGATTTATAGAAACTATGCAATGGGCGATTACGACAGCATTATAAATGAACTCTCAAATATTGACTGGCTCAGGCTCTTTAACAACTGTAAAGATGCGGACCAATGCTACCACAAATTCCTAGCTATCTGTGAGAGACTTATTGAACTCTACGTGCCGGCTCTTCGACTTAAACCGAAACGTGAGCGTTACCCTAAGCATATAATAGCGCTAAAATCTAAAGTTCAGTATTCTTATCACGAATACACACTTCCGGCAATGCTAAGTATCTAAACTACTCGAGAAAACTTAAGAAAGCGTACGCACGTTTTTACCTAAAGAGGGAAATGCAGCTCGCGCGTAAACGGAACACTAAATGCTTCTACAAATACTGCAACGAAAAACTCAGACTTACCCCGTCTATACCCAATATGAAAGCCGATGATGGTACCACGATTAAAGACGACCTAGGAAAGGCCAATTTGTTCGCCAACTATTTCCAATCCGTCTATAAGAAGCCTCGTCACTCAGATGCCACATCACCTCCATCGACTGACAAAACTCTGGATTGGATAGACATTTCGAGCCATGAGGTTTATCGCGCTCTTCGCAAGCTTCCTAGCAAAATTTCTACATCTCCAGATAACATTCCCTATATTTTCTTGAAAAGAGCAGCCCTAGGTCTAACAACACCATTGACCATCCTATTTAACAGGTTTTTGCTTCGTGGTGAGACACCAAAATTGTGGAAATTGGGCCTAGTCAAACCAATTTTTAAAAAGGGAGCTCGCAATAGCGTTACTAACTACAGACCAATATGCCTAACCAGTTCTGTGAGTAAGGTCATGGAGCGCATCGTCTGTCGCGGAATCAAGCAATACTTCTCAGAAAATAATCTTTTATCATGTTCACAACATGGTTTCGTTAGTAAAAGATTTACCGTTTCGGCATTGTTATCCACTATCCCGCTGTGGTATAGGGAGGTTGACAAGGAAAATTATGTCTCCGTCTGTTACATAGACTTTGCCAAAGCCTTTGACTCTATCTCAATACCTCTACTTATGAAAAAGCTTTCAGCTTTTGGTATAAAAGGGTGCTTACTAGGCTTCCTTCAATCCCTGCTCACTGAACGGATGCAGACCGTGACCATCAACCAGCAGCGTTCACCCCTATACGCCACCACAAGTGGGGTGCCTCAGGGCACCTGTGTAGGCCCGTTGATGTTCCTTATTTTTGTCAACGACATGATTGATTCACTACCCGAAGGCGCTTTTTGTTCAATATACGCAGATGACTCCAAAATTTTCACAATTAACGACCATTCAAAACTCCAAGAAGCACTTGATGCGCTTGCGGTATGGTCTAGAACTTGGGAACTAGATATATCTACTGAGAAAACTGCAGTATTATGCTTCGGAATTAACCATCCAAATATAAATTTCACCTTAAACGGGAAGGTTTTGCATCGTCTCAATAAAATCAGAGATTCAGGAATTACGTACACAGACAAATTTGACTTCGAAGATTACATAAACGATATAGTATCCAAAGCATCGATGATGTCGAACTACATTCTTCGTGCTTTCAAGTCTAGGGATCCACTCATTCTCTTCAGATTGTTCGTTACATACGTTAGACCTCTCCTGGAATATTGCTCCCCCTTGTGGTCTCCTTATAAGCAATGCCTCATCGATAAAATAGAGAAAGTTCAGAAAAGCTTCACGTACAGATGTTTCATACGCAAGGGATTAGTAAACGTTCCATATGAACAACGTCTTCGAATGTTAAACGCAAAATCACTCAGTTTCCGCAGGAAAATCGCTGACTATGGACTAATGTACAAAATAACTACTGGAGAAATTGATCTCAGACTCTGCGACATTTTCGAATTGTCGCCTTCAAATGTAACGACCAGGGGTCATTCATTCCGAGTACGTAGCGAAAAAGCCAATAGCCGAGCATACAAAGGCTCATACGTTGCTAGAACTCCTACATTGTGGAATAGGCTTCATCCAAGTTTCTTCAGGTGGAAGCTATCTATTTCGTTCCAGAATCATTTAGCAGCTTATCTAGAAGAAATCTGCGAAGACTGAATCGGAAGCGACACGGCTTGTTTTTCACGCTGGACGCCATATATAATACATCCTTTAAAGTTGCCATGTTGTAATTCTATTTCTACTTGCCCCTTGCTCTTTTTCCTTTTCTCCTTCCTCAAACCGCCCATCTTACTCTTTTTTTTCTTCTTTGAATTCGGAGATTCAGAATTCCCAAATCTTTGTTCTGCTTACCACAAAGCTCTCTGAGTTGACGTGATTCTTTTTCTCATTCGTTGGACATCCCCAAATATGTAAAACGTGTGCAACCTGGGTTTTGGTCAGCTAGCCTCCGCCCGTAGGCTCGCTGGCTGCTGCAAAAAATTATATGAAGGGGAGGGTAATGTTATAGTTTGGGGACCCAACGAAACACGACCATCTCTCCACAGTCTACATCTTGTTACATATCCCTACATATTTCTATCACATCCTGCCAAATGCTTTAATGACTGGTAATAAATAAAGAAATAAATATATATTGCCAGAGGCAAGAGTGTAAGAAATAGTACTCTACTCTGGAAAAGCAATGTCCTCGCGTAAAGGACGTTCGCGAATCAAACACTCTGATAATACAATTACATTACGCCTCTGTAACGGTCTACAAGTTCTACAGTGTACAATGATTGACGTTGACGCACTCCGTTCGCATCGGTGAGTAGCAATACCTCAAAATGAAACCGTTGCCTCCGCATCTAGTCCAGTAAGATGAACTGTGCCAATTTTCGCAACCCTGACTCTCACCCCGTACCATCATCTCTAACAACAAGATAATTTGATCGACACCGAAAGTTGAGGACAACGGTGTGTGGCGATAAAAATTGAGTGCCAACACTGATCAAGACCCTTTATTTTCATGTCAATGAACTGAACATTTCCCCAAACAAACGGCTAACACCGGATGCTCAAATAAATATAATACAGAGGACACGAGTTGGTCAAATGCCCAAGAGATTCCACTGCTAAATGATCATCAGGGATTCCAACTAATATGCGGAGCGGAACGGCATTTTAAAATTTTGGCATTATATCGTTATATCTTCTAATAATCACTTATGTACAAAGACACTAACAAGCGGAAATAATCTCCTAATGTGGAAAAAAATGACTATGAAAGAATGACTCGAAAATAAAATCATGCACTAGTAATTGATAAGCCATACAAAAGCAGCAACTATGCGACCTGCCTAGCGAAAGAAAAGCAACGAACTCGTATCGACAATGGAGTACAATGGAAAAGCATGACTACACATAATAGAAAGCTCTCTTCTCCTCCCCTCATCAAATAACAGCAAGAAGTAGCCCTATAGAAAGTACATAAACATTTGTTAACTGAAAAATATGAACCATTAAGCTCGCTTGAGGCACCCATACGAATGGACGGACAATCAAGGTGACATTCCTGAAAACTTAAATACTTACGCATTAGATGAAACCAATAAATATCTATAAGGAAAGAACACAACAACCGAAAATCCACAAATGAGTGACTCATAGAAATATCACGGCTAAGCAGTTTCTTAGTAGTTTTAATTTAATTATCGTAGTTTGGGAAAAAGGAGAATAAATTAAAAGAGTATCTACGCAATATCGCCAGTCAACAAGTGTTCAGTGGTAAAATCTCAAATTCATTTAGATTTTAGTGGTGAGAATTTTGACATGGAAGCATTGGTTACAATTGTGAGAACCAGTAACTTTCTCCACTCGAAGTGTGAGTAAAGTCTTCTATAATCGCTTTCATCGGGACTTGTTGAAGCCAAAGCAATGTCAAAGAAAAGTTCCCGTGAAATTGTTCTGGAAGAAGCTCGCCGATGCCTACAGCGTTTGGTGACGAAAAAGTGCAAAAAAAGCAAACTCTAATCAAACCTAACAAAAATACGAAGCAGAAAAAAAACGGGTTTTTACAACAAAGGGAAAAGCACTCTATCCGACGTCGATGAAAGTTACTTTCAAATGTTGGCGAATAATAAACTAAGAAGCATTTCCACATTTTACTTTTTCACGGCCATAGAGTTGCAAGATGTAAATGTGCTTTGAGGATTCAACAAAAAAAAAACAAACAGAATTTTGATGGAAGATGAACGGTATGAAATCACCTCGATTGCGTAGAACAAACGAATTGCTGGAATAGGATATGGCAAGTGACTGTAAGAAGGCAAATTCATCAGAAACACTCGTCATCATCGGTAGGCTGCGGGACGGCCGAAGCACAGCGTACAGCAGCTCCAATTCTGCAAACCGCAAACGCATCAACAAATCAGGATACATATGCAAAGATGGAAAACACACAATACATCAGCTGAGGCAAAAACGACACGCAACAGTGCGTGGAGCGATATCAACAGTAATTCGTGCAGTATAGTGGGTTCTGAAATTTCCTCATGGCTGTGTGATTCAACATGCATGTCTACAAGGAATGTTGCCAGGTGCCTTTGGTAATAAAGGAGCCTGAAAAAAAGGCCCCAAAATGGCACATGTTGTCATGAGTTGGCAGACATAATGTCTGGAACCCACTATACAACTAGCGTCTCTTGTGAAAAGCGAAGATTAAGAAGTGCGATTAACCGCAAAGATTTTTACACTTTTTGAACAAAAATAATAGGACAGGCTTACCAGTTTGAGTGGACCGATCTCTAGAAGCACCCATAATAAGTGGTTTGTTTCGTAATAATACAAGCCAAAACACACATAGTTCCACTCCACAACCATTACAACATGAATACGAAATAAAAAATGTAACAGAAACAAAAGTCAAACAACCTTTTCGATGGTGCAGGAATTCCAGTTTTTCTCGGCACTCTTGTTGGTCCAGGTATCTTCTTAAAAAAGTTTCTCAATGGAAGAAAACAAATGTGAGGACAAAATAAATAAAACAAATAAGTTTTTCCGATATTAAGAGAGCTGGATTTTAAGCTCTAGTCTTAACTTATTACCACTGCTATGAATTTCGGTGTTAGTAGTCATCTTTCTGTATTTTAGATTATGCCCCCCTTCCTTGAACAACTTGAGGACTGAAGTTGGTGAAACCGAAGCAGCTAACAAAAACAATTTCAAGAAACTGAGATCCTCTGCATCACACCTTACGCACCGTGGCTTATCACAGCTTACACACCCATCACACCGTGGCTTACGGGTAAAATCCGTACATCAAAAAACTATCAACTCCAAGTCATTTGCAGTTACCATAGTAGATTCGAAGAATTCTGATCTATGGCGAAAGAGTGTTCACACCTGACATTAACATTCGAGACAGAGCTGATTTTTAACGCACTACCACTTAGGATACGCATGCTTTCGGGCACGAGTATTCCATTCTCGACCAGTTGGGCACGCGGTCGTGCGTGGTAAGCTTTTTCATGTGAAACACTAGTTCAATATAAAACATTGTCTTCATTAATGACAATTATCCCTTCGATAGTAATCCTCAAAAGTCCCTCCCATGTATGTTGTCAATGGACTCGTCATTGTTAGGTTCTTCCAATAGCTTATTGTTCTTTTAGCTGTCCCATTTAGGAACACATAATGCAAAAGTTCAGGAAACCGTCACTTCACCTACGGCGAGTATAAAACACTCGTATATCTGTTATGGCGCTAGTACAAAGCAATTAGCTAATTATGAACGTGTCACAAAGATAGGACATTAAACATAGCGTGTTCGACCAGCTTGGCGCGTTGTCACGAACGTGTTGGTGCCGAGTAAAAATCATTGCTCATCGATATCTAACATCTTCCTGGCTTACACCACTAACAACAAAAATTTCGCTAACACAGACTTTTGCTGTGGAGAAACAAGTAGTAAAGACTATTCGAAAGCAATCATGCATTATCGATTTCGAACAAATACTCTGCTGGTGAACGAATAGGAAGTCGTTTAGACGGAGGCTGCAGAGATATGCTTAAAAAAAGCGCAACCTCAAAATTCCGGCAAGATCCAGAACCGAAATTCTTGAATCGTACTTTTGAAAATCCACGTCTGCTTCTTCTCTTATGCAAAGAACAACAATTTGCAAATTTAAAGCCAAAGGTGAGTGAGCATGAACAAAAAAAAGACAAAAAAGCAAAGAAGCGTGCTTTCCATCAATACAACGAATAGGCTTAGTTAAACCTACCGATCCAGAATTCGCATTCGTTTTATGGAGCATGGTCATATCCACAGACTTACTACTGACAAGGGAACCAGCCGATGAGTGCGCGCTTTTCTGTAATGGAAGACATTTACAAGGGGGAATATTCGCTGCCTTTTCATGAGAAAATGAGAACATACGCTTATTTTCTCCCGAAAAGATCGGCAATCAACTCACTGAAAGGGCATCGTTTTGCCAAGAATGCTTGCGTTCGACATATCCATGTTGTTGTTGTTCCACAGCTTGTCGCAGTGCTGGAGAAATCGATTTCAAGAGGTAAAAAAATAACTACACATGGCCGTGGCAATCTCAGCACGACAAAGCGGTGAGCTACAGGGTGGGCCAAAATTATGGGTACTGCCCGCACGCTGTGAATTATCTCAAGTGTTGGCAAGCTTCAAGGTCCTCCCGAGATTTTTTGAATTTTTCCTATTGTAACGGGAGCGGCCTGTGTTGTGGATTGTCTAGGGGTTTTGTAATCCTTTATTGGAACGACTCAAGTAGCTAGTAAATGATAATCATCGACCGACCGACTTGCCACTCCAGTGGCTAACTGACTGACTACCTCGAACTGAGCCCGCTGCGGCCGCGGCGCCCTTATATAGCATGTGGGCGGAGCCTCGGCGTGGGCGCGCGCATATAAGGCACTACTATTTCGAAATGCTAGCGAGAACAACTACGAGATGGACTACGTACATTACATATGCAAACACTACATGTACAACATCATACAACCTAGCACGTCAATCGCTACACTCGGGCTACATGCCCCTCCGGAAACAAGAGTCGTCCCGACTCCACGACCATGGTACTGCGCACTGGACCGGACGGCTGTGTCCTCTTTGTGGCTCGAGCTTGACTTGGATGCTGCACGTCTCGATGGGATGATCTTCAACGCCCCTGGGCCTCGACGTTCCTCTTGCGCTGCATCCGATTGGCGACGATAGCTTGTTCTGACACGACTTCGTCCCTTCATCGTTCTGCTGGAGCGAACCTGTCTGCACCTCGTCGTTACGCCGTCTCTTCTCCATTCCTGGTGACTCGAAGTCGTGTTCCTCCAAGTCGCACACATCGTTCGCAGTCGGATGTATTTCCCTGCGACCAGTGAACGGAGACTTCTCGAGCCGGGAATCTGCTCCGATGCGGCACACTTGTTGCGCAAGATTCGGCAGATGACCACCCTCGATCGACATCCTGAGGCAATCAGCTCCGTTGCCTATCGAACTTAACTCACGTCGTTTCCTTCTCGATCGCCTTCTCTTCCCACGTTTTTTCTTAGCCTGGCTCTCATCCTTTTCAGCTGCTTTGGAAAGCTTCGCTGCTGCCGAAGACGATTTACCGACAGGAATTTCGACGGGACCAGTACTTTCAATCCTACTCGTACCTGAGTGAATTCTTCCTCCGGGGCACACTTTCGCTGGTTTTGGGAGGTTCGGCGGTAATACCGTTTCTGATCCGACATTGACATCAGCTCGCTGTTTCTTTCCTCTGCGACTGCTCGACGACTTCGGTAAAACGGACGGCTTATCGTGCGTTCCGATCTCTCCTCCTCCCAAGAGCGTGGCTCCTGCTAAGCTGCTGGCGTCAGGAACCTTGATCGCGCCGCTCTTCCTGTTCCCAATCCTATCAGGGAGTAATCGGTTCTTGGAACGCAAAGATTCTCCATTCCGGACCCCATCACGAGCCATCGGCAACTTTCCTGTCTTTTCAGGTCTCATGAACACCCTCTCATTAGCAGTAACAACTCCTGATCGTTGTTTCCGTCTCCTGTGACTCTGCTTCTTATTGGGTATCAGACCAATTCCGAGCTTCATTAGTGCGTTCGTCCCTAACACTAACATGCCATCTCCTCCAGCCGTCACGAAAAGCGCGATCTTCTGCTTTTCACCTTTTCCGAGCTGGAGAGTTAGCCTTACCGCTCCTTTGAAAGACATCCTGTTGCCCGAGGCGTCATAGACTGGAATTCGGTGGTTGATCGGAATTTCTTCTACGTCCTTGTCCAGATCAAAGCCTGCAGCCATGCTCGCCTTGAAAATTTCTAGCGGCATAATGCTAATTTGTGAGCCGGTATCCAGCAAGGCTTTACGGGAAAGACCTAGAAGCTTCACATCTGCCACTGTTTGTTCTCCAAACAGCTCATTCCGACCTTTGTTGGCTCCTACTGATCCACAAATCCACTTATTGAGGGATGTTGTGAAGGTTCTTGGTGCGGCAGATCGCCGGTCGTACATCTCCCTTGTCCTTGCACTCCTACTGGCTTCTTTGCAATCACGTCTGAGATGACCGAATTTTCTGCATTTAAAGCACTTTGGTCCACCTATCCTCTCTTCGAACGTCCCTTCTCGATAGGCCCTGAACGTTCCGAGCGTTCTCACGTTTCCGTCCAGTAGTGGTTTCCGAACCTCCTTCTGGCTAGGGTTACGGTGATCGAGCTGTGAACGACGTGGTCCGCCTTCCTGCACAACTTCTTGCAATGTTGCGGCAACCTCCTTACTACGTTCACATCGCTGCGCCATGGTCTTGACCATTTCGTACGCGCAACCCTTCGGAGCCAGTTCCATTGTCGTATACAGCTGGAAATATTCTGGCCAGTCCGACAGTTGAACCACCAGCTCTCCCGCTCGTGTTCGCGAGAGTTGCTCGTCAGACGCATCTGGATACGCCTTGCTGGTAAGGCTCTCAAGCTCAAGGCAGTAGCTCGTTACGTCTCCCTTCTTCCTGAGACGCTTCAGCTCCATGTAGGCTTTCATCTGCTCCGCTGAATCGTTGAGCTTGAATTTTGTCGTAAGCGCCTCCACCAGGACATCAAAATCTCCTTCCCTAATGTGCTTCGGAAGTGCCTCAGCAACAGCTTTCGGAAAGCAGTCCAGCTTTGACAGCAGTAGATGGACGAGCATATCATTGCTCAGTCCCAGATACCGGTACTTCATGGTGAACCGCAATATAAAGTCTTCGAACTTCCTCCCTTGCGGATCCCTGAATACCTCCACTTCAGGAAGCGTCATGGCCGCAAACATACGGCCAATACCAGCGTCCATGTCGGAAGAAAAATCCCGACCTAGCCTTGATGTTGATGTCGACTGGTTCGGTGCCGGAACCCTTTCGTTCACGTTTCCTGGCCCTCGAAATTCAGCTCCATGCCGATCTTTCCTCTGCGCCAGTAGTTTCTTTATTTCCTCCACCACATCACTCGAGTTCACTTGCAGAAGATCGGCTAGTTCTCTCATGCACCGATCATCGTGCTCCGCCTGAGAGAATGCCTCGTCAAGTGCTTCAGCAACATCTCCGGCTAGGAGTTCCTCAAGTTTCCTTAGGAAGTCATCAACCTTAGCCATATGTGCGAGCTTAGCAACTACAGCCGTGCAATCGCTATCAAGTACTGCGTGCACTAGTTGCTCCAACTCCTCGGTCGTCCTTGTCGATGTGCGCGATGTTCCCTGCGCAAAACTGTCTGCAATGAGCTCAGGCGCTTTCTCTAGAGCACTTACATGCTCACCTATAGCACCCGTTATTCGTCTCATCTGCGTCCTGCTGGTCTTCGCTAGAGCAATTACTGTGCTCAACAGCTTCCCCAACGCCGCATTATTCGAAGCGCGCAGCTGCGATGATCTTGGATCGTCCAGCAATATGCTATCGAGCTCCTCCGCGTTTAGATCCGAGACGTTCCCAGTCATTGCAGAAGACATCGATGCGTAGTTGGTAGTATTGATAACTACCTAAGCAACGTGTTCTTGTTACGACGTTACACTGCGCACTTCACGCGCAGCGGATTCCCTTCGACTGCTCTTGGAGCAGTCCACTAACACTCTCTGTGGAGCCACAACTATGACACGTATGCGGTGAAGAACACCACGCACGTGACTCTCTAGTTGTCAAGAGAGTGTTCGCTGCCTTTTACTGAAGGCAGGCTACTCGCCTTTACCGTTACAACGGCTTCAAGGCGGCTGTTGAGTCGTTCACAGGCTTCGTTCGGCCCCCATGTAACGGGAGCGGCCTGTGTTGTGGATTGTCTAGGGGTTTTGTAATCCTTTATTGGAACGACTCAAGTAGCTAGTAAATGATAATCATCGACCGACCGACTTGCCACTCCAGTGGCTAACTGACTGACTACCTCGAACTGAGCCCGCTGCGGCCGCGGCGCCCTTATATAGCATGTGGGCGGAGCCTCGGCGTGGGCGCGCGCATATAAGGCACTACTATTTCGAAATGCTAGCGAGAACAACTACGAGATGGACTACGTACATTACATATGCAAACACTACATGTACAACATCATACAACCTAGCACGTCAATCGCTACACTCGGGCTACACTATGGTATAAATCTTCTAGTTTGTTCTCATCTCATTTCATCTGTCTCAACCATTGTCCAACTATAGACCCACCGTTACGACACTATCACTTAGCACCACAACAACGTTTAGACACGCAAGAGTTGTAGCCCTTCAAAAAAGTGCAAGAACTTTATCCACAGAGTGGTGCAATGTGTCAAAGTCCTGGTAACGGGGGCATTAGTTCCACCCGTAGAAGATGCCGTTCGTCAAAAATTTGTGCCAAAATCGTGAAGAAACTGGGGTGTGGCCGAAGTATGCCGATGAGCCGTCTCCACCAAATCTCTCGTGAAATGAACATTATCGAGCCATCAATGAGGACAACTGTGAGAAAACAAATAAAGAGGGACTTCTTAAATGAGAATAAGTATCACTCGGCCGTGGAGCCCTCAAGAAGCTAAATGAATGGTGCTAGCAAAACTGTTTCAAATCGTCAACTTCAGCCGGTGGCCTGCCAACCATAGGTGCGATAGTCCGAGCCAAGGCTCAGACCCCTTTCACTTTGGCAGGGGGGCAATAGACCCCCTTCACCAAAACAGTTACAGAAGACGAGGAAGTGAAAAAATGAAAAGTTTAGTAGAGTGAAACTGAACAAATTCAATGATAGAGGATCGATTCTATTGCTGTCCATGTGAATAAAGGAGTCAGGAATCGAAATGACGTTACTGTTGAATGGAGCCCGCAATGTGACCACTGCCGCAGACAGGGAAAATGACGAGCGAATTTCTATGTGAAGGATAGAGAATTAGATATGAGTGAAGGGTATCTAATTGAAGCTTAAACCTAGTAGAGTTTACATGTCAGAAGTGGGAAGCGATAGATACCATGTCTGCGGAGAAATTTTTGAACACATAAGGGTATGAAAAACATAGCATGTGTGTTTCTAAGATCATTATGGAAAAGTTCGTGAACTAACCGGAAAGAGGATAGTCCTCCACAATTTGCAAAGATTTTCTCTTCATTTTCGTGTATGAGTTGTGATAGTTAGTATAAGATGAGCAGGCAAAAAAGTGGTACCAACAGGACGGTCGAAAACTCTACAAACTAGGTGTTTTCCAAAGGATTTCATGTTGTGTTTCCGAGAAAGTGGTAAGTATTTACATGTATACATACTAGAAAAGATGCGTTTTCCGCCCATATACAAATGTATGGGGGAAACCCTTTTCTGGTTGAAAAATAGGGTGGGTGAGCCGAAACAACGGGGCATTCTCGTGCCCGTTGTTAGACAAATGGCGAGATAGTGCGATGAGGGAAGAGAGGCGCGCGCATGGGGTGAGAATGGCTTCAGAAACATTCTCACCCCCCTTCACAGAAAAAGACACGCAACCACATGAAACGAGATGTGGTTTATCAGTTAGGGGATTGGAGGAGGAGAACATAGGTACCCTTCACTCCTAGGTTTCATTTCCGAATAAAGCTGTAATAAGCAAAAATAGCTCAAAAGCAGGTGTAATTTCAGTGTCAAATTTTTGTATGTAGGAGAGAAGAAATGTTGTGCAGTTGTGTATGCATGAGTGGACCATATCATGAAGGTGTGCTGAGGACTATCTTCATTCATGTAATCAATGGCTGTTTCCTCATTTGAAAGCAGTATCCTAGAGCATCCGCAGCACGATAGCGATGACTCATCGCTATCGTACGGTTTCATGAAACTGTTGAACGGTGTGTTTGCAGAAATATATTGCAAGATTTGCTCAGTTTCCATGACATTTGAAGACATGTTGGGTATTACATCAATGGATAGGGCATTGACACTTAAGGGGCTTTCATACATTTGCCGCGGCGGCGCCGCCGCCGCGGCAAAAGTGGGTGCGCGGCAAAAGTTGCCGCCGAGCGGCATGCCGCGCTTTCACACAAACGTCGCCCAGCGACAAAATACCCCCTCGACCATTCCTTGCCGCTTGCCGCTGGGCGACGTCGCCGGGCGGCGCCGCGGCAAAAAAGTAAACAAGCTCTTGTCGCGGCGACGTCGCCGCGGCGCCGCCGCCGCGACGTCGCCGGCCTATGCTTAACCATGGGCGACTGCCGCCGCGGCAAATGTATGAAAGCCACTTTACTTACCAATATCACAACTCTTACTAAAACGAAGCAGAAAAGCCCTCCCCCCAGTCGACACCCTTCACTTTTTGCCCGGTAACCCCCTTCACTTTGGCAGGAGCGTTCTCACCCCTATCGCACCTATGCTGCCAACTCCTTCGGCCTCCGCTCACCGGATTACTCCGTATGGGTGATTAACTAATCTAATATATGCTAGAAACAACATATTGGCGGTGATGGACCTGGAGGTTCTTTTCATAAAAACTCGAGAATGATAGTGACCACTACCTGCGTGCCGGAGACAACATCCACCTGGTAAGTCTAAAGGTCCCCTATCGATACCGATAGAGTATCATTCGAAATCAAATGTAGACTATTGTTGTTGTAAGAGTACCTAACATTACCTTTTAGAGACCTCTCCGCTAATATGGCTTCTTCCTCCAGTTCGTTAAATTTATCTGGTACTCATAATTTTGGCCCACCCTGTACAAATGTTGTCGACCAGTAGGAGTACCCTTCATCCTACTTCTATTAATTGTCTTATCTCGTTGAACGCCTCATCAGGAAAGGATGAAAGCGCTGTTGTTGGATACATGTCATGACAATCTCGCCGACCTTAGCCTGCTCATGGGCGACTGCTGCGGTCGCAAAAGAAAGGGCCTCAAACTAGGAAACTCGTCAGCATCTAAAAGTCTCAGACAGCTCCCTATGGAAATTCAGTTCATTCTGGAGTTCTCCTCTTCTGACAATCAATTAACGAACGCACTAACCTTCTTCTTGCTGTCTTGCGATTTCCCGCAAAGCCGCTAAGTCCGGTATGTCGTCCTGCGATTGAGGTGATGGTCTGGCTACTGATGCTGCGCGAGAAACAGCATTATCCGGCTGGAAAGAAGATATGAAGGAACAGCCAAGCTGCAATTTGGAGCACAAAGCATCTCAAGAAGAGCGACCCAAGCACACAGCAAGCAAAGTGTTAGAAAGAAAACCAACTGTGGTGGTATTGTTGCTATTTCGATCTGCATCCTTCGCAACAGGAGTCGATATTAAGGTTTGAAGGAGCTTAAAGATGAAAAATGTTAGAAGTGGTGCTGTCATGCGTGTTACAGTGAGACCATGAATATGAAATACCATAACACGGAATACGGTTACACAACTCTCAGTTCTACCTTACATTCACTGTGGTAAGAAGATACTGTAACGACAGCTTTCCCTACATATTTCGATAGACTAGACGATTCAGCTAAATATATACTCTAAAAGGAACTGGAATCCATAAGAAACATATATAAGTACGATTCGAGAGAACAAGGTGTTGTGATATGCAACAAAAAACAAGCTTTAAAGGCAGCAGGAGCTGAAATTCTCGACTCTGAGCTGAGCTGCGGATGGTGAAGTACAGACTCAGCACATCATAAATGTGAAACGAACACAGACAATGATGGCTTACCTGCAGAGAAAATGGAACATTCGTCGCGAACACGCCTGGCCGTGTTCGTGCGCGGACGAGTTTTCCCCGGCGCGAAAGCCATTGCAGCGCGTGGTTTTGGCCGAGTCCCGCCATGAAACCCTGTGAATTGAATGCATTTCGTCTTCCCTTTGCGCCAAACCACACACCGCAATGGCTTTTGCGCCGTGGAAAACTCGTCCGCGCGCGAACACGGCCAGGCGTGTTCGCGACGAATGTTCCATTTTCTCTGCAGGTAAGCCATGATTGTCTGTGTTCGTTTCACATTTGTGATGTGCTGAGTCTGTACTTCATCACCCACAGCTCAGCTCGCAGTCGAGGATTTCGGCTCCTGCTGCCTTTAAAGAATGCCTCAAAGCGAGTGGGGGTAGGTCGGTCAACACTGAGGAAGGGAACGCTGACTCGCTAGCAAAAAGAAAACGAAGGGAAATTGGCATACTGATATAAAGGGTGATTGAAAGCATTACAGTTGGTTAGATGTTAGTTTGTTATTGGTTAAACACCCTCAATTCTTCAAAATTTTAGACACTCAAATATAAACCACACCGAACTTATAATTATCACATCGAAACGACTTGTGAGTGAGAGACGATGCGAACTTACCAAAAAGAAGAAAAAAATAATCATAACGATCCGAACCTGAGCTTTAGGATTAGGTACACGAACAGTGGACTGAGCAACGTGTCGCTGACTTAAGCCGAGAGGGGTTGCCGACTGCCCAGCGGGACGAGGGGTGGCTAGAGGTCGTAATGTCGTAGTAGCTGGTCGCGATAGCCTAGCTTGAGGTTTGGCCGTGGTGCCTCGAGACCGTGACGACAGCGGAGTAGTTGTGGAATGTTGATTACGCAGCTGTAACGTGGTTAGATAAGCGAAGCTCTACTGATTATAAACAGCAACACAGGTTCTACAGAACACAGGTATATCTAATGCAGCGGATGAATGCGATGAGGGATGCGAGCAAATACACGTGCGCTGTCTATAACTAAACAGACTCGATTAGGAATACTAGGTTGGTGCAACAGTAACATCGTTTTTGCAATAACCAATTTTAGCATAGACCATACTAACCAAATCTTACGTTAACATGTTCGTCCCATTTTACTTCAAACTGCCAATTCTGCCACATTTTTGTCACAGACTTCACAGTCAATAATTAATAATCAATTTAAAAACGTTGAAGGTCAGAGCAATGCTAAACGAATTGCTAACTAGAACAGTTTTTTTTTTCGCATTGGTTCAAAATGAATGTGAACGTAGTGGAGACATCCAATTTGCGTTCTCCTTGGCCCCAAAATGCTAAGCAATCTTCGAAAAAAATCTTAAAGGTACGGACACGGTTTTCGCAAATTCTAAGATCAAAGCGAACAACCAGGAGAAATCTGAGCATCGTGAAACCGGACGAGAAGGTGGCGACATATTTGGTGTGTATGCTTCAATATTCGTTCTGAACTTGAAAAAGGTTGCAAAGGCGAAAAAGATTAATGAATGAGTCGCCGATAAGAAGATCATTGTTCCTCTCAAAAAATCGCTTCGAGTTACTGCTTTCCCTTGTTCTCACCGATGAAGACGAAAGATGCATCGATCGGATTGCAAAGTGCAATAAAAAATATGTCATACATACAGAATAACGTTTTCGTCGGTATTTAGAAGGCTTTAGCACATCGCAGCTCAGTGGATGGTTGGTTTGAAGGAAATCTGTAGCAGCTCAAACTGGCAGCAGACCAGCATTTTGGAACTGCGATGCGCTACGGCTTTCTAAATAATGACGAAAACATGAACAAAGGGAAGTACAATCGAGTCATTCGATTCAGCGTAGCTACAACATCTGTCTCCGAAACAATGTCCGGTCGAATTTTGCACAGCAAACGCTGCGAAATTTGAGTGAATTAGTCTGTTGCCCTTATGATTACGTAACCCTCGGACCTTCCCAAGCAAGGATTCTAGGCAATAGATATGTATGCTTGATTATATTGCACTGGCAAGGAATTGCTGATTTTGATTATTGCTATTTTTTGACTCAAGTCGTCCTAACAACGCCAATTCAAAATAAAAGTTCCAAAAACGAGCTTTATTTTGCACCAAACTAATAAGTTAACTAATCTAGCTGTAGTTATCTAAACTAGCTGTTACGGATACCAATCTTGTGAAAGGTATTGAATATCATTTCAAAAATAAAATTAGACATATAGGAGTTGATGGAGCCATAGCAGTCCAATGCTTTGGTGGACGATCGTCAGCACAATGATAAAAACGCTAGACGGTGCAAAAAAACTGAAAAGTAGCAAACCAACAGAATTTCAAAAAGATCGTATATACAGACGATTTTTTGAGAAAATATCTAATAAACACTCAATCGCAAGCAACCAAAATCAACAAAAGAAACAAACCTGATCGAGACTTTCTGTATATTCATTTGATGGTACGTTGTTCATTTTCGATGGCTTCATATTGGAAGTAACAGTAGCAAGAGGACGTGGGCTAACAGAGCTTGATCTAAACAGATGTTATTGGGAACAAATGAACGACAAATAGAATTTCACAATTAAAAACACCAATCCCCGAACGCAGCTGACAGCAAATGCGCCAAAACAGAGGATGATGAATAGAAACGAGTGACAGATGGATCGATTAAATCTCTAATAAATGGGGACATGTAGGAGGGATGCCAGCTACCAGACCCAAATTTCGTGCATTGATCGTGAGGCAGCAACCATGAATTGTGAATAACCAAAGTCAGGCGTTAACATACGTAGGAGCAGAAGATAACCCGCGGAAAATTTCCCCTAGTTTCTTGCAGAAAAAAGAAACTAAACTAATGGAAAGCACAATAACTGGAAGACAAAAAAAAAACAAGCATTTTCTCTTCAATATCTAGAAATGAAAGAACCATCATAAGTTTTTGCTTGAATTGCAAATCTATCCTTGCAGAAGAAACCTGGATCATTTCAACGAAAAAAAAAACTCGGTAACGATGAAAAAGAGTGAATAAGAAGACCAATGAAACAATGCTTCTACAGTTACCTTAACGGCTTCGAATTGTTTGGCTGAACTATCAACTGAGAAACTGGCGACTCCTCTTCGACCTTCATCAGTGACTGTGTCATACAATTACGAACAACAGAAATTCCTGTAACAATGGAGTTGCTGCCAGGAATGGTTTGTCCTTTCTTGAACATTATTGAAAAAAGATGCAACCCTCTGCCGGCTTTGGAAGGATATCAACTGCTTTCCCAGCACCTGACAGATTACTGACGCGCTGATAAATGTATCAACGATCTTAGCGACTTTTAACCAATGTAAAGGAGGGAATGGGTGAAGCAGAGAAAGGATTTTTTTAACTACTGTGATTAAAAAGTAATAAGAAGCTGGGGAAGTTATGGAAGAGCTCGAGAATGATGAAAGACAGTCAGGGAAAACAGAGCTGGAAGTGCTGAACATCGTGACATGTGTTTCATAACAATTCACTTTATATGGGGTTTATGTTTTTCTGTTTGCACAGGTGGGAGACGTCACCGCACAAAATGATTACAATATTGAAGCGGGGAATTGACGAAAGAAACATAAATTTCGCGAAGCACTTCACTACACACGGCTCTTCACTATCTACAAAACAACAACCACCGAACGACACTGACCCGAGTCATCATCCGGCAACATGCCATTGCCGCCGAGCTGATCTTCATGCAGTGATGACGTCAACAACAGTTGCTGCACTTCCTCGGAGAAGTCTGAACTGGCATCGAAGAATTCATCGTCGGAATCTGATGGTTCTGGCTTGGCAGCGGGTGCTGCGGGGATTGGTGAAGGCGACTTGTCTTCCGCATCTCCGAAAGAGCGATTCTCGGAGCTGTGAAGAGGGGTAGAGCTCACGAGCTTCGTTGTCAATGTAGGGCTGGTGTTCAACGTGGAATCCGACGGATCTGATGAACTGTTCGCAATGCCAGAGTCGAATCCATGTTCAAGAACAGAGGGGTGTTCTTTGTTGTCAGTCTGTTGTACCCCATATGGAGGGTGTGAAGAAAACATCGAGGCGGAAGAAGAATCGAATGTCTTGAAGTCTTCTGATGCTGACACAGGCTCGGGACTTCCATCTGCTTCTGCGACTACATCCAGTGAAGTAGAGGCAGCCAAACGTAGCCGTTCATTTCGTGCAGCTGAAATCGAAAGCAAGGAAGTGTTTACAAAATACCATGCATCACATTTAGCGACAATTGCGCGCTATTTCACATGCTGAAATGCCACATGCACAACTACATGCATGTCGAATCGAACACTTGGAAAAAAACTGACGAAAGCAAATAATTCTCTTATGTCACATATTTTGAACGTTTTTGGGTGCGATCAAGATACATAACATTACGTCATGATGGGAGTTTATACTGCCAAAAACAAAACTGGCCTTTTTTCTCGAAAAAGAGGGAAGGAGGTTGGGGGAAGGATTGGGTCAGAAAGTAGCCTGAATAGTTACTGAAGAAAATAAGGTTTTTTGGAGTCCGAGCCTTAAAAAAGTTGGATGATTAAATTGATGAATGTCATTTTATCGAAATCTAAAAATTAACTTTTATTCACACGTCGACCTGTGGCCATAGACTTGTGCTATTGAAGAGGGTCGTCTTGTAAGAAGTTTTGTGGAGTTACAATGAATTCTGAACGGTTCTTTTTAGTCGCTAGGCTTTTAGAAAGAGGTTTACCACCACTGTTGGGTAACGCCCTCCTCCTGCTCATCCAACTCTTCCTCCAATTTGGATTAGAATCTAATATGTAGATAACGACAGATACACATAACTGTTAATTTTCTGGCGAAACTGGAACTTCACCTACACAATATTTAAAATAGTGCTTTCAGAAAACGATGTTTTCACTAAGGTTGTTAACAGAGGAAGAATGGACAAAGCAAAAAGAAACTTTGGGGGAAAACTGAAAAATGGACATTATTCCATCAGAGAAATACAGTGGTCACTTGGCGATGAAATGCAACCAAATCAAAAGTGTAGCAGAAACAATAGAAGAAGAAACATGAAACATTATCTCGATCGTTTCAGTGTTTTAATTAATGTTTTAAGGACTTTTCTGTTTGGGAAATACGAAAGCTTTTCATCCATGTGAAAGACGCAAAATGAGGTGTGAAAATTATTCTGCAAATCTAGTAAACACTTGCAAGTAGATGGCACAATAAGAACTGTAACTTGATCGTGGTCATGTAGACTCTTTTTCAGATGTTTTAAACAACGTCATGTCTCTTTTGCAAAGTTCAGTCGAAATTCAACGATTTCAAACTTGGATAGCGAGCAATAAAATCCCATCTTGCGTATACAAGCTTTAGTAGAACGACTTGCAATCACAGATACGCATGCAGTGAAACAAAAACAACATGCAGTGAACAAAGGCATGCAATTATAAAATCTGCGTTCTATTCATCAGCAGAAGGAAGGTGTTGGCAACGGCTTCAACCAACTTGAGCACTGAACGGGCCCATACATTACACTAATAATCTTGTTACACCATGTGCGAGCTTCCGAAGAACCAATTAACTATCCACTATCATTATACCTGGTTCTATCTAATTTAAGAAAACCTAAAATCTAATGGCCATATTTTTTTCGCACCACTCCACACTACAGCTAAAGAAGCAAAGCAAAAATAACCCTCCCTAGTCTGCAAACTTAATTTGCCCTCCGAAACAAAACTGAAAACCTGAACATGTTATCATGGAAAACAACGAAATTCATTAAAGACAACCCTTGTTAAGAAAAACTATGTCACTACTAAGGAACTGTCTAGATAATTCCGTAACAGCGATCATACTGTTATACTGCATGCAATAAAATGGAAGAGATCAACAAATAATGAAAACCTCGTTTCTGGGCATATTTTTGTAGCTTTTTGCTGAGTAAGGATGCACGATCGGAAGTCTGTATTTGTCCGAACCATTCTTTCAAATCGACCGGTTTTGACTGTGTTCCAACCTGAAAATCAAGAATTCTTCACACTACTTTGAGAAGTAAGCAAGAAATTAAAGTTGTAAAAAAGAAAACCGGTACCGATCTCTCAGATAATTGTGGGGTGAGCCACGTCTCTTCATCCTCGTCAAGATCAAATTGGAACTCAAACTTCTTCGCCATCCTTTACGAAAAAGAGCAATGTGAGAGAAAAAATTAGAAGTAGACGAATACCCTATTCGAAAGAGGCAGCAAAATGAAAGAAAACATCATGAGGGACGACAACACTTGTGGTGGGATTCATGCAGCACAGCAGACATTGCTGGAAACGTGCGGACAGCTCCGAACAAAAACCAAGAGCTCAGAGAGCAATTAAATTCAATATGAATCTAATGATACTGCCACCTAACCACTATGCAGCCAGTTAACAAACAGAAGGCTTAGAAGGGATTATCGACTTTGAGCCAGTTTTTTTGCTAAGCGTAAGGTGTGGGGCTTTTCCGTAAACGCAGAATGCACACCAGAATTTACAACTTTACACAATGAGTGTTCCAGTTGTCGCCACCAGCTAAGGGTTTTTACAAAAACGGGGATTGAACAGATGGAGCGGAGTGTTCCACTCTGGTTTCAAGAAATTTCATAAATCGATGCGGTAAAGAAGCGCTCTGCCTGTATGACAGTAGTATTGGACATGGCTTGTTAGCTCGGACAACTTATATGTGTGCAAATTTTCTTCTTCTGCTGAAATACGTGAGAATTGGGAACTATTGTAATAGTCGACGTTCGAAGCATCCCTCCCCTCAACTGGAAAGAGATTAACGGAATGATTGTTAGACGGCAGGAGTTCATGGAGAAAGCCCGTGTTGAGGAGAAACATTCTTGTTTTCGCAAAACTCCGGTTGTGGGAGCCATCACGCTCTCCACCTGTTTTGGCACGTCTAGACAAGAAGGCATTGGTTGGGAATCAGAGCGTCGATGTCAATGAAATGTGAAGACGCGCAGACAATCAGAATGTCAGGTTACGTGCTATGTGGCGCATGCGAGCGGGTTTGGACGAGCGGAGTTCATTGTGAGTTATTTTGCGGCCGTTTAGAGGACTCCCTTGAAAAAATATTTTATTCAGCAAAGGGTATCTGTGAAATGAATGCTGCATCTATGGCGAATTTCTACCTATTCCAAGGAAGAAGAGAGCGGTAATCATTTCATGTGGAGGAGCGAGAAGAGTAAAGTCGCAGAAGCAGGCGGGTTGGGAAATAGGTACCGGCAACAAAAAGGACTCGGATAGCAGAACTTCTTTCCTATGAAGATCTTAGAATTGGTTTTGAATTAAGATAAAAAAAGGTTAGAGGGACAAAGTGGTGGGCGTTAATAAATCCCACGCTGGAATACGCCACGTAGTCGACTTCAATTCAGGATAGTACAGGCTTTTGATTGAGCATGTACCGTATACAATGACGTATGAGAGGATTCCCAAAGTACCAGCCAACGCTTCATATCCCAGGCAAATCTCTCTAGAATTCATGAAGGTATAAGCAAGGGAAACCAGGCCAGCAAACTAAGTTCACGTCCTGCGTCCCCTAACATTTCATGGTCTTTAGGATAACCAACATACTAACCATCGCCGGTTTGCATAGTTATTTATTTATTTATTTATTTATGTTATACATCATATAGTTAACATTTCATGAATCCCAGCGAGGACGAATAGAAGGCTTGGTGGACCCGGGGCAGAGAGAGGTAATCGTCTACCGTGTACGCAGCTGTAATAGTTTTATTTTTTGCTACGCGGTACGCAGTCCCCTTAAATTTGAATAATTGAATTACAGAACTAAAGACCAAGGAAATGAAAAGCTCAATGGGAAATTTGGGGGCGTGGGGCTCGGGAGATGGGAAGGCGAGGAGCGGCTGGAGGTGCTTGATCGAATCAGGGATATTTCCAGCCACAATCGTAGCAAAATTCAGGCCAAAATCAGATGCTGCGCGTTCGTGGCCTCACGTCTATCTGCGGTGGCCGTGTGGAATTGCCACCCAGGACGTACAGGGTGGTTCAAAATTACGGAGACACGCTAAAAGGTTCACATCTAACGTTGGAAAACGAGTTGGCAATTCTGTTTCCAATGCGATATTTTTCACTCTACAATGAACAAAATCTACCATCACATCTCAGGATTTCTCATACCATCGGCGAGAAAACACATGAAGAATTCGAATTCGCCTGCTGTGGCGCGGAAATGCAGCCTTCCTAGATAATCTGCCCTTTCTAAAAGCGTTTGCTCTAAGGATTAAACAATTTTTATGAGAGTGAAGTCAGTTTTTGTCCCCGAATGAATATCATAACGAGAAATCTTCTCGAATGAGAACTGAAAATAAGATTTATGAGGAAGCGGACATGACTTCCTGTACAGAAACAGAGCAAAAACGTACTTTAGGGCTGTTTCTGGTTCTTTTTTTAACTATTTAGGGAGGAGACTAGAACTTATTAGGCTCATTAATTTATAATCTCAAAGTTCTGAGAAATATTTTCCTCATACCACATTTAATGATGGTGATAGGAATTGAAAACCACCCCCAGCCCACGCTGAATTTCGGTGTGTCCGCACGAAATTCTGGATCTCATAACCAAGGTAGGTGGCCATTCACAATGACTTTAACGTTTTCCTGTTTCCCACACCTTGTACTTTTCGATGTACTGCTTAGTGCGCCTTTTGTAAAATATTACACATTAGCACAACATGCGCGCCAACCCTACAGAAAAAATGTAATTGGGTGGTAAAACTAAGCTTGACTGACGGCATAGCTGTTCCTAAAAATCACAGTGTTAGGTGATGTTTTGAACGAACCTGTACAGCAAATGAACAGCAAAAGATTGGATGCAAAATGCCAAAACTCGAGATAAGTCGAAAAACGCGCATCGCGCCCTTGTCTCCGTAATTTTGGGCCACTCTGTACATGCCGTATTGAACGATCTAGATAGAAAATGCTTTGTAAATAGGAGCGTGCTTCTGACGCATGGATCAGTTCACATATGGATCATGGATGGAGAACTACTATATTCATACCACACGAGATACGTACATACGATAACTGGAATTGGATCACTTTTAGTGAACGCCGAACTATTGAGCAGAAATGAATGTTTGCCACGCTCAAGTGGCGCAAATTGAAGCCTCCATCAGTTCGCACCACACACCTCCTATTATCCATGAATGCCATGATTTACGGCAGTCGAAACAGCAGGCAGCGAAACTGAAAGGCGGATCAAACAATTGTTAATTGTGAAAGCTTTAAATACCGAGCAGAATCTCCCTATGTGACTCTGCGGTGTACAACTACTCCGACTTTCCCGAACTACTTTTCCTTAAACACATCCGCGACACTGCATAGTTTGAGCTTCCGAACTAATACGAATTTGTGCCTTATTTTTATGAGCGTTGCGGCTGCGAGGACATTTTTGGTGCACTGAAAATGGGTATGAAGTCTATTCTGCACGTTCAGGCCTTCTCGAAAAATTGCAGCATCCATACTGCAGAAAATAGTACGCCTACAATAGTCGTGTAAAAATGCATTACAGATAGAGGGAATGTCATTTCTTTGTTCAGCATGTCAAATAACCCTTCTGTGCGAAGTTTCACTAGATTATGGAAGAAAATACATCTGCAGTACTTATACATAGTGGACGCACGGTATCCGTATTGCACTCGCTACTATACAAATCCGTGATCAGCATGTGAAGTAACTCTAATAAGGAAAATCCGGAAAGAATTCCACGGAAGAAGGAGGAGTAAACACATTCGAACCACCGATGGGTCGTATGGTCAGTCATGTATCAAACGTTGGGTCTCTAAAAGATGTTTGTCTCACTATTGCAGTGTGGGGTTGTCTACATGTCTACTGTTTCACTCGAAGTCATGTTATTTTATTGCCTTTTCATGTCTACCTTAATTTTCTTAATAAATAAAACTTATAATAAAACACTATGACTTCTCAGGTATGCATTTTGGATAGGTCAAGATAACCTCACCCCGCACGAACGCCAACATTTTTTTTTTGGGGGGGGGGGGTAGAGGGAGAAGCGGAAAAAGGAGTGCAGCAATGCTTAAGACTATTGAAGAGTTGACTTCGTCATCAGATTGTTGGAAATAAACATTCAAAAGATCTCAATCAAATGAGGAATAGAAAGGCTCATCCCTGTGGAGTGATGCAGACGTTAAAAATATGAAATATTTAGCTGTTGACTCGAATATGGGAGTTCTAGGAACATGACACTCATAGAACTAGTAATAGCATTTATGCTTTCGAAACCCTAATCCGATTATTTCCCTTGCACTCCTGTTCCCCTCATTCGTTTGAAGCATGGGGTATACTCTGCTGGCTGCACTGTACGTACACCACCCCACATTGAAAAGGGCGCTCGTAAAAATAAAAAGTGTCCCATAATGATGTTTACACTATTTGAACTTCAATAACTAAAATGAAAGTGACAACAAAAGCGAACTTTTGAAAGGTCATTTACAGCTAGTTGCTCCACACTGTTTACATTATTGGGGTACTTAAGACATTTGGCACAGAAATGGCTGTTGTTAACGTGAACACAAGTTCGCTAGAAGATAGATTAGCCAGCCAGACAGTGTGGAATACCTATTCTGACATCGGAATTCGACTGCATTTCTACCTGGAAATAAATTTGAAGAATGTGCTGTATGATTCAAAATCATGGACAATTAATGCTATGAAAGAAGCGATCATAATGGCTTGTAATTCCATTCCCATGAAAGCAAGAGCAGAAGAACCCTATAGCGCTGCAGACAATGACTTGCTGCCAGCGGTGGTTACCTCGAACTCCTTTGACCCTGCGTTCAAGGACCCAAAAAAACTTATATTACTTATATTAGCCTCCGTTTATGTTGAAGCTAAAGAAGTGCAACCAGTGCAAACATCATTTCGGGACATCCTGTATATGTGCGCGACCAAACGAGCCTATCACACAGCTGACAATTCCAAATTCTTTATAGGGATTTCCACGAAGTCTGTGGCCGAAGTATCGTCTGCTGTCAGTGATGGACGGAGAAAGTGGGCGACAGGGAGGGGGAGGCGTGGAAAAAAGTGATCGCCGTGGGGGTTCAGATGGAAAATAAGAATAATAAAAATATTGGTTAAATTATTAAGTATTTAATGAAAAATGTTCCAAAATTTGATATTAAAAATAGATAATTGAAAGTACACCAGCACAAAGCTTTTATTTATTCTGTAACGACTTCTCAGGAATCTGGCGACCCGTTCCCTGAGGGGTGCGGGGGGAGGGCGGGGGGTCGCATAGCTCCACTGTTGCCCTCTGATGACAGAACGAACAGATGTGAAGAGAACACAGACAACGAGAAACACTCTGTTGCCCGCCCCTTTACCCCAGTCAACTCGCTCAGTGGATAGGGAGCGCAATGAAACCCTTGCGAGGTTTTTGCCTTTTCACGGAGGGGGAGGGCGTTTTCTGTTTTACTCTATATTCATAAGGTGCATACGTGAGCAAGGTTTATACGTACTTAATAACTACTTTACCCGGAATAAAAGTACCACTCTGAACCTACTGCTGTTTATAAAAATGTTTGTGGAGGTAATCTCCAATACATTGAGCTAGAGGATTTTTGGCGTTAATTAGAGATTGCACATGGAAAATATTGACAAACTTCAGCACAGCAAACCCAAAACGGAAGAAATTTATTTTTCTGGGGCAGATGTTAGTATTGCGAAATAGCAGAATGAAACGGCGTTCCTCGAAACACAGGTGTTGACAAATGCCTCTTATCGAATCGAGTGCCAGTTTCTCACAGTGAGTCAGCGTGTTTAATACCATGGGGCGAGCCGTTCGGAGGAGAATGTTTGGATAAGAAATTAAGAAAAAAAAACAATTGGAGATAAGAATAAATGTGGCAGGTCTGGTCATCAAGTCTTCAGAGAAGATACTTTAAGGAAGATAACGGCAAGAGAGATTCACTACTTGGCTTGGGAGGCACTACGAAATACGAGTATAATCGGTAATTGATTTTATTCATGTTCAAAAACTGTGCTACCTAATGGATGCCGCCTACTATTGGTGTGAAGTAACCGGTTCAGTTCAGACGTTTAAGTTGGCGTCGAAACATTAGCATTTGTAGTGAGGGATGGTCACAGGTGGATTAACTATCACTTCTTTTTCATATTTCGTCCTTTCATGCGTGTAACCACTTCATATGTATAGGCCAATTTACAATTGTAGGATTTTTGATTAATTAGTTTATAAGTTTTAAAATTTTTTATCAGATTGCAACAAATGAATGCGGGTAATTTTGTATGTGTGATGGGTGTACCAATCGTAGATAATCCGAGGTGAAGAGTAATTCCTGGTACAAACCAGGAAAAATAGGAGCTGGAACAAAAAGCAATGTGAATATGTCGGCAGGGCTTCAAACATTGAGGGATGAGGATGAGTTGAGTGAGCAAACAACTCTAAACCGTTACGATCAATGGAATCAAGCTAAAAAGGCTTACTTCGATCACCTTGATTTTCTTCGTTTCTGAATCCTGGAATTTAATGGTGGCATAACTATCAACGGCAACATTGACGAAATCTATTTGCGTAATTTTGAGGGTGCGTCGCTAGAATACGGTAGCAACTGTGCACATATTTGAAAGGACTTAATTAATACTTTCTAACGGTATCAAAACTTCCTTTTTTAGTCACCATTCAGATGCCTCTAGAAAACGTACGATAAGCGGGCGATGACAGCCGCGGACATGTCGCCTTTTTTTTACGCAGTCTGCGTGATATTGTGTTGAGTAGTATGTGTCACTCTCTGAGTAATTTATTTATCAAAAACGATATCATATTGTTTTTAACATCTATGTTCCACCATACTATAATACGAGAGGATCTGCGATGTTCAAGGGTGACGCATATGGTGGGGCTCTCTAGAAAACGAGGTTGCAATCTAACTAGGCAAATGGAGTTTGCCAACTGTATTGTGATACATATTGGGTTAGGGCATAAGTTCATGCTGTTTTTTTAAACTTGTTTTTTCACGATGATTTGAGCTTTCCTTGACTTGCCTTCATGGCCATTTCGTACCTCTTGATTCGCCCTTTGCAACTATTGCAACCTCGGTACTCAATTTTCGCTCTACCTTGTTTTCTACTGCATGAAATGTGACCGTCCAAGTCCATAAAATTGGACTCCTCCGCAACCGACCACTGTTCGACTTCAATCTTGAATCAAATGTGGCTCAATCGGCTAGATATCAGTGACGTTTATAGAGACACCTTTACTACAGGAAGGACAGCGCAGAAGAGGCATGCCCGGTTTTGACAGGACAATTTTGGCCTCGAAGTTGCTTCTCGTTCTTGACGCCCAATTTGTGGAACACAAGGGAGATAATCCGCTAAGGTTGCTTTAGATGAAAAGAATAATTACTACTGATGCTAACTCTCAACAATGTGTTAGTTCAGCTAACGCATTTCGTACAAAACCGCAAAATGCTCGATATGAAGTGATCGTCCACATAGGATATGCTCGATTTCTCTACGCAAATTTCACCAAAATGAATAGCAAAAATCTCGAATGTAAGGAGTTTTTACTACCGTTGACTCTTCAGGTCTAGTGCACTCGCACATAGCTTATTTTGTTCAGTTCCCTATTCATTTCATAAACTTTATCAAAAAGTTGCGGTTGTGGACTACAAACTGACAAGGGAAGTGCAGGAGGCTAACCCCGGGAATCGAAACGAAACACCCACTTTTGGTAACATTGTCTAAGGCTATGTTAATAAATGTACATCATTTTTGCCCAATGGTCCTGATGCGCGCAGGAGAGCGCGCCAAAGACTTTTCGGCGTCATTCATCTCCCACACGCCCTAGATCTTTGAAAAGGTCTTCTGGACTGAAACTTTGCATACGGGGGTTATTTGAGATGCTGAATACGAATATCATATCCATTTTGTACCGTAACGCTATTTTTGTAGGGTTACGGCAAGTGCACCACCCCATACTACTGTGCACCTACCGTAACCCTACAAAAATAGCCTTACGGTACAAAATGGAAATGATATTCGTATTCAGCACCTCAAATAACCTACATATGCAAAGTTTCAGTCAAATTTTTTCTTGAAGAGTTTGGGTTCATGATGGTTGAATAATTTTTTTTTCTAGTGCGTTGTCAATGGAGTCCTGGCTTGGATTCATGGAACTTTGGCCACGCAATCCACCAGGGGTTGGCGCGATTAACTGTCCCATGGATCATCGAACGTTTGCAGACGCATTTTTGAATAACCTGGTTCCGCCTGGTTACGCGACCATGAGTCCTTGCTCCAATCATGGCAGCCGCGATGAGGTGGCCGAGTGAGTAACGAATCGGACGAAGTTCCTGCAGTAATTCTTGTAACGGCGCACATATCTGATGTGTTTTAGTCATTAGAAATACTCTAAACAAGTTTAAAAGCCTCAAATTCAAAAATGCAAAATCGGTTCCGCGGACGGGATCCAAACCCTCGACACTCTGGCTGACAATCCGACACGCTACCCACTTGGCCACTCCGCCACGGGTGGCATGCCTGTGGCAATTGCTCATGATCGCATACCCAGCGGAGCAGGGTCGTTCACAATTGTGTTTCCAAACACTCTACAGTCCATGAGACAGCTAATTACAGTAATCTCAGTAAGTTTGAGCCGTCAACGTTGCATGAGTCGCCTGTAAAATGGACCCCTATGGCAGCGAAGAAGAAAAATCTTGGACGCGCTCTCCTGGGCGCATCCTGACCATTGGGGAAAAATAATATGTATGCATTATAATCACCCTAGACAAGGCTTCTGGAAATGTGTGGCTCGCTGGGATCCCCGGGGTTAGCCTCTTGCACTTCCCTTGTGAGTTGTCTCAAACAAAGCAATTTTTGGTGGAGATGGAGCCAACATGCTGCCCTGTCTCTGGTAATGTTGATAGAAGAGGGAGGGAGCTATGCAACCAATTTAGTGTGATTGACAGTGTTCGTGGAAATTAGTGGTTTCTATACCAATGAAAAATCACACAAATTTAGTCCCCAATAAATATATTCCACCCACATGTATATGTATATTGTCAACCAAAAGGGTTATAAACAGCGAAGTAATTCATACCGAAAATCAAAAGAGATTCTTGTGCAGTACGTTTTCCATTCCCCGGTAGACCTTGCACCAGTCCGCCTATTCTCTCTGTACTAGCTCTTGAACCGATTAGAAAACTAAGGTTACAACCACTAGGTTCAGAAAGTGTTATCGACTGCATAGGTCAGGATCAATGAGTTTGAATTCCACGTTTCTAGATAATTTGACATCCACATGTTACGCTGGTTCTTTATTATATTATGTATTGCCTACGTTTACACGACGAAACATGGCGCACCATTGTGGTGTAATAAATAAATAAATAAATAAATAAATAAACAAATAAATAGATTCCGATATTGCTGGGAATCATATCATGATAGTGGTCATCGGAATACGTTTTCTCATCCACTAGGCGCCCGTGGCGATGACGTCGATGGCTGAACCTCCAACTAAGATTGGAATGAACTCGTCGTTTCGCATAACAAACCCAGCGTACACACGGGGCTATGTATATGCATTTCATATAAGCGAAATATGCCTCGCTAACTCTATTCCTCCGCCTTTTATATATCCAGACAACTTTGTCACTGATTCTCCAGGAAATGGTATTGCCTGTCCTACCGAAAAAGTATAGCCAACGAAAATTCCCTTCAAATTTATCGCTCATGAACATTGAGCTCCCTCCATCTTGTTTTCGGTTGTCCGATTCATCTCTTCAATGGCTACGGTCGCTATTTTCTAGTTCTTTTTGCCCATATGTTCCCTCCCTTATTAGCTACTTTCCTGGCGCTAGCCCATTTTCACTTGATTGCTTGATATATTATTTGTGGTAAGTTTGCTGTACATATTCTTCGAGCAACTATCAGTGGAACAATGAAGAAGTACGATACTAGAATCTTTCATATCAACCTCCGCTTTTTCATAGCTTTGTAACTAATTAACCGTTCGTAACTTCTTCATAGGTTTTTTCCTCGTAACCCAGGTCTCACTGCCATGGATGATTGATGGTTCCACAAGTTAGGCAGTGTCGCCGTCTGAACTTGTAGGGACTAGCTTGTTGGTGAAGCAGTTCAGTTAAACACGTTTTACCTGGACCGACTTTCATCTCTACGGTTGACTCAGCTCAGGTGGAGCCGGAACTACTCTGAACTATGACGTGTGGATCCTCCAAATTCGAAAAAAAACGAAGTACGTGATACGAAAAATAATCATTTTTCTGCCCTCCATATGGAAAGTGCTTAAAAAAGGCTTCCCGAGCAAAGTCCATATACAGGGAACTCCAAACTGGAGTGTGCAAGGGGAGGGGGGACGCAGCGCAGCATGGCACTCGCGTTCTCTGCTGCAGAAGCAGACATCCAGAGCCACACGCAGAACCTCCTGTGTCTCTGCATAAGAGAGCCGTGTCGTGGTCCCGTCCTTTGCATACGGCCCTCTGGAGTTCCCTGTGTGTGTGTGTGTGTGTGTGTGTGTGTGTGTGTGTGTGTGTGTGTGTGTGTGTGTGTGTGTGTGTGTGTGTGTGTGTGTGTGTGTGTGTGTGTGTGTGTGTGTGTGTGTGTGTGTGTGTGTGTGTGTGTGTGTGTGTGTGTGTGTGTGTGTGTGTGTGTGTGTGTGTGTGTGTGTGTGTGTGTGTGTGTGTGTGTGTGTGTGTGTGTGTGTGTGTGTGTGTGTGTGTGTGTGTGTGTGTGTGTGTGTGTGTGTGTGTGTGTGTGTGTGTGTGTGTGTGTGTGTGTGTGTGTGTGTGTGTGTGTGTGTGTGTGTGTGTGTGTGTGTGTGTGTGTGTGTGTGTGTGTGTGTGTGTGTGTGTGTGTGTGTGTGTGTGTGTGTGTGTGTGTGTGTGTGTGTGTGTGTGTGTGTGTGTGTGTGTGTGTGTGTGTGTGTGTGTGTGTGTGTGTGTGTGTGTGTGTGTGTGTGTGTGTGTGTGTGTGTGTGTGTGTGTGTGTGTGTGTGTGTGTGTGTGTGTGTGTGTGTGTGTGTGTGTGTGTGTGTGTGTGTGTGTGTGTGTGTGTGTGTGTGTGTGTGTGTGTGTGTGTGTGTGTGTGTGTGTGTGTGTGTGTGTGTGTGTGTGTGTGTGTGTGTGTGTGTGTGTGTGTGTGTGTGTGTGTGTGTGTGTTTTGTCTCGGAGCTCTCTCATTTCCAAAGCTCAACTGAACGAAACAAATCCTCATGAGGTCACATAATGATTGGCGCTTTGCATGCTTAACTATAGGACTCCACCCCTTGATATCCACAACGACTTTTGTTGCCTTGTTGCAAAAACTCACTCTCGATGTTAGTTGTATGTAGGCATGTATAAATCCAAAATGGGTGCCATTGCTAATCAAAACTGCTAATTGTGGAGCGAAAACAAAGCGGTTGGCCAATGCTACCCAACCGATCCAAAGTTCTTACTTCCTTAAGTACTTGTCGGAACAGATTCATTATTTTCAACTCTCACTGCCCATTTTTTACTAAACTTGAACACTTTTCAATGACTTGGGCAGGTGACCTTCATAAGTGAACAAGAAGGTCGAGAAAATTTTCGCTTAATACGTCTAACGAAATCAACATCAAATTGAAAACTTTTATTTACATATCCATGCATCGACAAGGTTGAAAATACATATTTTCAATAAATATGTGGAAATGGTTGAACCAACGCGAACAAAATCAGTGAAAGAGCGGTAATTCAACAGAGAATGTACAATTCGTACCCTACGCACAGCGCATTCGCTAGAGTAGTCGCAAGACGCCAACAAGAGAAATACTGTTCATCCCATAGATCGCGGCAGAATAAAGTGCTCAAGGAAACAATGTGTGAATCATAATCGAAGGAACGATAATAACGGCATCTTGAGCGGAGTGAATATGTTCATTGGATACCATGTTGTGCCGAGTTTGTGTCATAAAACTCTTTGCATAGCGACACAAATGAGTGTAACGAGCAGGGGCACCAACGAATTGGACGAGCTGCGTTGCGCCTCTGCTTCTGAAAATTAACTGTTTCATACACTATTTCTTTCACATATTTAGTCTGACCTCTTCAGGATTTCGTGGAACCCTCGCGTCTTTGCGCTATGTGTATTGCACGTCAAGAAATATGAGATCTCTCCAATTTACTCTGGCACTGCTTTGAAAGATCGAAATAACAAAGTGACTTGAGGACAACGAGAAATAGGACTCGAAAATCATTAACCGGGCAATCCAGTTATGGTTAGCAAGGTTAGATACACCTCATCATTGAGACTACCCAGGGTAAGCGTGTTGATGCCCCTCTTGACAATGGGTAAGTTTGCGTGGTGCTAACACGTTGACCCTAGGTAATCGGAATGACGCATGCGGCCCCAGACCATGAAGTGATGGGAGACGCAGGCAGTGAAGATTGGTCTGCTAACCTGGTTTCGCTCGGTTATGCGCCTGGGAGTCTAGGGCCAATGCGTCATTGAGATTACCCATAAACATGTCAACTAACCCGAAATTACTTTTTACCTAGCACTCATCAAACTGTTTACCCATACGTCACGTTTTCTATACCCAATTGCTACCTATGTTTAATCGTCTACATGACTATGAGGTTACCAATTCTTCCAATGATGTAACCTTATCCGAAGAGACTGTTACGTTTCCTAGTGAACGATCGGCTGACATCCACTAATCCTAAAGAGAACTACAGTTGAGTGGGATGTCGTGTACACAGCCCTGAACAACTCGGAACAGAGTAATCTAGGCTCTAGGGCATACTTCACAGCGACGTTGTCGTTACTAACATTCAGCCTCAATCATTTTTAGAACTGCTCCTATATTATCACCCTATCCGCTGCAAATCGTGACATAAGATATATGACACATTTTGTTTTAATCAGCGACGGTGTCGATTCGAAGGGCTTAGTCCTAAGGGCTGCACCAACGAAAGTCTTGGCTTCAGCGATTCAAATTTGAACATGGACTCGCGGCTAGGGTGAGAACAGATGCAGTGAATTCCGTCGGAAGTTTTGAAAAAAAAAACAGTTCCGGATGCTCTTATTACGGTAGTTTAGGAAGGAATGGCAGGGGAGAGCAGGCAGGAAATGGAAGGATTTAATAGTAAGGCCATTTTATTTGATTTTACTACATGCTTTATGTTTTTCTGGATCTGGGCTGCGCCAGAGGTTATTCCTAATCATTACGCGCGCCTAACGCACCCTCCTATTGTAAATTGCGCTGACGAAGGTAAATGTTATCACAAGGATTTTTATCATGAGAAACTTGGTGGGACTTCGAAACTTCCATTCAGGCTATGATTCCTTTAGAAACATATAGATGGAAATTCCAGTTGGTGTTAGCATCAAATAAAAATTTTCGTATGCATTAGCTAGCGATTAGAGCCACCTGTCAACTGCCGATTATATGCGTAAAAAAGAGAACCAAGAACTTTGCGGGTAGATATGGTTGAAACTGCACTATAATACATGTTCCAGGCGTTTCGCTCATCTCTTACGGAACATATATAGTAGAAAGAAGGAAATCCCTGACAACTCTCTGGAAAACCCAATCTCAAGCATTTTTTCCGCGAGGTAAAGATTACGTTACGCACCAATCCTTTCAAATTGCGAGCGATCGTCTTTCATGCCCCCGTGTTCTCAAAAAATCTAACTAGGCACGTTTTCGCAATGAATGTTTAACGCTAAGCACACGAAGGTCTTCTACCTTCGCGAAATGTTGAAGTTCTACTGCAAAAGCGAAGTTCCATGCGGTTTTCGGATCCCTCATGGATAATCAACTTTCACATCAAACCAGAAGAAAACGTACTGTTGACGTGGACTATCTGGCTGGCTCGCTGGTGCTTGCTCTCGCACGCGTAGTTACCATCGTCCTCCATTGTCGCTTCTCGAATTCGCACCGTATGCACGATAATGCCCGCCGAGCGCTTCACTTTCCAGATATACTCTGAAAAGCATAACAATTTTCTAACTCACAGACAAGATTCTATCGTTCATCAACAATAAATCATATGAATAATCTGGGAATCATCGATGGCGTAAGGAGTCTATCGGATTCTTCATTAAACAGAGACTTGTAATGTGCTGATGTGATCAAGGGTGTTTAAAGAATTAGGAGTAAGCCGTTAGCCGTTACGAAATCCCAGATATGAAGCTGTCCTCAGAAAGTAGAACTCCTAGACCAGAGACAGGTAAGAACTAGAAACCAGACATTTCTAGTTTCTTCAAGTAATGTACATATGTCGAAATGGAGACAAACGGAATCTCACCAAGTCACTAGTGATAATTAATTTAGTAATTAAACGGTAGTTTTTGACTGAATAAAAAATCTCTTTACATCCACATATGTCAGGCTCCATTTTGCTTCATTAAAGGAAGTTTATGATGGTGTCAATTAAAACGAATTTATTCTGAAGAGATGTCGAAAATACCTAGGTGGGCATCTTTGAAATTATCCAGGGTAACGTGCTGTCATCCATCAAATTCACCCGTCGTTATCACGAGGATATCAACACGTTTACCCCAGGTAATCTTTAGTGATGCATCCAAGCCCTGGGTCATCATGCATCACTGAGATCACCTAAGGTAAGCATGTTAACTTCCAGATTGATGGTAGGTGAAGTCCGGGGTTTTGACACGCTTAGTCTGGGTAACCTCGATGATGCATGCCGGCCAGGCCCTCGTCAAGTACGTATTTGTAAAGTCACGCGGCGACATGAGCAATTATGTACAGGTGAAAGAGTTCCAAATGCTTCAATGTATTTAGCTCGACACCAGAAATGTTCAGATATCTCTAGGAAAACTGCTTAGTTCACGTGCAGTTCTTAATTGTTGGCAATACCACTTTCCACCTCAGAAGAACCTCGATCATGAAGATACAGTGTAGTTCAAAGGAATCATAGTGATAAAATAATCAAATCTGGAAAGGGTTTCTCCCAAATTTGAGAAGATCCTTCATCCGGATGTGTAGAAGAATGTTGGTTTGAAAAATGCTGAAAAAACGAGCTACTAGAGTAAATCATTTGTTCGGTCTTGTTAATAAGTGCGATAAATCCAATAGTTCAAAAGTTCGAACTACGTATACACGTTATTATTCAAACCATTCAGATTTTGAATTCAATATTTGAAATTCATTTACATGTTTGTCTACTCGTACCTGATGTGCGCCCACAAGATTATTCACTGAGACTTCTTAATTCTCGAAAAATTCGAAGTTCTGATCGCGACGTCATTTTTGCTAGATTTAAGACGTTCCAGCATATCCGTTCTTAGGAAAGGAAATGCTGCTACATCCGGAACATCAATATTTGGTTATGCAAAAGTTTAATTCAATAAAGTTGAGGGATAGGACAGACACGTGCTGAGTTGCAAAAGCATAATTTGCGAGAGTAGAAAGTGCGTTTTTGAGTTCATCCTGAAAATAACTTGTAGGTGAACTGGCTGTTTTTCGGGTAGCTGGTAAAAAAAGTTACAATTGTAAATTACAAGCCAGTAAGTTTTGACTGTCTCACGCTTTGATGATCTTCAAACTTCAAGCAGATTTCAGTGTTGGAGGAAATGCAAGAAATCTCTCAGAAGCGATTAGAGAAATGCAGTATGAAAACACCATCATTGCATATTCTACATCTGTTTTTGCAACTTCTGTTTTTCCTGGAAGCATTCTTAACAAGACGGGAAACTAACTCAGTTGCATTTTGGGATCCCAAGAATACAATTTTCTATCATAACTCCAAATATGTACACGCTGAAGGAATTTTAATACAAGTAAAACAGTTACGCCTACATATATTATGCTCACCTGGCTTAGGATTCTGAATTGCAATATTTACTAGGTATTTTATGGATATTAATCGAAAAATTCAACGCTTGCAGCTGAGAGCTTGTTCCCTATCTCCTCCCGAAGACTTCATGAGAGTCGTCGCCATTGAAGTTATCCCATTACCTCTCATCCCCTCCTCACGCGCCGGTTATCCTCAATTGCCCCCGAACGCCACGCAAATCTCGTTATGCAAATTTCGAATTTCGCGCTCCTACCCCCGCGGAACGAAGAACTCAGCTATTCGAACGCTGCTCACGAGAGAAATGAGTGACTTACTGTTAGTGTCGTTCAGATTCATTTCTTTGCCGTCTCTCGTCCAAATGACCTCATCATCTACAGGTTCGCTGCCAACGGAGACAGTGCAGTTCAGGAGGACCTCGTCGCCGGCCATGTTCGCCATTAATCGAGTGGCTCGTTCTGAAATAGGAGCTCCGATGAGAGAAACACTCTCTACGAGCTGATGGCTATAACCAGAACTACTGTCTTTGAACGAGGGAAAATACCTTCATTCTAGAGCTGAAACCTTCATTCTAGAGCTGAAACCAACCCAGCAGTGTTCCCCTGCCAAATTTTCCACTGCAGTATACTGGCAGACGGACAAATAATAGAAGAAAGAGCATGGTTAGATTTGGTTTGGTCCGAGGTCGAAACGCCGTTCAAAAAGGGCTGGCCGGCGTTCCCATGGGATGGACCTCCCACAGTAGGAATTGCACTGCGAGTGCACATGTTGATGTAGTTGAAGGTCATTTTTCCCCAAAACAAACAAGCACATTTGGCTTCAAATTGAGAGAGGACGCAATACCAAGTGGGACCAGGAACCCTTCTGCCTGGGATGATCGATTGCCGTGTTTTTAAGGCCATTCAAGTATTCAGGACATCTCTTGGTTCATTTACTTGTAGATGATTATTTCATTTGAAATTTTTTGACATCTACTCGTAAGTCGCTGAAGGAAGAGGGGAATACTTCGCTCAATCAATAACCAAAAACATGTATAGTCTGTTCTATTAGGAAAGATTGTGGGAAAGACGTCAGAGAAAAAGGATGCTGAAAATGCGCTGGGATACAAAAGTATAAAAAGAAGAAAAAAGGCTATCATGGATGCCCACTGACGTCGAATTTGGAACAGACTATCAACAAAATGAACTGCTGCCAAAAGAGGAACGTACGAAAGAAACTCAGCAAAAAAATGGGCCATTAATTAGTAGAAAATGGTAAGGCTAAAAACTCACGTCGATTAGGCACGGCTGGTGTGGCTGGCTCTGAAAAAAAAAGACAAATTAGGAGGAATACTTCGTCTTTTCAGCAAATTGATTCGTGTACATTCTCCACCACGACAAAGTGGCACCTACTTCAAAGCGCTTCTCTCACTACACTTTATCCAAAGACATGAAGGCAGCACTTAGATATAGAACCTAGGATTTTTCATGTAGCCTTAGAATAGACGCTTCGAGCTTCAGGATAGCTGTGAATTCCAGCACTAGAGAGGCTCACTGCATGTGATTTTCATGAAACTACAATACTGCTCCTAATCCCTGCAAAAAGGACGCGCGCGACTCATTGATACTAATACTCAAAGCATCTCCCCTTCGTAATCTTCTTAGAAATAAGGATATCCAATTTTTTCTTAACATATGGATTCTCTTTTCACAACGGATCGGATGATTCATGAATTTTTCAAAATTGTTTTTTATACCAGTCAAAATTATCATTACAAATTTAAGCAGACTTCTTTGCACCTGACCACCTTAATCCACAGTGATAAAAATACCTCATTTTTAATGGTGTTTTATGCAGAGTAAAAAGCACGATGTTGGAAATTTTACTGATCATAAGATTCGCCATGAAATGCACGATTTGGCTTTTCAAGAAAAATTGGAATTGGTTTCATTTTAAGGTGTTATGAAAAAGCGACGCTTTACGACGGTTAAACGCGTCGCACACGTCCTTTTTGCAAAGATTAGGAGCAGTATTGTAAATCTGCTGGAAGTGATTCCGGTCGAGAAGCAGCGGGAGTATGCGTCATTGAGATTATAGAAGTGAAAGTATTAAGTAACACCTCCAAATTCACCCGTCGTTCACAGTAAGGTCAATGCGTTTACCCAAGGTAATTTCAATGATGCACTTAAGACAAGAAGTCACAGGTTGATGTTCTGTTAACATTTTGCTATATTGGGCACATTATTTGAAAACCTTAACTTTCACTGTTTGTTAGTGTAAACAAAGCTCGATAATGAAACAGAATTCGAGAAAACAGGAAAAGAATCCAAAGAATAGAGCCTTCTGCCAACCGCAGATATGATTCTGCCAATCGCAGATATGAGAACAACGAGAGACCAAAGAAAAGAGTAAATCAAGGATTTACGCCTCTCCCCTGACCTCGAGCTTACATGTACTATTTGTTGATCCACCCTTCAATTTCGCTTGGCTCTGTTTTCAAAATTTTCTACAATTAAGTAGGAAGAACACTCTTGGGTACGCTATGAATAGATGGTCCAAAATTGGGGAGTGCTTCAGAACTGACAAACCTAAAACATCGCATATTATACGCATATCTATTTCTATCGCACGCTAAAATTTTTAGTGCTGCACAAGGTCCCGGTATCAGATTCTGCGGACGCATACAAAACCAGCTCGAAAGAGTTTTTCTGCATGGAAAATCATCGCAAAAAAGATGAGTGGCAGGTCTCCTTTGAACCGTTTATGGCATCCATGAAAGGAGCACTAAAGTTCATATATATATCCATTCGATTCTTCTGCACAGCCAGGTCCTAATCGACGGAACCCGCGAAGAGGATTTTGACAGTAGGCATGGGTATATGTATAAGAAGGGAGATGAAAACCAAGATTGATGAGGTACTGAGGAAAATACGCACAGGAAAACCGCGAAGAATTCAAGGATGACTCACTTTGCACATCCAAGTAAACCGCGTATATCGTGCTCAACGGCTCTGTGTTCACCTCACACAGGTAGCAGCCCGTATCGCTGAGGTCGGCTCTTCTTAAAAAGTACAATTTGAAACGTCTAATAAAAAATAATGAGGAACTAAAGTGACAGACACATTGCAAGAAATTGCTTCTTGTCCTGAATTCTTTCAGAGCTTTCTCGGGCTACTCATCTCTTTTTTTTCAATTTTTGGCACTAGATATGTTGCAATGGTACAGATGAATGAGGTTGTATTTTATGGCGCGATTTTTTGACGGGAGGACTTTCCAACCTAGAATTTTGTCCGAAAAAGCAGATAGAAACTTTTTTGGTTTCACACTCACCAAAGCGGAAAAAGCGGTCTTACCTCCACATCGCCTTTTATTGAAGAAAAAAAAAACCCACGCAAAAACACAACACTCTTGAAACTTCTGCCCTTCGTACCATCAATTTAGTTTTTTTTTTCGCCATGATAGCTTAGGATGGCATCCGCTGACCCCCACAGAGAGGAGCTTTTGTGTCCAACAATGGGATGATGCCTCGAATACTCGCGCGCATGTGATTGAAAAAGCGCGCAAATATCAAAAAGCATGGAAAGGACAATTTTTTTGTGTCGAGCAATTGCATGATCTTTGTTGTTAGAATTTCACAGCGTTCAACTTCGATGGACGATTTTATGGCGACGACCACAACCTTTCGATTACTCAAGATTAATGAAACTATAGCGCTTCCAGGCAGAGTTACATTTAAGAATATGTAGCATCTTATTTCTGACTTAGACCACGACACTCTTGATTTTAATGGAGAGAAAACTCGTCCGTGAATCAGTGGTCTTCTTGATGAAAGATAACGTTGTCGCTTAGACTTCAGTTTCACCACTATGCTGAGTGAAATTCGGTGAAAAGTGGAAATGAAAAAAAAAACTATCTGAATCGATGAACAAGCACATCCACATAATGGGTTGGGCAATAACTTCGTGCAGTTTTTCAGGGGCACTGGATATCTTTTTGCGAGCTGAATTAGGTGGACTTGGATATTGCTGAGATTAAACATTCTTAGTGGTTCTTCTCTACATTTAGATCAAAACCTAGCCGATAGACGTTCCGTTGTTCCTAAAACTCTATATTCAGGGAAGGGACTCCAGGGCAGAAATAATCTCCCTGAGGCGGGAATCCATTTCTTCAATGTCCTTTCCAAAGAATTTGCTTCTCTCTAGATGACATTGATATATGTTGCCTGTTGAGCTGAATCCGCTCCATGATAGAAGTAGAACAGTAGGTGTTGTCGGACCTTGCCGTTCTAGTTGAATTGGAGCTTCACACCTCAGGCGACAGAAAATGAAGTGTGGCGAGAGATGGGGAAACCGTCCAGACTATTTGTAACGAGTAAGCCAAGAGCTACACAATTGTTTCTGACACGCAATCGAGCAATGTTTGATTTCAGGTAAAAAATCAAGATGAAAAAAACCGCACGAACTTGTATTGCCCAACCCAATACATGAATGAACGACAAAAAAAAACATAAAAAATAAAAATACAGAAATCAACGATAAAAAAGTTCTTTCTTGCTTCACTCTTTCTCTAATCCCACCACCAATCACTGTATAAATGCAACAACGAAGTTGCAGAAACCAGCTTTTCGCGAAATTTCCAGTGAAGGCTGTACGACCATCACAGGTTGTATTCCAGCATGGCTGCCTTCAGCTTCTAAGACCTACACATTTCAACAAACGAATTTGGTTAGACTTGAACCATTTAAAGAGGCCTAAATAAAGTTACTTAAATTCGTGCAAATTTGGGGAGGATCCAATAGATAAGGATGAAGTTTGCTCAAGAATAAATAGGCGAAATTCAGGATGCGCAGGAAATTCATGACGATTTCCACGACGCTCGCCATCCATCGTCATTTCTAGTGCGCGTATAATGGTTCATCGTTATCTCTAATGGATTTCGGTATCTCAGTCAATGAGCTTGCTGGTCGAGAGGTGAGTAAGCGTTGCAGGAATCAGCAAGGCTCATCCTACAGCACTATGTATGTAAAAAATGTTCGTAATCCAATTAGGAAGGTAAGATGAGGGCCATCTCGGTGTTTCTTACTGATGAGCCAAAAATGCTTTCACTCCTACTTATTTTATTGTGTTGCTAATCTCGCTCTAACTGTTGGTGTTACATGATGTTTTTTTTATTCGTCTTTCTGATCCTGACTCATACTCTTTGCATTGTATTCGGTGGTACACCCTCATGGTGTATTAGATAAACAAATAAATAAATAAATGTACATCTTGAAGTTGGCCTTGTTGGATGTGACAGAGCCTATACCCGAAGGCTGACTGAAACCAAAGCTCGTTATTGCTTTTTCTTTGATTTTCTCCTATCTCACCTTAACTGGCTCAGTTCGTTGTCCTTGTTGTTCCTGAATAATATATTCATCTGCAGTCTGACCTCTACCATCTCATCATGTATGCATGTTTGTTTTCATGTCTCGGAATATTTGACTTATGAAGATGAATTGTTGCTTTGGGTTTTCTTTCAGTAGCAACCAATAATTTCTTACCCCGTAGAGGGAAATGTTAGCAAATTCGTATGCTTGAGACTGTTCCAGAAAACCTGTAAAAATCTTAATCTTTAGAAGCCACAAACACATAAGATCTCACGTACTGGTCTCCACCCACCCCTGTTTATTGACGGCCGAAGGCAAACATTTCCAATCCCTCAAAAATAGCTCTTTTTCTTAAAATCATAGAAGATTTCCGTTCATAACAGAACCAATGAGAACGCTAAAACCCAAGCAATCGAACCCTGCATCGCTAGGCAGAAGATTTGGCAAGTCGGTGCCCTCCGAGTGCTCTTTGCAGGGAGAAGAGAAGCCACACACGATTACATTCCTAATCACATCACCGTCGTCGGCACAGCCCAATCACAACGACGAGGCCCCTCGCTAGTCCAATTCCGCACTCATCATTAAACACCTGCCAACTTGCTCTGTCTGAAGGGGATCGTCAAGTGGTAAGGGGATGATTGGCGGCTGTGACGGGGTCATAATATGGTTCAAAATTTCGCTATCAAGTGGTGAAACACTGCAAAAATTAGGTAAAAATATCGCGCATTCAAAAATAACGTTGTAAGATCTGCCGAGAACGAATTGTTACGGGAGAAAATGATCGAACTTACTAAAATATAGTAGTTTATGTGAGAATTATGTTCTTCACCTTTCGAGTTCTAGTGAAAGTAGTGGAAGTGGAGCTTCTAATCAATCAGGTACCGCATGCATCATTGAGATTACCCTGGGTCAACGCATTAATTTTATCCATAGTTAAGCCACCGTTAGGCGTCATCACGTTTACCCTGGGTAATTTCAATTGTGCATCTTGGCCCAGAAAGCCGTCATTTGATTTATGTAGACTATTTGGTTCTTGTGATGCTCGGGAGATGCAATTGCGCTTTTTTTATCGGCACCTTGGATATTACCCAGGTTCACCGAGAAGATATAGGGGACTTGTGGACATGAGCTCGTATGCATCTTTAAAATTACCAGGGGTAAATGGGTCATCAATCCGCAAATTTGCACATCGTTAACACGGACGTCAACACGATTACCTTGGATAATCTCAATGATAGTTCCAATCCAGGGTCCTGCGATTCTTTAAAATACATAAACGAAACCAGAGTTTCATGGATCCCAACACAGAAGTCATCCTAATTTCTCCCCGATTCCTCCCATTCGACTTGTCTTTCCCTTCTCCCTTCACGGGTTCCGCTTTTTGAAATGGATATTTTGAAGACCCTTCAGAAATGCGAGTATAAGTGCTACCATGGTACCACAACTTATCCCTCACTCTGGTTTCAAGGGCTATTATCTTATTCATAGTATTGCGCCTGCAATAAAACGCCTTGTGGACAGCTAGTGTTGGAGGTGTTATGGATGACGAATGCCCTTTCATCGGCCATTCCCTAATTCGCCTTTGTTCTCCAGCTTTTGCCCAAATATGTGAATTAACCACCTCTCATTTGGTTGGATGCGTCGCCAGGGGTTTCCGGAATATTTACCCCTTGAATTAATTATACACCGTTGGAAAGTGGCAGTTGTCCTAGTGCTGAATTCAAATCTTAAAATATTTAGCCTCAAAAAAGGTTTTGCATTAAATTGCAGCAATAAAGGGTCGAATAGTCCATTTAACAGAAAGTACAACAACTGACATGTTTTGCCTGCATATGGTAAAACTGCGTTTCAACCCAGTAAACCACGCTCAAACAACTTTTTTGTCCCAAAAATTCACTGTCAATTACCTCTACTCACAAAAGATAACCCAGAAAAACTTTTGCTCCGAGCCCATTCATGCAGAACATTCGCATATTAGCCGATGGAAAACATTGTAATCCAGGCGACATGTCCCCTCATGCTCCGTCAACCCCTAATTTGCATGTTTGACTGGCTGTTATGTGCTGTATGCGCCTCGCAACCTGGCCCATAGATCCCATTAGCGTCAGCCCCTCGATTTACACCGGCAGGCAGGCAGGCCGGAACCACAAATCGTCCATGTTAACGGCTGGCAACGCATGCTAGTGCAAATACGGCCACCAGATTCGTTTCCGAGTTTTTCTGAGGATTTGGAGCCTCCAGATCCATGGACGCTTGAAATAAGAAGGAAAGAAAGGCAATTGGGAAAATTTTTCTGACAGCTTGTGGAAGTCATTCTCTTCACGCATGCGCAACGCTCGTAGATTTTAGCCACTCAATTCTTTTAGGTTTGTTCTCAAATTCAGAAATTGCTCCGAAATAGGTTTTAAAATGACTAGAAAGCCATCAGAGGAGAAGATTAAGGAAGCATACGTGTATAGCAACAAAAAACTGGAATGGTGGCTCAATCGACGCCGATTAGCCTTCAAGAGAAGTTCTCCTTAATGGTCTCCGGCCCACATATCTGCGCGCTTTTATAAGCACGCACTCCTTTTTTGACGACATCCTTCGCGTGCGCTTATTGAGGAAGTGCACTGAGAACCATGAGTTCAGATAGAAATATCAGAAGAAAAATACTTTCCTCAGGTCGGGTCGAAGACCAAACGTTCAAGATTTTGCTTTTGTTATCCTACGAGCAGAGCACACAATCGATAGTTTGCTACTAATAACGTCTACGAAACATCTACAAAAGCTTGATCGGTCAAACTGGAGGTTTTGGAAAGAAAAAGTGTGAGATAGAGAAAAGATATGAAACAAATGACAAAAAAGAGAGAGAAGAAGAAAAAAAAATTAGATAGAAATAAATGCACCAGCTTCGAATTTCACTGTCTCTTGACAGCGTTGAGGTAAACAAGCACTAAAGTGCCCATGAGGGTGACTAACTGAATGAATGAAAGAAAGAAGGAAAGAAAGAAAGAAAGAAAGAAACAATGAATGAATTAGTGAATGAATGAATGAATGAATGAATGAGTGAGTGAATGAATAAATCAATGAGTGAGTGAATGAATGAATGATTGAAAAATGAAAGAAAGAATGAATGAATAAGTGAATGAATGAGCAAAGGAATGAAAATATTCTAGTAAACATTCTACCAACCCTAGCCTATGTGAACCCTCACTACATGCCTTCTATAGCTACATTTATAGTCTCGTCGGAGTCCGATCCGGTCGAATACAAAAGATACGTACTGATCTCCGTTATCCGACCGGGTCAGACTCCGATGAGACTATAAATGTAGCTTATCAAATGTAAGACGTGATTCTCCTTTTTTTCAATTATTTCTGGTAAAAACCATTCATAGAACAGTTTCGAAGTTAAACAACACCCGACATATCATTTTCTATGGGAACTTTCATAGATTATCGTATTCTACTAACTAAGATTATGAAGATCTATTTACAAGCGCACCTCTGGGTCCATGAGGTCTTTAATAGCTCCTTACCCGTCCACTTTAACAAATTGGCACAAAGAACCAAACGCAAAAAGCAGACGTACCTTAATATCAGAATCCAATCAGTGTCGGACTTCCTAGACACTTGGAATCGTGGATCAGAGGTGAACGAATGCTGGCCAGCAGTGAGCAGCGCTTGATCTGATGAGCGGGTCCAAGCCACCTGAATATCAGATTCTTCTGGTAGTTTGCCAGAATCAGGTCGGAATCAGATTTTCTTTCTATTTGAAAACGACAGGGACTCATCGATTTCGTTGTATGCTAACTTGACGTACTAAGAAACAAAGTTTCCTGCAAGCACTCTAGAGTAACTTTTTTTTAGTTCAATGTCGAGCTGTTTCTAACCTTCAGTTCCAGTTCCTTCTTGGCTTAGCCCTTACTAACAACTTCCCGTGGAGGTGCTGCTACTCTTAGTTGTGTTTTGTTCATTTTACTCTTGATGTATTCTTTGGCCTGCCCTCGAGGCGCAATTAAATAAATAAATAAAAGTAAAAAGAACTCTCATAAATTTTTGTTGATACATAGTTTATTTTTATACTTTTGTTAATGCATACCAGCCCAGGTAAGGTGCAGTTCCCCTCGATGTACCTGCACAGCGTGGAAGTTCATCTTGCGCTTCACTGCGCTTCTCATTACCTCAATTGTTCCTCCAGCGAATTGTGCGCTCATCTGACTGCACAGCGAACTGCAAGCCTGGCACAGCGGATTCGAAGGTACTCATGTCATTCATTAGTAATTAGCTCAATCAACTCCTCGATGCAGGGGAAAGCAAAAGTTCAACAGCCGCTTGTGGTCGTTGAGCAAGGCGCTAAGTAAGGAGATCGAATACGCAGATTTTTCTCGGTGCTCGAACAGAGGATAATGTGTGGCTTATTCTGATTTTCATTCTGAATAGGCACAGGGGAACTAACTGATTGGCTCAAATCTTTTGGATTCAATTAGGCCTCTGTTGGAGAAAATCGTCTCCTTCAATTTTGAAACGACATAGTTCTTCATGCAAATGTGAGACACGCGCGTCACACAACGAATTACCCTCCAGACAAAGGGTCAGCTTATCCGAGTGATCTCTTCCATCTAGCGATGAAACTTGAAGGTGAATATTGTACATATATGCATTTCTCAGAAAATCTATCCTGATCGAACAGGAGGGCTGCAACTTTCCTGGGAACGTAAGTGAATCCTGCTGTGTGGGTATCTGGGAACTATTCCCAGATACCCACACAGCAGGATTCACTTACGTTCAGCAGCAGAACGACTGGCAGGTAAATCAATAAAAAACCAAAATCACTCTCAGGGCAGTGAATTGAAGAGCTCATACAATTCGCGCTGTCTATACGTAATTAGAGTTTAAGATAGGGTCTTTGCATTGCTTCATTAAGTGAAATTGTGTGCAGAACATCTAAAAATGAAAAAAATCTGAAGATCATTGAAATTGAAAAGGATTGAAAAAGTTATCTCCAGAAGAGGTGAAGAACTTGAATAAGTTGAGCACAGCCATTTCCATTAGGTTCGTCTGGAAGTCTAACACCAAGCTTTACACTTTTTTCAAACAATCACAACAGTAATGGTTATGGATGAATCCTTGTCTGCCAATTTTTACTGAGAAGTAGTGTGACATTATACCTCATTCTTTTGCCAAAGAATTTCAATTCAAAACCAAGACACTCTGAATCGAGAAACAAATGTTGGTGCAAGACTTTTAGGCAAACCTAATTGTATCTAGGATAGTAGTCCGAAGCCTCTGTTTACAGTACAACAACTCTTTGAAGCTATAACATCTCTGTAATATAATTTCAGGGTCAAGCAAGACCCAAGCGTCGCAAAAGATTACGGAATTTAGTGTAGTAACTGTAGTGGTAGTAGTTGAAATGGTAATTTATTTAGTTATTCGAGCGTCTAAGGAACACATTTCGTAACTCGCTCCTTGGCGTTTTGCATCCCCAAGCCTTCACATTAAGAGTACCCGCACAAAGGAAATTATGGAAGGATTAAGCGACGTAGAAAAAAGTTAAAAAATACTTTCCATGTCTGGATACAATTTCATGGAATTCCATTTCATTGGTGATAGTACAGGCTTTGCAAAGCGCTGACCCACCATGTGATTCGATCCTTCCGGTATCCGACAATGAAGGTACGCTGGCTCTTGTGCTGTTACCGTAACTACATTCTGTACAGGATTTTCATGCTTGGATCGCTCTTGCCGAAGACAAGAAAGGACTTCATCGGAAGCGCACAGACCTGAAAAACACAGGCGTTAGCTCCTAGGCGTTTTTCACACTTTTTTCCTCTCCACCATCAATCAGCAGCGAATTTCTCTGCCTTTCAGAAACATCATTGTTGAATAGCCCAATTTGAGATTGCTCAATAATATTATTCATGTATGGAGCAAGAACATTGACCAAAAAGGGCAATCTAAAGCAGTTTGCCAATTCGCATGCATTCAGGTCATTAAAGCAGCGACAACTATGTGTGCAGTTGCGTGCAACAGCAATGGGGGCCAAAGATCAGTGAGGATATGGACTCCTACTGCGATCCTTCGGCTATTTTTACTATGTTTTGCGTACACTTGTCCCCAACTAAGTTCCCAACTACGTGCTGCCATGTTGCTGTGAAAGCGCGGATCAGAAAGTCAACGAGCCGTTGGCGGCGGGCGCCTGTCAACGTGCGTCCGTCTGACAGGCTCATTTACATTTTGATGACGGATTTCCTTTTTCCGGACACTTGCGAGAGCAGTGGTAAAGTGGCCCGTCGTTAGCGAGGATGACTAGAGTGCCAGCAGATATAGTTGGCGTCAAGAATGACGATATTTGAGTACATGAACAACCATAAAGTTGCAAGTTTTGCGATAAATAAGAAATACACATGTTCTACCTTGACTCTCCGCAAGCTACCGCATGTTCCCACCACCGCTCTCTTCTCTAATTTCTCTTGAACTAACCTCCCTACGGGAATAGACTTTATTTGTGCAACATGACCAAACATGGAAGGAAATTTTGTGAAGCCATTTTTTGTGGATTGAACTAGGTCTTCAAGAGCCTTTGACTTTCAGGACCGGCATCGACGACCTACTCATACCGGGGTAGAAATGCAATGATGGTGGGATATATTTCAAACGATTCGTTGATGTCGTTTTAATACTGTGAAAAAATGAAATTTGTTCCCCAAATGCCCGAAAACTCAGCAGCCACCTTAATGATAATAATCATCTTCGGCAAGGCCAGCAAAAATCCTTCACTTTTCGTATTTCCTCCAGCAGCTCGGAAATTAATAGGATTACTGTTTTTCTCGTGTTCTTGTTGCGATCACAACGTTTGCAGCACCTGGCGGCTGTTGGATATGTTCTTGCGCAGGACCAACAGTTGCAAAACATCCTCAACGAAATGCTTTTCCCGGACCGGATTAACCCCAATAAAGCAAATGGTGCCGTAAATGTACTTATAGGCTCGGTTACGACTCTGTCACGGACCCAGAATGGTCTTATACCCAATTTCTGAATCGTCTGTTCCTGCAAAAAACCTTCGAAGAGTTGAAATCTCTTATAGCGTGACAACTGCAACCAAAGAAGAGAAATTTGGAGATCTGCGCAGTTCATGCCTACACCTTTTTGTAGACGGAATCTTATTATTTGGAATATTATTATTTACCGAAGAATAGTTAGAAAATCCTCGCAAGTTCTTATCATAATACGTTGGCTCAGTAGAATCTAACTGGACTCCTACATATTTTCATGAAGCTACCTAGTTATCGAAGATGAAATTTAGATTCGGCCAAATTTCCGTTCGATTCTGCAAAAAGAGCATTTGTAAAAACATTTGGGGCATTTTTTAAAATATCCTTGTTCTGTCTATGTTTGTTTCATGTTTTTTTTCATTAGAAAATTCCTGCAAGTTCCATCAGAAATCACTTCATATCCAAGGAGGACCTTTCAACTTTAACTGGATTCGCCCTACTTAAGCCTTTGGAAATTCTCGACATAGTCAACTTGTGGAACGTTTACCAAAAGCTAACAACCTGATCTGGCCCAAAAGAACAAATTCATAGACACATCTCTACAGCTTTCTCACAACAATCCCTACACACACTACCCAACCCTATTCACATCAGCTGCACATGCTTGAGGCCCTTTTCTTAGTTTCGCCTTCCATTTTCGAAGGGTGTTCAGGCGTCTTGCGCCTGGCCTCGATGGGCTCCCCAGGGGCCGTTTCTATTTATCAAATCCGCCCGATAACTTACTACTAATAATGGCCCATATCGCGATGGCGGGCTGGGATTATTGCCGGGGCGGTTGAGATCTAAAAAGATATGGCGTCCTGGATACTAGTATAAGTACGCAGGCATTCAGCGTCTTCCAGGGAAAGCCATCTTCAAGGGAATTGGGGAGAATTCGACGCTCGTTGTGTTTTTGCGTTAGATGATTAAGGTTCCGCGGGGACATGATACAACAAGCATTTATATAAAGGAGTGAGAAAAGAAAATAATCGATAATGTATCAACAAAAGAGCGAAATATACAATAGATAACGGATGACAAGGAGGTTCTGTCTCCCAAGTAATTTATAATGCAATGTGTCTTGCCACCCAGAGCAGAGGAAATCCTTCCTCGTGAAACCGGAAAGATAGAATTGAGATTAGGCTTAGCCTTTTCTCTTCAGACAATTCCATGGATCCCAGAAAAAAAAGCAAGAAGAAAACATATCTGAAGATTTAAATCGCCGGACGCTCCACTAGAAACCACTGCCAACAAACTTTTGAGAAGATTATTTTCAAGGTGATTATCGTCTGAACTCTTTACTCGAACGTTCACACTTGATTCCAAAGATTCGAAAGATGCTCACTTTGACTATTCACCTCACCCTTATGTTTGCCTTATCCTTCATCACCTAAGGTTGCGTCTGGATAATAACAGAAAGTATTACCTATGCTACTACAAACGATGATTTTCTAGTAGTGGTGAATGGAAAAATGCTCGTGACCAAGGGGGAGAGGAAGAGGGGGAGAGGGGGGGGGGGGGAACGGAGGTGGCGCTACCTTCGGGACCCAGTTCGAATAACAAAATTATCAATTTCAATATTAATAAATAAAAATAAGTGCTAAAGAGGTAATAATAGAAATAAGCAACCAAAAATAAGAAAAAAATTAGAGTTTGGATCGCTGTATAAAGTATTTGTGAAGAGCGACTAACTTCCAAATTTATCTGTCGACCCCCCCCCCCCTCCCCGCCACTGCCTGCTAGCTGAATAAGAGTCCTGTGGTCCGGACTTGCTCATAGCTGTATTTTGACCCTCTGATAGTCTTCTTGTCCATGAATTTCACTGCTATCAACCGGTCTGTCCCTGTGACACATGCATGGGTCATTTCGTATATAGCATTTCTCCATTTCTCCACGATGAAACGCAATTAATGCGATTGCGCTAGCACTGTGAAAACGATCTGAATCAGTAGAATGGTCAGTACACCGGAAGAAAACAACGCCTTGATCTAATTAGGAGCCAACCCGACATGCCGTATAAATGGAGGTACCATGTGGATCCAGTGGAATATCTGGTCGTCTTCCATTCAGAGGATTTACAAGAAAATTTTCAAGTTCCAGCCTCCATCGACAGCTTCGCTTTGGAAAGATAAGAGCAAAAAAATAAGTGCAGAACATTTTAAAAAAACCAGTAGATGCTTAGGGAAATGTCGTCAAAATAGGATAACTAAGGAGTCTTTCCCTAGGCTTTCTCAAGGTCAGCATATATGTCAGCATATATCCCCCGGAAACTCTCCAAACACGCCGACCTGGCCTCGTTTTTATCAAAATCCACCGGCACATCCTGATTTCTCCACGAATTCGCCCCTAGACATCTATGGCGGCAACTCCAACGCCAGCAAGTCATCCATAAAACGAAGGAAAAAACGCCTGCCGCTTATCGCTCACGCGGCTCCCCGGATCCGAAAGGCGGGTGGGCGGCTCGGCACCGACGGCGCCGTCGGTGTTTGTGCGGATGGCTACTACTTGTCGTCGAGTGGTGTTATGCAATTATGTATATGTAATCGCCTCATAGCTTTTCTATCGTCCGTACGCAGCAGCAGCAGCAGAAGAGTAAACACGGCCGCTATCCAGCGTCCGCATACCACGACAAACGACTCCATTTTGCTGCTGCTCGTGAATCGTGCCACCAAAATGCGCAATTATGCGTGGAAATATCTTAATTGCTCTGTTTGGATCTCGTGACGAGTCGGGCACGGTGTCGTCAAACTATACGAAATCTGTGCGGAAGAGGTAGCCAGGCTTCTGGGACAAGAGTCGGAGCTTCTTGGGTCTCGAGCAAGGAGAATGTTGAGGCTTTCCATAGTTGCCACATTGTTATTTGCGAATTACTGGCTGTTGTTAGGTTTTTTTCAAATATATAGGTGGATAGAAAGGACTAGACATCAGAATTTTACATTTTTATCATATTATTTGCATGCGATCTATAAGCAAAAAATCAACTATTTAATAGTTTTCAGGATATTCGGATACTCATGAAACGGGTGAATTTTGAGTCAAAATTTCAAATTGCTCCAAAATCACATTTCTAGCCAACTTCAAGGGAGCACAGCTCTAAGAACTCTATCTGATATTTTAGCTAAAAAATCCAGATTGCCAAGAATTTGAGGTTTTCAGATTTTTCAGCTAGATTTCCTTCATTGACGGGCTTCCCTATCAAATTACAGAACAAAGAAATAAGCACTCATGAGAAGCATCCCATCGAGACAATGGCACCGAGTGTTGGGGGAGGGAGTGTGAGGAAAACTGCGATCTCGTCAGAAACGGGTTTAGCACTGTGGGAATTCCAGAAATAGAGTTACAGATGGGAAAAACGCATTATTGTATGGATGGCTAACCAAGAGTTCGTCACATAAAAGTCCCAAAACTTGTCTTTAAAAATGCAATATAATTGGTCCAGATTACGGATCTCAAGGTCACCAGAATCAGATTTATAAAGGAATAGAAAATATGGTATCGCGAAAGCTAATATAAAATCTTCATTGATTTTACAAATTTCCTCTTACTATCATTTTTAGTGCACGTAAATCGCGTGCATCATGAAAATAGGCAATTTTCTCCTTCACATTCTGTCCCAATGTATAATAGAATGAGAAATTATTTTACTGTGACAAGAAGATCTAATGAACATCCTTCGTTACGTTTTGGCCGTTTGTAGTTCTTTATTGTGCACACCCTTGCGATGTACTAGGCAAATAAATACAAATAAAGAACTTGTTTACCTCATTATCTATCTGACATATCAATAGTTTCTGAATGTATTCGACAAGCTAATTCTTACGATATGTGTGAAATGCTTCAAAACGGCCTTTCAGCGGTTCTACGAGGGTCCAACGGCCGAGAACCCTTTCCCTTGCCAGCAGGCTTTCAAAAGACTCCTCAAAATACACGGATTCAATATGGGTTTGTGGCGATTCACATAAAACATCGCTTTCAACAGTGCAAGCAGATTCTGGCGCTGAATAAGTCACTATACGACTTCCCAGGTGGGACTCTGCCTTTAAGCACATTGTTAGAGCAGTTGTTCTGGAAGCAACTGTGAGAATGCAAACGGAACAATCATGTAACTTGTACTCAGACGACTGGATCTAATGCGAAAATTTCAATGTCTGAAGAGTTGAGAGAATTTGGAAGCGAGGTTTCTAAGTTTCTAAAATGCAACGAGTGTGCTGGTTATAGGAGAACTGAATCAGTTCTCGATAGTAAATAGAATCTTAAAGGACCCCTATTCCAGTCCGTAGCGTGTTCATTGCTTTAGAAGGTAATACAGCAGCGCATGTGTATGTACTTACATGGGTCCTACCATAAAATAGCTGCGGCTGATTAAATCTGCTGTGACCAACAGCAAGGCCCTGCTGCTCCAGTAGCTGTTATGGATTCTCCAGATCCGAGTAAATATCAGGAGAGGACACTTCACCATCAGGTAAAGTGCACGTCAAAAATTAAAACAAAATTTTCACGCTTCAGAGGAAGTTTTCATCCTGGTCTTAAAGCTTTCATTAAAAAATAATTCTTGCGCAATTAACGATTACCCATTTTCTCCAAATTTCAGGGCAAATTGGCTTCAAAAGATCGGGTATATGGTCTGTATTGTTCTTACCGGATTTACCCCTTGTCTTTATGGTAGAGAAAATAACGTTTGATTTGTAGATGCATTCTTCAGAAGGGTCAGGGAGGATCTCCAACTACGTAGCTGCCACATCCTTACGCACGTACACTGAGCATCGGTGAAAGTGTGATTTCCGCGGATTTGGGAAGCCCGCCGCATGACCGCGCCGCTCGCTCCGGAATCGTTGCCGTGATAGCAAACCATATGGTTTTCTTGATTGTTGGTTTGTTTTCCTGATAATTGACATCAGAAAAGGAGGAAAAAATCAAGAATATCTTATGGTCTTCTATTCTGACGGCGATTCCAGCGCTAGTGGTGCTGCCGCATCGCGTGCTTCCTGAGGCCGCGGAAAACGCTCTCTCATCGACGCCTACGTAATTTATGCCAGCAGAGGCGCGTCATTCAAATTATTGTGGAAGAATTTAATAGAAATAATTAGGAAAGCCTAATAGTTAATGGAATTCTGAGTTATTCATCTCCCCAAAAAAGCATCTATATAATTTCAAATTATATGCAACAGATCAGAGAAGCCTTAGTTTTAGTTTCCCATTCAACTCCAACTTAAATCGTAAGTTCAATGCTTTGTTGTTGTTTATTTGAAATTACGCGCCGACGGGTCTGCTACGCTCCCAAGAATCCAAGGGAACTGGTGCCCAGTTAGCAAAACTGGTTGCTCTTCATAAGGTCTAGCAAAACAGGTTGCTATTTATAAGGTACTGAATGCTTTTCTTGCACTTATGATTGTAGAGATTTCCGTGGATTAGGAAAGGAAGTGTGAGGAAGTGCAAGATTGGACTTCTAGTACGTATGAGCGGGTATAACCCAAAGTACACGAGTTTTTTCTTGCGTCGCCATCCGAATTCGCTGATGCGAGTTAGCTTTGGGAGCGATTACATCCAAAAAGGGGATAGTGTTTAATGCTAGCAATCCAAAGGGTCTATAAAAATCTGTAGGGCTATTTTTAGGAGCTTCTCCCTTCAAGAGAATATAGAGCAGCAGCGAGTACAAAACCAGTAGTGGTACCAATCCCTCTTTCAAACAACCACCCATAGGAGTAATTAGAGAGGTTACGTGCGCAAATTACGCGGTGGTGGCAGACGGACCTGGTAAAATATGAATGGTACGCTGGTTCTCGTTGCGCTGCACCCGCCATCTCATTAGGCACAGGTCATTAATTCGCTCAGTAAGTACTTCAAGCCTCTAAGCTGACTGAGCAGCTTACTGTAACCCGATAGCGGTGAGGGATTACGATAGAAGAGCAGATGCCGACAGGCGGTGGCTGTTTATTCGAAATCGAGTCTGTTGACAGAACCGCGCGGTTCGCGACAGTTCGCAAGGAGCAGCACGTCTCGGCTGGGATTAGCCCGCGAATGCTGGCTGAGGACGGATCGAAACGGCAAAAACAGCGGCAGGTGGGGTTTCTGTGGGAATTTCCATGGAAAAAATGCTGGAGGAGGGAAATTTGATAGGCTGGTTTGCTCACGAACAATCCTCTTTTGACTATTAAAAATCGACGGCTGGAAGGTTAGATGTAATAGATAGAAATATTTCGAAGTATTCCTCTCCGGAAGTGTTTGAATCCATGCCTCATGGAGTCATCATATTAGTCGAGGACATGCCATTTGAAGGAAACGTCCAAGTTGATGAAAACTAATTCAGAGTTATTTTTAGGAACCGAAAAGCCGTCCAAGGAAGTCATATAGATGTCGAGCTAATTATAACTTTTTCGAAGGAAATTAGTGGATGTACTTTGCGGCACGTGTTCCTTTTTTACTTCCTCTGGGAGACTTGCAGATTCTGCATTTGGATTTCATGACGATTCCTACTCCAGCCCTTGTTTCGGCTAGGGACCTTAATTCTAGGAGAACGACTCAAAACGGTGTCATGATGGTTCCCCCCCCCCCCCCGTTAATCTGTTGCCTACCAACTGTTCTGAATTGGACAACTTCTCCCAGCACGAAATGAGCATTCTCTGTCCAAGAGACGTGTCTCAATCAGTGATGACAAATGATTAATGATAAAAAAAATATCTAGATATGTCACATTCTGCTCTTGTCCACGCAGATGAGCGGGAAACTTAGAACCTTTCCGAAATAGCGCATGGATCCAGCCACAGCTGTTTGTCTTTGAACACGCCTACTGTCCAACCGTGAGCATAGTCATTCCAGCATTACCACAAGGGTTTACCCTGGTAAGTCATTCCAGGATATTATCATGTAAACTGGATCAGAGTCGCTGCTGACAAAAATCTGCATGCTCTGCAGGTGCTCCATTTACCGAGAATTGCATTAAATGCTCGGAATCTTAGGAACTACACTTGGGACCGAATAAGAGCCAAATAATCTAATTGATTCGCTAAGTAATTTGCTAACCAACTTGAAAATCCGAATATTCAAAAAAAAAAGATAGGAAGCCCTACACCCCTTTACCGTCCTAACCCTCAGCATGATTTCTTCAGAACTGCATTCCTATCTCTTTCCTTTCCCAGAATTCCAACTTATCGGAATGGAATGTTTGATTTTGGAAATCTCTAGAAAGTTAATCGGGCATAGATACTATTCTCCATTCTTACTCATTTATGATTCATCGCATTTTCCTAATATTATATTCACATACTGTACTTGTTACTTGCTTATTCATTTCATTTATTATTCAAATTATTTCCAATATATTCTAAGCCCCGGATCAAAGGGTACAAAATGCATCACTGGCTCTGGAATGGAATTCAAACGACAGCTGTCAGAAAAAGAGAAAGCCTAGAAAATCCAGATGCGTAAGTGGAAAGGACCCTCCATTTCAACCAAAAGAAACCAATATGTTGACAAAAACACAAAAGAGAACAAGAAAACAGATGGAGCAAAAGAAATGAATAGCTCGGAGAGTGAAAGAAAAGAAATTCCAGGAAATGCACTGAAACATAGCATCGCAGAGCATGTTATCCATTCTTGAGCCCCTACTCTTCGCATACCACTCAGCATTCAGCACTATGTAGTGTGCAATAATGTTTGATTTGTCAATCGAATCCAGTCTTGATTTGCATGGATTACTTGGAAGAGGGAACAAATTGAGCGGAAGAAGAAACTAATAGTATGCGGATAGTGCTAGCAGTGGAGGACATCCACAAAATATGTAAGGACCCGATAAAATGGGTTCAGATAGCTTTAGTAAGCTTGGGAACTTCCTTAGAAGCGGCTTTTTGCAGAGGATACTCAGACATTCGAAGCTTACAATGAATTTTCTCACAAACGCGCTGGATGAGAATGTGGAGCTGAAATTAGAGAAATCTTTCCAGAGGAAACGACCACATAAACAAGGAAAGTAGTTCGGTTTAATTTTGCTTTAGTAGGAGAAATGCGACCACTTAAGACTGTTACTAAAAAATTGTCAATCCAAGACAATGAGAGCAAATAATATGGTCAAACGATCATGAAAATTAGGGTGAAACCGCAATAGAGTGTTGTAGGTAGGTAAATCTAGTGAGTTCTTGCACTTTAGAAACGGCGATGAACCTGATGAGAAGTTAGCAATTTAAGATATGGAATGGTTTCTGGGATAATTATACCGCATAATTTCGTAGATTATGTGCGAAATTATGGATAAAACGGACAAAAACTCTCAACAGTAGGCGAAAAATTACCCACCAACGCGTGCAAGAGCTAGAATAACTGACAGCTCCGTGAACAGCCGAAGTCGAGGCAGCATGGCTCGGCAGCTGGGAAAGGCCTCCACTCAGAGCCGACCTAGGCCTTCCAATCCAGGCAGGTGGAGCAGATCCGAAATTAAAGCTCCACGACGGGGTGCTGCGAGTGTCGACGGGGGTCGGGCGTCCGTGTTCGTCGCAGGGGTTGCGGCTGAGGCACGGCGACGTGGCTCCGCCCCGCCGTCCGTCCCCTTAGAGGGCGTCGAGGGCCTGGAATTCAAACGATAATTGGATGAATCGCAGATGACTGTGTGTGTAGTACGACAGCGACGACGACGACGACGGGACGGGACGGCTAGGCTCAATTAGGCAGCCGGCCCGGCCAGCAGACGTTCTTAGCGCAGACGTTTCCACCCCGAGCGCCGGAGAACACGCGGTTCGCGATAACTCGGGCGAGATTAGACACCACCACTCTGCCATGCTCCTTCACTTCCAGATCCCTGGAGAACGATCATAGCAAGTCATTGAGCAAATACGAGCGAACAAGCTCTATCTTTTCGCAGAAAAAAAAAACAAAATGGAGGGCATTGAGAATGCTAGCGATATGCCACTTTCAAGTCTATCGCTTACACACTAAAGCCGGAATTTTAAAGATTTCACAAAAGAAAGTGAACAGCTGCATCGTTCCTTGTCCCATCTCTACGAGACCTAACTAGACTCAATAGGCCTAAAAATGAGTGTGAGAAGCCCTCCAAGAGACCCCATTTTAAGCGCGAACTTCCCCCAGTCCCTCCCTTTTTTGTATATTTTTAGTTTAACATAAGCTCTCAAATTGAATTAAGTGGTTGCAGTCGATCGAAATTCGCTGACGAGCGGAAGCGGACGAGCTGCGGCAGGCAAGAAGAGGTGACTCGACAACAACTGAGGGCACGGTGCGATTGAGTGACTATGTAAATAAATCTGACATGAGAACTGGTAACAGCGATCCTCTGTGGTGGTTCGTTGAAGCTCACGAAAAATAAAACTAATTAACTACTGTTATTTAATTCTGAATTTTATGTACCTATGTCTCTATTGACGTGTTCACAAGCACCCATTTGTGATTTCTGAGCTGTATGCATGGAGTGGAAAATATCAGAACAAAAAACATGATACAGGAATTTTCATTCATGAGACTACTCATTCTGAGCAAAAAAATAGAACAAGATTTTCCCTACAAAAGAACACAGGTCAAAAATTCCCGCAGTCTTCGGATGGGTTCTGAACATGTACATGCACAAGAAGAATACAAAAATGCAAAGCAAAGAGCGTTGGCGGAGTGCGAACCATGGAACCTCGACTTGCTAGTCCGCGGCCCGGATGCATAATCTGTAAGGATGGGTAAACCCATATCCACAGGTATGGGTTACCCATAGGCAGCAGCTGGGTGTGAACAATGTCACAAATAATTCAAAACAGCTTAAAACTAAGGTTCCAGGTCAGTCCCGTAGAGTTTTGTTTTGGTTTTGTTCTGTTTTGTTCTGAACTCATGTCGGTTTTAGTTATGCTGGATGCGTTACGGCACTTCTTGGCGTTCAATATGTTGAGTCGCCAGTACTTCAATATTGCACTTCTACTGGTCCGACTATAGGTTTTACCACAATGTACTAATGGCACACCTCAGTGGTGTATCCAATAAATAAATAAATAAATAAATAAATAAATATGGGTGAAGATACTGATCTAATACATCGACTCCTAAAGCTGTGTGACAACAATTCCAAGCACTGAATTTGAGCACAAAATATGGCGTATATGTATACCATAGCACTTCGTTAGGCAAAGCCGCGAATCAGATAGGTTCAATTTCGCCCTGGTTGATCAGCCTCCTGCGATCCTCTTGTTAGATACGAACACCAATGTTGCTAATTTCTGATGAGCAGGAAAAGTTCATAACTATTCTATAGACTTCTTTTGGTTCAACCTGAGAGGTTTTCGCATATTCATCGAAATAAGAAGAGATATGTTTTAAAAAGCTGTAGTACCGCGGGAAAATAGACGGAAATTGCTGGGCTTTGAAGCACGGAGCTTTGCCATGTTTTCATGAAATTCAAGACAAATCCGCAGATTGTTTTGAGAATTCTATTTTATTTCACCTCCATGTTACAAGATAGGATACTCCAAGTGGAAGAACATAAATTGAATAAATTAAATTACTCATTAATCCTAAACAAAATTCATGATTCACACGGAAAATATCTGGAATTTACCCGGAAAACGTCCGCGCAAAATAATCAGAGCCGTCAAGCACAACAAACATTCAGACCTCGTGCACACGTCCTCCTCGTAAGACGATCGAGGTTTTGAATAAACCTCTTTGTTATTCTAGAGGGTCACCATGTAATTATTCATTATTTATTTATGTACTACACTATTGAGGTGTGCCACAACATCAACATCATCATCATCGCAATATCAACCGGAAAAGAAGGAAAAAAAGAACGTAACATGCATGAGTATCAATAACTACTCAGACGTACTGTTGATTTGCACGTAGAAGAAGACAACTGAAGAAAACAAGACTTACAACAGTTTCAACTACAGATGTTATGAGAGTAGAATAAAGTAAATATGTATGAATAACTAAATATTTTCTTTCTTTTATGTTATCTTACTATGCACATACTTTGCAATTTTCTCTCCTTTACGTTTGGGATTTCCTCTCTGTTCACTTGGTGCAAAACAAGGAAAACAAGGGTCACATCAAAGACATTCGATCCATTCCACGCACTACCACACATTGAGTCAAGTTGATACTGTCGCCGTAAGATGATGCCAATTCGCCAACAAAAGCGGGTCGTTTGTATGATCGACGAAAGACAAACACAAAGTACGAAGGGAAGCCGCTGCTAGACAACGATCCGGATCATTCCACGAGCAGTCAATGTCCGGCAGCGACACTGCTCAGGAAATAATCGCAAGGAAACTGGTCTTTGGAGCAAGGTTGGAAAGGTGAAAACAACACTGGGAAAAGGTGCCCAACAAAAACTGTGTACCATTGATTTTACACTTCCTGTAGTTGTTAGATTTATAGCTGGTATTATTGCGAGAATGATGTGGATTACATGAGCACTTATTTATGTCGTCCTATTGGATAGTCAAACAAATTTATGCCGTTCTCTGGGAATCTTTTGTTTTTCCCCTGTTTCTGGATGTTTGATCGAATGCATGTAACCACTAGAAAACCATTAGAAAGCTCTCTCTTTGCTCTGAAAAAGGACTTCCTATATTTGCATAGATTCATTTAATATTTAAAAAAACGCCACAAACCTACTCGCCTAGGAGACCAGTAAATATATAAACAAAAATAAACATTATTGCAAACCCATTCAGACCACCAGAGGCTGAATAGTTTTCAATAATTTGAGGCTCATTAACCCACAACATCCCATAGGAGCAGGCCCATTCATTCAGTTCCGATGGAAATCATACACCCCGACGCACACAAACACCAACAAAACTCCGCACTTGTTATCCTGGGAGTCACCCGCACAATGATGTGATTGCTCGGCGTCCTTGGCTACGTATCGTTACCAACCCGCGTGTTTGTGTGCGTATCATTTAGCGTAGTTCATTACACCTGGGACAATAGAATATCATGTATTGCTGACACCCGACCCTGAAACACAGATCTGTGCAAACAGCCGTGAATGTGCTCGTCGCGCGCGGGGTACAAGCCCGTCGTGGAATTGCTAACCGACTCCGAGTGGATCGAAAGCGAGCCATCCTGGTGCCGTCCTGAATTTCTAAAAACCTCGAGCTCCAGATTATGATAGGTCGAAAGTTCATCTACATTTTGCCACTGTTCAATTCTTTCCGGTATGTAGTGGCGGCTGCCTGACGTAGGAGTGGCAAGCCAGGAGGAGGGGGAAGAAGGGGGGGGGGGGGGGAGGTGGGAAAGATAGTGGCAACTCCGCCGGTCAGCGTAGCCGAATGAAAGAATAAAACTAACAAAAACACTAATTTTAATGCTGAACAATCAGAAATAAATGTTTAAAAACAATTATGGAAATGAACATTAAAAAAGGCTCATACAAAATTCTTTCGTTAAGCGATTTCGGGAATTCGGCGACCCATTCTCGAGGGATGAGGCGCACCCTAGCACACCCACAATTTTGAAAGATACAATTCTTTATATATCTTAGCTCAAGGATGAACAATCAGAAACGGGTTCTAGTACGTGTTTATGATTTCTAATGACTTCCTTTCTGTTGCTTACCATGGGTAAAAACCCAGTGAAAACGGCGTGAAAGAATCAAAGCTTCGATTTTGTAAGTTTTTCGAAGACTTATGAATTCTTTTAGGAAATTTTATACAAAATACTCTAAAATTTCTGAATCAGTCTACATATGTGAGGAGTAGGAGTGGTTATCCAAATTAGGCACATTCACCCTCACCACTTTCCCATGGGCACTAGGACCTTACTCCCCGTACCGCCTGGGAAAAAAGGCAGAAGCAAACCGTCAAAATTGAATCTTAAGGGTAATGGAAGACTCGAAATTCCTTCATAAGTAACCGAAAGTCTACTGAAAGCACAAATCGCGTGAAATCACCATGAAAACTTTTTTCCTGCAATTTTCGGACGGCGTCTAGGATTGGGGCACTCTCAAATTGCTGCGAAGAAGAAATGGTGTCAGCTGAGGAGTCAGCCACACCGAATGTGGGCTTCTTACTCGAATCATAAAACAAACAAAATATTCCGTGTGGTCTCCGCGCTTTTATCTCATTGACGATCGGCAGCTCACCCGTGAGCCGCGCCTTTCCTTGCATGATTCAATTTGAGAGGCCAATAGGCCTTAATGTTCACACCGATCTTCTCAGATAGTGATGTAATAGTACCTCTAACCTAATATGATTGGAAAAACCATTTGAGGAATTTTTGAAGATATTTCGAAGCCGAGGAAGGAGCCAGAACCTGAAAAAAAATATGGAAACGCACTGGAAACGGTGCGGTCGTCAATGGGTTGGAGGATATGTTGCAAACTACGTCTACCATAGGCCGGGTAGAACTTGTGTCTCTGGATTATTTTCTCACCACGACGACATCGAGACATCGAACGACACCTTCGAATCCTTCTGAATCAAAATTCAGAAGCAACAGCTATAACATGACCAGTAAAAATTTGCTATGTAATTTTTGTCGCGCCACTTTAGCAGTTGGAATTTGCAATCGCTAAATTGGCGGTAAAGTGCAATTTGCAGCGAAATTTGATTGAAGACTTGACAACAAAAATGAAAACGACTGCGGCTAAAAGTGGCTCGAAGGGAAATGAAGCCGAGAGTTCTCCAGAGCCACCAGAATATGATTTTTATGGGGTGGCCTTCTGCCCTTTATTCAGCCAATTAACTGCTTCTGAGCCATCAATGCTTCTTTAACAACCCTCCGTTTGTGGGAAACCATTGGTCGCCCTTAAGACCCTTAAGAAACTAGTTTCAAATATTTAAGACGCTGCTTTCTCGAAATGTACTAGGGACATCAATTGTTGAGGTTCTTACGGATATTGCCATAGCTGCGATGCTCATAGCAGCCTTCGAAAGATTTTCCCAATGTTTTCTAGAAGCGGATAGACATTGATAATGCAGTTCCCTACAAAAAGAAAGATACAAGAAACTGTAGTGGTCCGGACCCGCTCATCGCGCTGCACCTGCGCCCCGACACTGATTGTCTGCGCATCCGCATTTGACACAACAACTGTTATCCCTGTTTTCATTCTGGACTGACCAGATAATGTTGCGTGTGCGAGCATATCTAAATTACTGAAATCTATAGCTGTATTTTTGGTTAGTGTGGAGAACTATACCAATAATTACCGAAATGTCGCAAGTAACTAATCCATTTTCGCGGAGTGTTGGAGAAACCTTTTAGCCAAACTGATGGTGAGCGGAGGATATTGACTTGTTCATATTTTATCACAAAAAGATTTGTAAAGCACCTGAGTGACATCTGATGCCTGAAAAAAGTATCAGGCGCACATGTAGATATGAAATAGAGATTTTCCGCCGAAAATACACGTTCATTTGGAGAGAGAGAGAGAAAAAATTTTTCACTTGAGATATGCTTCATCGCAGCTACAACATTTCTACACCTTACTACGAATTAGATGCATTAGATCACGGAATATCTCCATACTATTCTTGCGATTCAGTCAATGAGCCTCTTCACGCGTTTTCAAAAGTGTTGAAATGGTGAGCAAGGGTACCAGTCACTGATCGGAACAATTATATCCTGACAGAGTTGGTCTCCCGAACACAGCGGTTGGAGGCTAACGTTGGAGGCTAAATTCGGTGACTGCAAACAAACGCTGGAAGCAGTTTAGTTGATCAGGTTTTCCGTACCTACTAGTTAGCTTACCAATTTCATCTACAGTTCCTAAAAATTACCATGCTGAGCTGGGTCTCCAACCCAGCTGGTATTTTAGTTGCTGTCATTTTTAGTTATCTATACATTGTCGAAGTCTACAGGTAGGGTAGGAGGATGCTATGTATGTCAAAACTCAACCTTATGTATGAGTGGCGCTATCACTTAGCAAAACCCGCATTCCATACCTATGCAACCGGAACAGCGCGTTGAACAGAATTAAATCTCTATAGCACCAAATAGCTTCGTCCGTGCTCCTGCATTCACTCGCAACCTCAAAATGAGAATCGAGGGGTTTAAGCTCAGAAGCGAGGCGAGGTAATGGACAAAAAACCACGGCTAGGCGAAAGTTATGCGCATTCCATGTTACATGTTTCTGCAGGCGTCTCGCACTCGCTAGGTGCCGCTGTCCACTTGGCCATGACGGCGACAACGACCTCCGGAAGCTATAAAACAACTGCCAACAAGCACTATTATCCGTGATCACTCTAGCGTGGCTAAAGCGCTTTCAGCACGTGCACTGAGCGGGCACAAGGACGCGAACAATCAGCATACCAATACATCCATTATGGCTTCCGTCCAATTCCTTTATGACTTCTGTGAACCGACGAATTCACGGGTGAGTGAGTGGGCAGGGTTCAGTGAGTGAGCACTAGGTCCGCTTTCGAGAACTCATTTAATGAATGAGCGAAGAGTTTAAAGAGAACCAAGGCACCTCGTGGAATTGACGTGAACTCCATCAGAAATCTTTCCTCAAAATAAAATGAGTCGCTAAAGATTGCTCTACTCCTTCAGTTACTAAAACTCTTCCAAATACTGGAAAATAGCCTTACACCTTCTCACCGAGCAGGTTCTAATCGGTCAATCAACAGGAGGCACAAATAACACAAAGGAAACATGCAACCATAGATATGCAGAAATAACAAGAATAACAAACAAGTTTGTGACTTTAGCAGAATCCTCTTCTGGCGGTAATCGTCGTTATCGCCATCGCGACCACCTCCACCTCGGCGGTTGCCACAAGTGCAATTTATGCTACATGCGTGCGTTTCACGCGCGTGCGCCTGATATGGCCAATCACGTCGCTTACGGAGCTCACACGCATGCTTTCACGGCTCGCGACGGCCGCGCTTTCTTTTCATTGAAGATGTACATGCCGCACTGACCGGTCTTCACGGAAAATCGCAAATGGATGCGTGCATCTGACGTGGGACTGACGCTGGTATGAACTAGCCCTATGCGAATAAAAGACTCCAAACTTTGGAAGAAGTGATACTGAAAGAGAATCTGACATTGAGATCGACAGGCACCGTTTCATCCTTTCATATTTACTACCGTTAGTTCATTTTGGGCAAATCTCCGAGAACATAGCAATCAATAGGCATCTCTATCGTTATCTCTCAAACTAAAGTGCAGTTTGTACTAGATGTTTGTATTCGACATGCGTGCGGCCTTATGATGGAAAAGTCCGGTCGTACCTCTGACGCAAATCAAACGCATGCCTCTGCACAAATGGACGCATGCGTCCAAAGAGCGCCTGATGCACGCATGTAGTAGAAATTGCCCGAAAGCGTCTTAGCACAGGCAGAGCTGGACGTGAGCAGTCTTCATCGGAAAAAAGAAATTAATAAATCGATGAGCTTGTGCTCACCATGGTTGGAAACCGATGGCTGAAGTTGAATCGTGTAAGCCAAAATTTCCATGTATGTTGCCTTTAACTGCTGCTTCGCTCTAATATAAGTCTCACGTCCGCCCACGCACGCGGGATCGAGAAGCTGCCACTTTCGCCAACGCTCCACGTCATCATCCCTGATATGTGTATCACGTTTCATCGTTATCTTCATGGTATTGACCAATGATTTGGCTGTGACACGTGGATGACATGGCAGCCAACAGCATCCGTACCAGCCGCGCCGCCTCTCGATCCCGTGTGCGTGGGCGGACTCGTCATTTCGGACAGACTATACAGGGTGCGCCAAAATTACCTGCGCGAACATTTTTCGTTCCCAAACAGGAGCGATTGAACCAATTCGCGAGCCACTACACAAGTGTGTGTAACCAGGCTATTCCTACTGTAAACAACGGTTTGTCTTCTAAATGACTTATTTCTATCCCTTTACAGGTATGAGGAATTCTACTGATTTCGCAGCCCGTTGGTCGCAGGCTTTATTTCGCAGGATTTTTTCTAGATTTTTTCGGATTGAATATCAACAAGTCTTATTCCCTTCACTTAATAGTACACAATCCAACCTCTGCCATATTCGAATAGGAGCCCCTGAGATTGCCAACAAAGGGAGTAACGATGACAACATTTTTGAGCGAAAAATTAGGAAAATTCATCATCAGGTCACATTTGAACTAATTTCTCTCTGTAAAGTGGCAGCCAATCATTTCCCAAAAACCAAATTTTGCTGACAGAATTGTGGGCCTGCATAGATTCTAAAACATTCATCACTACTACTTCCGCTCCTGGATAACACGCTTTAGATCGCGAAAATCAGCAAAATCGGCACATCAGATAAAAATGCGTGTTCAGGCCGTGACAAGCAAGTGATGGTCCAATTCATTACATGGTTCTAGTAGTCGAGACTTAGCCCTGAACTACTATATATAGAAATCCGGATCCGTCTGGAATCCATTCTAGGAAAAGTTATGAGGAACGGGACAGAGATCCACAACGAATAAAGAGTGATTGTTTAGCTTATGTGTAGGAAGTTTTCAGAAGCCTATGCAGACGCGAAAAAAGGCCAATTCTGAAAACAGCTGCCGTTTACGGTAGAAATTGCTTGATCAAACTTACTTAGAAAATGGCTCATGGATTCGCTCAATTGTTCCAATTTGAGACAGAAAAAAATTAACGCGCAGGTAATTTTGGCGCACCCTGTACCCCGTAAGAGCTCTAGCTTAGTCCATGCCAACGATTGCGTAACGATAAGAATCGACCTATTCGATGGCATTTCCTCAATCGTTCTCAACCAGCATAGAAATCCAGTGAATACAGCTGTCTATAGCCTCCCTTCAATGTTGCAACTTGGAATATTACGGAGATGTACGGAAAGACAGTATTAGTAAAATAAGTTTATGATGATATACATTTAACAACTGTAAACAATGATAGCAAAGCAAAAGCGAAAGTTCACACGTTTATGCGTAAAAGTGAGAGATCAATGCTGCATAGCATGCGCGTGCTGCTCAGCATTGCGTAACTTCGTTAGAAGATCACTGGTCTTCACCACATCAAGAGCACATTGTTCCTCCTGAACAGCTTTGAATTGATTCTCAACACCACTACCACATATGTAGTACCCACCTTGTTTTTTAGCGTAAGACTCGCTCCATTCCTAGCCAAGAAAATGGCAGCATCTTCGCGACCTTCTTCACATGCAAGAAATCTGTAACGTTTGCTCACATACGATGATCATAGCGCAACGGGATCTGGATTATACTCACAGAGGCGTATTTCCTTCAGAATTTCTCGCATCGATGTAAATCTTTGGCTGACCAAGTAGCATACGCACAATCTGGAACAGGTAGTGCAATATTTCAGCTAGCACTTCTTCACAAATCGCTGCGCCATGGGCGAAATAGTTGCTTATCCAAATTCTATTCCTGGAGCAGTTTTTAATATTTTTTCTGCACTGATGCATATCTTCTTTGATAAAAGCAAGCGTTATCCTGACTGCTAGGAATAGGCTACACAGCGCACTTGAGGACAACGTCCTATCTTGGGTTAGGAGGTGAGGGCGATCGGAAGTTCGATCGACACTCGAAGTGTTGGTTCAGATACCCAAGTTACAGGTACTTAGAGATATTCTTTAGAGGTCTAACGTGAAGTATGGTGCAACCTTGCCGTTATCTGCCCTTGTTTAAAACCGTATAACACACGAAAGAAAATTCTATAGCTTTGGTCGGCCCTCTTCTATATTTCTTTGAAAATCGGAAGCGGAACAGTGCTCAACATTTTATCATATATCACCGGTTGCTCCATGAATCGCTCTTTCAAGTAATCCAATGTACTTCAGAATAGACGCTCAGTGACGAGTCCAATAAGGAGAAAGGCGAAAACTGCGCACATGCGTAGTTTTACATCGTAATTCTAGGTGTTAACATAAGTCCTTGCGTTTTTTTAGTTGCAATTTTCCCACACCATTGCCATTTTTCTCTAACTACTCTACACCGTCTGAAAGCGCTTTCCTTCCTCTACAACCCTATCGTCAAGAGTTTTTAGAGAACTATTGAATTATTTGATTATCAGGCCTAAGAGGAACAACGACAATTCGAAGAAAAACCCAATTTCCTCCTTGTATTAACTAGGGACTAGGAACCATCCCATACTGTTTGAGTGTGTAAGCACTGTAGAATATAAACGCGGAAGAACATTATCAGTGGAACTGTTGGGGCGCCAGATTGGCGATTTTTCGAAGATGGGGTTTGACCTCATCATGGGGTAGGATGACTAGACCCTCACGATTGGATCCTTTTCGCATAATTACCTCAGGTATTTGGTAGCTTCTAGAAGCATGATGTCCATCTAGACCCAAAGTGTTGAAGACTACAGTTTTTTTTCTTTCATTTTAACGAAGACAGTATATAGTGTGCTGGAAAATGTTCTCCTGTTTGGCTTATAGATAGATATAGATGGAATAGATCCAAAAATTTTAATTAAAATCCATCTCAAGTCCGTAGCAACGATACGAAAACGGAGTTTTCATGACGACAGGCTTCCGGCAAATCAGCTGATTTCTGATCAGAAGTGAGGAAGGTTTAAGAAGAAAATTTTACAGATAGATTTGTATGAATGATAGTTAACATTTCTTGCAGAAAAAAAAACTACCTCTTCTCCACTCACCCTTTCATGTCCTTGACTTGCGGCACGGTGGAGAGGGGTGGCTCCAAATTTGTCGGCAGCATTAACATCAGCACCAGCTTCAAGCAACAAGTGGGCAATCTAAGACAGTACCTTTTTAGAGCATAATGAGGCTTCAACAAAGTTGAAAAAATTTCATCTCAGCTCTCGATGCATCCACATGATTCAATAAATTCATTTGACATACCCTGTACTAAGCACCTTTTTTTTCAAAAAAAAACCCTTCCGGTATCAACATACGTTCAAAGCAATTTCAAGAAAAAAAACATCGGCAAATTACAGCACAAAGGCTGTCTTTCGGCTAATTTCGACATCGTTAGCAACTCCATCTGGCTGCACAGATGAACATCAGGCTGAATCACGTACTCTTCCACGAGTGCGTTAAACTTCCCCAGCATAGAAGCAATAGAATGGAAGGCAGGCCATGGAACAGTTTTCGCAAATGCATCTTCCAGAATATCCAAAGACAAAGTAAGTGTGAACATTTCTGTTCTTGAAAACAGCTTTGGAAAGTGCACTGCAGAATTTCTATGACAGTAGTGCTGCAGAAAATACCTCTCCAACTTAGCAGTTGGTCATTAATAGAATTTCTGCCATAGATCCACTTTGATGATTTTCGCTCACATTTCAGCATAATAAATGAGGTATAAGCCAATTCGACAACATCGTTATATATACACGAAGATAATCACCTCTGCGTGGTTTTTACTAGCTGCATAATGGAGAGCTGTCTGTCGGTTATTGTTTCTGTGGTTCACATCAACCTAAACAAGAATGATTATGTTCACATGTAGAGATGCAGTTTAGGACTGAAAAGCCGTTTGGAATTTAAGGCGTAGACGTCGTTGTTACTATTATATGAAGAAGCTCAGTACTGCATCCATGATCTGGTATAAAAGGGTCATAAAACTTACTTCCGACAGCGATAACAGATAGCGCACAACTTCAACTCGTCCAGCGGACGCCGCAATCATAAGTGGAGTCCATCCCATCTGAAAACTCATCCATGATGCGAGTGAAACTAAGCAAGATGTTTCGAGCTCTTAGGACAAAATCTGATAACCATGCAAGACAAGCACATAATATCTAAAAATAAATAAAATTGATTTTATAAATTTTAAACAAATAAACATAAATTGCTATGCTGTTCGGCCTCAAAGGTTAGTGAATAAAATAGTGGCCTCCCCAGTCGAAATTAAAAACATCATTGACTTTTTTTTTCAAAATAAGGCGAAGGTGTAGCTTGCACAGTAAATGAGTACAAGAAGCGGAAGTTTTCCACGTGATTCTCGCTAATCGAGCATACAAAATGAAAATCTTGCGATAGTTCACCTGGTAGCAGGAGATTCAGACGGCTTTAAATCCTAAACTAACTCAACGCGCTTTGTTGTGAATTCAGCTAGTACAAACGTTCTTGCGAGTTAGCGTTTCTATCAACAAAAGGGTGACTATTTTCCTTCTTCGGAGTGTTAAATCTAATAAAGGGCAGAGAGGCTGCCTTTGATTGAACTATCACGAATGCCGCCACACTCTTCGTTGTCGCTCCTTGCGATCACTAGCGAAATTGGCTTTCGGCGGAAAGATTGCAGCCAATTGGAACAACCTGAACATTTCCAACATGCGGAAGAATTCCTTTTATATTGAGCTCATTTTCTTCAGCAGTTCTCAACATTTCTGTGAGGTGAGTCAAAAGAATTTTCACTGAAATCATGCCACTTGCCAAAGAATGGTTAGCTTTTGCCAATAAACAGAAAACCTCTAGAAACAAAGACTGAAAAGCTCCGTTCCCACTTGAGACTAAAACTTAAATCATCAGTGCGATTAGCTGCCGCTTTATCCTGTGAGATGGCCAGCTGAAGAATCGGTAAACATCCGCCAACAGCAGCAAAGTGAGGAGTGCTTCGACCAGAGTCATCCGTTGCGTCAAGTATGCCTGCCACACGAGTCACCATACGTTTTGCGCCCTAAAAAGCACCCAATTACCGGAAGTATCGGAAATGTAAAATAACAGAAGATTGGTGCAACCTCATCATTCGACTGCCGCAATAGCTCAGCAAATTCCCGGACCATTTCCTGCATTGTAGCTGGCCCGTCATCGACCTCCATAACTATGCATCCAAATCTTGCGTTTTCAGACACATGTGGGCAAAACAAATATAGGAATGATTAATGATGGTATTACCAGAATGAACAATCCACGACGAATTTTTTGAAGTCTTTATACAAATTAGAGAACAGTACGCAAGGAAAAATATCACAGACATTGGAGAAGTAGAATAGCGGTAGAGTTTAAATTATGCATGCGATAGGGCCATTCACATTATTACAGTATTAACTCTTTCTTGACGTTTGATTCTCCCTCCGAGAAATTGCTACTCCGTGCATATGTTCCCAAATACAGCACCCATGGGAATCTTCGCCCTAGTGTGACAGGTGGGACGTTTAGCGCACTACATTACAACCGTGAAAGTGATATATCATATTCATTTATCTCCTTAGATGCTAATCCAGAATCCGCAACATAATTTGAACATAGGACTTAACGGCACGCCATTTGACAGAGCGCGTGGTAATGTAGCAGAGCGTCGACGACAGTAAGAGGGAACACACGGCCCATGGTTCACCACAGATCGCAACACCCAGGCAATATCTTTACGGGAGGATGATGAATTCCTGCATTTCTTTCGAAGCTAAGACACCATGAAAACCACTTATAAGTGACACACCTCATCTCGAAGGCGAAAAATCCATGGGTGCTGCCTTTAATTCCAACTGGCGGCACAGTACGACGCGGAACTAAAAGGGCTCAGAGGTGGGGGAAGAAGATTCACTGAGCAAACTCACAATGTCGCTACTACTTCACCAGAACCAGATTTTTGACAACACCCTTTTCTGCAGAATGTAGTAAATAACAGCAAAATAAAATATAAGGGCAATCGTAACAAGAATTTTATCCGTTAGCTCTCGTCTTTCGTATTTGGACAGAAGTTTGTTTCCCGTCTGAAAGATAGCGAATTTGTGAGATTCCATAAGGGAAGTAGCAAAAAAACCACCCGAATACCTGTATATGACCCGCATGACTCTCAAACTCCTTGTGAGTCTGAACAAGGACTGAACTCGAATGAACCAAACTGTCCATCGTCTGCTCGCTTTGAGCCACTTGTTCACCCATCTTTGACAGCAGATCTGACAGACGCTCGGTCGTCTGCAACAACCAATTAGTGCCAAATGATATTGACCTACACTCACAATGATAAACAACCTTAATAGCATCTTCTTTCAAGTTCTTCTCATCCATTTGCCGTTTCCTTCGTTCGATCTCGTCGGAGCCTCCTTCTAGTAAAGAAGCGCGCGCCGACTCATCTGTAATCTTCGCTTTTTGAAAGGAGCTCGCCATTAATTCATTTTTAGGCTATGTTCAATGGCTAAACGACCGCTCGATTTTTCACAACGGAACACGTATTTGGGTAGTGCACGGAAATGAATAAGGATTAAGCCGATAGTGAGATTGGTAGAAATCTTTGCAAAAGCCCAACGATTCAATAGCATTTACGTAGTTTATACAGGGTGCGTCATAATTATTGACGCACTGAAGTTGTGCTGTAAAAAGAACAGCATCCTGAAAACCACTATATATGCATATCCAAAATGAGGGTCATGTCCTGGCGAACACAAAAAATCCACTCCTGTTAGGAGAGCGCTCTCTCCTTGTAAAAGCAGCCATGAAGATAGCAGCAGAGAATATCGCCGATGCGCCGCAACTGAAGTTCGTCCATTATTCCTCCATATTATAAAGTGGGTAAGCTATAGGAAAACGATACTCCTATGGGAAAAGGGGCAGGTCTTACTCTCCAAGTATCACATGAAAGCATATCCTTGTTCGCAAGTCTTGTCGTGTTCCCGCCAAAGAAAGGCATCTATGTTTTACTATAGAAAAATTTTTCCTTTCCTTGTTTCTCATTCAAGCAACCTTCTAAGGGCACATTTTCTCGCTCATCTCAGTTCTCATCACAAGGTGAATTCATAGGTACTTTGGCAGGACTTGGCTGCTGTGCAAGACACATAAGTGGTACGGGCCCAGTTTCAGAAATTTACTTGAGGGACTTCAATTTAGCAGAGAATAGGCTTCCTTGTGAACCGAGTTCCAGTCCACGGATGACCCCATACGGAAGTCTTAGAGAGCAAGAGCTGCGCTATCATCCACAGAAACATCAAGCTCCCAAATGCTTATATCTTCAAGATATAGGACAAAGTAGACCTGAGTTAGTTGCGGCGCAGAGGCTGTGCGATCCCTCGTCGTCTCTGTGAGTGCTTCAGCAAGGAAAGAGCTTGCTGTGAACAAGAGTGTATTTATTCGGATCGCCAAGACATGGGCTTTATTCTGCATATGCTTATTTGGAATGTTTTTGCATATTGTCTTTTCTACAGATTCATTTTAGGTGCGTCAATAATTCTGACAACCCTGTATTTAAAGTATACTTACAGTTAGACTAACTACTCTGTAGCACAGAATGATTATAAATTGTGAGGGAAAGGAGATTATTCCATAGCGATGCATTGAGCTGGTAGTTCATGTTGTAGGCGTTTTTTTAATGTTTTGTTTGCTTTTATTCTGTTCCACACCCAAAGGTATATGCCACTCTTAGTGTGCTCTTACAAAAAGGTGTCGATTACGAGCAAACGGTGCACTATAGGAATATTAAAAAGTTTCTGGCCTAGACTACTTCCAAAAGGTCTACAGCGACGAAAATTTGTTATAGTAAAATATAGATCCCTCGCACAGTAATACACTTTTCTCAGCTCAAGTTCAATTTTTTAAACCGTTCAAAGAGCTTTTTTATCACATGGGGCAGAGGTATCTTCCAACAGCCGGCTTCAGCTCATTTTCGACCCCGAATCTCATTACACGAACAGTGCCAGGCGCGGACTATGGAATGTGTGATTCAGTGATTCGTATCCGCGTTCTTGTGTGGCAGCAACCGCAACTCTTAATCTGTGGAAGGGTGCGCTGTCGAGAAGCATGTGAAAGCCACCATGGCTGGGCTAGAAAAAAGCAACATTATTTTGTCAGCTTGAGGATATGAAACTTGAAACGATGGCTTTTACTCAAAACTTCGGGCTACAAGAATGCACTTGAAGTTTTGAAAAAAAAAAGGGATGGAGCAGGTCTAGGCCGGAAACTCTTTGATACCCTTATATTTATTTAGTATAGTTACATATTAATTACATTTTAAGAGATCCTAGATGTGGATTTAGAATTTGTATCTTCACAGCTCCTAAGTGAATTACCTGCAAAGAGCGAAGACTCGAACCAAATTCGCCGCCTGTTTCGCCCACTTCTTATGCAAATTGCCTAATTTTCTATAAATCACAGAACACATCTCAAGATCTGTAAGAGTGCTTGACGGTGTAAAAAATTTCAAACGAAGAAAATCAAGCATTCAATGTCGGATGGGTGATAATGATGAATGTGAGGATATCAAACAAACTGCAGGGCTCTTTGCAGGAAATAGTTCCATATCAATCGTGCCACTGTGACGTGAATATTGAATGAAGAATAAGGGCTGAAAATGAAATGAATATCATGACTTATAATAACGGGCCTACTCTGAATGTGTGTGTGTGTGTGTGTGTGTGTGTGTGTGTGTGTGTGTGTGTGTGTGTGTGTGTGTGTGTGTGTGTGTGTGTGTGTGTGTGTGTGTGTGTACGTTTGTTTGTAAGTGTGAAATGAAATTCCCTGATTGGTCAGTGATGGTGACTGCGAGGTCAACAAGATGATAGCGACGGGTATGGTGAGGTTCAAAGAATGAGGAGAAGCTCTAAAGGATGAGGAAGTGGAGACCGGTGGGTGCGCCGACCCTACAAGGTGGAGAACACCTTCAGACGTGTACAACGGTGAGATAAGGGTGCGCTGGCGTCCAAAAGTGGGAAAACGCCTGAAAATGTGACCACCGACGGAATAGGGATGCGCATGGGTTCTCTACTGAGACAATGCCATGAGGTGGGTCAATCTTTGATCGATCGTAAACCATTAAATGTCAGAGCTCAGCAGTGAGTAGTATGAAATCCGTGTATACAGTTCCCTCCATCTCAACCTTCCGCGTTTTTCATTTCTCATTTGTTTTGACACATCGCACCTCCTCTTATATGCTCCAACTGGCTCTCATCATTTGACCAGTTATAGCAGACAAAGAATGGTAAACCATTTCCTGTCACCATTCCAGGTGGGATCGGTTACATGTAGTTACAAATAGCTATAGTCTGTCCGAAACGACGAGTCCGCCCACGCACGCGGGTATCGAGAAGCTTCTACGTTTGCCAGCGCTCCACGTCATCATCCCTGATCTGCGTATCACGTTTCATCGTTATCTTCATGGTATTGACCAATGATTTGGCTGTGACGTGGACGACGTGGCAGCCAACAGCATCCGTCCCAGCCGCACCGCCTCTCGATTCCCGCAAGCGTGGGCGGACTCGTCGTTTCGGACAGATTATATCTCATTTGAGCGAAAGATAAAATTGCCCTGAGGAATGCAGTTAATCTCATTTGATAGGTCCAGTTCTACATGAGGAAAAACAGTGGAAAGGAAGAGGCACGCATTATGGCAAAAAAAAATGGCGTGGTTGTGAGTCTGTCTAGATGAAAAAGGGATAAAGTCATGCGAGCGAAGCGAGCATTAAAAAAGTCTGGAGGTCAGGCGTCAGCCGGACAGCCAGACTGATAATAAATAAAACTAATGAGGCACTAAGGTGTCTAAAGCAGTCCGAAAATCAAAGGTTCAACAAGAAAGAGAAATAAATTACAATATGTGTATGAACCCCACTGAAGGGAAATGCACTGATGTACATATATTGACACTGAAATAATGAACTAACTAATAACTCTTCTTGCATGGATCGTTGCGCTACGTAGTTGTTGCTGATTTTCAGCCAACTCTTTACTGTGTCGCTCGGCATTCTCACGGACGTTCTGCTGTTCCCTTCTAGACGATAACTAAAAAGTAAGGACTAGACGAAGAAATGGAAGTAGAACCTTACTCAGAAACTTTCACAATACCCTTGATGTTACTGCCTTAAGCATGTCAATCTTGCTTCCCAGCGATGCCAGCAGGTCCTTGGCTTCTCGGGTTTCTTCATGCAACGCTTTCTCGTCACGAACTTTCTCCCTAAATATTATATGTCTGAGATTACCAATATCTAATATTACTTTCCTTCAACAGGGAATAATATGCCTTACGAACATAATGTAGTCGATCTTCTGCTTAGCCATAGTATCCAGTCTAACAATCTCTTGATGCAATATGTGAGCTTCTAAAGCTCCTCGATCACTTATCGGAGCCATTTTCAAGTCAAACGAATACCTAAAGAACTTCCACTATAAATGTTCTAAAGAACAACGAATTCGTTCTACAATTAAGATAAAAATCACTACACTCCAGGAAAATGCACAGGAGCATTTCAACAAGACGAAATCAGAAACTTCAATTTTGTAATCCCGGCTGTAGGGGTCCTCAAACTGTTGGAGATGGCACTTTCTCTCTCCTCGCTCATTTTTCCCCCACTTCACTCGTCCGTCACGGCTGAGTTGTAAGGTGCTCACTACCAACACCATAACAAAAACAACTCCTACTGTTACATTCGACGAAGCGATAGTGAATGGTATTCTGCTAAATAGTCGATTGTCGCGTTGAATCGGTAAACTTTGTTTCAAATGCGACGATTTTTGCGTACTACTCAAGTATTTTCCCGCTTTCCTCTTCACCCTCTCCAATTTCTGCGAGCAATTCCACCCTCTTTTTCTCCGTTGCAGCTCTCCAACTATGCTTTCCAGTCAAACAGATAATAAAAGCTGCACGACAGATGTTACAGTTTTTTACTTAAATCAGACTGAATTCAAAATCTAAGACGCAGATAAGAACTAGAACACGCTTTTCTAATGGCAGCACCCACGTGAAAAGGCTCTCAGACTTGCTACGGCGACAGCGACGACGTGCTTAAAATTGCCAAAAATGGGGTGAACAGCGAAAGTAATAGCTCGTCGACAAAATACCATTCCATACCACACGCCCCTGAGCGCTGCCATAACAAAAAAAGTGCAAGCTCTTTTCTCCGGATCCGAGGTCTTTTTTTCTTTCCTATGCTTAACCATGGGCGACTGTCCCCGCGGCAAAAGTCAGAAGTCCTTTCAGTTCTTAAAGTTCGAGATTTTTTCAGCATTTGCGGGTTTTGAGGGATGTACAGCTCATTTCTTGTGATAGGACAGCTTGGTACGCGAGAGGAATCCACGAAAACGGCGCGCTTTGTCTGATTCTGCACACGGTGGTATAAACCAGTGGATCCCGCCATCTCAGGCTGGTGCTATGGTCCACGTGAGGTATAGCACCCCGCGCCGTCGTCGCATGGCCGATCCATCGGTTTCCGGAGTGATGCACCGCCCACAATCGGTACGCGCCTTTGCTTCAGTCGCCGCCGACACATTGTGCTATACTTCACTTGTAGTATCGCTTACGTCGCTATAAATAACAATAACGGCAGCACAAAAATAGCGATCACATCATGTGTTGGGGGCGCGCAATTGTGTGATTCGAGCCGGCAAGTTCTTCAGCTCCATTAATACTCACTCTGATTTCTCCAAGTCTATATCGTGGTCAAAACGTCGCAAAAAGATAGAAGCTACAGAGGGAAACCCTGAATACACAGTAGTATGTGTTCTGAGGATATTGTGCATAGTTGAATCTATGTGAACGCCAACGATATTAGGACAGTTGACCATCAGAAACATGTAAGGAAATGAAGTAAACATGCTTATATTTATTTTGAATTAATTTATGAAAGCACGTACATTGATCTATAGATTCATGATAACGAGGGCACCGATTGATCAGCTTTAACAAAACCCTACATTTGTCTGCCCGCAAAGAGTGGGGAGTGGACATGTATACGGAAATCTTAACAAGCTACTCTGAAACAAAATCTAACAACAAAATAAAGCAAATTTCCTAAGATCCTATGATGAACTAATGAAGGCGAGAAATGTGAGCAAACGACATTCAATTTACACCACTCCCTGACCAACATAGACTAGAACAAAGAGCGCAGGACATCCAAGAATTCATATGTCGAATCCTGCGTCGCGCAGACACTTCTTGTGAGCTTCAATCAACTGGCCGCAATTCTCTTCACCATTTTCTACTATGCACTGGTCCCGAGCCTGTAAACAGAACTGTTACCTGCAAAACATTCAGGGCACAGCTTCGTGAAGCTGGTAGACATTAAATATGAACATCAGCAAGGAAGTAAGTCGGAAAACACAATTGCCATCAAAAGCTACCAGAAGAAAGCTGCTATATGAGTTTCATACTTGGTAATTTTGCGGCTGATAAACTTAGATATGAGTATGAATTGTCGCGCACCTCCGAATTTAAGAATTAATTTGGTGCATAATTAATGCGGCTCTTTTCGCGACTCCTCTTCTCGTTAACAATTAAAGCTTTTTGAACGGTTCTTTCATGTACTTAATCCTCTTCTCTCATTTAGTAACATTGGTATCGAAAATCATAACGACATTCACCATCTCATGCCCTACCACTTCGGGAATGGTTGGAATGCAGCACAATCGTTCCGTGACCTCAATGAAATTTTGGCTGAAGAAAAATCAACAAAACCAAGTCGAAAGATATTACATTAGTTCGAGTAGGAAGGTACAATCCTACAGATGAAGAAGGAAGAGCCCTATGATCAAAATTCGACGACCAGAAACTTTTGCCAGCCGTAGAAGGGAAGGAGGTTCGATTGACGAGATTCCTCAGAAATGGAGCTCACGCGTTTTGCTACAAAAAATCTGTGAAAATTGAACACTGTTCCTGTCTGAGTGTTCGTGCGGACCCATTCGGACAATCTCCATGCTTTTCTGAGGTCTTTGAGTGGAAGAACCATGGTCGAATGGCACACTTTGAAGAGTTCGAACAGCATTCTCGTTGTCAGGCTTTCGTCCTCTTCCAGGCTGCCCGAAAATTCTGGTGCTTGGAAGTGAATGGCTAATCTCCGTTTATGGGCCTGAGCATAGCGCTCACATCAATGGCCCATATATGTATGCATCATGCCTACTTATCTCAACTTACATGAAGTTCCTGAATATTACTAATCAGTGTCTTATCACGAACGTTTCATCTGTAAGCGCCCTTCTGGTGCATTAAATAAACAAATAAATAAATAAAATCTCTTCTTTCTTCATCTGTGAGGCTCGCACCTTATGAATATGAACAATCTTCCAACTTAGTCTAGCTGATTGGTCCCTTTTGAAAGGCTCGCTGAGATCGCGAAATGGCTGTGCTGCATTCTAGCTTTTTCTAATGTGATAGAACATATGACGGCGAATGTTAATCTGAATTTTGATAATATTTTTTATCGATGGCTCATAAGGATTGTTTTCTTAAGAAAATCATCCAAAACGCATTAGAAATGAGAAAGTCGCATCAATTATGCACCAAACTAAACATGTACTCAGAAGACAAGGTTCAGATCCCTATACTCATATTTCGCCTCTAAGACCTACTTATCTGAAGAAGAAACAAAAAAAAAACGACATTGAAAGAAAAACAGTGTAACAGTGAAACAAATAACATCATTTTGAATGAAAGTGATAAAAGCACAGGAGATAAGGTGCTTCAATGAATGAGACTAAGATCAAGTTGATCGAGGACAAATCGGACGAAATTTTAATAGAAAATGACCACCAATTTCGATTCAGATCGTTTATAAAATGTTGATGAATTACAGAATGAACAGTGCACAGAAATTTCTCTCTGCCGATGAACAAAGAGGTAGAAGCTAATAGTAATAATTACTCCCACATTTTTGCCAAACTAAATCTTCACGGTACGTGTTATGTTATGAAGTGGAAGCATTACGAAAGGAGACTCACTCAGATACAGAAAAAAAAATTAGAGAAGGTACAACGTACGTATGAGGTCACAATAATCCTCAACCCAGTTTTAGAGCAGTCCCATCTCAGAAATAATTTCAGGATTTTTACAGGAATAAAATCTGCGTGAGCAGTAGAGAATAATGAGCATAATGCTATACGCAAAATGTCTCAAAGGGTACTCTGCAGTGCCTCACGCAGGAGTTGCTAGCCAGAGGAGGAGGGAAGAGGGAAGTGGCAACTCCGCCACTGCATGGGCCTAGGAATAATAAAAGTGCTAAAAATATTAACTTTAATATCAAAAAACTAATAACAAATATTTTAGAAAATAGTAATAATGAAAGTAAACAATGAAAAATGAGCTTATACAATATTTTCAAATCTATTTTATAAAGTAATTTCAAAAAATTCGGTGACACTTTCTCGGGGGAGGGGAGGGGAGTGCGGGCTGCAAATACCCGTTCTTGCGTTCGTACATATTCCGCTGACGTGGAATGGTAATATCTGAATCTTCAGGTCCATTTTAACCCATATATTCACGCTGTTCATATAGCGTTTGACGACGGCAATGCAAGTGGCGCACGTAGCAAAACAACTTAATGTCTATATCTATATATACAGTCTATCCGAAACGACGAGTCCCTTCAGAAAGCGGGAAACCTTGCGGCAGAGCGACTGCGGCGCGGCCATCTTGGCAGCGTTCGTCAAATTGATCTGCTGTTGAGATCAACGCCGCCACGCTCAATCGTCAAAAAAGTGGGTTTTTCTTTATTTTTATCCATTGTTGTGTTTTCTTTTTTCGAATATATCATCAGATATCAGGCCGTTGCTTGTCCGAGGCTGTTTTGCACGTTACTTTTTCTATTTGGATGTGGGTTTTCATGTTTTTTCTCCGTGGCCATAGTAGAAACTACAGAAAAAAAACACATTCAAATAGAAGAAGAAACGTTCAAAACGGCCTCAGACCAGCAATGGTCTGATATATGACGATATATTCAAAAACGAAACCACAACAATGGATAAAAGCAAAGAAAACCCATCTTTTTGCCGATTGAGCGTGGCGGCGTTGATCTCAACAGCTTATCCATTCGACGAACTCTGCCAAGACGGCCGCGCCGCAGTCGCTCTGCCACGAGGTTTCCCGCCTTCTGAGGGAGTTCGTCGTTTCGGATAGACTGTACATAAGGCATTTGGAAAGGAGTGACCATCGGTGCAATTACGGGCCCAGTTCAAAGGCTGCATGCTAAAAACCGGCTCGCATGTTGTCTTTCATCTGAGAATTTGAACTGTTCGAATGGATCTTCTCGCGCGCGTATTGTAATGCGATGCTCACTCCGAGGTGAATCGCTTGTAAGCGTTCTACGATGGACCAAGACGAAATAAAACTAGACTAAATTGAGTAATAAATTTCACTTTGTTGGTACTGGATTGTCGCAATCTCGTACTTTGCGCTTGTTAAAAGCAGCAGATCTTGCTGGATTTTTGGTTTATGAGGGACCTAGTACACATATCGAACAGTGAAATTGCGCGAAACGCACGAGAAAACCACGAAACCGGGGTGTTGTTTCTCGAGCGACTAAGCGGGCCCCGTACGGCTTGTGCACGCTGGCGCATGCAAGGCAGCTGAGTTGGCACAAGGCAGGTGTGTTCGTACCTTCGATTCGAATTTCTTCGCAGTTAAGTCATGATTCTTTCTTTTCGATTGAAATATGTGATGCACTGGCAGTGTGTGTCACTATTGGCGGTTTAACCCGTAGTTGAAGATTTCGACGGTGCTGCCTTTAACAACCTCGGAAGCCGCCGAAGAAACTAGCAATGATTTCGTCACTTTGAATTGAACGACCCAATTCAAATTAAAACAGTAGCGACATATGACTCACAACAAACTGGAAAAGGAATTTGAGGAACGAAAAACTAAAAACCAGAGAATCACAGAAAACTATCAGTTAAGAAGCAAGAGAATGGAAACCTTACCTTCTTTGTCTCAGGACATGCACAACATGGCTTTAGCTTCTTTTCAACATCACAGCCAGAGGTCTCGGATTTGCATTTCTTTCCTTCGGGCATTCTCTGGAAATAACTCGAAGAATCACAAAAAAACCTGTTGGGTGTCAGATTCGCGCGCGAAACCATAGACCAACATATTCGTATGAGGTGGTGCAACAGAAAGACTTCGATAGCGCAAAAGGAAGTCGATGCTGCTTCGATATGGTCAATTTGGCGCAATTGCCACCCGTGATGCGCGACTTTATACAGCCGTTGTTATCTTATCGTCTCAATGTGCACCCTATGACCCTAGCTGGCACGTAGGGTAGGGTATGACAGAAGAGTGTAGGAATTTACGCGTCATCACTGTAACGTAGAGTTCAGGTTCTCCCAGACTAACAGAGATAGTGGAAGCGGTACGCATCGATCACATCCCTTCCCTGCATCACTTTCTGGAATCTTCTCGTCCTTTCAGGCGATAATTGCGATCGTAGCGTTTACTAGTTTCCGGGGCCATTATGAGAAAAAGTGGCAATGTCTGGAGTTACTCTTATTATTGAGGAAGGGCCTAGGATGTTTCAGTAACGGAAAAGTCTCTGAATACAAATGGTACGCCAACCCCATCCTCAGTGTTTTGAGCGAGCCTTCCGAAGGAAGATCCTAGATACAAACACTAGATTATGCATAGATTACCGAAAATTGAGCCCACGAGCACGCACCAATATTTTCTTCTAGACTACAGTTTCTCGGCTTCACAGTACAATTACCAATTTCAGAGGAAGCATAAATTCAACGGACGGCATACACTCCGAAATCCAATAAACATCGGAAATCACCAACGACTTGAACAAAAACGCAAAACTAATAAATATTTATGACTGGACTCGTTAATGAACCAAAGACATGGACGAAAAGTTCAGAAATGTCGAGATGCCTCCTAATACACCCGAAAAATGGGCTATGGGCATACAGCTGAATGGAAAGGTGATTCACAACGAACATGTGATGCGAACAGGACCGATGTAGTGACCGGTACTCATGCAAGCAGGTTAAAAAAGAATGAGAGAAAAGGGAAAATCAAGCAGATGGTCTGATTTATTAAAGAAAATGAAGAATGAAGATGAGCAAGGCTTGAATGGATCAAACAGAGTGGAATTTTTGGAAATCGAATTGCATTAATCTAACCCATTAGTATTAAACCCTAATAAAGATGGAAACATGAACCAGTAAAGGGGTGCACGATCGAATGATACTCCAGTAGGTGAGAAGATCCAGCACAACACATTCACGAGAAAATGTAATCTGTAGCCTTGGCGAGGTCCCAGTTGTTGCAACTAAGCACCGAGATCGCTTCGTCCTGTTAGAACACTACATGATGCAATAAATAATTACATAATCAACAATTCTATGACATCTTAGAAATAAAACTCAGTCAATACCCAAAACAGACCTCTGTAACACCCATATCTCTAAGCTTCTCCACTCGTTCTCGATAATGGGGATTCTCTTCCGCTTTACCTTTGGCGTACTTGATAGTCCAGAATATTGCCGTTTCCTGAAATTTTTGATTCAGTTGGGAAAATCATGGTCTGTAGAAACACAGCATAACTGAAGTTTTCCACCAAATATTCAAAAAAAGAAAGAAAAAGAAAAAATCAAAGACACTTGAACAGATAGTTGCAAAATTTGTAAGAACTGTGAGAAAACTAGGTTAGTTAAAACTAGAACTCAACTCCAAACGTTTGTGCGCTGAAAGCTATTGGTATCTTCTCCTCCAATGAATCAATTGTGGAGAAATAAAAGTTAAATCTCACACCTTAATCATGCGTCCATATAGTCTTTTTCAAATTCCAGGATAAATGAGTATTTGCGCACAAAGCCTAACTTTTTCTTCACACTCTCCAATTTCTAGGTACTTTCTCGCTCTCTCTCTCTCTCTAGTGCATAGGTGCGATAGCCCAAACCAAAGCTCAGACCCCCTCACTTTGGAAAGGGGGGCATAGACTCCCCTCACTTTGGAAAGGGGGGCATAGACTCCCCTCACTTTGGAAAGGGGGCATAGACTCCCCTCACTTTGGAAAGGGGGGCATAGACTCCCCTCATCAAAGTGAAGGGGTGGTGCGACATGAAGCCCGGAAGGTGAAAGTGAAAAGTTCTATCCTATTTCAGTTACGGGACGAGATAGACTATGCAGGCAAACACTTGGAAAGGGAAAAAAATGGAAAAATGACAATTTCAGTAGCATTGAATTGAATAACCAAATCAATAGTGGAAGAACTCATAGTGAACCAAGAGGTTAGATAGAACGCGCAAAGTTACCATTGCAGCAGACAAGGAAAAAGACCTGTGAAATTCTGCGTGAAAGAGAAAGAAAGGGATATCCTCGAGGGTATGTGGTTAAACTCTGAACCTAGTAGAGTTTGTAATTTACAAGTGAGAATCCATGCCTGAGAAGAAATCTTTGAACATGAAAGAGTATGAAGAACAGTGCATGTACAATGGACATCGATGGCGGTGGCCCATCCGCGGCCTCAAGAAGCATGCCGCGCAACCGCGCCGCCCGTGTCGTAAACGATGTTTTCTGCTGCTGTTATGCTATATCTAGAGATTTTCTGCCCGATTTTAAGGACTTTTGACCAAATCAGGAAGAAAGCGACTAGAAATAGCATTCCGGCAGCAGATGACACCGGTCCTGGCGCGAACGGCGCGGTTGCGCTGTGTCCTTCCCGAGGCCGCAGATGGGCCACCGCCATTGCCGTCCACTGTATGTTTTGAAGCTTAGTATGGAAATGTGTTTGAACGGATCTCAACGACGATAGTCTAGGACGACATGCAAGGATTTTCTCTTCATTCTAGTATATAATATGTGGCAGTTAATTCTGGAAAAGGATTCAATAAAGTGGAACCAACAGGCAGGTGAAAACGGCAAAAATTGGAAGTTTTTTCAAGATTTCTCCATGTGTATTGAAGAAACTGGTGAGTGTTGTATATGTTGTGAAAGTAGAAATTATGTGCTTTCTGCCACATATAGATGTATGGGGGAACTCTGTTATAGCTGAAAATGAAGGGGGTGAGAAGGAGCTACGGGGCATCCTCGCGCCCATTGTTAGACAGTTGACGAAATAGTGTGCGTTTTGGAGAGAGGCGCGAGTAGGGGTCGAGAAGGGGTTAAGAAACGTTCTCCCCCCCCCCTCACCAGAAACCAGCACGAAACCACATGGAATGGGATGTCGCTTAATTGAAGGATTGGATGGGAAGAACGTTGATGCCCTTCAGTCCTGGGTTTCTTTTCCACATAAAGTTGTTAAAAGCAGAAACAGTGGGAAACTCGGTGCAGTTTCGATGTCAAGTTTTTATATGTGGGCGAGAGAAATGTTGTTCAGTTGTCTGCATAAATGGACGATATCATGAATATGTACTAAGGACTATCATCAGTTGTGCATCCGATGGTTGGTTCCACATTGGAAGGCATTATGTTGGGGGATCTGTAGCGTCGTGCGATGACTCATCGGAATGGTAAGGTTTCGCGACATCGTAAAACAGTGCGCTTGAAGTGATATATGATAAGATTTGCTCAGTGTTAACGAAAACTAAGACATCACATCGTTCCCAAGAGTTCTCTAGTACATTGTTCTCTAAAAATCGATGAGCTGCAGTGTAAAATTAGTTATAAATAAAGATATCCAAAAGTACATGCAATTTTAATCAAATGCTTTCTCCTCAGACATACCTATGTTCTGCGCTTGTCATCTATCAACTCCACTAGATTTACTGTTTACTACAACTTCATTGATGTTCAATTCATGCTCCTTCACCGAGAATGTTGCAGGTCGTCCTCCTATTTGCGCCAGTGGACACATCACGCGCTCTTTTACTCTACAACGCACACCTATGACTTCTGACTCGGTGAGTTCTTTCACATTTCTTCAAGTACGCAATTTTGCATCACTCTTTTATTTTCTGATTTATTCAAATGAGTGACATTGGCGCTGTCACATTTGTCCAATTTCCTCTCCTCGAAGTGTGTGCATCTTCACACTTCGCGACGGGGTGATTGCACATCTACTGTGTTTCTTAAGTGAAATAAAACGGATTTTGGAATCGAAAACATTGGAATTTTTCTGAAAATTCTAGTGTTTTCGATTTTTGCGTTGGCTGATCGATTGATCCTGTGGGTCGGCGAGGCGCCTCAAATCTGGACTACTCATACATTGAACATTTACTAACCCCTATTAGAATACATAGTTGCAGTCCACCCCCATCCCTCGGTCAACACAAGACAATTTGACACTTGTACTAAACTACGCTTACCCCCCCCCCCCCTCGCTCGACACCACTCACTTTTTCGCCTATGACTCCCTCACTTTTGGGAAGGGAGGTTCTCACCCCTATCGCACCTATGCTCTGATGTCTGTCCAACTACCTTACCCACTCAAAGAATATATCCACAATAGTTAGCATCTATTGTTGTACAGGAACCAGGAACATGGAACTCTGAATGAATGGTCGTAAATGCAGAATCTCCAAAATCAGAGCTTCAAAACCTGGAACACGACAACAAGGCATGATCGGATTGGAATTTGAAGAAGTCATGCTGATAAATCAATCAGTAGAAACATCTAGGGTGATAAAATATTAAGATATTTCGATTCCAGTTAAAATCAACGCTACCAAAAGAAATCTTCAGAACGAAAAATACAGCTGAGACACTTTCGCAAAGTTCAATCTTAGCAACTTTAACTAATAATGACTTGCAAATCTTTGACGGTAAAACTAAGCTTCCATGATGCACTGCAACTTCGTAAACGCACAAACCTTGAAAAGTGCAGGATTTGACATGTACTGCTTCGCTACAACGGCATCTTGAGGATCCTTCGGCTCAGGTGAGCACATCAGTGCTTGAATACTCAAAAGCACAGTGCGCAATGTTAAAGAGGCAGCCCTAGAAATGGATGGAAATTGCAGAATAACACTAATCTAAGCGCTTGTTGTCGATTGAATAGAAAACAATGCTAGTGCGCTTTGAACCGGCCGGCGAATGTGGAGGGTAACAATTATGGCCAATAAAAAAGGTTCCCGCACTCATGTAACCTTCAAAATCAAAATCAAGTGAAACGAAGGACTCACCACTGGTCCTTGAGAATGTCAAGACAGATAGTACCAGTTTGCGAACTTATGTTAGGATGCCAAATCTTTGTGAGAAACTTGATCTGGAACGAGTGATATTTTTACTTCTGCAATGTGAAAACATTTGTTGAGGCAAGTTTTTATGGGCTGTCCTTGATTGGTCAATCTTCTCCGCTTGTGATTATTCTTGGTTAGCTTATAGCACTGAATATTTTCGTTAGGCCTTAATTTCCGAGGTTTTTAATGATGACTGCCGTTATAGCACGGAGAAGACCTTTCGAAGTAGGATCAATGTATAAGCATGATCGACTGGGCTGCATTTATGTGGTAGAAATATATCAGGGAGAATACTGATAATGCGACGCGATTTGAACATGTAACATGAGTGGTGATGGTCTATTTAATACAGGGATGGGCAGAATTATTGCATAAGATCGGAAGTCGGAAGCTGGAGAATGAGTCGACACAACTCAACCACTGCCAAACCATCCAGAAACATGAAGCTACAAGCCAGCTCAACGCCAGGATCCGCTCATCCCTGGTCCACTACTTCTGATGTTTGCCCACAGAACTGACAAAGACCTACGACACAAAACATAACGTCCTCGGTATATATTTCGTTTGACAAGATTAGCATACTCGAACAATCAAAATTTTCAGTAAATCAACTATCATCCACTCACGAGAAACTCACTTATGGGATCCTCCGCATCGAAAAGAAAATTTGGTGACAAAAATCTACTGGAATTCGATGTAATTTGACCTTGTAAAACAGAGCTGTCCAACAAAAATTAATTGAACCTTCCAGATTAAAAGCATATTGTGGATGAATTCTCGGTTTTACAACATCGATAAATTTCCGTGATCTGTGAAGAACTAACAGAGAGGAGCGAATACTTTTCTTCCTTGAAAAATCTACCTAAATCTAGTTGTTTTGTGTTGATGCGCAAACGCCAATATGCCCCAGGTATGTAGGCAACGGCATTTATTCGAAGTTCGTTTTGGTCGAATAAATCTAACATTTATGCGGCGAGCGGTCATTCTAACGAGCATTCGGATTTCCATCTGTTATAACATAACTTTTTTTCACATAATGTTCGTGCAATAACGAATCATGCGAGGTGGGTGTACTTCGGCAATGAAGAATGTGAAAAGTTCTTTCCTTCAAGAGGAGCTTAGTGAAATGGTGCCGTTGCCAGCACACACAGGGTTATTGAATCGGTCGCAAACGTCAATTGTTTACCTGAATAGAGCATTGTAATTCAAAAAAAGAAGTTGAATTATCACCGAACTAGGAGTGTAACGGTGGAATCGAAATACAGACGAAGAAAAAAAACTTGTTCTAGCAGAAGCAAACGACTAATTCCACATAACTAGGTCGGGTTTCGGGTATTTACAAAAACACAATGATTTGTTTCGATGAAAATACTCAATGAAAGAAAGAAGAGGAGAAACTCACCTTAGGAGGAGTGAATGGGTAAGTGTCCGGGATCTTGATCTCCAGATCAAATGACCCTCCCTGATATGGAGTATCAGGTGGACCACGGATTTGTCCTTTGATTTCGGATAACGAATCATTCAGGATCTCTATCATAATGCCCGTCTCGGCGATTTCTTTGTTGGTTACGACTTCTTTACATTCCCGCTGGATCCGCGTAAAAGCGATATTCGACATCTGAAATGTAAAGCAGTGAGAGAACACGAGAAATGATAAGAGATAACCCTGGAATTATAAAGTAGAAGCAACGAATCTTAAGAGGTAGAAGACAAAACGGTCCTAGCAATGCGGAACTTGTGCGGATTTGCGAGGCGTGTCGTCCTTCACACGCAATTTCACACAATCATATGGAACACACGTGATTCGGTACTACTTTTTGTAGTTGTCACGTACTTCAGTTGTTCTTTCTTCCTTCGTCCTGTTTCCTTGATTAAATTGTTGTAGTTGTGAGGACAGCTGTATTCCTTACGCATTGCCCTGCGAATTCCCGTACCTGGACTCGGGCGCGGGGCTGATTGTCATTGGGTCGGAAACTTTCATTGGGGCGCAGAAATCTCTAGTTTGCATACAGAACTTATCTTATGTGCTGATTACGATTATTAACAGTATTATGCTGTTTAGAAGGATTATGACTAGAAAGTGACTATTTTTATGAAAGAGAGATTATGATTAGAAAAGTGATGTACATGTTTGGATATGAATCCGCAGACTTCAGTCACGTAAGATGTGTCGATGTAAGAAGTCATTCTTTACTATTACTACGTTTTGCTGTTATGTATAGTCCTCAGTGTTTTCCATCAGGTTTAAAAAATGCATCTCAATAGCGAGTCAAGCAACAAGTATGTACATAACGAATAACTCAGAACTGAGGTCATAAGTGGTGGATCCAATAAATACAGTGTGTTTTTCCGGGAGTAAACATCGCGCGCGATCTGATCCATTCCAATAGATCAAATTCTCAGTCGAAAGACCACATGAAAGCGGAGGTTCCAGCAATTCGCACGTAGCCTTTGTACTGGGTCCGCAATTGCACCGATTTTACTCCCGGAAAAACACCCTGTAAAAACAGAACAAGCGTTCACTTTGCAGCTGTTCATTACTAAATAAGTGTACGGGAAATGAAATATGACTATATGCGAATGACTATACGTTGCACATTAGTGCAGATACCAGTGTAAATGAAAGGCAAAAACGAATCAAAAGCAAAACCACGTTTGCGGTAAGCTCAGAAATTAACAAATGAATCAACATTCAAACTGAAAACGTATTTTCTAACAACAACGCAATTCACATAAATATGAACGCAACAAAAGAACATGTATGTACACATAAATACCTGATATGGTTTTGTTTTTGATTTGTTTTTGCCTTCCATTTACACTGGTATCTGTACTAATGTGCAACGTATAGTCATTCGTATATAGTCATATTTCATTCCCCGTACACTCATTTAGTAATGAACAGCTGCGAAGTGAACGCTTGTTCTGTTTGTATTTATTGGATCCACCACTCATGATCTCAGTTCTGAGTTATTCGTTATGTACATACTTGTTGCTAGACTCGCTATTGAGATGCATTTTTTAAACCTGATGGAAAACACTGAGGACTGTACATAACAGCAAAACATAGTAATAGTAATAAATGATTTCTTATATCGACACATCTTACGTGACTGAAGTCTGCGGATTCATATCCAAACATGTACATCACTTTTCTAATCATAATCTCTCTTTCATCAAAATAGTCACTTTCTAGTCATGATCCTTCTAAACAGCATAATACTGTTAATAATCGTAATCAGCACGTAAGATAAGTTCTGTACGCAAACTAGAGATTTCTGCGCCCCAATGAAAGTTTCCGACCCAATGACAATCAGCCCCGCGCCCGAGTCCAGGTACGGGAATTCTTGCCCTGCTCTCCAATGAAGCACTCTTTTTCAAAGCATCTATGTTTTAGGAAAATTGACAGCAATGGGAGGCCGCCGACGTGCTTCAGCAACACAGGGGGAGGTGTCTGAGATGAGCCCAACAGGATCGGATTCCTCCGTGTATTCTGACAAGAAAAAGCAAACACATCTTCGTTGCGAGCGACAACGCAGGGAGGCCATCAATGTGAGCATTTCTTGCACTCCTTCAATAATTGAGTGGATCTCAGATTTCGCTATTTCAAAATGGCTTAGAATGAAACGGCGATGGTAGCGGTGTAAAGATGTGCACCGCTTGACACGTTGTGTCGCTTCGTTCGCTTCCCATCGCGAAGGGTGTGTCGTACAGTTTTGACCGAATCGAATAAAATTCGAAAATTCGACGGTGCCGCAATATTCAAAGATCGGCACTATTCGAAAATTCGAATATTCTAGTATTCGAGGGCCGATTATTCGAATAACCAACAGCTTTAACCAAACTTCTGATCAATGAAACTTTCCTTGCAAAACTTAAGGGGTTTTTAGAGTTTTCAGTGTTGTGCGGCGCGGCACGGCGCGAGGAGTGGACCGCTCCGAGCTCACTTCTCGCCTCGCAATGAACTTCCAGTTTGCCGCGTTGCCTGACACTACTGCCATAGTCCTCTAGGACTGTAGGAGTGTTTATACTTTTTCGCGACGCGACGGCGTTGCGGCGACGGCCACGACACGCGCGACGCGACGGGTGGCGAAGCCGTCGCGTCGCTCTGTCGCGCCATGCTGAACGTCGGAAATTCAAGTACCCAGGCAAAATTACATGCACACCCCGATTTAGTGGATCATGAGTTTCCATGGACTGTTCTGGACCTCATTTTAACTGAATTCGTCTTAATCCATAGGTTTCGGGCCAAACCACTCGAAAAAACTGTGGAACAGTGGCCAACTCCAGTGCGCAACATCAGCGGAACCATCGCGTCGCGTCTGCTAGCAGGCGCGACGCGAATCCGTCCCATCGCGTCGTTTTTCAAAAAAAAAATGTATAAACAGGGCGCGACGTCGCCCAGCAATGTCGCTCGCGATGGGAAACGCCAACTACCACGTCGCGACCATTGCTTGTGCATGCATCCACTTGGGACCCATCGCATTTGAACAGTTTGCTGGGCGCGACGGTCGCGTCGCGCCGAAGTATAAACACTCCTTGTGGCAGCCTGCGTCGCCGTCGCTGGCGACTGCGAGGCCGATGCGTAGCGATTGTGGGCGGGGCGTCGCTGCGGCCGCCGGCGATGGCGACGTAGGGTGCTATACTCCTCGACGAGTATAGTGGCTACCTGAAAGGAGCCCCCCGGCAGATGACGCTGCGAGCTCGCGAGAGCTCGCACTGCGTTGACGTTGCCTATGCTTAAGCATAGGGCGCGGCGCGTCAAAACTATGAAAACCCCTTTACTAAACTGCAAATTGTAATATCAACCTTTGCGAGCCACTCTCCCATATTTAGCCGATGTCCAGCTGCTCGTTCGTTGGAACCCTTTTCAAGTATATACCGTTAGTTATAGAATTTAACGTTTACATGATGTTTTGAGATCCTCGTACCATTTCTCCTGCCCAATCATACTCCGAAAGATGGTTGGAGTCTCTTCCATGATCATGGTTCGCGAACTACGGTTCCCAACATTATTCTTACAGCGTCAATATCTCCAAGCGAGCGTCAAAATCTCTAAGCGAATGCGAATAGCAGTGACATCATCATATGCGTCTCACCTGTGTCAGAAGTTCGTCAAGACCTATTTTTCATCTCAGCCACATCGTGTTTGATACTGGTCAATCTAATGCAGGTTGCGCATAGGTCATGCATGCATCGCTCCGTCTACAGCACGTAAAATCGGAATTAATGTAGCGAGGATGCAGTTGGCCATTTTTGGGAGTTGGTTTTCGCACACTGTGTCGCTAACAAATCTCGGACTATTTGCTTCTTTTATGCATAATTCAGAAACGCTTGACTCTAAACACTGAGCTGTGCTTGCTTTGAAACAGACAGACTCATGTAGTTTAACCCTTCACACTGAACCGCCTTTAAGAAATCTGCAAAGGTTGTGCGGAATTTTCTGAATTGTTGTGAAATCCCAGATCTTCAGTGTGGAAACCATATGTTTTCCATTTATTTTGTATCTGTGACCACCATAAGTGGGCAGATTTAGATTAGCAGCACTCTTAGAATAGCAAAATCGGTTAACCTACTTTCAGAGTGGTTACTCCGACTTGAAGGAATTGATTCCACAGACCGCCTCAGCAATGGGCTGTAAAACTACAAATGCAGCAATATTGTTTAGGCATGTTTTCGAAGTTCTGTATCGAGTTTATCAACATCAATATCATAATTCTTCTCTTGAAGGGCTTGTGATTACATGGCACAACTGACTTCGGAGGTGGAGGCAAACGAGAAGGAGTTGCAGCAGCTCAGTGCTCAGGTTTATCCTGTTCGATAGTTTCATGCCTTCTGTAGTGATCCATAATTTTTTTTTGAAGGTATCCGCGTTGGAAATAATTGCTGCTCAGTATGAAACTATGGCTGCTGAGGCACCTTCGAGTAATTCGTCATCTTTACAGGCCCGAATGGTGAGTTTTGTCTCCTAGTGTGAAAGATTGGTGAAAGTGAGACTACCGTATATTTCCTCCACTCTGTTCATGAGAGGAACGAGTTGTGAATGGCTGCGCGGTGATCTGCGCAAAACCTTGGCGCTGTTCCCTTCGCCTTTTTTTTTGTTTTGACTTGAGCATTGACTTTTTGTCTTCTGGGTAGTTGGACTTTTGAGCTTTTAAGCTGTTGCTAGATGAATTCTCATGCTTTTGTCAACGTGAGCTGAATCATCTTGGCTTTAATGGATAAGGCGACTGCCTCTTTCTATCCACGTTTTACTTCCTTCTCATTATACGCACAATTTTTGAGCATATCACCTCCAAGTTTCTACCCAGTTCTCAAAGATTCAGGAAATCCGTTGTTCCGAAATTCCGTGGTTGGGCAACGGACACTCACTGCTAGCGAAATTGATTGTACTTGAGCTGTAGTTGCATTATTGGTTCATCACTCCTTATCGGCTATAGAGATTAACCTCACAGCCACTTTCATCTATGTTATTCATTACATCATTAGTGCATTTTTCGAGAAGAACCACATGGTTTAGAAAACGTTCCTCTTCATTTACATCTGAATATAAAAACGTATGTATAATTATCTATTTCAGTTACAAATCCTTCTCGATGACTGCTTTTCATCATTTGTCGAACAAGTGGATTTTTCCTCTTATGCAACTATCACGCGAACACTACTCACATGGGTTGAACAACTTGCTGCACATAACGACCAATTCAAGGTAAAATTTTCGCTATTCATAAGATTAACATTAAAAAAAAAAACAATTCATGATTCAATCGGTCCAGACAAGATGCATGAGTAGGCAGGAGCAAGTGTTTTGCATTGACGAACTGAGTTATTTTACTGTATGACATGGTTTCTGAGGAAATGTGTTTTTAAATGGAGCACAAAAATTGTAAAAGATGAGTGTCATGAGGAAATATCGTGAGAGCATACGTGTTCGTATGGCTCTAGAATGACTAATAAGGAAGAGCAAGAACAAACGTTTTTATGTGTGGAGAATATGGCTTTTGTACAGATTATTCTCATCCACTGCACAAAAAATATATCGCAATTTTCCTCGACTTCGAGGTTTCATCCTTTTCATGGTAGTTGTCATAACAAAAGTGAAATCTTTCTTAAAGGCAGCACTCACGGAAATTTTTGTGTTGAAGATTTCGCGGTATATCGGGGTTTTTAGGGACGATGAACTCATTGACAACGATGACATAGCGTGAAACACGCGAAAAACACAGAAAAAGATGGCGGTATTTCATGTGTGTCCACGGCGCGGACGAGTGTTCCGTGATGGGTCCCGGTACGGAACCCTGCAAATGGTACGAATTCCATAGACACGCCCCCGCTGAACCACATGCACACACCCTGTCAAAGGCGTTAGTTGCCGCGACGGAACCCTAATGTCCAGAGCGGCAGATGTGTCCACGGCAGTATCTTCGCAGGTAGGCGGCCTTTCAAGGTGTTCAACTTACTGTTGCTATTGTCCAGCTGCCGGCTTCCTGGTAAGCGACTCATTTCAGAAGTGAAAATTTCCGTGAGTGCTGCCTTTAAATCACAGTTATTTGGGACATATTTTGGAAGTATTGTTTTCATTTCATACGGAGATACTGTAAAGCAGTTCGAAAATAAAGTCCAATATTTGATAGGAAGGGCGCGGCTTAGCGATGAGGCGCGCAGTCCCATTCGACCACAAAAGCGCGGCTCACCGGTGAGCCACGCGGTCGTCAATGGGTGTCACCTCACCACCTTCTTCGTCGTGGGCATGTAGAATTTGGCCATGGTCCTATTTTTTCTCAAGATTTTCACCTGTGCGTTCAGGTGGGTATGGAGCTGTTTGGCCAGTGGGCGTGATAATATGATGCTGTTCTTTATGCAGAAGGATTGAGAGTTGCAGCAACTCGACCAAATGTTTTTTTTTTCAGAAAACTGCTGGGCAGATGGTCACGCTCCCGTTCACCCTTCGTTGACATTCGTACTGGTCTGCTTTTGTATATAATCTGAAGTTCATATCCTCTGTCGATTTCGATGTTTTCATATTTCTGTTATGCTATTCATATTTTGCGTTTAAAGCTATGCAGATGTGGTAGAGATGATTGAATAGAATGAAGAATTTTCCTGCCAATTACGTCTGTGCATTCAAGAAATATTCGATTTCGAAGAGAACTGAAGAGTTGAAGAGTAACCCATACACCAATCAATGCTCGTTTATTTCTACACTACGACTGTCTAGTTCATCGGCTTTTCTCCCTTGAAATAGTTGTAGGACATTACTGGCCACAATCGTTTTTCTGCTCTCACAATGGTTGCCAGTCGATGTCTCTCGCAAAGGTATTGCTGCAATCCTCCGCAATAAAGAGAATTGACAAGCATTATCTGCCGCCAAATGGGACCGACTCAGAAGCTTTACCTGAAGGTTAGGTTTTTTTCATAACTACTATCAATACTTAGTGAAAAGGCTCCCGAAGCGCTTCCGCTTTTCGAACCAACTGTGGAACCCCTTTCAGCCTGATCCCAAAGCGATAGTTGAGGATGAGAAGCGCAGGCGACCCATCGTTATTTCAGGTGTGCCTAAAGCTGAAAATGCAGTAGCATCACAGCGTCAGGCACACACTGAAAATGCCGTGTTATTGATCCTTAATAAACTCGTCCTGTCGAGATATCCAGCTTGGGGAGTTTTAACAGTAACAGCACTCGTCTTATCAAATGTGTTTTTTTTTCAGAGCGTTACTACCTGGAAGTCCCCGCGGAAAAGCACGTTTACTGCGGGGACTTCAAGACTAGCAAAATTTACGTTCGCAGGTCAATGACACGCATTGAACGTGAAAATGACAAAGCGTTACGTCTGAAAGCTCGTGAAATGAATAACAAAGAGTTCAGTGGCAACAAAGTATAAGTTGTTTATAGAGATAACTTTTCAAAAGCATCTAAAATTCATAAAATTAAAGAGTCACTGCAAAAAAACTGCTCGGTTCCTCAGGTTTCTCGAATTTTTCGTGTTGCTTATGCCGATGATATCAAGATTTATATAGTATAGAACCAGAATTTTTGGACGTAATCGGTTATAAATTTTTCAATGAACCTGTAGTAAGATTGGGGTTCCGAGCCTATTGTAGAATGCGACTGAACACCAAGTACGAATACAGTTTATCCTAATAGCATCACGAATACACACAGTTGGATATCTGCTGTGGGGAGGATCAGAGGTCATCGGCAGCGTCGGTGCATCGTGGATGGCCATCAGGCCTGGAAGCGGCAGAGCCCAGAGGGCGCGGTGAGGGGCTGCAGGATGGCTCTCAAAGGGCTCGGTCGGAGTTGAATGCTGGAGCAGCTCGGTGCGCGCTTATATGGTACAACTGGCCACGCCTTCTGCAATCAGAGGGTTTCATCTTGCAACATCTTATCTCAGACAAAGGTCCGATCGAGCGGGGCGGGACATGGCTACGAGGGGGCCCCGGTAGAGCGGGCGGTGGCCATGTCGCGTCCCGCTCGCACGGTTGTCGCATCCCGCCCGCACGGTTATTGTGGGCCGCTCGCACGGTATTTCGGACCAACCTATGTTGTCGCAGCCCGCTCGCACGAGGATTTTCCGTGCGAGCGGGCCACGACAACCGTGCGCTGCGATAACCAAGCGAGCGGGCCGCGACATGGCTGCGACCCGCTCTACCGGGGCCCGCTCGCACGGCACTTTTGTCTGAGATATCGATGGGGAGAATAGGATCTACAGTCCTTGTCGAAAAGTTAGACGGATTGCGCGTGCGGTTCATTGTCGCTGCGACCCCGCGCGCGGCGCGGCTCTCAATCGATACGATCAGCTGAGCGCCGCCCCACAACGCATTTTTTGACGAGTTTCTTCGAAAAACTTCGTTTTTTCCGTGTTCCTTCGTTGCGGTTTTTGCTCTCTAGACATTATTTACACTTTTCTTCCAGATAGACCTCCGATCATGTCTACACCTATCCGTCGCGCGCTGGCAGCTATCTATTCGGTGAGAAAAGGGAGGAAGAGAGAGAGAGAGATAAAGAAAGAAAGACAGAAAGAAAGAAAAGAAAAGAAAGCATACCAATAACCTAATTCTAAGAGCTTAGGAGCCATGAAAAACACAATGAACAGAGAAGCAAGTTAAGAATTGACAAACCCAAGCTAAAAAAGTACTAATTAGGAAAAAGTGCAGGCAAATAAGAGCAAAAAAATCAAGAAAATACGAAAAACTCCACGAAAAATGCGGGGTGAGGCGATCCTGGCTGATCATATCGACTGGGAGCCGCTCCGCGCGCGGGGTCGCAGCGACAACGAACCGCACGCGCAATCCGTCTAACTTTTCGACAAGGACTGTAACTCTAGATTTTGACCAGACTGGTTACGTGTGAAGTTATAAGTGGGCCGACGATTTGGAAATGAGCGCTCCAAAACGTGAACTTCCGCCTCAGGTTTGGTGGGGTTAATAAGGCGCTCTGTCGTAGCCTCTGCTAATAACTGCTCGACTGTTTGAGCTTTCGCGACGGCTTGCTCAAAAGTAGTGGGGTTATCTAACTTCACGTAATAGCGGATGTCAGCGCGGAGGCGAGCTACAAATTCCTCAAGCACACTATCCTTCTGCGTGGCTATTTCCAGTAGTTGCAGTGACCAGTGGTTGCAGCGCGAACCAGGTTCAAAATCCTATTAGCAAAAGTGGAGCAAGATTCAGTAGGTTCTTGCTTGCAGGAGGACAATTTTTGACGGGCGACATAGCGCTGCTGCGGACTCTCGAAAAAGGAGCGCAAGTGGGACACTACAGCAGAGTAGTGTTTACGAGCCTCGGGATCTATTTCCTCAACTTTTTCGCGCGACACCGTCGAGGTGTCTAATTAAAAAGTTAGCCTTTTGTTCGTCGGTTAGTGGGGCCGGGCGCATGCGTATTATGTCTTCGAGGCGGCGTAGCCAGATCGAGAACTGCATCCCCGAATCGGCTGCACCAGTAAATGGGGCCACCTTAGGGGACTGGGTGTCTTGACCCAGCATAACCACTATGGGCAGGGAATCCAGGCGGTTGCCAACCGCAACAAAGGATTCGTTCAGTTTTTCAGTTAAAGAACTGTTACCTTCGTTGATCTTCTTGGCAAGTTGCGAAGTGGTCGCTCTCGTGTCCTTCCATACTTGAGCAATTGCCATGGCAGCCGCGTCTCGGAGTAGTTTCGCATCGCGTCCCTGCACCACAGCCGAGTCGTCCAGGTCGGCCAAGGAAAGGGTCAACGGCTTGACCGAATCATCAGGATTGGTGTCTGGCGGTTGGCCATCAGCCCCAGAGAGAATAGTAGTGGTAGTAGCTCCGCTACGAGTCGTAGGCATCGTTAGTCTGAAAAGACAGGACGTGGCTTAACCTCAACTTCACTTAACCTATGCCTCAATACCAGAGAGTAAAGTAAATCGAGGGAGCCAAGACATATGTGACGCGAGAGATGTGCCTCGGTATGCCTATGTACGAGGGACGCCAGATGGCAGAGAGAACAGACGGTCAAATAAGAGAGAACGATACCGCAACAGGATGGTAAGGGTCGGACGCTATATCGTATCTGGTAACAACTGGTCGTTGCGCAAGATATATGAATGCTGAATGCCAGATCTTGGCATTGAATAAGATGTGGATGATGTTCGAACGTCAGATCGGAATGACAGATGGATGCGGTCAGTAATGCCACCTGGGGCTGGCGCGAGATCAACAGATCTAATCTGGTGAGAAAGTTTTCTGCCGCGTTAGCGAAGAATCCGAAAATTGCAAGCATGTCAAGTCAAAAATTCAAAACATAGACCTAATCGTTATGTGTTGGAAAGACAAAACATTAAATTCATGGGGAAATCATGGAAATCATTCTTTGAACGAAGAAAAAAAAATAGGACTTTATTCTTTATTTAGACTAGCGCCCCTTCGGGACGCTAGAAAGTGGGGTGGGGCAGCCACTTGAGGCATGTGCAAAAGCTTCACACGTGTGGAATGCTTGGAAAATCAGCAAAAAAGCAAAACTAATCATTAGCTGAGCTCAAATACGAAATTCTCCTTATGTGTTGCGTATACTCTACGGGTCTGGCCGCCAACGCCGGGCTTCGAGTCTTCTCGCCATCTTAGCCTTGCTTGCAAGTTCCTAATCCCGCACCTACATGTAAAGCTAATCTTCGATGCACTGATAATAGCTACACTTTTTGTCGCATTTCTTACATGCCTGGACCCGTTATGAACACCCAACAGGGAGAAAGAAGAGATGGTCGACTGAGACGCGAATGAGCGCGTAGCGTACCCCTCCTCCATCGCCAGACGTGCATCTTGGCGTTTTCCTCACTATTTTGCCATGGCGGACCCATTCTCCATCAATGCACCTGTATCCTGGTGCTTATCCCGCTGTTCGGCCAGGGCAGATCCATCTTCCATTTGTGGGTCTGTATCCTGGCGTTCTTCCCACTACTGGGTCAGCACAGTCCCGATCCAGCGGTGGGACTCGTATACGGGCGCTTTCCCCACTAATCGGCCCCTTGCGGAACCAGTCCCCACCCATGGACCCGTATCCTGGCGCTTTCTCCAGTATTGGGCCATAGCAGACCCGATACCCATCCGTGGACTCGTTGCCTGGCATTTCCCCGTTAATGGGCCCCTGCAGACCCAATGTCCATCGATGGACCCGTGTCCTGGCGTTTCCTCCACTATTGGACCACGGCGGACCCTTTCTCCATCGATGGGCCCGTATCCTGCCGTTTTCCCACTATTGGGCCACTGCGGACTCTTTCTCGATCGGTGGACACCTATCATGATGTTTTTCTGGACTACGGGGCCCCGGCTCACCTGTCCGTCATCACTGCAGCCGCTCTCTTTGCAAACCTCCAAGGGATGGAACAAAGTTAGGAAATAGTTTGGAAGTTTGATCAACTGCACAAGTTGCACAACTGGTTTCAGAAAGTGTCACAACAGCTTATGATGATGCGTTCTTCATCCCGTGTATTTGATTGTACTTCTTAAAAACGGACGGATCCTCAAGCTGCAACATCCCCAAGGGACCTCAAAGAAAGGTGCGTAAGGAACATATCCCAAGTGAGGACACCCAATGAATCCTTCGATACATCCTCCATGGTATGCACACTTCCTTTCGAAGTGGTTATCGTCCACTGTTCCAAAGTTGAGTGGAGTCAACAACAAAGCTCCGGCAGAGGGGCGACTCTGCTCCGTACATTGCTGCTACCCATCGTCAAATCGTTGTAAACATTGTCTCGCCTGGAGGGCTCGAGACCGCTAGCCGGCGGTGGTCCCGCCGCGGAATCCCGAATGCACCCGACTTCCACTACGTCTATGCACCTATGACGAAACATCAGCCGAATGCCCATCAGCTTCGCATCCTCGCGAGGCACAGTCTATAACTGAGTCTCACGGCGAGCGCATGCGATCACGTGCTGTCTATGTCTGCGCTCTAGAAAATTTTGTTGCACTACCATGATTTATATAAGAGGATTCTATATCGCAACGGTACAATAAGTGTTGTACTTTCTTTGCATAGAACTCAGCAGCCTTCTTATCTTCTCCAATCACAAGCTGTTTCTAGTTCGACATCACATCTTTGGATCTTTTCTCCCGGAACTCCGCTATGTCATCAATCCATCGTTTTCGAGGCCTGCCTCGACTTCTCCTGTTTTCTGGAGTCCAATCAGTAGCTATCTGAGCTCATGCGTTTGCTTTTCTGTAGCGACTTTCTTGGCATAGACCCATTTTTTTCTGAGAGGAGATAGAACCCAATCTTTGAGGCCTGTTCTGCGCCTTATCACCCTTGCTTTCACCTTTTTGGACAGTCGAATACCAAGAATGGTACGCTCTAGTCGTCTTTGGGCTGATCGAAGGGCTATGGCGAGTTCTCTTGTCCACACCCAAGTTTCACAGCCGTAAAGGATTGTTGGCAAGATGCAGGAGTGGATTAGTTTCCTTTTGAGTCGAATTTCAACACCTGCCGATCGTAAAAATGTTCGATACTTGAAATAACACTCCCTTTCGGCTTGGATTCTCCTTTGTATTTCCTTCATTGGGTTTCGCGGACATGTGATCAAGTGTCCCCGGTAGACGAATTCGTTCACACGTTCTATCTTCTCACCATTCATTTCTACAGATTCATCTTCCATGGCGGTAGCACCACGACAGCTCTTCATCCATTTCATTTTCGAGGTGTCCACACTTAGACCAATCTTACTTGCTTCGCATACTAACGCATCACTTAGAGACTGAAGTTCGTTGCAGTCGTGGGCGAGAAGTACGACGTCATCCGCATATGCAAGGTATGCGAACATTCTCACGTCTGCACTGGCCGTGAGTGGCGGTGGTCATTTCTGACCTAACCATTCTCTGCTAACCGCCCTTCAACAGCTAATAGCTACATATACACCAGTATTCGTCGATCCACTTAGCTGTACTCCTCTGCTGCACACCCTTGTGGCAGGGCTTCGACACGTTCTATTCACTGCCACCGAAGCAGGTCTATTTTACCATCTTGTGTTTCACTTAGCCATTAAAACATCTGATCGTAGACGTATCGTGATCAGACGGATCTTTCTGCGAAACTCTTGTGGCGGAGTTAAAGTTTCTTTTTCCAAAGCCACCATTAGAGGTGTATTAGGACATTAGGATATTCGATCACGTTATGTACACCCCGTCTCGCCTTTTGTCAGTTCAGGAAAGAGTCAAAAAGGCTGAAGAAGCGAACCTCTCACGGGACCCTGCTGTCATCGATGCCATCGATCGTCTTCAAGCAGATCATAGCGTCCCCGATCACGTCAAATGCCTGTTGACACACCTGCTGAACAACAAGGATCGAATGATGGCATGGGTAATGGAGAAGAATCGTGAATTAACTGAAGAAGTGGCTAAACTACGTGCCGAGAACGAGCTTCTAAGAAAATCTAGGATGAATTCTGGTAACTGTGTTCAACCTGAGAATCCTTTATCCTCTCCTCGTTCAATTGATCCTGTGCCTGTAATCGAAAAACCAGTTTCTCAAACCCCACCGGAATCTCATTGTGACGTGAAAGAAAGGGAATGTTCTGTTGTTATCATCGGTTTACAAGAATCTTCAGATCCTCCACCAAGTTCCCAGATTTCACACGATCTTACTTGTGTCAAACAAATCCTCGATCATCTCTCTGTAGCAGCTATCCCAGTTACCCTCTACCGCATGGGGCGTCCTACGATCAGTCGTCCTCGACTTCTCAAAGTCATACTTCCATCTTCCTATTTCCAGAATATGGTCTTGAATCGTGCCCCACGTTTGAAATCTTTTCACTCTCGTATATTCATTCGCCCATCTCTCTCCAAAGCCGAGAGAGAACTTAATTGTTCTTCACGTGTTGCTGTATCTAATTCTCTCCCTCCATCTCAATCTAAACTGTTTAATAATGTGGCATCTTCTTACAATTCTCCGATAAGGGAATGCCCTAGTCCAAACACTCACATCACAAACTCTCCTTCATCTGTAGCACCTATGGGAAACTCGTAACCTTTCCTCGGAAACGACAAAATTGCTTTAAATGTTGTGTCACTAATGTACGATCGATCATTAAAAATATGCAAGAATTATTCTTCTTGGTCACCAATCTTAATTTCGATCTGGTTGTCCTCTCTGAGACTTGGCTTAAGAGTGACCACGACTCATCAGCCATACTCGGTGTTCTCTCTGGTTCTTTCGAAATTGTACGCTGCGATAGACTAAAGAAAAAAGGTGGAGGAGTTTTGTTACTTATACGTTTACCGCTCATGCACGATATGATTTTTTCTGAATCGGTTCCCGACGCCTATGAACTACTATGCTGCGATATTCTTCAAAACTCTACTAAGGTCCGAGTAATTGCAGTTTATAGAACACCATCTTGTCCTTCAGGAAAAAATGACCAGCTTCTTAAAGCCATTAGTGACCTTGCCACTCCCGATCATTTATGTATTCTAGCCGGTGATTTCAACTACTCAGACATTCTATGGGATACCGGAGACCCGAAGGCAAGATCACGGCCATCCAAAGATTTTGTTGATTTCTGCAGAGCACATTCTTTCGAGCAGATAGTTCATTCTCCTACTCGCGAAAACAATACTTTAGACCTGATTCTAAGTAATAGAATTGATATACTCAGCAATGTCTCCATTCTCTCCCCAGTAGGTAGCAGTGATCACTCCGTAATCAAGTTTTGCATTAAAACGGAAAAGATAAGAACTCAATATGTTTTGGTTAGAGATTACAGCAAGGCCAATTATGACTTGATTTCCCAACACTTGCAGAGCATCGACTGGATTGGATCCTTTAGCTCCCTCTGCAGTGTAAATGAAATGTATGAGATATTTATTAGCATACTCAAACACTGTATAGATTTATTCGTTCCTACTCGTATCAAACATCCTTACAGCCCAACCCTCAAGAAATATCTTACCGGTCTCTCGGAAATTAGAGCCAAAGCTTGGGCTAAAACTCAATTATGTCCAACCTCGCGCAACAAAGAATCATTCATGAAGTTGTCATCCAAATTTAGCAAAAAGCTGAAGAAATACAGAGAAAGACTAGAGAAAAAGATTTTATTGACAGGCAACATGCCGGCCCTATATGGAATTATGAATGCTTCTTTTGCAGGAAAAGCTTTCTTCACGTGCTGGTCGACAAATGTGGTGCTAAACATTTTGATAATAAAGAAAAAGCAGAACTTTTGGCTGACCACTTCTCAAATGATTTCCAAAAGCCTGTCGTCAATGACATTGAAAATATCGTCAATGTTTTTCCACCAATGGGGGACAGTGCATGGTTTCATAGAGACAAAATTTTGAGTCTCTTGACAAAATTACCCAGCTCACATTCCCTAACCCCTGATGAAGTTCCACTCTGTTTTATAAAAAAATTGCGGTTGAGATCTCTACCTCTTTGGAATTCATATTCAATCTGAGCTTTATGAGAGCGGAAATTCCACAAAAATGGAAAGAGGCCTATGTAATACCATTACCCAAAAAACCACCTTTGAACGATCCTGGTAACTTCCGACGAGTTAATCCATCTTTTGCCGTCTATTTGAGAAAATTCTGAAGGAATCTATAGTTGGACATCTCGAGAAACACTCCGTTATTCCTATGAACCAGCACGGATTTTGTCGGGGCAAATCCACAGTTACTCAAATGCTGGAAGTACTCAATGACTGGACGATAGCGCTAAGTCAAAAACACAACGTTGACATCATATATTTTGATTTCGAGAAAGCATTCGACAAAGTCCCTCATCATACTCTTCTACACAAATTGAATCAAGACGGTATACATAGCAGAATAATCAGGTGGATCAGTGAATTCCTTATGGGTAGTGTCATCGTAAATAAAAGTTTTTCCACAGCCCGAACGATTACTAATGGTGTTCGAGGACATCCTCCAAAATTCCATTGATAGGATAGCACAATGGTCTAGCATGTGGAACCTTCCTCTCTCGTTCACTAAAACAAAGGTTTTACATCTCGGCCCCAAAAATAAGCAAACTGCTTACTTCATTGGTGGTAATAAGGTTTCTGCCATTTCTGAAACAACTGACTCAGGATTTCATATTAACAATAAATTGGGCTTTGACAAACACTGAGAGAATTTCTGCTTCAGGTATGAAAAGAGTAGCAAATCTGTTCGGGTGCCTCTTGACTAATGACCCTATTATCCTAGTTAGGGCTTATAAGATCTATGTCCGACCCCTACTCGAATTCGGTACCGTGATCTTCAACCCAAACAAAATGAAAAATACTCGTGCTTTAGAAAGAGTTCAAAATAGTTTCACACGTAAGGTTTTGCTCAGAATCGGCGGATTTGACTATAACAACATCCCATCCAGTGAAACTAGGAATATCAAACTTCGGCTGGAGACATTGGCTAATAGGAGACGTAAACAGGACCTGACAATGGCATATAAAATCATGTCAGGTCAAACTAAACTTAACGCTTCCACCTTTTTCCCTATTCGTTACTCAAACACTCGCGGGGCTAGCATGAAAATAGTTCTACCTCCATCATCGAACTCAGTAAGGGCAGAGTTTTTCAATTACAGGGTGAATAAAGACCTCACCCAAATATTGAAAAAAAAAACTGAATTACCTTCTCGTATTTCACAGTTTAAAGCAATTATCAACAAGTTTCTGAAGTAAGGTTTCTCACACTCTCCGTTTCTCCCATCGAAAATGTTGTATGGCTAGATCAGACGTGAAGTTTTATAGTTTTTTTTGTAGTTCATGTACAAAACACACTTATGTTTCAATCTTAGATATGGTTTATGTTTCTGATGGAATTTTTGTATATATTGTTTCCTAGTACTACCTGTTTTATTACGCACGTGCGCTTATCCGCACGTAAATAAATAAATAAATAAATAAATAACAGGGCTCCTTCCATTCGAAAACCTTTGCCAAGGCGATTTACGTTATTCAACACACATTGAAGAGTCAAAATAAATAGAAGAGGAGAGAGCGAGTCTCCTTGTGACACCGCACTGAATATTGATTTCTGCCAGTCGATTTCCTACCTTTACAGTAGCTGTTCCGTTTGCGTAAAGCAGTTGTATGGTCCTTATTAGCTCCTGTTCAATTCCAAACGACTCTAGAGCATTTCATACTGCTGGTAGTTCTATGCTGTCGAATGCTTTTCTGAAATCGACAAACATCAAATAAGCGGTGACATTGTATTCATTCGATTTTTCGAGTACAATGTTCAGTGTGTGAATGTGATCTACTGCGGAAGAGTTTTTGCGAAATTCTGCCTGTTCCGATGGAAAAATGGAGAGCTCGTCGATCGCTTTTTCCAGTCTGCGACAAAGTATTTTTGTCATGACCCCTCGTAAAGAGGAGCGATATTGGTCTGTAATTCGCAACGTTTTTCTCCTTTCCTATGTAGCAGAATTGTGTCGGCGTGTGCGAGCCCCTTGGGTACTGTCTTCGTTGAGATGATCGCGTTCAGGAACTGACAGAGGGGAAGGGCTAGGACGTGGGAGAGAGGTTTTAAGGCACATGACTGGACACGATCAGATCCGGGAGCAGCTCTTGATTTGCTTGTTTTCAACGCCTCTTTGACTTCTTTATGGACAAACTGAAGGTCAATAGGGCGGAGAGGTTGTCCGAAGGAGGAACAGTAGAGATCATCATAGAAGGTCTTCACAGCATCCGCTGCTTCATCTTCACAGCTGAGGTGCGTTGGGAGCGGCAAGCGGTTATCTCTGGGGTTTCGGAGCAAGAGAGGCATTGATGATCGTGTGTAGGTGTTCTCTTCAGCACGTATTTTGCCACTTTTTACTGCTTTCTCCAAGATTTCTATATAGCGCAGGTATAAGTCTTGCTTGAGAGATTTTCTTACAAGGTTGCATACTTCAGCGTACTCAACCGCTCTTTCCGCCGAGTTTTCTCCGTATCGTAGTTCCTTGCGGAGTATGAATAGTTGCTTTCTTCGTTGAGAAATTCTTGGCGGCAACGGTTTATAGCTTGTTGCCGTATCAGTGGCTCTATTGATGATTGATGTTATAATTTTGTAGTCTTCGTTTACGTTTTCACTGAATGATGCTGCGGTCAGTTGTTGTTCTACATAGTGGCGAAGCAATAACTTATCTACAGTGCGAGATCCTTGGTATGGTTGCGCAAATCTTTTCGTCTGTTGTTTCTTCAGAATACAGCGAAGAAGACGATGGTCGTTGCCAGCATTTACGGAACTGAGAACACCTACGTCTTTCACATCGTTGATGCTTCGAACGAGGATATAGTCAATTTCCTTCTTAAGAGAAAGTGCATCACATCGCCATGTCCAACGTGTTTGCATCCTCTTTTGAAAGAACGAATTTGCCAGGTATAGTCGGCGCTCTTCACAAAATTGGGCGAGCATGCCTCATGCATGCTTGCATGCTTCCTCGGGCGTTTCGTGATTCAGCAGCATGGATACCAATGTATTGTTCGAATTGGTTGCGTACACCTGGTGTTGCACTGAAATCACCGAGCATAACTAACTGACGGTTCCTTCGAGCATCAGTAATCCTGGTCAATTCTTCGAGAAAGCTTGAGTATTCATCGTCACTGTGACTCGAATGTGGAGCATGCACTTGAATCACGCGAAGTGTTTGTCTAGCCTTCAGAGTAACAATCAGCTCTATGATGCGATCAGAATGGAAAAAAAGCATCTGCAGCGTCGAGTGAGAGTTGAATGGACATAGAAGCCGACTCCACAATTTGTTCTTCCAAGATTTCCGCTGTAGTATAGTGAGTAACCACTTTGAAAGTCAAACTTGACTTTCTCCACAGACGCTTCAAAGTCCGCCAGACGTTCTGACGTCGATATGGAACGGACATTGAACGTGCAAAGACGCAATTGATCTGCTGAACTTGAGGGCTTACGACCTACGCTAGCCGACTGCGGCTTGGTCGGCGTCTTCCATCCTTGTGAGTGGAGTCACGTGGCTGCATGGTGGTGTCCAGAAAAGTCGACCGCTCAGCGTGACAACAGAGAAGACTCTTCATAGGACTTAGCAAAGAATATTCACCTGTTGCTCATGTTGGTAAAATGTGTCTTGCTTCTGACCAACAGGTCGATTAAAGTGCTCTCACTAGTATCACACACTTCACAGAAGTGACTTCATACGCAGGTAACGCGTCTTCACTAACTGCGCTCACTCACTGTGCTTCAACTTCACTGGGATCCTTTTCTATGGTTCCGCTTCAATTCACTCATCACAACAAAACAACTAAAAACTGCTCAAGCACCTTGTGCTTGTGGCCGGCCAAAGCTACATCTCAAAACTGCTGAACTCTTCATCTCGTCACTAAACATCATCTACTTGGAGCTATAACCACGTGGTATCTCATCTTTGACTATCAAGTCCCCGGGGAACAAAGAGCTTCGCTACGAAGCAAGACGGTTTTGGGTTTTCTGAATACAGCCATAGCGAAGAAAGAAGGAGCGCATGGTTACACATGCGCTGTAAACATCTGGCAATAAAGAAAGAAAGAGCTGCCAGTCGCTCGAAGTTCGAAAATTCAAATAGGGTGATTCATCGTTCATGAACAGATCTAAAGAAAGCCGCTTGAAATCAAAAGTTCATCATTGGCAGAAAAAGACTTCAAGCTGCACTTTTAGGAGGCTTTCAAGAAAACAAGAGTTCATCCGATTTGAAATTTCAAATTTGCAGACCGAGGAGAAGCAAGCGAAAGTGCGAGGCTGGAGCAATCATCGTTCATGAACAGATCTAAAGAAAGCCGCTTGAAATCAAAAGTTCATCATTCGCAGAAAAAGACTTCAAGCTGCACTTTTAGGAGGCTTTCAAGAAAACAAGAGTTCATCCGATTTGAAATTTCAAATTGGCAGACCGAGGAGAAGCAAGCGAAAGTGCGAGGCTGGAGCAATTCTGCAGTTTTGCAAGATTTGCAAACGATGAGCTTATGCCAAAACAAAGAGTTGCGCGCTACTCATGTGTCTTGGATTTGCTCACCAGAGCTGTAAAACAAAACATTTTCAAAAGGGAAAAAAGTACTCACCGCTCCGGAGGAAAGACTCGCTGCTACCAATAAGATTGGGGCTCCGTGCCCATTGTAGAATGCGACTGAACACCAAGTACGAATACACACAGTTGGATATCTACTGTCGGGAGGATCAGAGGTCATCGGCAGCCTCGGTGCATAGTGGATGGCCATCAGGCCTGGAAGCGGACGGAGCCCAGAGGGTGCGGTGAGCGGCTGCAGGATGGCTCTCGAAGGCCTCGGTCGGAGTTGAATGCTGGAGCCGCTCGGTGCGCGCTTATATGGTACAACTGGCCACGCCTCCTGCAATCACAGGGTTTCATCTTGCAACATCCTTTATCGATGGGGAGAATAGGATCTAACTGTAGAAGCTCTAACAGAAACCGGTACACTGTGCAGCACACTTAGGAAACGGTTGTAAATATCACTAGCCGTGGAATACCCGTTGAACAATTTAAGCCAGTCAACAGACATTAACCTTGTTTTAATAGAACCAGTGTCAGCATTGTGATAGTCTCCCCAAGCGATGTTGTGCTATGCAGTGCACGGTGGTAGTGCAGTCGAGAATGAAACAATCAGGTGATCAGAGGTGGCCAGGGTGCAGGGAAGAATAGTTACTTTTGGGGTGCGCTCTGTATTAGACAGAATAATACCAAGAACTGATGTGCCTCGATTAGGTGCCGTTTGTGTCAGAGGAAGATCTCGAAAGACTGGAACGAAACGGAAAGAAGGTGAAGAAAACGCAAACATATTGTCACAAATATTTTAGCAATAGCTAAACTTTTCAGAGCGGTGAAAGAGAGCGGCAGTTTCGAGTCCACCGACATTATAGAGGAGGTCGATTACATACAAGGGTAATACGCGAAAGCGTGCCGCGAAAAGATAAAAGACATAGAACAGCGTCTTCCATGTCTCCATGTTCTTCGATCCTTGAACCTCTCAGATATTTGGGCGGGAGTCCCGCGCTATAAAATGATGAATCTCGCTCGAGAGTGACTGAAATCATCAAAAATCGTGAGTTTTTGTCCCCCAAGCTCCGGCGCGAGACCGAATTTTGTTCCGAAAATAATATCACTGTCATAGTGCTGAAGCTGAAAGACGTGAGAAAGCAAAAATGGTGTCGAATTCCACGACACAGCATGCACCCCGTGCGCCGACGCCAGCCGCTACTAGCGGACCAGACACGTTTCTGCATCCGCGCTGCGTCCTCACCCGACCGCGTCTCACGCATCTTGTCTAGAGCCGTATCCAATATAATAGATCCCGTTGGATAGACGCACTCTAGCGGAAATATCGCATTGGATTATAAATGTTGCTATACAGTAGAAATTAATCCGCGGATGTAGGCCCCCAGCAGCTGGTATGTATTTCCACTCATTTGGGCATGGGTTTAGTTACACCAGTAGATAAGTGTTGACTTCCTTCTTTTCTTGATTATAAAGTGAATGCTGCACGCTTTTCATGATTGTTTTTACTATTATGCTTTCTTTCAGATATTCGAGGAGCTCTATCCTCGGAGGGCAGGGCTTGTTCGACCCTCGAATTCTCCCTCTCGGGCCGATGTCAAATGTGCTACCGCTTGCATTTACATGGTGGCCGAAAAGTATTGGCGCCTCATTTGGCGCTCTTGTTTTTTTTTATTTTCGACTTCTATCACTTCTTCGTTTTACATATTTTAAAGACGTCACAAAATCTTCTTTCTTTTTTTTCTTGATTCATGCGATGCATGCTCATCACGAATCCATTGTACTCCTCGCGCAGTCTAGAGAATCCTGTGCAACAATAGAAAGAGAACTTCAAAACTCCTTTTAGATTTCCTTTGAGAATATTACCAAGCTATGGTCGGCTGAAGGGGATATCAAAATGAAATGAAAACCCGGGCCACCCTCGATCGGTGAACACAAAGAGGATTACTCCGATCATTTGGAACGAGGATGACCTGAAATGGAGGAGTGAGCGCGAACAAGATGGTAAAAAGTCTGAGTGTTGTACATTTTCCGTCTAAGTAAATGTCAGAAGCTGAGACTCTATCTCTATTGCATGTGCAAGCCACAGCATCTAACCGTTGTTGCCACAATTGACAGGCTTGAGGACGTTGTTGAGCGTTTGAGAGTTGCGCCGTTCCTAAGGTGTACTATGGACTGATGAGAAAATTTTCTCTAATTGGATTGTTCACGACCTCTGAACAGGCCGCCAATTTGTCAAGCGAAATGTGCCAAACTCTTCAGAACAGAGACTCGTCACAATGTTGTTGTTTTCTGGCGGTGTAATGGTTTGAGAAAGAGTGACCACAGATGCGAGGACATCACTAGTTTTCTTGAACAAAATCGAGGAAAAGGAGTCAACGTTGTAGCAAGACTGGATTCTTCGAAAAGTGCTCATCCACTGGGTACAGAAGAATGCCAGCATGATTCTTCAGAAAAGGGGGATCTCCAGCTCACGAGGTCAAAACACCATTGCCTACCTAGAACAGGCGTCCCACGGATTACTTAACAGGTATTGATGGCCTTCCTGCACTCGAGACTTGAACACCTTGGATTTCTCCGTTGGAGGTTCCATGGAAGAAACACTGGAGAACAAGGATATCACTAACTCGGAACATGTACAGCGCAAACTCTGTAGTGCTGTCGGAAACTGGTGAGGACTACCTGCGGCGCACAGGGGATTTCATGATGGCAAGGTTGATGGCCTGTATCGAGGCTAAGGGAGGCAACTTCTAAAATTCCGCGTGGAACTAATTTTTCATGTGGTTGCGCAGCTGTTATAATGGGAAACAAAATAATTGTAGCCAGAAAAGGAAAGATGACGTTATATGTGACGCCCTAACTCGCCTGAACAGAGTTGCTAAAGTGCCGCCCTGGTGGTTTCTAGGATGTGTGCTGCCACTGATCGAAGTGCAGTATTCCGAAAATTGAGTGGGTCACGCGGCTGTTGCAAATTCTGCAACAAATTTGATTTTTAACATATCTCTTATACTTTTTCCTGTTCCCATTCTTCATGTTATTCCTTCTGCTTATATCGCTCTATAACTCTCTCCCTCTCTTTCCCGCTTCCTCTCTTTTCCTCTCATCATCTTTCTCACTTATATTTAGTAATCGTATTGAACTCTAGCGTCATATTTTGTGTCAGAATTAGTTGATCCAATAAAGGTGTAATTTTTTAGTTTCAGGACCATGTTAGTGTAGGGTAGTAGAATTCTGTTGTCTAAGTGTTGTTTTGGTTTTTGCTGTACAGTTTTCGCGTATTCTGTATAGGACCATTGTCTGCCTGAGTTGTGAAAATCACATGCGCGGCAGCTGAAGGATCACAACCAATCACAGCGCAGGGGCGTGGTCACTGCCTATATAAGGCGCCGCTGGCAGTCGGGTTGGAACTCGAGCTACTTGCGCTTGCCTTGGACGGTGCGTTAGAGTATCGACTGCTGGCGAGGAGCGAAGGAGTGTGCGATCCCAGTGGCAAGGCCACGAGTACCAGAGCGGTGCAGCGAGTCCGGAGGGGTCTCAATGGAGTGACCGGAGTCCAGGCGGTTGTAGCTGTCTGTGAACTGCTGCTGTGAGTCGCAGACTCGGGCTTGGAGTCTCGAAGTGGTGACCCAAGAGGAGCGGTTGGAGCCGCATAGTGTTTGGGCTTGAGATTCGGCCTTGGAGTCCCGCCGTGGTGACCTCAGAGCTAGAGAAGCCTTGTGCGCGGTGTGCCAAGAAGGGTCACAGCCTAGCCTATTGTTCTCTAGTGTGCCTGTTAAGTGCCGCGGTGACTGAGTCGGAGTTGGACCGTTTCACGGTATGCTTGAAAAAAACTCTTTCTTGCCCAACTCAACAATTTCAAGCCAACTAGAGCTAGCTCTTGGTAGGGTTTGTTCTGCTCTTTCAGATGCTTCTTCAGTAATCTGGCTAGCTCTTCCCTGGACTTTCTTATAGGGTCGCGAAAAATGGTGAGCCGACGCGATTTTCGAGTGATCATGTTGTACGAGTTCAAACTCAGCCATTCTGCAGCGGAAGCAGCACGTAATATAGCGCTTGCTTTTGGCACGGACTCTCCTTCCGAAAGGACAGTGAGATGCTGGTTCGCAAAATTCTCTTCCGGTGATTTTGATCTCGAAGATAAACCCGGTTGTGGTCGGAGGATGTCGCTGGACGATCAAGCACTGAGAGCAGCGGTGGAAAAGAAACCCGATACTACTACTCGTATGTTGGCAGCGGGCCTGGGGGTTCACTATGCCACATTTCAAAACATTTGGCCTCCATTGGCATGGTGTGAAAAATGCAAAAGTGGACACTCTATGATCTGACCGATGACCAGCAATCCACCCCCTACGAGATCTGTTGGACCCGACTCCAGGCGGACCCGACTCCAGGCGTTCCTACTATTGAACGCCGGCGCACCCTTATCACACCTCTTACTTACGGATGCTTATGGTAGCCAAAGAAAATTTCCGAAGTGTCACTGTTAGATTTCAGAAATTTGAACATCTGTGCACCCGAATTTCTTCGGTTACTCAGGTTATATCCAGAATGAGTTAGATCGTCGCAGGAAGTAAGCCAAGGTAGATAACGAGTACCTGCATCAGCCGGCTATGACGCACTTCAGCGCCACATCAGGGGGCATGGTAACCTGCCGGAGCTTCGACACACCTGCATACCGGCCATCTCCGTGGAATCACCAGACTGATTAGCAAGCAATTATCTTTTGCCTAGACTTACCATAGAGACGATGAAAGAGATCTCCATTATATTATTACCTATTTCCTATTATAGATTCTCGAAAAATCTTTGGAAAATTGCAGATATCAGCCGAGCATTAGAAGAGTTTTCCTTCGTCTCCCACCAAACCGTGGTCAGAAATACGTGGTAATTGGACTACAATCGTTTATTTCTTTCGCTTTAGGGCAACTTCATAGTGTGGCGCTGAAGTGCGTCATAGCCGGCTGATGCAGGTACAATCTTCTAGAGACATAGTCCTCTAGGGTTTTCTTTATATTCGTTACTCTCTAATTTGAATCCAATCAAACCAGTTGACTCCGATCAACAGTACGGAGCAGGCTCATGGTGAAGATTCCGCAGCGCCAAGTGACGAGAGGTAATAATTGTTGAATTTCTTTTTTTCACCGTTTCAAGGCTAAGATGTCAATGAGGTGCTGTGATGATACCCGCCACCATTATGTATGTAAATCTTGATTCACGATTTAGGTTGCTTGCATTGTCCGATAATTCCGTATAGTGTGGTCAAACAAGTCATACAGATACGTTCTTTGTGGACATACAGGGAACTCCAAATGTACGCAGACAAGGGTCGAGACCGCGGCGCGACTCTCTTGGGCAGACACAAGGGAGCTCTGCTAGCTGAGCGCCTGCGTTTCTGCCCAACAGAGCCGCGCCGCTGTCCCGACCCTTGTCTGCGTACATTTGGAGTTTCCTATACATGTAATAAAATTACATCTGCGTTCTTGTGAATAGACAATTGTATACGCCAGCGTGTGAGAATATCACTTCAAGCTCTTGTTAAGATACTTATTTGTTGGTGTAGTTTCAGGAAATTCCAATTGGTGACTTATGTCAAATATCAAGTGTTTTCTTGATTGACGTCTCAGACATTGGCTCAGCCCTAGGCTCGGCCTTGAGCGGCACTAGCTTTATGGCTTTTCGAGAAGAGCTGCTAATTTGAGAGTTCTTTATCATCACCAATAGAATTCCGGTCATATAGTATTCATATAATATCAGCAATTGTGTCGGGTCTTGGGCAGACATTGCTGCTAATGTGGGGCGACAGTGCCGCCATAGTGGGCCGACAGTGCTGCCAATTTAAGGTCCGCGGCCCCCCGCGGACCTTAAGGTGGCAGCACTATTGGCTATAGTGCTGCCCCAACTCTGAAATTTTCTGATGGTCAAATGGTCGGAAAATTCATGAAAAATTTATTATCAACAAAAATACAGATTCGATCAGAATCCACACTAAAACGAATAATAAGCATGCTTAAAGCTCCGTTAAGCTCCAATAACGTCAGAAAAAACAGTTTTTCTGACGTTATTGGAGCTTCCAGAGAATGCAATTATGAACACGACCGTGTTCAACTAGATGTTTCACAGACCCTGAAGTATCTCTGCAGAAGTGCAAATTCGCGAGCTGTTTGTCTCCTTCAAGGATAGGACAAGGTTGCTTACATAGAACCCATCTAACTGCAGACGTGAGACACTTAGCTAGAGGAAAATCAAGACCGTCTGAAAACTTGGAGAGACATCGGGCGGCAATACCAGCCGGTGAGGGAGATTCCCACAGATTCGTTAGAGGAGCTGAAAAAAAAAGGACAGTCACGAATGTAATTGGTGGTCGGACACATTTCGTTGAAAATGCAAAAGCGCCCAAATTTACAAGCAGACATGTGATTGCACATTTGTTTCCTTTCATTCAATTCTCTCAACTCTTGTTTCACTGTGAACACTTCTGTATTTTATGTCACGTTTATCCATACTGCATAAGCTGCGCTTGTCCAGACATAAAAAGTGGTGTCTAGTGCATGTATGCTCACTTCTAGCAAATTTCGCATGAAGGTATTCACTCATTCGCACTACGTTTGGCTAATTTTGTTCTCCTATTATTTTTCTAAATTCTAATTTCGTTTGCCATTTCTTTAAATGAGAGCTTTATTGAGCAGTATGTGAGCAAAAACAACAACAACGATGATGCTTCAAATGCTGCTGAAACCAATATCCACGAACGCAGTTATGGAGATCAGGATGGTCCTGATCTGCAGGATGATCTCTATGCCGACAATGTTGTTGGAGGTCATAACGACTGCAGAACGCACGAAAACTATGGATTTCAAGCGAGAATGTCAAGAAACCTGCAGACAAATAGAACTAGTATGTTTATGTTTTTCTCGTCCTTCCGTTTGTTTGTTTCTATTTTTCTAGTTCTATTTTTCGTTTGCAATAGGATGTGCTTCTAGATGCTGAATACCTTGATCGTGAATAATTTGAGACTTGCGAGTAGGAACACCGAGAGGACCATGAGAAGCTGCTTAAAGTATCTGATTTGATTTGGGATGCTTGGTACCTTAGCAGAAGTGATGGTTGGTTTATTTGTCTTTTTGAAGTTTTGCAGCTTCGCTGAAGTTCTTATTCCAGATCAGGGCACTTGAGCATGTTTAGTCTCTAAGAGAGAGCTGCAAATCGCAGGACGACGTCCCGAATTCAGGAAACAGTTGAGTAAGGAGAATATAGCAGCCATTACGTGACACAAAGAGGTACTCTCTCCTTGTTCTACCACTTTTTCACATTCCCTAGGCTTCCACAGTTTTCAAATTTATTCTTCTTACGGAAAGCTGTTCTTCGTGCAAGGGAACCCAAGACGAGAAAAGTGATTCTTCCTCTATCAGAACATAAGCCTGATGAAGATCTCCACATATGCGCAATTTGCGAACTAGAAGAACCTCCAGCTAATACCTACAGGGCCGATTTCATCGACTTGTACCAATGTTGCAGTGAATATTGCCGTTTGTGGGCTCACGTTGAATGCCTGGTAACAAGAGACTTTGAATAGCGCTCCATTGATGTGTATGTGCCCACGGCCCTGAGTATCGTGCTCACCCATCCTTCACTTTTAGCCGAGCCAGGGGACCTCCACTTTGGAGGGGGAGGGGCGTTATAGCGTGCTCACCTAACGGGCTGCAGAGCTCCCCACGAAAATTCCAACTTCGAGTCGTGTACTAATCGACGCAGCATTGTACCCTGATTACGCAGACAACCGCGCATCTGAAAAACAATTTCAGCAAGACAAGCCTGAAAAAATCGATTAAAAGTTCGAAGTACCGGATATTTGGAAAAAATGGATGAAGGAGCAACCGCATATAGGGGTGTTGTATACGGTTCGATAGCGAAAAACCTCCACATACTAGGCAACTGCGCACTTGATAAAAGATGAATACCTGGCGCGTGACGGGCCGCGGCGCGGACCCAGCCCTTCCATGCACCTATCTTTCCGGAATTTCCCACGCCAATATTACATTTTTTTACCTCATCTGCTGCAGCTTATTATCAAGCATATCACAGATTGCTGGAACGCGCCCTTGTTTTCCTGAAATTTTGTCTCAAATGTCGGAAAATAAAAAATTTTGAACTTCATTTCTCTGCCTGTTTTTCATATCCGCCACCACTTTCTGAAATATTTACATACTACTTAGTCCCTCTATCCTACCTTATCCCAGCTTCGACTCAGTATCTTTAGAAATTCTGTGTGCGAAATCCAAAAAATCTTCAATTATCGAGATGAATTTTTTCAGCCCTTATTTCGATCTGCTGTCAATTTCAGATATATTCGCTTAGTATTCTTTCCCCTAAACCCATATGTAGAAGAACTTCCTCTCGCCTCATCTGTATCCTCAGAAATCGTGTGCAGGACATGAGAGCTCGTTAAAAAATCAGCCATCTTTATTCACACAAAAGCGGCAAAAAATGACTAACAAAAAACAGCCCTCCTCCCCTCCCTTAGTCGATGGTCAACGCTCACGAAACCTTCACTCTTAGACCTCCGATTTTCACGTTCACTTCATTTTCGAAGACCCATACTCACAACTATTCCACCTATGCTATTCTCAACGTTTTTTGAAAAATACTTTCATCCAAGGTCCCTTTTATATCCATTTCTTGTGGTTAGATTGAAGAAAAAGCGAAGCAACTCGGCTATACAACTCGCGGTATGTCACAAAAGTGCTATGATTCTGCAATTTTCGCTATTAAACTATTTTTTGGATGACCTATCGTTTTCAGGTTTTAAATTCTCAGAAAGAAGAATAAGCAAACAGTCCAAGCCCATTTTCGATATCATTCGTCCTTTCAGTCGGATCATTTTCTGTCGCAGATTAGTCGCTCTGATTTTTTTCCCGAAAGTACTGTTGATTTTTTGACATGCATGCTATGCTATCCCTTTTTAGCCTTTCCAGTTGTAGTTTATTTCTTTCGAGAGATAACTATTTAGTTGTGATTAACAGTACAACTAAGCTTTTTCTCTTTTGCATCCAGCTTCATTATCATGTAGCACGCAATGTCCCAGTGCAACTCAACTGCTTGTATACAAGTCAATCTCGCCATGCCTTTTCCCATCGTCTTTCCCTGTTTTCACTACTTTTTCATGGGAGTATGCTCTTCAATGTACGCTATCTCTTCTTGCTTGTATACAAAAGTTCTTCGCATCAAAATGTAAGTCACATTGTTTTGCCCAGAAGTCTGAAAAAAGTAGAAAAACGTATGATATGTAATAGTGGAAATATGTTCTCGAGTTCAGGAGAAAATAATATGTTCTCGAGTTACAATAACCTCAGCGGTCTTTGACCTTGCTGACAAAATCATAGAATTCATTAGAGCAAACAAAAGAGGATCTGTTGACTATTGGCACAACTACCGTCAGATTCGAAGCAGTCCACACCATCAAAAATTTGAAGCGCTATGGTAAGTTCAACCTATAGTGAGTATTGGTGGAAGGTTCATGGCCTAAGATATGGCCATTTTCAATCAATATCCAATCATGTTTGATGGCACACAACTATACTACTCACTACTCACCTTCAGTCCGTTTATACGCCAATATTCACTGCTTTCCGAATACTTTACACATTTCCACGCGAACGCGAATATCACTCTATTTTTCGAACCAGAGGAACTACGTTTGCATCGTTTACCATTGTAGTACTGGACCGACCTATGTATTAATTCAGCGAGATACAGCACAGATCATTCGGACGAAGACATGACTCTGGAGAGAAAAAAAAATGGAAGCTAGAGAAATCAGAAGGCACTAGCCAGAGATTAACAACAAAGACGAGTTAAGGGAAATATTAAGATTGATCTTTTCATTATCATCCCTTGACCATTAAACCCATTTGGTGCATTAATAGTGCATCGGTGTCCGATCTGGTCAGATAACGAAAGATACGCATTGATCCGCGTTATCCGATGATCGATATGTATCTTTCACCATCCGACCGGATCGGACTCCGGTGAACTATAACTACAGCAATTGACGACCGCGTGGCTAACTGGTGAGCCGCTCCCTCCTCATCACACTAAGAGCTTAATTTCGAAACGATTCACAGTAATTCCATATGAAACGAGTACAGAACCTCCAAACAATTTTCCAAATAACTAAGGTTTGAAAAAGTTTTCTCCTTTTTGGTGACAAATGTCATGAAAGAGATTTGATTTCGATGTCGAGGAAGATTGCAGCACATTTTTTGTGTAGTCGATGGGAATAATCTGTTCAAAAGCCACACTATCGACTCAGTAACACATTCCTTACATTTTGTACTTTCTTGTTCTGCTTGTCATGCTAAAGCCATACGAGCATGTATATCCTCTGGATGCTTCCTTATAACACTCAAAACGCCTTTAACGAACTTCTTCTAACCTAAGAGAAAGTAAGAGCCGTTCGAATTTCCCTTTTTGCGGTCCGATGAACTAGCAATCTTCATCTTTCAAAACTAGATTTTCAATCATTTCTGCAAAGCAATCCACTTTGGTCCCAATTTTCTCATTGTAACAGTGTGGAACTACGCGGGCGCCGCACTCTCGAAAGGGGCGTTGGTCGCACGCGCCAGACACTCGTCAGTGGATTAACGAGCTCTGTTTCTTATACCCCTCACTCTACTTTTTCGACGAAAGTGGTAGGGTCCTACTGTTCAACACGCCCTCCTCTTTACTTCTTCTCTGATAACTGTGCAGGACGAACGCAGACCAAACGGCGTGATGGTTCGGGTAAAAACCCTAGCAGCAACGGTTGCCAGTTGCTGCCATCCTCCCCTCGATTGCTGCTCAATCTGTCGGCCCTTTAGCAGCAATTGCTGAGGGAAGGCAGCAATCAAGGGGAGGATGGCAGCACCTGGCAACCGTTGCTGCTAGGGTTTCTAACCGAACCATTACGCCGTTCGGGCTGCGTTCGTGCTGCACAGTTATCAGAGCTAGTGAATTTCTGTATAGTTGTGTGTACCACGTTGGTAGAGTCGTCTTCGGCGTCTTGCTGAACAATTCTGTTGCTACGAACGGTTCTGTTGCTATCTAGATTGCTGTATCTGATGTTGTTGTCGCTTTGAATATTAAGGGTCTGACAAAGGCTTTAAAAGTCGAAAGCCAACAAAAAGAAATAAAGGCATCGAAAAGAGTCTGAACAACTCAAGAAAACAGAACTTTGAATGAGACACAGAGAGAGAAGCATTTCAGAATACCCGTGATTCACTACCAATTCACATTAGGAATGTAGAGGAAATCTTGTCAAGAAAATAGGAAAGCAGCGAATATTGACAAAACTAGCAGTAGCAAGGCTATTGAAACTGAGCAGTCAAGGAAGTTTCTTACGACATACACGTTACACTAATAAACGCGTAGAAACAAGCTGTTCTTCTAACACTGGTACTTGCTTACGAGCAAAGTTTTGGTGGCTAAAACAGCTAATGACGAAAGACAGTGAGTACGTAGTGTTAAAAAATGATACAATTCACTCAATTTGAATAGATACACAATCAGGCGAAAAAAGAAACAAATTAAAGGCAGCATTCACGGAAATTCTTACATCTGAAATGAGTAGCTTACCATGTATCGGGCCGCAGGACAATCGCAATAGTATGTTGAACACAGCGAATGACCGCGTACCTGCGAACATACTGCCGTGGACACACACGCCGCTCTGGACATTACGGTTCCGTCGCACCAACTAACGCCGCTGACAGGGTGTGCGCATGTGGTGCGGCGGAGGCTTGTTTATGAAATTCGTTGAAATTCGTACCACTTGCAGGGTTTCGTGGCGGAACCCATCACGAAACACTCGTCCATGCTGTGGACACACATGAAGTACCGCCATCATTTTCTGAGTTTTTCGCGTGTTTCAAGCCACTTTATCGTTGTCGATGAGTTCATCGTCCCTAAAAACCTCGATATACCGCGATATCTTCAACAAAAAATATTTCCGAGCGCTGCCTTTGACGCCTCACTCCAAAGCGTCATGTGCGACTTCGATCTCGTCCCTCCGACGACGGTACGCCGATTCCCACGAACACAACGGCAACTGCGAGAAATTTCAGAACTGTCTTCACATCAAACATGCCACAAACATGTCATGGATGGAGCGAACGCTGGCTAACAGGCATCCAGCACGAAGCATAGCACATTGTACGGAATGAGACCTGGAAACGACCATATTACATAATGCTAGTTATTATCAGAAATACAACATCTTGTTTGACCCTCAGTTCAGTGAAGGGGAAGAGGTGGTATGAGTAATGGTTTTTTAATGGAGTAATGGTTCTTTTCTTCTCTACAGGGCTGGGCATACCTGCGATTTGGTCGCCACGCGATTTATCTTCCAAACATCACAAAAGCTGCCGTGGTCATTCCACGCGCATTCATTTTCAAGAGCAAACCGTAGACGCGCGGCCGATTTTTACAAAATCTCACAAGGGATGGTGTGACCAGATCGCCAGTCAGTCGCGGCCTGGGCATACCTTGTTTTCTGAGTCTCCAGATTTTCCCCACTTTACACGCAATCGCGATGCTATGTCTAGACGTTGCGATGCTACTGAATCGCTCAGTTTCATGCTCCTTTTTCTTGAAAATTTCAGTCATTTCGATTCATTTGTGTAGGTTACTTACTATAGCAGACTAACTCTCGTCTGGCGAGAATATGTGGAGATCTTTCCCCTTTTCCAAGTAACATCCTCCTAATTCCATCACAGAGTTCAGTATTTCAGGCTGATTTCATATTCCTTATCCGCATACCTTTGTGCATGTTGTGAAATTGTGCATGGCATGTTTCACTAAAATTCCAAAAAAAGCGCAGTAAGTATGGTCATTAGGTCAAATAGAGATTTAGAACCAGTTCGCTAAAATTGCTAAAATAGCTTTCCAGAACCAATTAGAAGCCACAATTCAAACGTAGAAAGCTTTTGATACCATCCTACTACCGCTAGGTATGGGAAACAAATGTGAATGAAGCATAAATATCGGAATTCTAGTGGAATGAGCCTAGCAAAACATTCGATGGCGTCGCCAGCCATTAAATGATGTATGCCCAAGCACGCGATCCAGTAGCTGCGACTGGATCGCTAGTGCAAAACTTGGTCAGAGCGACTAAGTAGCTTATGTTCCCATTTTATATGTTTAAGTTCCCAGTTCAGCATTTATATACCTCGTTTGCTATTGTTTGTTAATCCAAACTACCTATTGACAGGAAGAGTAGGTAGCATCGAAGATCTAACAAGAACAGCGCTGTCCCTTGCCATTTCCTAAGTGCTGCATGATACAGCATGTCCGCTTGACACGCTTTTCGATGAGGGATTCGCATGAGTTTTCGACTGACAAGACGCTGTTTTTTTAACTCTATCTGGAACTACATGATGGACTATCGCCAGAATGCGGCAGGAATAAAGCATTCACGGTGCCACAGAAGCTAGGACTGACGCTGCAGATCTTAGCAGGAGTTAATTACCAGGTCACGCAAGGGGACATATCAGGGTGCGCACAGAGTACAATCTTTCGAGCTTTCGATCAAACTGTGCGGCTTCTATATTGAGAAGGTGGCAATATGTAACGTGGCCACGAGGAGAACGCGCACTGCACGTAAAGAGGCGGTGAGTTGAAACAAATTCGAACTTGTATCACTAATACACATAATTGGCGCAGTTGACGGCTCGCACATCCACATTGCTGGCCCGTCCATAAATGAACACGCATATGTTGCGATTGAAGTGATGATTTCATGTTTTTTCTGAACCGATCTTTTTTTCTAAAAATTATAAGTACAATATCAACGGTGGCTTCGTTTATGGTCACGATGGGCGCTTCACATGGATGTCCGTTAAGTGGCCGGCAGATAGCAGGGTCAGGAATAGTCAGAAATTATGAACGAAGGCATAGATTGATAGCCTTTACTTAGGTTCTTTCGATGAAGTAGCCTCTATCAGAAGCTTAAGAACGGGCAGTTGCATGGAATTTTGCTAGATGACTCAGGGATCGCGGTGAAAGATTTCTTGTCATATCTCTGCTTGAAAATCACCGCACGAGTGCAGGTAAGTTTGAGGTTTAAGGTAAGCAATGATGCTGGTCCTGTCAAGATATCCCATTTAGAGCGAAGATACAAGAAGAATGTGTGCCAAGGAAGGGTGGTTATCGAGCACGCACTTGGAAGGCTTAAGCAGCAGCTTTCGGCCTCGGGAAAAGAATTAAATGGTGATGAGTAGAATAACTGAACCCTGACACGCATCTGAATTCCTAGTCTCCAATCACACGCCGGAGAAGGCTTCGCGGATCATTACCGCCGCCGTATGTCAAAGGAACGTGTGCATCAATGCGAACAGATTTCCAAGGTAGTCTGGACGATAATGAGGAGAAACGAGCGATGAGGAGCCACTCGACGAAAAAACGGACAGCGGCACAGCAATGATCAATCATATCGTTCGTAAATATTTCAGTAGATAGAACCAACAGATTTACACAATGCTCATATGTTCGCATGTTTTAGAGGATGGAACAAATGATGAAACAACTGTTGGTATTCATTGAATAATCATTTAAGTAGACTTGAATTAAACAACACCCATCATCAAAACGGGAACGCAGCGGAAAGGATATCACTGAACGAAAGACACAGGTAGAACTGCAAGTGAACAATTGAACATAGAATTTGTGGAATGGCGGTCTATCAGTACGTCTTGGCTTAAATAGGCGGAACGGTGCGTCAGCTGCTCGGGAGGGAAAGGTGATGGAATCACTTCAGTTGAACCAAAATGAACAGCCAACATTGAAGAGATAGGTTACCACAAGTGAAGCGAAGATTAATCCAAAGTCGTGGTGAGGTTGGTCCTAATGCAAAGAAGAGACTCGGTGCTTTCCACATTCATAAATAAAGCCCTCGCTTTTATGAGGCGTTCCCAAAGAACAAGAGGCCAAATCCTTCCAACTCTACTCAACTTCACAAAACGTCAATTCACTGATACGGAAACCATCCAAAACAAATATGGGACAATGAAGAAATAAGAAGGTATTGAATCCCAAAACACACCATTTATCGTTGCGGCTGTCCTCTAAGCGTTAAAGTTGTAGCGATGCAACTTTTAATTGCTTTTCGCCAGTCGCCTTTTAACATTATATTATATGTTCCTTACCTCCGCTGCCTAAAATTCAGCCAGAGGGAGACGTGTGCGCAGGTCAATGGTCCCGGACTCTTCATAAGGGCGGGGGCTTTCCTCTCTAGCCGAAGGCGTCGCTGCGCTTCACACGCGATGTTGATGCCTCATCGTGGTCGGGATTAAAGAAGTTCTCCTCGTTGTCGGACATACCGGGCATCCCCACGACGTTGTGCTCACCGCGGTTAATGGCATGAAGGGGCTCTAGATAGAACGGGAGCTCGTCGCGAGGTGGCCCAATGCCTCAGCTAGTTCCATCCGTCCGTTTATTCTGATAAGAGATGATAACTCAGTGAGTCCAAAATGAACTGATGGCCCACGGCCTCAATGGCAAAACCTCATCTCAGCATCTATAGATTTTCTCGCTCTTTCTATTGCTCCTCTTACTTTTTCACAGATCTGACCTGCATTTCTTGTGCTATACTCTAAGGCATTAACGTCTCGTACCTGGCCTTCATGCAGACCTTGACGGACAGTTTAACCAGTTTCGCTTCCTGAAATAAAATCTACCCTTTTGGAAATTACTGCACTGATTCGTGCTACGCTTTCCGACATATCTAGAGCTTAGATAGTTACTCATTACCGCCTTTGAACTTCTGTTGGTATTTTTCGAAATCCCGCGCCATCATTGTAAACGGTTTATTTCCGGCTGGATGGATATTTGTTGTTTTTTTTCTTATTCGCTACATATCTAAAAGTAGTGGTTTACTAATGAAAGAGTGATATGATGAAAAGACTTCACTCGAGTGTGTCAACCTTTAAAAATCGGCGAGAATAGAAACTGTAGCTATCAGTGGGCAGATCTCGTTTAGTATGAACACAAAATCAATCTATCGATCGCGTGAGATCATCCCGGACGTTAGGACTAAGGTCTCTCAAATATGCTCGAAGCCTACTAAGTCCTGCTGTTCAATGACCACCACGTGCTGTGCCCTGCCAGTGGAGCAACGCGTTGATACAGTTATATGACCGGTATTTACCGGTGTGTCCACGGGAATACAAATAGGAGTACTGAGGATTTATCTGGCAAATAACACAAATAACTGAATAAGACAGCTGATTATGGAGGCGACGGTAAACGGGCAGATCACTGGTAGACGGGTAGACGGCGCTGTGGATGCGTGTGTCCGAGGCGTGAGGAATCACCTCTCCAGTCGTCGGCTCCTCGAAGACTCCTCTTCTCGTCGCCATCTTGCGCGCCGCCGATTCTCCGCCTCCTGTAATCAACAGCTTACATCTCGGTAATCGATCGTTCTTTTGAACCTAATGGATTGTGTCTTTCCTACGCCTAGACTGTTACACCTCCCCCCTTCCAAAATACGTCCGTCCTCGGACGTAGCCTCAAAAAATTAGAAAAAAAACAAGGAAAAAAAACTCACCTCTAAGTGAAGTGTGACTTGCTAATCGAGATCACTCGAAAAGGTCCGGCAACGTTGCCGTGCTGACGATCACGCCCCGCTCGCCCGCCCACTCGGTAAGGCGGCCCCAGTTCGGGAGCTTCTGCAACGCGCTGACTTGGCCTAGGATAAACTGCCCATGTCGACAACGCGTGATGGCTACGTTCATCCGAAGCTTGTCGTCCAGAAATTCGGATCGCGCCGCGTCGATGTTGGTGCGGGTCGTGAGGAGGATGACGACGTCCACTTCCCTCCCCTGCACTGGGTCCACTGTATGGAGGAACACTCCCTGTTGCGACGCGTACCGCTCCAGAAGGCGGTACTGCTCCTTGTAGAAGGTGATAATGCCCACAGAGGAGGCTGGCACGTGTTTAGCCAACAGGGCTTGGACGATGTCGCGGCACACTTGTGCCTCCGTCGCATTCGAGTGGGATCCACTTGGTGCTCTCTCCGAGGAGCCCTGGACGTCTACAACAACCAGCGGTATGTCCGGGTTCGGTGTTCTGCACACGTCCAGGGGTAGCCGGCGATTTGTTGAGTCCGTTCCACTGACCAGCAGGCCATCATAGAAGAGCTCGTTCGGTAGAGCATTGAGCTCTGGATGCGCGCGAAACGTGGTCGTGAGAGGCGCCAGCGGTATGTCCTTGCTGAGGAGGAGTCCCATCACACCTTGTGCACCGAAGAGAGCCGGCTTTGATGATCGAGGGCAGCGGACGTGCGGTTCGAGTTGATTCACGTCGCCGATGTAAATCTGACGTGCCCTGTCAAAACGCCCCGTGATCGCTACAAAAGCCGGCTCCGGAATCTGGGAGGCTTCATCTGCTACAATGAGTGTGCAGCAGTCAAGGTAGTGCTGGAAGATTCCTCCCTTACTGGATGCGTTCAGCAGAGACGCTGTCGTCATGCACACTATCGCCGGCCGCCTTACTCGGAACATAATCGCCACAGCCTCCTCGGTCGCGTCGGAGATCTCGCGTTCGGCTATGCGATACTCCTCACGTTGCTCATCGGTCAGTTTCTGGTCCTTGTAGATGACTTTGGGGGCACCCGTCGGGTTGCTGAGGAGAAGTCGAGCTTTGTCCGTTCGCAGCAACGATGGAGCTATCATAACTTCGTGCTCGGGAAGAACGTTGGAACTGGCCATGATGATAGACCAATCGGGATCAACATTGGTGACATAGCAAGGAACCATTGTTTCGGAAACCGGAGCCAAGATGACGGTTGATGAGGCGCGTACCGACAGAGATAACGGAGCGTTGGGAGCGTTGGGAGCTGCCGAAACGGTGTTGTCGGAGGCGAAAGTCAAGATGGGAATGGGTTCACCACCAACCAGGAATGTTCGCTTGTCGTAATTGAGGGCCCACCGTGGAAGTCGTTGCAGTGTGTCGTTTCCTAAGATGATGTTATAGGCGTCGGCTGCTCGAGGGATGCATTCGGACTCTGTGAAGTGGACTACTTGGGTGAGGGAGTTGTTACCCACGCGTAGTTCTACCGGTGCGCTGCCCACGAACCGGGCCCATAACCCAGAGGTCGGTGGATCGCAACCACTCGCTGCTACCAGTTATATGACCGGTATTTACCGGTGTGTCCACGGGAATACAAATAGGAGTACTGAGGATTTATCTGGCAAATAACACAAATAACTGAATAAGACAGCTGATTATGGAGGCGACGGTAAACGGGCAGATCACTGGTAGGCGGGTAGACGGCGCTGTGGATGCGTGTGTCCGAGGCGTGAGGAATCACCTCTCCAGTCGTCGGCTCCTCGAAGACTCCTCTTCTCGTCGCCATCTTGCGCGCCGCCGATTCTCCGCCTCCTGTAATCAACAGCTTACATCTCGGTAATCGATCGTTCTTCTGAACCTAATGGATTGTGTCTTTCCTACGCCTAGACTGTTACAATACTTAGCCCATTACACGGTCCCAGCATGTTTCGGGAACATTTCCGAAATCGCTTGTAAAGCTTGACCATTCTGAACACTTATGTATAACATATCGAAGAACTCGATAACACAATTTTGATCAAAGCTGCTAATGCGCAAACACTCAAGGAAATGATTAATGATTGCTAGATGAGACGCCACTTTTGTAACAACTTGCTTAGGATCTCCGCCAGAAATCGAGAGATGCGGTCTGTTTGCCCGCCTACACAACTAACAATGCCACACAGGTAAAAAAAAACAACCGAAACGATGGTTGGGAATCACCTATGATTTCTTGCCTCTTGCATTATATCTTTGTGCGATCTGCAAATCCACCGTAATCACTGACCCAACTACCATCTAGGCCTGTAGTAATCCACTGTGCAAGTTGCAACTTGAGGTGGCAGCTTTGAGAAGACAGAAGCTCCTGAGTCGGAGGAATTTGAAAAGGTTTAAATTTCTGCTTCATACCAATATCTTCGTAGTGACATAATCCAACACCCTGCGCAGTTGCCTACTGTGCAGCTTCTCAAACACTTGTGAAAATTAAGCGGAATTTTTGAGGTGCCTATATGGTCGCGACCTGATCGAGTTAGGTGCCACCTTAAAAGCAGCAGGAGCTGAAATCCTCGACTCTGTGCTGAGCTGTGGGTGATGAAGTACAGAGTCAGCACATCATAAATGTGAAACGAACACAGACAATGATGGCTTACCTGCAGAGAAAATGGAACATTCGTCGCGAACACGCCTGGCCGTGTTCGCGCGCGGACGAGTTTTCCCCGGCGCAAAAAGCCATTGCGGTGCGTGGTTTGGCGCAAAGGGAAAACGAAATGCATTCAATTCACAGGGTTTCATGGCGAGACTCGGCCAAAACCACGCGACGCAATGGTTTTCGCGCCGGGAAAACTCGTCCGCGCACGAACACGGCCAGGCGTGTTCGCGACGAATGTTCCATTTTCTCTGCAGGTAAGCCATAGGGAGATAGGGTAGTATCTATCCTTCACCTATTTACGAGAGATTATCAGAATTATGTAATCAATGAGCATATTTCTCACTGAACTTACTTACTAAGACGAGAAACTGTAAAGTGTAAAAAGTTTGACTTCTTCGGTTTACTTAAGAGCAGACCTATTCTGCAAAAATTCAGACAAGAAGGTAACTACGGTAGTTAATACATTTGCAATCTGGGGAGGATCACGCTAGTCACAGAGGATCCCGTTGGAGCTAGTTAGCGATGGAGGAGGGGGGAGAAGAACAAGTGTGTGGCGAATGTGGAACACAAGCAGCCTAAATATCACGTAAAACATCAAGCGCCAACGGCGCCAGTGTGGGGGTGGGGATCACCGTCTGACTAAAACAGTGACAATTGTGATGTAGCGTTATGCTTTTGTCAACTTGAAAGAAAGGCTACATCATGCGTTGCTTCGCAGGAATGCTTGATACTTTTACCATGACACGTCACAGTTTCATGGAAATTTTATATAAGCTCACCCCACATTTCTGCAAAACCTTGTTTTTTTTTTGAGAATTTTGAGGAGAGCAGGTTGTATGGCATATTTGGAACAATGATGAGGAACAGCGAAATTGCGACTGTAAATGGCGGTTGGACGTCAATTTTGACGCCATTGTTGTGAACACATATGTATACATTGCGCATCAAAACACGTGAACCCTCTTCAGGATAGGGAAATACCCCGAAAACAAATACATCTTCTCCCTTCATAATTTTCCGGGATTTTCCGTTTTCCGGGCCGAAAACCCATAAAACGTAAAACGTAAAACGGAAGGCCAAAAATGGGCGGAAAACGGAAAGTGTAAAACGGGAAACGGAAAATTCCGCACACCCCTGGTGGGGATGCATCATTGAGAGTACTCACGGTGACTGACGGAACGCCTCCAATTTAAGACATAACCTGCGACCCATCAAAGTGCTCACCCACAAGTGAATCTGCTAAAAAGGTGGGTATAACCAACCTGACGCTGAGTGTGTGGCCAGCTCTATCCGCTCTGAGGAGGCGTCATGATTCAGCGCTCCGTTAACGATTTGCGCATCTCTTACCCGCGGATGTTTGAGTTTGAGCATTGAAGCATTACTTCGGCGAAACACTGCGAATCATCCCCTGCCTTGGAAATCCCACACTCCCAGAGTTCAAAATTTCACAAAAGAAATTATGAGTACTGAAATTTCCTCAATACTCCGCGCAAGAAGAATAGGGATGAGCTTAGTGAAAATCCCAGAGCCTGCAAGCAAAGGATACACGGTCGAACTGGTCATGAAGTTTTCAACGCTGGTCTTCAATGCATTGTCCAAAGTTTCTGCGTGCTTCTACTATATATAGGGCAGTGGTATGGTTGGCTTTCACGGTCTGTAGTAATAACAAACATACATTATGTCAACTCCGCGTTGAAAGAAGGCAGTGTGACTCGTGATGCAGAACATTCGAGATCAGCAATGAGAAACTTATGAATAATGCAATCCACGACGAACGGCCATTTCGACCAAGTAACAGCGAAAAAGAACAAAAACCATACCAATCCTACAGGGAACTCCGAACGGACGCAGGCAATGGGTGGGACCGCGGTGGGGCTCTCTTGGGCAGAAACACCGATGTTCTGCATGCTGGATGTGGTTGTCTGCCTCTTTAGCAGAAGCCGAGAACAAGAACCAGTATAAAGGTACGTTAGCCTCAATAAAGATCAATAACAGTCTTGGCTAACAGTTCTGAAGAAAATCTACTGTACCTATCTCCACTTCTTTTAGCTGGGTAGGTATGAGAATGTAGCTAATTATTCTCATGAACATTCTATCTTGATGTGCAAGATAAATTCCCCTCATTATACAGTTAGTGATGGAGATTCGTTTTGATAAGCACATTCGAAGCGTAGTGGATTTTGGCGTATCCTCCTTTGATCTTGGATCTTATAACGATGGTAGGTAGCCTTCCTCATTTACTTGAATGTTTTTCGTTCCCCACTCCCTCTGATCTTTGGCATATGGGCGACGCTTTTCCTAGGTCTTACACGGTAGCATAAAACTTGCACCTCGACTACAGCACTACGTAATTGTGTGGTAGGACTACGGTTGAGAGACGGCTGAGACATTCTTAAAATCGGTAGTATAGGGCGCTGCTGTGAAAGAAAACTAAAGATGGAATACAGAACTCCAAAAATCGAGACGAGCCGAAAAACACGCACTGTAGTCCTGTCGCCGTAATTTTGGACCACCCTATACAGTATATGGGTTTCCATACCATTCAGGTCAGAGTTCCTGGAGAAATACCAAGAGAAACAATCGAGAACTGTTTATTAAATATTTTGAGAAGGAAATTCAGAGAAGAAACACGTTGTTTACAAAAGAACATCAGCATAAGTCGCAGTGACTCAAAAATCTTTTGGTGTGAAGCTTTTTACTTCCTCACCTCTACTGTAAGATACTTCAGTGGAGTTTTCTAGGAACAGCCGTCGAGCATACGAACTTTCTATGTGACCATTCAAAACCACTAAAGAAGGGTTGCTGAGAGAACCCCTTGAGCATGGAAATCCCACCTGTCTTGAATGTTTCGCACTTTTTCGACTGATGCTTTGAACACGTAACTTGCGCGAAAACCATCCCCAGTGTATTAGTCATAGCATTTTCTAAAGCCACAAACCATGACTGTTACTGATGCTTTCACCGGCCCTTAGCCCTAAATACAGTTTCCATTGAAGTTTTCATTTTCTCTTTCGTTGAAAGGATGCACCCCTAATTATTCCGAGACCGTGTCGATGAATCATTTCCCATTTGTGAACGTCTTCCTACGAAATCAAAGAAGGCGTATGCTATATCGTTCACCCTGAACCGGACGTGCCAATCGACACTATTTGGGAAGAACGACAAAGAGAAAGGTGAAATGAAATCACTTTGGTACTTGCCGCATAGAAATGCAATCAATACGTACCTGTTAGAGTCATCAGACTATTCGTGACCTAGTCAGCGATTACACAGTATAATCACTGTTCTGTGCCACATCGTTGGATTTTACAATGGAAGGGGTATGTGTTGCTGTCATAAGAAGCAGCTCTTGCTTTGGGAAAATTCACATGTCAGTGACTCTTTTCCTTGCGCAAAAATCAAGAATGAAAGTGATGCGCTTGTACGACGTCTTTAAAACATTGAACTCCCTGCACGCCTTTAAGTGCACCCAGGTCTCTTCCTTCGAACTCGATGCGCAGTTTTTGTGAGCTTTGCGTCTTTCCGTGTGAAACCAATTACCCTTCGTTTTTTTTTGCCGAGTGCTTTCCGAGCGGGGAAGTTGCAGCGACTGACGCATTGATTCCTGAAGCATTACGACACATCCTATTTGAGCGAGATCTGAGCCAATCAGAAAATGCAAAGTTTCGTCGCAACCCAGGTGAGAAACATGATTAGTTCGTTTTCAAGTTTCGAAGTTTCTCGCCACTTTCTTTCTTCTCTTGCCATGATTCTCGAGTTCGATCCAGAACTTCCTATTCAAGACGTGTGTAAAGGCTGAAAAGCAGTCGATTTTTGGAAATTCTCTTTGCACTCCGTCGAGATTACGGGCGAAAAATTTTCGTCGACTCCCAAGAATTTCTTGCTGCTCCGCGTGCGAATCAGGTAACGCACATACTCTGAAGCATAAATCCTAGTCACTCTCAACACCAATGGACTTTCCTAGAATGTGTCCTGACTTTCGGCATTTTATGGAAGCACTGTTGAGTTTTCCGAGTTTTTCTACGCATCTCGGTGTGAATGGGCGCTTTGTAAGCGTTTTTGCGGTTATGTTGAGTTTCTGTCCCGTCGCGAGCGCAATTTCCACAAGTACGAAAGATTGCGTGGCAATACCACTGCCGCTATAGTCCTCGAGAACTGTAGCAGCTTGCGTCGCCGTCGCCGGCGACTGTGAGGCCGATACGCATTGATTGTGGGCGGAGCTGCCGACCGCCGTCGCCGGCGACTGGCGATCGCCAACGTCGGCGGCCGCCAATGTTGGCGACTGTGACGTCGGTGCGTATCGATTGGTCGCAAATATTGGCGACTGCAGCGCCGATCCGTATTGATTTGAGGGGGCGCCAACATTGGCGCCGCCGTCGCCAGCGACGGCGACGCAAGGTGCTATACTCCTCGGAGAGTATAGCGGCTAACTAGGCGTGGGAAAATGCGGGTGAGCCACATGCGCGATTCTTCATGGCATTTTCAAAAGTCGTTTGGGCGTTTTAGAGGGTTTGTTGGGGAAAAAGTCAAATCGCATGCCCATGTTTCACACGGTCGACACACCGTGTAGACGTCAATAATTTGTCATCAATCGAAAACCGTGTACAAAACTGTGGTTGAATTGTGCACAATTTTTTCTTTTATCTCTGATCTGTCTTCATGTGATGGTGCAGTATCGGGATGTCCTCAAATGATGTAACTGTGACGATATCACAGTTGCATCATGGAACATGATAGAGCTGTTGTGATTATCGACAGTCCATATTTTCAGATCAAGAAATTGATTTTTGAAAAACCAATTTCTTGATAAGTTCGATTACCCTTGAATGTTTTTGTGTCTCATGCGTCATCATGGAAAATGATGCAGTGTGATTTTGGCGAATCTCAATTCGTGATGGTTCTCCATCCTTGGCTCCTCTGAATCGTTATTTTCATGTGTCCGTCGCTATCTTTTCGCAATCCTCTGGTTCCACCTTAATTTTTTCAGATTTTTCCCCCTTTCCAAGATAGTTTTGGGGAGCAAACATGTCGATTGAATTTTGCCACGGAAGCAGGGACCTCTCAAGCGGATTCGGAAGAGTTCCGAGCTCGGATAAATGAGCACACTTGTGGTGCACCACGTTCATTTCAGCTCTTCCTTCCTTTTTTTGAACTTATGCTTTTCGGACCTGGGCCCGCCCCCCCCCCAAACCCAGTTTTAACACATGTGGAAGTGTTCGGTGTTGTTTCCCCACCTTCTCTTCACAGAACGACTCCATCATGCAGGATTAATTGACACTGCTGTCGATACTTGCGCGGGAGAGTCAACTGAAAAAAGAATTGCTGCAAGTCCGTCCTCTCAAATAACCTCTCCAAGCTTTTTTGGATTATTCAAATGGTCATTCAGTGTTTGTCTGTATGAAGACACCGCCTTTTCATAGAAATAAGAAAACCCGATCAATTCTTTGCTTGAGTTTTCTCTTCCTGGAATCTATGTGGAGCTGTAAAACTCTATGACCTTCCCGATGGTAGCCACCGGAAATGATGCCCATAATTTTTCCGTTAGTTTGTGAATAACGTGGCCACCAGAGTAGAAAGTTGTATCGTTTCATAGAAATAAGAAAACCCGATCAATTCTTCCTTAGTTTTGTCGTGATCTGTCTTTTGAAGCTTGGTTTTGAAGTTTTATTTTATTTCTGGTCTACTTCTACTGCTTTTTTCTTACTCAACTTCTTCTGTTGCGGGGTTACGACGAACCCAACCGCAGATTTGTAACCGCTCGCAGTAGGTCTCAAGCAAGGTAAAGCACAGGTGCGATATTTCAAACCAATCAACTATTCGCATTCCACATTGCGCAAGCCCACCATATACATGAAGCATTTCATCTTGCATTACCTTCTGTCTCCACCATAACAGCTGTTTTTGTTAATATTGTGTTCAGTTTTGAAGATCCACTTTTATATTTTGCTGCCTCTAATTCACAGTTCTTTCCATGGTTACTTCCACGGTGCCCGTCTTATGATCTGTATTGCTGAAGCTTTACGTTTGAGTTTTGCTTCCTTAGTTTTGTCGTGATCTGTCTTTTGAAGCTTGGTTTTGAAGTTTTATTTTATTTCTGGTCTACTTCTACTCCTTACTCGTTATTGTTTTGAATGTATGGTTCACTTCTTGTTTCTTTGTTTATTGCTCACCTGGAAATGTCTGTTCATAGGCAAGTTCAGAGTTTCTCTCATTTATGTATCCGTGCTTGAGTAGAGCATTTTTCCTCATGTCAACACCTGAAATTTGGTGTATAAAGAATTGCACTGACTGCAAAACTCAAATGAATGAATTGGATTTTCGTCTCGGAGTAGCAGCACACTCAGTGTGGCAAAAGGCATACGTCTTGCGATGGGCTCCTATACAGCTTCATACTTTATTTTCTCCTCAGCGTCTGTCCGCGCATTCGCGTGTCCGCTATTTCGGTTCTCTTTCGCCATAGATCGCGATCCTGAGCGTCATCCTTGGTGACTCAAAGCTCTTTCTTGTTCTTGCATACGGGATCTTTCCATCGTTTTTTCGATGCGCCTCTGCGACGCTTGCCGATAACTTCCTTTTCCAGGGCCTGCCTGGTATGGTGTGGCGATGATCTTCTCGTGACACGACCAAACCATCGTAATCGCTGTACATGAATTTTTATAATAGTTGTATGGGCGCTGTTTGCATAATTGTTCTCATGTTCTCGTCCCTCACGTCGCGTATGTCCACCCGCCCATGTGAGCATGCGCATCTCAACCGTGTTCAACGTTCGTTCGTGGATGGGTCTTTGCCACCGGCAACACTCACCGCCGTACATCATTGCCGGCTTCACAACAGTGCGTAGATCTTCCCTTTCAACACCCTTGAGCACCTTCGATCGCAAAGAGTTCCGGTTGATTTCCTTCACTTCAACCATGTGCAGGCAATCCTTCTCTAAATGCTGCATCCACCGTTCCGTCAGCACTCAAGACGCTTCACACGTACAGGATTTCCTTGACTCATAGAAAAGCGACACCGATCTAAAACGACGTAATCTTCCTGTATACTACCCGTGACCTCGGTTTTTTTCGGACTCAACTTCAGACTCGCGTCCGAAAGTGCTGATTGCCACTCCTGGATCTTGAGCTGAAGTTCTGCTCTCGAATCTGCGATTGGAGCAACATCATCCGCATAGAGCAGTGTGTACGACGGGCCTTCCAGGAGATGCTTTACCACTGTGGCAGTTGTCATAATAAAGAGGAATGGGATCAGTGCTGATCCTTGGTGCACCCCCCTGTTATATCGAAGTTTCATGTTGTTCCATGTGAAGTGCGCACCCTTGCCGTCGATCCACATACATGGCTAGGTTTGTCCTCACCAAGTACTCCAGAATGCCTCGTTCTCTCATCACCTCCCGAAGCACTGCGCGCGGCAACTTGTCATATGCTTCCAGGAATGCGATATGGCATGGTTTGTTTTTTTTTTTTTTTTCGCGGTACTTATCCATCTCTTGACGGGCTATGAAGGTGGCGTCAATTGTCGATCGCTCTGGGACGAAACCAAATTGATATCTAAATCATAGACCTTCATCATATGTGCGATGAGCTTGATACCTGCATAGTTCGCGCATTCCATCGCATAACCTTTTCCTTTGAAGTTCGGCATCATTACACTGTCTCTCCGCGGTTATCCACGCTTTTGCTGACCTGATGATCATATTGAGAAACTCGGTCAGCCACCGAAGACCGAGTTCGCCGAGTGACCTCCATGCTTCCACTGTGATGCCGTCTGGACCTGAGGCTTTACCACCCTTCATTTTCTTCGAGGGCTCTCTCACCTCATCAACTGTCCAAGGCTATATTTGGCGCAGCCACTGGTTTCGCGGGGATCTTTTCTTTCGTTCGAACTCTTTGTTCAGAAGTTGCGCAAAATAGGATCTCTACCGCTCTTCGACTGCCACAGCGTCTCCCAATGCTTCACCTTCTTCGCTCTTAACAGCTCTAATCTCAGTCACAGCTATAAATGGTCTGTGGCGCGCTTTCGCTATCAGGAACAAATGCTTTTCAGCCTGGGAGCTCTCTAGCTTATCGTAGAGGTAGTCCATCGCAGCGTTTTTCGGACGCGCAGTTGCAGCCTTCGCCTCCTTTCTTAATTTGTACTCTATCAGTGCCGAGAGCGACTTGATCTTCTGCCAAGCTTTGTAATCGTCCTTCTTGGCCTTGAAAATCTTCTGCAGATCTTGACTCCAGAGCCATCTTGACTTATCTCCTCTTCTTCCACCTCTAGTTTCTCCTAGTGTATCCCTTGCGCAAGCCAGGATATGCTTGCGGCGCTGGCCCACACAGAGTCTATGGGACCGCAGGGATCTGAACCGGCAGCAGGAATTTTCTCACGCAATGTTTTCTGTGCTCCAGCCGCCACCGGATGCGTGGCCCTACTCTAGTCTTAGTTTGCTTGGGCAAGGTCATGCATACATCCGCTAGCAATGTTCGATGTTGTGCCGCAATTTCTTCTTCCGGGATAGTCTTCACATTCTTGATCGTTTTCAGGAGGTATCTCCCAAGGATGTGGTCAATTTCACTTTGCCGACCTCTGCTGCAATATGTGACGTTGTGGGACTCCCTTTTCATGAATAAAGTGCTAGTGATTGCAAGATCATGCGCTTCAGCCAGCTTAATGATCCTCTCACCTTCCGGATTTTTCCTTGCAAAACCTCTTCATCCAAGTACTCCTTCGAAGCCTCTTCTATCCTGTTGTACATGGCCATTGAAATCTCCTGCGATCACGTGGTTACTTCTAATGACGTCGTCGAGCTCATCGTAGAATGCCACCTTATCCGCCCTAGGACAACCAAATTGCAGAGCATTCATGGACACCACTGTCTAGAAGCCATCCTCGGTAACGATTCGCAGGGGAATTATCCCGTCCGTAACACGGTTTACAGATGAGACATGTTCTTTTAGGGTTCCAGATATTGCTATTGCCACCCCTTTCCTTTTTGTCTCAAGTCCGTGAGAGAACAACGTGATGCCGTCTCCGACTACACTGGCCTTGGACCCTTTCCATCTCGTCTCCGGTAGGCATAAAATGTGAATCCTGAATTCTGCGACATCCCTCGTCTTACCGTTCAGAGTTCCGATGTTCAAGGATTCGATCCGAATTCCGATTCAGCGTGGGCGCTCGCTCTCTGGTAGACCTCGCTTGTTCACCACAGAAGGCGGGCGGGCTTCCTTCCTGTCGGTCACTTCTGGGTCCTAGCAGTACTCTATTCCACGTTGAAGCTATCATATTTATGCGACAATGGTCTCTAGTAGCCTGCCTGCCAACTTGCCATGGAAAAACGAAGAAGAAGTGGTTGTTTTGCTCACAGCCAACCTCATACCTCGGGGCGAGGATCTTGTTTATAGAGGCGATCCCGACTCGCCTCTCCCATTTCGCCGACCTCCTCTGGCAAGCATTTTGTAGGTCGTGAGGTGTAATCCCCACGCCCGCCTGCGAAACGTAGGCCAGTACAGCCTCCTACTACATGGTGGAATTCTGGTTCTGCAGGTTTGAAGGTGGTGGTTTCGGCGTGAGATTAACCAAGACTAGCGCCCCTTCGGGACGCTAGAAAGTGGGGTGGGGCAGCCACTTGAGGTATAGTCCGTTCCAAAAACGAAGACGGTCGAGTATTTGTGCCTATGGGCCGTATTTCTCCTCCGCCTCTCCGAATACAGCACTATTTCGCGCGTTCTCTTTTTCTCTAATATCTTCACAACTTTTCTCCCCGGTGAAACACACTATATGTGCAAAAGCTTCACACGTGTGAAATGCTTGGAAATCAGCAAAAAAGCAAAACTAATCATTAGCTGAGCTCAAATACGAAATTCTCCTTATGAGTTGCCTATACTCTACGGGTCTGGCCGCCTCGCCAACGTTGGCCTTCGAGTCTTCTCGCCATCCTAGCCTTGCTTGCGAATTCTTAATCACGCACCTACATGGAAAGCTGATTTCCGTTGCACTGATAATACCTACCCTTTTTTGTCACATTTCTTACATGCCTATGGACCCGCTATGAACAGCTAACAGAGAGGAAGAAGAGATGGTCGACTGAGACACGAATGAGCGCGTAGCGTGCCCCTACTCCAGCGGCAGATGCGCATCTTGGCGTTTCCCCCACTATTGAGCCACGGCGGACCCATTCTCCATCAGTGCACCCGTATCCTGGCGCTTATCCCACTGTTGGGCCAGGGCAGACCCATCCTCCATTTGTGGATCTGTATCTTGGCGTTCCTCCCACTACTGGGCCAGCGCAGACCCGATCCATCGGTGGGACTCTTATCCCGGCGCTTTCCCCACTAATCGGCCCCTTGCGGACCCAGTCTCTATCCGTGGACCCGTATCTTGGCGCCTTCTCCACTAACCTTTCTCCATTGACTGACCCGTATCCTGCCGTTTTTCCACTATTGGGAAATGGCGGACTCTTTCTCGATCGGTGGACACCTACAATGATGTTTTTCTGGACTACGGGGCCCCGGCTCACCTGTCCGTCATCACTGCAGCCGCTCTCTTTGCAAACCTCCAAGGGATGGAACAAAGTTAGGAAATATTTAGAGTTCAATCAACTGCACAAGTTGCACAACTGGTTTCAGAAAATGTCACAACGGCTTGTGATGACGCGTTCTTCATCCTGTGTATTTGATTGTACTTCTCAAAAACAGATGGATCCTCAAGCTGCATAATCCCCAAGGCACCGCAAAGAGAGGTGCGCAAGGAGCATATCCCAAGTAAGAACATCGAGTGAATCCTTCGGTACATCTTCCATGGTATGCGCACCTTTTCGAAGTGGTTATCGTCCACTGTTCGAAAGCTGAATGAAGTTAACAACGCTCCAGCAGAGGGGCGACTCTGCTCCGTACATTGCTGCTAAGCATCGTCAAATCGTTGTAAACGCTGTCTCGCCTGGAGGGCTCGAGACCGCTAGCCGCGAAATCCCGAATGCACCCGACTTCCACTACGTTCATGCACCTATGACGAAACATCGGCCGAATGCCCCATCATCTTCGCATCCTCGCGAGGCACAGTCTATAACTGAGTCTCACGGCGAGCGCATGCGATCACGTGCTAATCCCCCTACGTCTGCGCTCTAGAAAATTTTGTTGCACTACCATGATTTATATAAGAGGATCTCATTGACCGGTTGACGTGGTTGGCGAGCGGCTTCTGATGCTAATAGAAGAAAATTCGCGGATTTGTATCCATAAGATTAAAGAGGATCAGCAGGGCTTTCACATCCCATAGCTGTTCTTCTGCATTTCGTTGAAGAGGCAAGTTGTTATTTTTTTTACTGACGACTAACGTTTCGGCTAGTTCTCCTTCATCAGTGGCTGAAAGGGTGAAATGGACAGCGATCTGTTCGGACAATCGTATAACTAGCGTACAGAAAATTTTCTCATCCTATTTTTTGATCAGGTCGTACGAGAGCGAGTTGGGTGACCGTGCCTTACTGTTGCTCCACGATGTGGAGGGTTGAGGGTGACCACTGCTAGCTGTCTTATGGGTAGTAAAATGCTTAATTAACATAAAAAATGCCTTAAATACGGATTAAGTTCCTGTGTAGTCGAGAGGCACTCCTTGCGGTTTATTTCTGGATTTTTGGCACGGATCCAGATCGCCTCAAGGGCTTTTGGGCCCAATTTGAATTCGCGATTCTTGCGCGAAGATAGTGATCCTAACATCAAAATCGACTCCATTATTGCCCCGTTACCTGTAGCCACCCAGGGCTGTGGAGGGGCACTGTTTATTTTTGCCATCCAGATGTTCCTTAGTGCGGATACAGCGTAGCCTACCTGTCTCCCCCATATACTCAGTGCCGCATTCTTTTCACAATATCAGGTAGTTAGCACCTAAAATCATACAATCCTCACTTCTGCCGTCAGGGCAAATTTCACGCAAAGCGTAGTGCAGATGGTCGCTTATGCGAAGATATCATGCTGAGACTCATGGAAGGGGATTCATGACGATGGCTAATAAAAGTTTTTAGAGATCTGAGATTGACCGAAGCGTTGAGAATAAAGCCGTCAACCCTGAAACCTCTATCAAACAGGTTCCATTAGCAAGCATCAGTTTTATTTCAGTACGTGTACATTCACTCAAGATGAATTCAAAACTCATTTAGCTTTAGCATAACTCCATCTTCTGGATCGCTCCTGAAGAACAAACGGAGCATATGTGGCGGTGTTGTACTGAACAGATTGATAAATAAATTCAATTGTTTGTACATTCCACAGCTCTTGAAGGACGCGCCCACGGAAGTTTCCGTGTTCGAGAGTTTGATCGTCTTGGATGATCAGCCGTTGTCGCAACAATTCTACGAAAGTTCCACTGTAGTTGTTTAAAGGCTTCCAACCTTAACATTTATCGCGTAAGCCATAACGACATTGCAAGCATGGAAAAGCCAATTACAATACAGAACCACGGATTATATACGATATAGAAGGCTTATCATGACTTGAAATCGGCTCCGCCTAGAGCGCCGTGACTCAGAGGCTAGGAGTCACGACTCTCCGCGCCCGCGATGTTTCGAACCTCGTGGTGGTGGGAGAAATTTGCGAATTTTCGTGGACATCTTACTGCCGAAAGACGAGCGGAACTCAGTCAGTCACAGAAGGATTTTACGGATTTTACGACTTCTATGAGGATTAAGTTGGCGGAACGGCGCACCTCCGGGCACAGCGGTTCGACAAAAGGGGAGTACAAGCACCTAATCGACCATTGTAATGTAATCAATACCAACGATAATGAGCACCAAATCGACCATCAGAATATACGGTATAAAATTCGAGCATCAGACTATGGAATAAACGTATTGCACTTAAAGGCAGAGGGCCACCTCGTTCTGCATGTTGGATTTACCAACATATCCTAGACCTTCTCATTATGTTGATTCCTGGGATGTACATCAACAGGCACAGCAGCGACGAAATCCCCATTCTTGAAAGGCTCGAACTGGATAAAAATTTGGAGCCCGGAGGCGGATCGCTCCAAGCTGTGCTGCCTGCCTGCCACGACTGCCGCGTCGGTCAACGAGTCTTGGCGTGTCCAATCGATAAGATCAACGGCTTCACATGTCAACTCGGGTTGGCAAACTGTTACAGACCCCGTCCTGGAAGAGGGGTTTATAGACCATTCTGAGACAATTTATGTATACCGTTGGAACCATCGCGCCGAGTAGATGCAGAATCTGCTGTTAGCTGAACTACGAAAATGAGGTGGACCCCTGCCTTTAAGAATGATTGTTCCAAGGCATGAAGGCGAACAAAACAAGTATTGTCGTGGTGCGAACTAACCTAAGAGTTGTCACAACGAAACATGGAGATGTTCGCAGAATGCAACAAGTGAAGTTGAGCTGTTAGTTCGAGAAAGTTGCGAGAGTACGACTACAATAAAGGAATGGCTCATTGTGGAAACATAAAAGGACACAACGCGGAAATGAGATTTTTCATTTCACGGTTATTAGCGCAGCAGTGGAAGCAAGGTACGCTAGCGCAATGAGTTCCCGGTGTCATGTGTTGTTGGAAGCAGCGGGTGCAGATGCGAAGTTCATGCATACGTTCTCTGGTCGCTCAAGGCTGCATAAACATCGCAGTCAGTGGCATAAGAATGTGTACTAGATCCGCATGCGAATTTGCACTTCCCTTTTTCGACAAACGCAAAGGAGCGCGGTTGGGGTTGCGGTGGATGTGCGGCTGCTGATGAAGCGGAGGCAGGTGCAGCTGGTGCAAGAGCGGGGTTAGCCGATGCAGCAGGGGCAGCCGGTGGAACAGCGGAGGCAGTCGGTGCAGGTGTGGGCGCCAGTGGTGGTGCGGCTGGTGACGATGCTGGAAGTGGCAACGATGCTGATGAAAGTTGCAGAAGCGATTGTAATTGCTTTCTTTGCAGCCATCTCCTTTTCTTTCGCATCTTTACGAAGATCTTCGAGCTGCGTCCGAAGACGCTCGATCAGCTCGTGAATTGCTTGCAGAGTAGGAGTGAGGAAGGTTGCGACTTCTTGCAAAACTTCGTGGTTTGCTTGCGAAAGGTCCTCGGTGATTTCGACGTCCATGTGAACGGAAGTGGACGATTCGTCAGACATACTACTGAAAAATACGATTTACGTTCGGATCAGCAACTGACGACAGCATATCTTATATGCAACGTGGAGAATGAACGAAAGAAGTCTCAATGGTAAAAGGAAGAGGTTGAATATGCAAAAGATCAGAGTAATTTGAGACGCTGCTAAGGCAGTCAGCGTGAATGGTAGCGTATGGTGTGAGAGGGAGATGTTTCTTGATGAAGAGGCCTGTAGCGAGATAAGGAGCATCAGCATGAGGACGAAAAGTATCAGCATTGAGTAGAGGAAATATCGTTTTACAACGCTCCACATTTGAAAAATGTCTGGAAAGAAGAATTCCGACTCTCGGCCTGGTGAAGTGGGTAGTTTTACGAGTTGTGTAATGTATGGGAAGTCGAGTGATTACTCTCGGAAAGGACGTTTTACCTTGGACTTGTTCGATGACGAAGTCCGGAAATGTTAAGGGAAGTATTGATGTGAGCGTGAATAGGTCACTTAATTTTTCGTCAGTACAGTAGCAATTTACTTCATTCTCTGCGGGAGTACATTTGCACGTATCTTTAATGGAGCAAACGTTCAAATGAGTTTCGTTGCGAGCGGTCCATATATAGGATGGTTCGAATGTTCCTAAAAGCATAGCCATATGTTTGTTATATCTGATAAAGTGCGAGCTCAAAATTGGTATAGGTGGAATGGCTAAATTGGAAACAGAAACTAGGGTATTGAAGATAGATTTTGAAGTTTTGGTAGGAGAGAAAGAACGAAACGATGATGTTTTCCTCCCGAGCGGTATATCTCATAGGTAATGTCAATCGACTCCTTCCATGTCGGACAATCTAAAACTTCATATGTTTGATTGTCAACGGGTTCCTTGTAGACACGATAAAACAGACACCCAGAAGAGGGATAACCGCAATCGCAACCCCAAAACCCACATGACTCAGAGCAATACGTAATTCCGGGATGTTTATTGGCTTCTGATATTTCGTCTACTAACGAGGTTGCATTGATGTTGCCGCATTTACGACTCACACACGAACCCATGTGTGCGCACCTTTTGCGGGCTTGTACTCTGGTAACTGTATTACGAGTGAAAAATACAAGGTTGGGATTGCACACAACACTGATTCGTTTTAAAGTGATCTTAACTTGGTGAATCGTGCTGCCATTAGAAATAAAATGTACGCAGGCTTCACGAGCGAGTGGGCTCATTTTCAATAGGACATTTTCGATAGAATAACAAATTGGGGCATTTTGAGAACATTGAATGGCGTCAATCATTATGGGGAAGACCTGTTGGCGCGAAAGTGTAGGCGAAATTAAACAACAAATCGTTACGTTGTTAACGAGGATTTTTTGAATTGATTGCGATTCGAGAGAATAGATATAAGTGGGGTGTCTTCCTCCGTATGAGGCCTTGTTAGTATGCGTGTGAGGAACGCATAGAATTTTTGGATTTTTCTCGTGATTATTTTGCAGAGGCAGAGGACCTGAACTAGGAACATAATAAAAATGTAGAGAAATATTGCAAGTCGGGCTATGGCAGTTCGGGGCCAACAATCGGGATTGTTGACCATGAGGGAACAAAATAAACAGTCAATCATTTCGCAGAATGGACTCGAGGGACATGTGAGAGTATTTATCGTTGTTTCTTGCGAGTGTTTAGCTTTAACACGCACAACATGGTCATGAAGACATATATTGGCAGGCAACATTACGGTTGCTTCCGACTGATACGCCTTTGTTTCGATGCAGTGGGATTCCGCACATACTTGAACTTCAGCTTGTGGAAGAAGATTGCGAATGAGGATTCCGCCTTTTATGCAGAAAATGATAGGACTTACGAAGATTCCGTCGAGTTTTCTGCGGAAGCTATTCCCACCAACATGAGGATCGATAAAGAGAAAAAAAGGAGTGGAATAGCATGAGCAAAGGATGAGGAGCCATATGGTAAAACTTGAGCGAATTGGGCGTACGAAACGTTTTTCTTGGCTTTCCGTGGTTGTGTGCGCTGCACCAGCGGAGTGGAAGGCGAAGAAGGCTCACCTGAACTTTTGCGCGATGATTGCGAGGACGCGATAGCATCTTCCGTTGACTGTAGCTCCAAGGGAACAAGCATGTTGATGGAGCGCTGTAGAATTTTTCCTTTCGCGGTACGAACACTGACAGAGCGGATGTTTCCATCGTCACTTTTGTGAACTTGAGTAACTATGCCCATATTCCACATCGAACGAGGAATAGTGTTGTCCATGAGGAGTAAGACGGCTCCAACTTGTGGTTCTCCTCTTGTATACTTTTTATTGGCGAACTGCGAGTGCAAGTTTTGGAGTGTGGTGAGATAAGTACGTGACCACATGTTCCAGAATTCCGACAGTGATCGTCTTGTTTCGTCAAGTAGATTCAGAGCATCACTTCTTGAGGAAATAAGGCGATATTCCGGATCATAGTCTGGCTCCAAATTCCATAAAGAAATCTTCGCATGTGGATGAAGAAAGTCTATAGGACGGATTGGATTACCGTCGCTGAATTCAGAGGAGGCATAGGTCAAAGGACGTGCGTTTATGATTGCCTCACATTCGATGACCACTGTTTGAAACTCGTCATCAGAAACAAATTTACGTCTGATAGTTTTGCGGAGGCACATTTTTACACTGCCGATCAATCGTTCATAGAACCCTCCTTTCCAGGGAGATAGAGGAGTGATGAATTTCCAGGATATCCCTTGATGTGCTGTGAGTTCATTCACCTCGGTCGATAAGGAGTTGTTGTAGAAAAGATTTGTCAATATTTCGTTTCCCATTGTAAAGGTGGATGCGTTGTCGGATAAAATATGTCGAGGTGTACCTCTTCTGGATATAAAACGTCGTAATGCTCGAAGAAATTCGATTGCGGACAGTCCGAAGACGATTTCGTGATGAATGGCCCGAGTACTCATACAAGTGAGAAGACAAATCCATCGTTTCTCATGGGTACTACCTTCTGTGTTAACAAAGAAGGGGCCGGCGTAGTCAAGTCCTACGTTTTCGAAAGTCCGAGATAAGCAAACTCGTTCTGCTGGCAGAGGTGGTGATTCCGGATATTCGTAGGGTAGTCCTTGTGATCTTTTGCATGGTAACTAAAGGGGATAAAACTTCGATAGCGAATGGGATGACAAACAGTTAAATTGAAATGCTTGCGTGGCTTACAGGGAATCAGTGGTTCTCACGTGGTAGGGGGTTAAATCCTGCGATGCACCATGTTTAAAGGCTTCCAACCTTAACATTTATTGCGTAAGCCATAACGACATTGCAAGCATGGAAAAGCCAATCACAATACAGGACCACTGATTATATACGATATAGAAGGCTTATCATGACTTGAAATCGGCTCGCCTAGAGCGCCGTGACTCAGAGGCTAGGAGTCAAGACAGTAGTGGACATCAGCATACTCAAGGTATGAAGAGATAAAATGCGTGCTGGCGATCAGTTAGGATGAGTTGTGGTATAAATGCTCTTTTTTACACTCTCTTCTCTTACGGTAGCAGATGCTTTCATTCTCATCTCCTTCCAGTTCAGGCCCAGGTAACTCGGCCATTCTTTGCAAACAATTTAAACTGCTGGCAATAAAAGCTGCCTTTTTCGTAGGATTTGACAAACCTGATCACTGCTGAAAGCTGAAAAAAAAACTAAAACTAAAAGCTGCCTTTTTCGTAGGATTTGACAAACCTGATCACTGCCTTCGCTTTCACTACAGCGCTGAGGCTGGGAACATGGCAAAATTTGTAAGAGCAAAATTTCCGTGTGTGCTGCTTTCAGAAGAAATAGAAATGTGATGTAATTTCCGACAACGAGATCGCTGCTTCTAGGGGGTGCATCTTTTCTCCCACTGATTGCCCCTCTTTGCTCATAGCTATTAGGTTGTTGCGAAATTAATTGCCGAAGTGGACACGCCAGTTCAAAGTGTTTTAGCTCGGCTCAAACACATTTTTTTCATCGCTTCAGCAACCGTTTAAGTCAGTAGATCCTCCCTGACAATTCTACGAGGATTGCATGCCTTCACTACTAAAACCGAGATCACAAGGATCCGCGAACTTTTGGAAGGCGATTTCAGCATGCTCCAGATCAGCAATCTACTGCTGTCGCCAGATTGCATCTGAAGCTCGCAAAAAAAGACGTACAGTTGGACAATGGTCTGTGGAATGAGGTCAATGAGTGAGAGCCTTGATGCCTTACTACATCAGTTTTGTCGTGTGAATTTTGGAGAGTGAGGCTTAACGTTATTTTGGAAAAGAGGGAAATCAGTTTTTGTTCGCCACTGCCGACCACATCCATAGCAGATTTGCTGATAAACTCGAAATTACAATACCAGGACTCTGATGTTAGTGCTTGACTAGGTTGGAGAAGACTGCAGTGGATCACACTCTTACAGCATCACCACACTCCTGACACAACCTCCCTAGTGCAAAGACTTGATTTAGAAAAAGTTGGAGATGGGAGAAAGTGTCTACCGAAACGAATTCACGTTTCTTTTTATCGTACAGGAACCGAGCTCCATTGATAGCTGTTACGCGGTGTAGAAATGGGTAGTTTTTGAGGCAAGAAATTAATTTAGAAAAGATGACACAGCGGGTGAGACGCTGGTCATCTGTTAGATCGTGGGGTGTTCACTTCCGCACCTTTCTTGTCATGTCGAATGAAGTCAAATGTATTGGAACTGTAGCATAGTGAGCCCCCATCCTTGCCCTCAAAGTCCAAGTGGTTGGACCCGGATTAGGTTTCACGACTCTTCTCAACGCTTAATCGTTAGAGAACAACCTGTGGTCACGACCGTGGTTGCTTTGGGGATCAAAATCGAAGAAAAATTTGCGACCGAATAGTTCACTGCCCATTTGGAAGGCGATTCGAAGCCAAAACAAATGCAAGATTACCGCAAGCATCCGACAAAGAGTGATCGAGTTTGAAGTCATGAACGATAATCACCCGAAAACCACGTCGGCTCATGATTTGTTCGCGACTTCACAAAAACCCTCAGAAAAGAGCTAGCCAGAATATTCAAGCAGCATTCGAAAGAGAAGGAAAAGCTCTGCCAGAAGCTCACAAAAGTTCGGCTGAAGTTGCTCAAATTGGGCAGAAGAGAAAGGTTCAAGTGAGCATACCCCTATACGGCAATTAATTTCGCAACAACCTGATAACTTTCCTGCTTTCTTGGGGGAAAATTTATATGTATGTGCACGGAAAAGATTTGCTGTGATGGTATTAGCGCCGGAGTCACTTTAGAAAATGGAATTTTCAGGCGTATACAGGGAACTCCAAACGGACGTAGACAAGGGTCGGGAACGCGGCGCGGCTCTCTTGGGCAGAGACATGGGTACTCAGCATGCAGAGCGTCTGCGTCTCTGCCCAAAAGAACCGCGCCACGGTCTCGACCCTTGTCTGCGTCCGTTTGGAGTTCCCTATATGTATGTACTGCCAGACAGGCACAATGAGAACGTCTTATAATGGTTTGCTCACAGTTTTCCTCTTGTCAAAGGCAGTGTGTCACCATGTTTTGTTTGAGATTTGGCGTATTCTGAATCTTCTCGAGGAGCTGAATCTCGCGGTACACATAACTTGTTGCAGAATGCGTTCTGAACGCGTTTTCAATTGTTTTTCGAGTTGGGATTTGGAACACTTTGTCGCGCCGAATGGGCGCATGAAGCCGTTGAACTTGTTGACTTGAAGACGCTGCAGCCGTAGTGGGCGGACAGCACAGTCACGGGCCGCTCCGCTAAGGTGGTCCGTGAAATGCACATTCAGACCCTCCGAAAACGGGGTGTCCGTCACTTTTATGCGTTATGAAGGGTGACCAGAAGGTCTAATGTATGCTGATATCGACGGCCCACTAAACAAAGAGGCACACTGTCTTTGAGGCAGACCAACGTTTGACGACGTCAAAGACGGAAGCGTCCAGCATTTCCCGTTTTCTTGGACGAAAGGAAACTGCCCGTTGAATGAGGGGCCCGAGGAAAGTACAAGAGAACTTTCTGTGAAAAAGTGCCATTTTCCTCCTTGGTGAATATCGTTCGAAGACATCCCGCGTTAAAAAAAAACCTCATCAAATAGATGTGGAACTCACGGGGATCTCATTCCACAAGGAGGCTGCTGTGAAAGTGTAGAGAACGCATATTTACCTTACCACAGCTGACTTTCTCCATCGTTTCCAAATTGGCTATCCTTAGCCTCCTGTAATCCCCTTGAGTCTTTTGCGAGATTTGTAGGTACCAACTTTGTTGATACCAACAGTTGCAGTTGCAATTTTGCGAATACCGTATTTTGTGGAGAGCATGCGGCTTATCTCTCTCTCCTCATGACTTTGAGTCATGCCATGTTTACCACATTATTGATGCACTTTATCCCATATTTTGCTAATGTAACTACACACATAAATCCACGAGTCATCTTAGCCCATAAGAACGAATCCCCTCGGGAACGGAACCAAATCACGGGTACATGTACTTAAGGACATACCCAATCAGTTGAGTTTTTGTTTCCATATGTTTTGCTGCTGTTGGGAACTTGCCGCCTGTCAGTTCTGCAGCAAATTATCCAGACATGTTTTCCGACGCGAACGTCTATAAAATCACATTATTGCAGCAAACCTTATGAGCTTTTTCCGGCCGCTGTTTTGTTTTCCCTCGCGGCCCTGGCTACCAAGTCCATCGTATGCGTTGCTTGGAAAGCGGTCAACGCATTTCTGGCACCCCGCCGAAGTATTAGTACATCTTCCAAGTTCCGAGAAGGAGTAGACCGCCTTTGAGTGGCAGTGAAAGGGCAATGTATGAGCCGAGAATTTTAATAAATCCGATGTTGTGACAAAGAAGTGCTCGCTGTGGATCAGTTTGATACGCGGAAGCATTTGCTTCTTATATTTTCAACTTTCTGCCGGCTAGGATTAGTTGCTTCGGAGAGTGAACTTCCGAAGCAAGAGATCATGCGAACTACATTTATGATATATCTATGGAAATGTCTGCTTTTTCTCTCACATTTCTCTGGATAATTTTCCGGAATACTCCAGCTTCTAGAGCAGACGTGATCGTCTTTTCCATGTCCTACCTTCGGTCCTTCTATGCAATTCTGTGACTGGTTGGTAGAGGTTCTTGGAAAAACACTTAGTGAATTGCAAATTCTTCAAATAAAGACCTTGTAATGAGGGCAATTCATACTAGATGTAGATGGTTTGTGATTTGACGCGCCTGCGTCTGTATGAAGAGGGATGCGGCTACTATCGTAATATACGGCTCACGTCAACTGGGTGTACTCAGAAAGGTCTTCGACGTAAGTCTAAAGACTGTGTTGCATTTGGGTGCGTAAAATACTCAAAACGCAAAATGCTTGCTCTTCATTGAGCAATATTTCTGCTACAAATCCACCGCGGTGTTACTGCCTGGGATGTCTCCGAGAATAGAACGTCGAGCATCCAGCGATCTTCGCGCACACTCCAGCAGATTTTGTCTAATTTTCGGGCCCAATTCACATAATAAAACCGAGCGAATTTCGCTTATTTCCTGGAGATTTACGTGTACTTTTTGGGTGAAATGGGGAAATATTTTGCCGAAAAATGAGCTAAATCTGCTCGAAAGCACACGTAGTCTGCTCAAATTTTGTCATCTGAACAGGTGTGAAGAAGCGGCATTCCTTTGCCGGACTGGAGTTGCACCGAGCGCAAGTGGGGGAACGCCTGCCAGGGAACGTGGGGGAATGTCTGCGATATGTGGAGGGTAACTGTCCAGCGAGTTAGGGTTCACCCCCAGTAGTACCTGGGGGTGGACCCATTCCACCTGCAGTGAACCACCACGATTGCCTAAGCTGTACTACACGCCGCGTTCACCGGTCTTCATAGGAAATCCTTCACAATTGGAACCTGCGCCTGACGTCTTGTACAAATTGCCTCATATTCGAACCACTTAGCAAAATTCTGGCATCATAATGAAGCGCTGCAAGTTTGTGGGCAAGCATACCGCGTCAAAGGGCCTGGATCCCATGATTGAGCTTCTGCAGCAATTTTTTTTGGTTGGGTTCCGAACGCGACGGAAGAAAGCGTGGCATTTCCCTACTTCCCTGCCGTTTACATCCAACAGTCAGCTGTGGTGCTTTTTTCTCCACTTCACAAAAAACCTCCACCTTCCTGACGTTCCCAACTCCAGATCTTGGAGATCTGCTGTTTTTGTCCAATACTTTGGTCCTACGTAGGGCATCAAACCTCAGCAGCTGATCTACTAGTCATGGGTAGTCAAGAAGCAGTGCAAAATTTCACCTACCCTCTTCAAAACCTCTACAGAATTTTTTAAGAATGTTAAGTGAATTTTTCCTGTCGAATGTAAAGAAGGAGAGAAGGACTTAGAGATCCATTCTTCAACGAGGCGCGAATTTATTAAATGAGATAACTTAGCTTGCACAATTTCTGCAGTGGAAATCCATTCGCAGCGTTATGACATCTAACCTGCAGCAGTAATATTCTGTCCTCATCTTGGCTCCAGTGGTTGTTTAAAAGTCAATCCTTTAATGATTAATTTTCACTCACTGAATTTTTTTCCTCTGTAGTTTCATATAGCAATGCGAAAGACTTTTCCCTTGTTGAGATACTTCAGGGGTGAATTTACATTTTCCTAATTGAAGACTGTTTTCGAAGCAATAACTCGACAGTTAAGTTTCATTCACTAGATACACACTTCTTGAGCGATAATTAGCTATAGATATAGATAGATTAGCTTGACGGAAGAGTTCTTATTTCTAAAGGAGCAAACCTTTTGGAAATCTAATGAATCTAGCGCAATGTTGCAAACGAACATGTGAGGCTTTACCCTACTTTAGCTCCCAGAATTCAACGGAAATGAGGCGGGATGTGAATTATGGGTTGTTCGGAAAGTAATTGGGATTTTTAGGGGTTTCAGAAAAAAGTTTATTTTCTCACAATGAAAAAACATTAGTCAATGATATATTTTCCGTTTTGTTCGATTGTCTTTCGCCATCTTTCTGGCAATTTCATAATTCCCCTCTCATAGAACTTCTGGTCTTTTTCGGCAAAAAACTGGGCTAGATGAGATTTGATATCCTGATCATCGCTAAATGTTTTCCCATTCAAATAGTTCTGCAACGATCTAAACAAATGGTAATCGGATGGCGCGAGATCAGGGCTATATGGTGGATGCAACATCAATTCCCAACCAAGCTCCAATAATTTTTGCCGAGACGCCAAAGATGTATGAGGTCTTGCATTGTCTTGGTGGAAAACTACTCCTTTGCGATTCGCTAATTCTGGCCGGTTTTTTTAATTGCCTCATCTAATTTCATCAGTTGCTGACAGTAGAGGTCCGAGTTGACATTCTGGTTTCTTGGGAGCACCTCAAAATATATTACACCTTTGTAGTCCCACCAAACTGATAGCATAACCTTCTTTTGATGGAGATGAGCTTTGAACATCGTTTGAGCAGGTTCATCCGGTTTTGACCATGATCGTTTGCGAGTAGCATTATTGTAGACAATCCATTTTTCATCACCAGTTACTATTCGCTTCAAAAATGGGTCGTCTTCATTGCGTTTCAAGTGCAAATCACAGATACTAACTCGCTGCGTCAAGTGAATTTCCTTCAACTCATGTGGCACCCAAACATCTAGCTTTTTTACTAGTCCAAGTTTTTTGACATGCTCGTGAACTGTTCCAATGGATGCGTTGGTCTTCTCAGCAAGCTCTCGTACGGTTACATGACGGTTGGCTTCGATTAATCCATCAACTGATCATCATCAACGCCTACTGGCCGACCAGAACGTTGTTCATCTTGAAGTGAAAAATTGCCGGAACGGAATTTTGCGGACCAATTGTCACATGTGCTCTGTGATAAGGCATTAACACCGTATGTTTTACATATGTCGTGGAAAGCATCAGCAGCTCTTTTGCCACTATGGAAGTAAAAAAGCAAAATGTGCCGAAAATGCTCCTTCTGACACTCCATGTTCAAATTGATCATAAAAATGCAAATGGAAATGAAATCTGCGCACTTTCTCCAAACAGAAACACAAATACGTCCTCCTAATATATATCGAATGAAAACAAATAATAACAGCAAAAACCTTCCAAAGCTAGCGTTTGAAAAAATTGTTTTCGAAAAGCCCAATTACTTTCCGAACAACCCAATATTATCTCAAATACGCGGCGTAAGCGCGACCGATTCAGTATGAAGGGTGCTGTATCCGTCTGTTTCATTTTTTTTCTGAATAAGAACCTTTTCAAGATTACTTTATTCACATTATACTACTAAATTGGTGGATTTGGAAGAAAGAGAATACTGCAATAGGTTCTACTGCACAGGGATTCCTCACCCGTATAGGAGCTCCCATTCTTTTGGTTTCTCTTGAGGATCCTACTGATTATGGATATTTTTTTTTCACTGTGTGGAAAGAAGAGAGCGATTTTTTCTAGAAAATGCATGTTGCTACTCGATGTATGTACTCATACGAAGAATGTGTTATTCAGAATGCTATGACCGATGGTGGCAGCGACAATGCTTTGAGTGCCAACTATAGAGCTCTATTTGAGTAAGCTTGGAACATATTACAGAGGCAGCCTGGGAATAGGACATCAAAATAGATCTTTAAACTGCAAAAACAACCTAGTTCTACATGTTCAAGAGTTATGGAATAACGAAGGCCTCCGTCTGCGTGTCACTGGCTACAAATAGCAATCACCCTTCGAAACCTTGTTCTTTTTTTTTCAAAAAAATTTTTGACACTCCCCCCTCCCCGCCTCTTCGGCCTTTGAGGAAGTGCGCAACTAAATGAATAGGAAAACATCAGTGCTAGTAGTGCTGCAAATGTAATGTTTCTAAGAATTTGTGGATTCTAGGAGGGAGTGCTGAAGTAAAATGGAAGAAGAAACGCAATGTCTCCAAACAATAAAAGCGAGCTTATCGTTGCGACTATGCTTTGTTTTTCTTCTTTTAATTTTGTGAATCATTTGAATTACTAAGGGGAGAATTAAAAGAAGGCGGAAATGAACTTCTCAAAACTGTCGTTTCCTAAATCTTTGGTCCTGTGCTCTGCTGCAGATCAACGACTTGCTTTTTCGCACATTCCGAGCCAGGACGAAAATCATGCAGAGTTCGCCACCATTATTAGAGCATTCATTCATTCATTCATTCATTCATTCATTCATTCATTCATTCATTCATTCATTCATTCATTCATTCATTCATTCATTCATTCATTCATTCATTCACATTAACTCAGCAATTGCTCATTCGATACTCTTCATTCTCTCATCAGTTAGGTAATATTTCGTACAAAAGAACAAGTCTAGTTCCGAATTATTCAAATTTTGATCCATTCACAAGTTCAAGAAATCAAGATATTCGAGACAGTAACTGTAAGGGAACACAATATATTAAACACCGTTTGCTCAATAATTTCCTCGTCAGATGTTCACGTTTTTTGCTCTTTTTTCTGTTGAATAGAGGAAGATTTGAAGTATTTTTGAGTTGAAATCGAGTACTGCAGAGGACCTTTTGAGAGCAAGTGCCATGGGAATATATTTTAGGAAAAGGGTGTTGTTGTGATGATTCTAGCTATAAATTCCATGCATACTTCTAGAGGAGCTTTAGTAGTCAAAGCGTATGTGAGAAGTGCTCTTCTCAGCGGTGCTCACATGTTTTTTTTTTAAACCATTCGCTAAAAAGTAGAGGAGAGAGAAACTAAGGCCCTTCCGTCTTCCCATGAGAGAAACGTTTCACACAATTTGCTTTTGCAAGAATTTTAATTTGTTTTTGCAAGAATGGAGGAGGGGGAATTGTCAATTTGTCGATGCGCTGTAAATACTAGATCCGAAATGCTGTACAACGGCTTTGAGAAGCTTCAAATAGTGCTTATACGGAATATCTTTGGGTGCATACGGAATATCTTTCGACTGCGAAATTGCAGTCGAAAGACATTCCGTATTACATTCTATTCAATGTGTGCCATTGGGAAACTGGGAATGTAGGACTTGACCTCTTTAATCGAGAAAGATTCGGAACAGCCTCGCCCTGTGCTCTCACGAACACGTCTGGATTTCGCGTGACAATCTCACAATCGTAAACACTAAAAAGATGCAATGCTTCATTTGACCTTTACGCTGTCAGAACTGCTATTTTTTCGCTGTATTATACAGAGATTGAGTGGTGAATTAGCGCATTTGATGCACCGGGAATCGACACTAGAACTTTTTTGATTATGCTTTAAGTTTTCAGGGCGAAATTGCAGTCGAAAGATATTCCGCATTACACTCTATTCAATGTGATTCAAATCGAAACGAACGTATCACGATGACGTATGCTCTCTCCTGTTTTTGAAGAAGAAATCCCACTGACTGATTCAGCTAGCGAGGATTAATCCTTTTTCCATAGATCTTCAGCTCACAGTGTGTTTAACGTTCTGCAGCGTTTATTCGGCCGCGTGATCCGCATTAGGTTAGTCATCTAACCAGCCATAGCCATGTTTTTCCCTTCTCCATTCGATGTGTTGCGCACGGCAAATTCTAAGTAAGATGTGATTTGTTCTTCCAGTAGACTGTGAATGCGTAAACGAACCATAAATCATCCCCAATTGGTAATTTTTTGCGTGACAACGTCTGGAAGGTCAGGTGGAAAGACGGTAATTGGTGCATTAAAATATATCTTTGATATCTTATGACATAGTTGTGGTAGTGAAATTGTAAGAAATTTTAACTTTTGACACCGGTTAGTGGGCGGAGTCATGGCGATTAGCGAACTTATTGAAATAATTGCTGACAGCTGCTGAAAATCAGAGGCGGTTGGAGTGTATACATCTCATATTTTTTTCCTTTTTAAAAATAACATTCTCACGGAACTTGCATGAAAATCCTGCAGATTCTGCAAAATTTGTCAGATTTTACGTCTCTGGCTATACATATAGGAAACTCCAAAAGTACGTAGACAAGAGTCGAGACCCCTGCGCGGTTCCCTTGGGCAGAGAAGCAGGCGCACACTATGCTGAGCTCCCGTGACTCTGCCCAAAAGAGCCGCGCCGCGGTCTCGACTCTTGTCTACGTACGTTTGGAGTTCTCTGTACAAACCAGCCACTACCTTGCCGACTGAGTTCGTAGTTTGTAAACTTACAATTCACACAGCTTCCATCGAGGAACTTCTGCAGAAGTCAATTCGAGACCCTTCAGAGGCAGACAGCCTGGTCATTCTTCTCATTCCCTTATCCAGGACTGGCCATTCTAGATTTTTGATGCCACGTGTGCCCCAGAATAACATGGAAAATAAATGGATTTTGACACTAATTACAATGACATTTGCATTGCTCAGAATCCTTGTGGCTTTCCTTTGCACATCAAAAAACAATCGCGTCGAACCATCACATTATTTGCTCCCCCAACTAATTGTAAACGCAGAATTTGGTCTTTGCGTTACGATTATTGATCACGCGGAACGTATTTCCGTTTCACACTAATTTTAGGCACAGCATTTCTTAGTATTTCGCATTTGTAGTATTTCACATTTAGAAGTCCCCTTCAAGCCTACGCGCCACAAATTTGCTCACAGTTGTGGAAATGTCATCTAAGCCCACGTCGTGTGCACTACATGTTTATTTACAACTAAGGTTTTTTCGGCGCCACGGGGAGGGATTTTAGGGCAGATGACTGGGGAGACTCACCGTCATGCTAAAAGACACTAGCGGCTCGTCTCTCGCACTGACACTTACTTGTTTTGCGTTATAAGAGAGAATTCCCCGTGATTAGTCCAACAGAATGTGACCAACTACCAAGCCAGCGAGGCAGCAGGGATGCATGAGCGAAAGGGAAGCCAGCCACGCCCACATTTTTCAATTCATATCAGGTGTTTGTGCTTTTTCTCACCCGTAAACATGTTCGTGGCTGCATTGTTGAACTGAAGCTCAATTTCGGAGAGTCCAGCACGGCCAAATTTCGCTTTCTAGCCTGACTCTGCTAAAAGTTCTTATGGAAACGTCACCGCCGCTACTTAGTGATAGCTATCTCAACGGAATTTCATAGTTTCGTTAAACTTACTGCTAGTTAGTCATTCCAAAATCTTTTATGCTAGGTTTGGCTGTTATGCGCAGCCAAGAATTCAGCCTCTTGTTTATGGCTGCTGCAAACGGAAGACTTGGGAAAGTGGTTGTCATGGCGTTACCTACATCTCTAGATTCACTCTCTTATTTCGCAACAGATATTTACAGACTCATCCGGAGAATGAGGTGTGTGGAAGGTTAAGCACTCGGTAGATGAAGAGTGAGCGTCAAATTTCTTCAACAGTTTCTTATTTGTTACTAGTTATAGGGAGTTGTTGGATACCTACCATCACGCTTACACCCACAGTATGCGGGTATCCAGAAAACTACTTTTCATTAATTACCCAAAAATGACAGATTAGGGATTGATTTAGCGATTGGTCTGTGGTGAGCAGCAAAGCTATAGGAAAAAACGAAGGTTCGTTGATTGCATTTGTTCGCCTAATGTTCAACGGTTATAGAATAGTATTGGGTTTGTTCTCTAGGAAATCACTTTTTCTGAGGATTTGCAGCAGTTGAGGCATTGTTGCGATATTGGGCAAGTTCGAGTGTGTGGAACTGGTGGTAGCAGTTGGAATACAATCTGGGAAAATTGTTTCGACCTATAACCTGCTAGCCGCGATATTCTTGCCCAACAGTGGATTACCGCTATTTTCCTACTGGTTGTCTCCCTTTTAGTCCGAAGAGGTCATTCATTGTTTACCTAGTTCTTACTTCGAGAAGGGCAAGCGACAGCGACATCGAAAAAAAAGAGAAGAACTGAGATTTGATGGCAACGGCTTAATGCCACACTCTAACAACAAGGTGACGAGGCTTATACATTCTGTTGTGGCAGTAGAACCTCCTCAATGTCATGACTTGCCTTCAGATCAGTTTTTTTTTTGTAAATTTTCTTTTCTATTTTTTAAGGTCTGGATGGACAACCTTTTTTCTATTGTTTTTCGTGTTTACTCTCTCTACATTGCTTTTTCTATCAGAATTTTTCTTCCTATTTGTGACTGGTATCTTACATTCACACCAACCGAAGTTTGGGAAAATTTCCTGGCTATGCTCTGCAGAAATGGATGGGCGCACTTCTCATATAGATATATCAGCGGGAGCAAATGCTTCTCCCTGGGGAATGCCACGAGAACGAAAGTTCAGGAATTGGTCCTTTGATGTTTACGAGCTCTGGACTAACCTCACTCAATCAACGTCGTTGTCTGGCTCAACATTTGGTAATTTTTGGCACGAGAGTTTTGTAGGACTTCATCTTCTGTCAATGCCAGTAAGCATTCAACTGAAGTTTCAATACTGTAATGTGTTTGTTATCGCAAATCCCATTGATCTAATGTAACCAAGTTAATACGGTCAAGTAATCTCGTCTCTTCTTGTTGCATCCACTAAAATTCAACGGTACTTGTGAAGCCGTGAAGCACCCAATGTTTACATGCAGCCCTATGAACTGATATGCCTTATAAAACCTTACGATGCAGTTCCATAACAAGTTGTTTGATCGCTTGGAAAAATTGTTGAGTGGCGTTTAGGTTCTTGAATACCTCAATTCTTCCTATAACACAATTTATTAACCCGGGCTCAGGAATTTCCGCTTCATGCAAAGCAAAATCACAGCTGAGAGCCAGAGATCCGAGGTTCTCGTGACTGATGTACATCAGCTTCCGTCACGACGGGAAATTTCTTCTTCGAAGCCGGAAGAGTATGAGCTGCAATCAGCTTAGACGATGCAAGTCATGCAGTGTGCAGCTGCAGGATAATTTCCCCACGTGAGGAATTCAGGTATCGAGTTAGCCACGATACGCGGGATGCTTCTCCAATTTTTGCATTGAAGAAAGAAACACTATTGGAATAGAAAAGATCCGAAAAAAATCAAGAATGCAATCCCCGATCGCTGTACTCCTCTATATCTGGTGAGAGGGCATGGATAAGCTCCTCTACAGAGCTTAGCTCTGGCGGCGAGTGATCAATGTAACTTGAAGACTTCATGCAGCTTGAGAATGAGAGCGTTTTGAACAGGTTTCTGAACACTTGACCGATGAGTGGAGGGTAATTGCGTCATCCACCTATTCGTAACTAATTTTATGTTTTTGAACCTTCTAATGCAGATCTCGAACCCGTCATTCCATTCGTCGCGCTTGCGACAAGTGCGAACAACAATATACTATAGGAGAAACGGAACGAACACTGAGGGAATGGCCGAATGAACATCTTCGAGCGTTTGACTTCCCGCAATCACTCATTGCTAACAGGTTCTCTAAACACGCACAACCGTGTGCCCACTCGAGAATTCCCTCAATTCCTCGAAGTCACAGTGCTCCACCACCACTTCGAGCACTCCGTCGAAAGGAAGATCATGTAGGCCCAAGAAATAAAACAATGCCATAGTAGTGATGAATTGGTTGAAACACTAAAACTCATTCCTTGACAAGGTCGCTCTACTGGTCTGAGTGTTATAGTTGTCAACTGTACCTATCATTTGTTGTTTGGCTTGGATCTGAGCACTGCTGTGTTTTCACTTGATTGGCGAGCTTTCGGTAAAATAATACCTTCATCAGGCCTACAACGTTTACAACTGCATCAAGTCCATTATCACTTCTACGAGAATTATGTGAACCAGCTTGATCGTCCGGTTAACGCCGGACTCTCAAGCTTCTTTTAGGCTCGCTTCGCTCTCCACGCTTTCGAGTGATCCTCCACTACTGGCAAACGCACCACTATCGCACGCGTGGGCCCTTCCAGTAGCATCTCTTCCACTTCTCGACGCCGGCGCACCACTCTCGCAGCTGTGGACCTGTCCACTGGCATCTTACCCACTACTGGACCCCGGTACATCAATCTCGCATCCGTGGACCCATACAGTGGCGTCTTTTCCACTACAGGAAGCGCAGTTCTTCCATAGCAGCAGCCCGTTTCCCCTAATTTCCCCACCGTCCTTGCTGTTTCAGGTCTATTTGGCTCGACCCCTTCTCCCTAAACCATACTCATCCGCATGTTATCGTTTGCATGACTTGATAAACATAGACAAGTAAATACTGTGGTTCATTCATTTTCACTGTGATTTAAATAACTGTGGGTCTTCCAACCTACGAAAAGTGGACCAAAACACCTGCCAATTAGGGTAAAAATGAAAATTTGCACACTTTTCCTGCATAACTTGACAAGCAGAACGTCGTGATGCAATCAGATTTTTCCGGCAGGGGGGGGGGCTGATTCTCTTGTACGCACACTGACATAAAATGCCAATTAATATTAACTATGATATACTGAACAATCAGGCTATGCGACAATATACGTACTGAACTAGCAACTAAGCAACAGGACAACTGCGCACTACCCACAAGAACGAGGGTCACTTGGGCGGCAGGTGTGAAACTGTCGCAATCACCACCGCTATCTTACTTTCTTATGAGTTGCAATGCATCCCTTAATTCATTCTTGTTGTTTATCTCTGGAGAGAGGCGTTTGATTGCCAAGGCCTCCAACATTTTACTTGCCAGTAGAACATCTAGTGAGCGATGTTCTATGGTGACCTCCATTCTATTATAGAAGGATCCTCGTATGTGTGGTGAAGGGTGCTATGATGCTAGAAACAGCTGTTAGGATAGAAGCTCAAATTAGGTTAGGAGCTCAGATCTCGTAGTACCCGCATGTGTTCATCTAGACGTTTATGGAGCGGTCTCCCTGCTTCTCCAGCGTATTTGCGCCTTCACCCTTCACCTACGACCAAGTAAACCGTTCCTCTTTAAAAACATATATTGTTTTCTGTGTAGTAAATGCAGTTATTTTGATGACACTTTTCTTCGTAGGTCTTCGTCGAGGTCAGCTTAGTTAGTCTGCTTAGTTGTCTTTGTTAGTACATTTATTGTCGCATAGCTTGACTTGTTGGCCTGGTCAGTATATTCGCATAATTTTTGTGGGAGTAATGATAGACAGAATGCAGTTGTAAACATTATGGGCCTGACAAAGGTATTATTGTGCCGAAAACTAGCCAATAAATTAAGAACACAGGAGTGCTCACATCCGAGACAAGCAACAAACATTTGACATGGAGCTCCGGTATAACACAATTTTATTAAACATATCACTTTCCAACTTTTTGTGTCCAGATTTGTACTCTCTTCTCGCTTTCTAACTTGTGGCCCTCTCTCCAAAATGATCAGTTCGTATCACATGTAAACAAATGCTGTGTTTGAAAGTGTTGTGATATAAGTGCAACAACGAAGCTCTCATCGTTTGTATCGTAAGCGTCTTTTTACCTGTTCACCACCTATCGATATTGGATACACCGACAATGGTGCTCTATAAAGTAAGGAAAGGGTAAGATTTTTGTATGAGCAACCGATATGTTTTTTGCTTTTCAAATGTATGTATATATGCAGTACTCTAAGTTCGATGAGAAACTGACACCATAGTTATAACTACAGTTCTTGCCCTCGTTCTTCCATCTTGACACTGTTTGCCAGCCAACACATAGATTGAGCTGTTCAGTGAGATATCCTCTCGCCAAAGATTTTTTGCTGGCACGCACGTCTAGCATTGCTACTCAAAACACTTTGTATGGACTTTTAACTACATACATCACAACAGAGTATCTCGATGATATCCATGATGTTGTCCCCTATGGCAGTACAAGCCCTCGCACGAGTGCAATGCGAAACCCTTTTTAATATCGTAGCTTGTAGCGTAGTGGCTTTCAATTGCAAATGTCTATTGATGACATGTTCCTTTAACAAAGGTGGAGAAGTCTGACAAGCTCTACATATTATCTCTGCAATAACTTAGGAATGACACCGAATGAATAAAAAACTATGAATATTGGCAAAAAGAAGTCATATTGGTGTTTTGATTAGTGCTATGATGTGCGTATGATGTATGTAGTATGTGATGCACATCTTGTACTATTTTGGTTCCCTTATGTCACTCTGGCAACAGTGGTGAGCACTGACACTCCGCCTCCCTCCTCCCCCCCCCCCCCTATACCTTCCAAGTCCTTTTTCTCTATTCACAGCGAAGCTAGCGGGGAATCAAAGGTCTTTAGTCATCCGAGAAAATAGTTGCTGCCTAGAACAACATATTCGTTACGCTGTTTTCGTGCCGGCTTCCGCCTCTGCTAGTTTTGTTTTTCACGTTGTGGTGAACTTTTCATCCGAAATCAGCTGTTTTCCCGGACCCAACCTGAACTAAAATGAAATCTGTAACGAAGTTTATGGGTGTGAGCCCGATTGTATCTTAAAAAAGATCCCACGAGAACCTGACCTGAAGGAGTTAAATTTGAGAGCTCTCAGCTACTCGATTAGGGCTAGCTTTTTCTTTGTGCGATTTTCTACCTGACTTGCTTCGTTGTTCCTCGCGGAATGCTGTAGCTGCATAAGTTGGCATATGCCTAGTTCCTTTCAAAGCCAATCTTGCGAGAAAGTCTCGCTCGAGCAAAGAGCTACAGCTTTCTCCATGCGACTCATGCTTTGTAGGTTTTGTCTAGGGCGGCACCATGTTCGCGTTGGTAGGATCATGTTTCTGTTGATTCTCTAGATTCTAAAGACGTCATTTCTTCTTATATTACAGCTAAATGTTTCCATTTGAGGAGACATTTTTACATTTCAGTTCCCATTCCTGGTTTCTCAGCTGTCGTATTCCTCGTACATATTAGTCGAGCCACCAGTCATGAGGAAGAAATTGTGCAGTGTTTGTTGACCTATAAATGTTCGAAGTCGTTTTGAGCAGAGCCCGTCATCCTCGGAAAATGTTCCAAGAGACCATTTATGATTGTTCAGTAAGTGCTGTGGTTGATCCTATGGTACATTTCTGAGGTTCAACGATAAGTGAGAAGATGAATACACTGCATTTGAGATCTGAAAAAAATTAAAACTCTCCTCCTCCCCTTCCCTTTATGGAAAATTGTGCCAGATGGGTGGCCCTTCACTCCTGCGTTAAACGCACGCAATCACTATCGTTTGCGGTGAATTTTCCATGATGAAGGCGGCATGTGCACTATGTATGAGCATCGCTGCCCAAACCCTTGCTATGCGAGAACCTGCTTTTGGTCTGGGCCAGGCTTGAGCCGTAGCCAATGGTCCATGATATAGTTGCACGCGTCACCCACTCGCCCCTCGAGTATAAACTGCGATCATTTCCGCTACTGTCGCCTTATCCAAAGCAGAAAATGGAAAACATTGAGCGTTTAGGAGTACTTTTATTAGTAAACTTCTCAAGGAGTGCATCGGTCTAGGACTACCTAACCAGAGAAACGAAGTGCTGATCTTCCTCCTCCTAACCCATTGACGACCTCGTGGCTTGCCGGTGAGCCGCGCTCTTCTTATGAACTCGACTGTGAGCCACTGGACCTTATTTTTGGATTATTTTGCGATATTTTCATTTCAAATGAGTTGAACGCTTCTGAACAAAACCACAAATAACTGTGATTTGAAAAGATCTCTTTTTTTTATTGTGACAGAAACCATGTAGAGGATGAAATTTTGAATTTGAGGATAGATGTGTTAGATTTCTTGCGTGATAGGTGGGACTCATCGTCGTGCTTGTCAATAGGTTGTTGGATAAAAATGCTCCAACTGCAGTCTAGCACCGAGTTGAAATATCATGGGAAAATAATTTTATGGGAATGATATCTTTGGTATAGGATGAGTAAGACGAATATTCTCCTCACTGACAACTGATTTGGCATCGAGAACTTGGAGAAGAAACAAAATTCTCTTATGAATACAAGTAATGAAAGAGGAGCCCCATTCCAAAGGCCGGGGGTTTTCTAAAGTACGATGTACAAAGTCTACATTTTCTCTAATTTCCTTCTATTGCTTCTGAATTTTTATTAATGGGTAACTGAAAGCAAATTCAATAAATTTTGACAATGGAATTTGGCAGGGTTCAATTTAAGGTTCGGGCTCCTAGAATGGCGAAAATGCCTGGTTACCTTTCCATTCCATTACCCTCCCTCCCCTGGCTGTCGGTCTATGTACTTTTGCCACCAGCATATTTTCAAACATTCGGTGACTCGGATTTCCATTCAAATATTTTTCCACATTCATGATAACATCGCAGGGCTGGTTCATTGTCATACAAGTGAAGTGATATTGAAGTGGGTGTAGCACTTCCTTGGTTAAAAGCACCGTCCCACTTCAAAACAGAGTGTACTTTTTGAAATTTCTGCAAGGAAAGCTCTGTCAACTTCTGATCGTATAGTATAAGTTATTCCTTCCAAAGGGGCCCTTTCGACCTGCCCCACCCTCCCCCCCCCCCCGCTCTCTCTGCTTTCGGTGATCTTGCCGGCAGAGTCAAGGCGGGGTTATAGAGTTTCCGCTTCATGTACTTCCTTGGAGCGCAGTTTCTATTCGGTTAGGAAATGGATGAGGAACTCTCGTAAGGGGCGAGAATTTCCTTGAAAGCGTCCCCGATAGTGAGTTATCTAGAAAGCGCCTTTGCTGCGCCTCCCAGCCTCCTCCCACAAGCTCCCCCTAGAGCTTAGACTAGAAAACGGACTTTTTGGAAGTTTGCAGTGAATCAGGGATACCATTCTGATCAGCAGCTAATGGAGATTCATTTCATGTGAAAATCTCATGAACGACTCTGAAGTGGAACTCTTTGTACATAATACATGAGTACATGCCTCTTTTGACCCATTGACCACCACGCCCGTTTCCGCGGTTTTCCACATTTTCTCAATATCTGGCTCCTTGCCCTGTTCCAAGATTTCCACAAAAAAACGCCAGTGTGGATTTTTGTAATTACACTGACTTAGAAGTCTCACTACATAAGCTATCCTCTTAGAAAACACTGTGATCATTAGGCCAAAGTGCTCTTTCAAAGAGGACAATGCGAAAAAAGGCGGTGCTCACAGGAGAGTCATGCGGTTGAAGAAGTTGAAGTTGTTGAAGAACCAATTAACGAAGACTTGCTTTGCTTTTATGACGACTTGCTCGGAAATTGCTTTGCCACTAATTCTGTTGTAGATAAATTATGTACCTATTTTTAAAGTCTACATAGTTCTTAAATAAAGTGGAATATCGACTATTGTACCGAATATTCGAACAAATTTGAATATCCGTGTTGCTAATGTCCGTTCTTGATACTCGGTTTGTTTTCAAATTCCGCTTATTCGTCACTACAGTATACCATGGATATCATGACGGGATAGAATTAAGACTAAATGATGTTATTCATCTTTCCAAAAAGCGGCTTGGGAAAACGCCTAGTTTGTGAACTTCCAATTCTAGTCTTCTTCTCATCCAATTTTTTGACACCTTGGACAAGTCCCACGTTGATTCTCTATTTCCTGCAGAATGATTCCAGATCACTGGACCATAGCGATGCAAGGAGTAGTGTAAGAGCTGGAACCTACTCAGGAAAGCTAGAAACCGTGTTCTGCTAGGATAGAGCCGTGTTCCACATCGGAACGAAAGAATGTATAGCCCACGAATAAGTCATGTACACTCATGCAGAACCCATGCGCCTCCAAATCCGATGGAAATCCCATGCAAAACCATATAAAACCTACGTATGCAAAACACGGTTTTTAGGTTCCCTGAGCTCAGGAAATCTACGGACCACGTTTTGCATGAGATTGAAAGATGCAAATCTTAAGACATGCCTGCTCGTGCAATTTTCTGTTCAGTAGTTCTATACCAGCAGTGGTCAAATTCGTGGAAAACCCATTCGGACCCATGCGAAAACCATGCATATCCATGCAAAACCCATGCGTCCTCGAAAATCCGATGCCATGGGAAACCCACGATTTTCTCAATCTCATGCAGCGGGTTCTGCATGAATATCCATGAGATATCCATGAGTTTTGTTCATGAGTTTTGGGTATGCCACGGTTTTGCGTGAATTTGACCATTGCTGATCTAGAGCCAGTGATTAAAATAACCACGCATGTGTCAATCGTGGGACATTCATCCTTCAATCTCATGCAAAACACGGTTTCTAGATCTCCTGAGAGTAGATGGGATTCGTGAGCTTTTAGACATGCTTTCGAATCCTTGATCATTGTGAGCGCGCTGATGTTAACAAAGATAATTTCGAGCACAGATTCGCAGGGATTCTTTTTTCACAGATTCTCTAGTTATCTCAAGCGTAGGAGGAAGAGGGATGGAATAAAGATTTTGTCAAAAAACCTTGCCCATTAGATATAGCTCAAATTCAGGGAGTGGAGCAGCATGTACACATAGGTTACTATAGCTCTGACTCTTTGTTCAACATAACGAACACAATAATTTAGTTGATTTTGTGAGCTTCAGGTGAGGTTAGCAACTAGTTTGTTCTGGCTTACGTTTCGGCAAATCGCCGTCTTCAGAGCCTGAAATGGGCGACTCGATAAGCTAACTATCTGGCCAAATCTCTACAGAACCACACAAACGAAACGCTAAGCCTGTTTTTCAATCATGAAGCTAGCAGCTGTACCACATCAAAGTGGTGAGCAGCTAGCTTTATGATTGAAAAACAGGCTTAGCGTTTCGTTTGTGTGGTTCTGTAGAGATTTGTACCGGATAGTTAGCTTATCGAGTCGCCCATTTCAGGCTCTGAAGACGACCATTTGCCGGAACCTAGAATAAAGTAGTTGCTAACCTCGCTGGAAGCTCATAAAATCAACCAAATTATTGTGCAAGTATGTATGCCGAGGTTTATTGATAGTCGGACTTTTTAATAACGAACACAATTACTCCTCGAGTGAACCACTAGTTCCGTGTCCGCATCCAATATCTAGAATAACCAAATGTTTGTTTTGAAATCCACGATCTGAAATGTTGCATGTAGCAAGGAATGCTGTGCAGTCATACTCTAAATTCAACAGTTGAAAGAAAAGACCAATCGCAGGGCTTCGTCACACCTTCCCTTCCAGGTGGAACGCTCCATACCTCAAATTTTCACCTTGGCTACTGAAAAAAAAACACTTTAGCTTGCTGCGTTAGGATCTGAGGGTAGCGCTGGGCGCCAGGGCTGGGATTCATGAAACGATAACCAAGCAAACCACGAATGGCTAGCCTGATCGGCTGTCGTATTGACTACATAGAGCTAAGAGACGCAGACGGCGAAAATTGGTTTGCTAGCCTGGGTTTGCTTGGTTATCGTTTCATGAATCCCAGCCCAGATGGTAACTGAGTAAAATGTCAACAACAGAGCACTCATCGTTTGACGATCAGGCAATGACATGGACTAAAATTAGAAGCTCGCTCTCTTTTTCTCTAAAATTGTGTTTTTCTTAACTCCTTTCCGACGAAGACCCTACGCCTTTCTCTCATTTTCTCCTCAGCAACTCCAGTAGCTTCACCCCGTGACTTCGTTGTCATGGGATGGATGTCGACAGCCACTTATTTTACTTTTTTTCTCTGAGGACTGCGCAGCGATATCGTATTTCAAGTCCAACTTTTTAAGAGTCTTTTTGCCCTGTCACATGCACTGGCCCCACCATCCAGTTTATGCCTCCTAAATGACCCGTTTTTCTGAGACTCGGGAAGGATGTTTACGCCGCCAAGAAAACTGTTTCTATATTGTTTTTTTACGTATAATATTTGAGTACTTTCACATTCGAATTCTTGCCTATTCTGGAACAGAAAATGCTGCCGTATTTACACATTCTGCAGTGTTGAAGAAATTTCCTTGAAGAAAAATGTAGAATTTTCTTATGTACGCGCAACGATCCAGCACCACATCCAGAAATCTTTCAACCTCACTAAAGTGAAGATCAACGAAGGCTGGCCAATACTCATTTCATATGAAGAATAAAGGATTTTCTCGAGAAACCACTGAGCAATCAACATAAGTCAACTCTCGATAACCTCCCAGCCCTTGTCTCTATCTGTGCCAATTGCGAGATTCCTAGAAGCCTTCTGGATGTTCATAATCTCGAAATACGCAAATGAAAGGCTTGGCAGATACTCCAGCTCCTTTACACTTGCACTCTTGCTTTTATTATGCTACGTATGCCAATATGTACTATGAAATGCTTGCAGTTCTATCCACAATATCGCTAAGTTGTTTACCGCAGCCAGGGCCACTTACCTTTGAGAGCTTTTCGTTATGAACGCAGCCTTTTGGAACCGAATCACCCATTGCTTTCTTTCTTTCTTTTTGGTACTCTCATTCCTTTTTTGTCCATTTGAAGCCTTAAAACATACTATCTATGGTCAGTTCTCAAAAAAAAATATTGTTAAAAAATACAACTCCAACCATCAAGTGTGAAAGTTCAAGACATCCTTCGATAGAAAAAATATCCATGGGTTCTCTCTCCCCCCAAAGGGTGTAAAAGACCTCTGTATGATTGATGTGCCGAAGGCAGAGCGATCTTTGTGAATTTCGCGGAGGATTTGGACAAAATCCTTGCGATCTAATCGCTCTAATCTGGGCTCATGTGCAACCCACGCGAGGAGAAAACTCTTCATCGAAAAACTGCTGCTAATCTGCTAGAGATATGCCGACAAACAACATCCTATTTTCTCCAGTGAAGATTATCAAGATTATTAATTTGTTCATTGTTGTTCATTCAGACTTTAGAAGCAAGGCGGCATGCTATTATGTATGTGCACAAAAATGATTTAGAATGAAGAATGGTCACGAAGAAAATTTGAAGAAACTTAAGAATAGTGAAAAATCTTGAAAATATCAGAGCTGAAGTATTTGAAGTGTTAAATTATGCACTTTTAATTGTTGACTTTAGCTAGGCATATCTGCTGTTGAAAGCATTGTTAATTCACTTCAAGAATTACAATTAATTACTGCTTTATTAGACTAGCGCCCCTTCGGGACGCTAGAAAGTGGGGTGGGGCAGCCACTTGGGACATGTGCAAACGCATCACACTTGCCAAATCTCTAGAAAATTTGTAAAGAAGCAGAACCAATCTTCCAATGGGCCCAAACATGAAGTCCTTCTTATGAGTTGAGTATGAGCATGAGAAGTTCGTTCTCCATCGTATGGCGTATTCGTGCGTATTCCTCACTACCCGGCTAATCCTGCCGTTCCCCACACTATTGGACAAGGCGAAATCGTATCCGAGTGTTTTCCAGACTACTGGGCCGCAGCGGGCTTTTCTCCATGGACCCGTATTCTGGCGCCATTTTCACTGTTAGGCCTGAACCATATCCTGGTATTCTCCACTTTACTGAGTCACAGCGGACCAATCCTATATTGGCGGACCCGTATTCTGGTGTTATCCATACTACTGGGCCACGGCGGGCCCTTCCTCCATCAGAGCGCCCGTGTTCTGGCGCCCTCCTCACAGTTAGGGCAAGCCGGATCCGTTCTCCAAGCGCGGGTTCGCATCCTGGCATTCTTAACACTATCGGACTAAAGTGAACCCGTATCCTGACGTTCTCCACACCATTATGCTACGACGGGTCCTTCCTCCATCGGTGGACCCGTATCCTGGCATCCCCCACACCACTGGGCCACAGTGGGCCCTTTCTCCATTGGTGGACCTGTATCTCGGTTCCCCCGCACCACTGGGCCACGGCGGGCCCTTTCTCCATCGGTGGACCCGTATCCTGGCGCACCACTGGGCCAGCGGTGGGCCCGGCGGTGGGCCACGGAGGGCCCTTTCTCCATCGGTGGACCCGTATCCTGTCGTCCCCCCACCACTGGGCCACGGCGGGCCCTTTCCATGGTATCTCGGCGTCCGCCGCACCATTTGGCCACGGCGGGCTTTTTCTCCATCTCTGGACCCGTATCCTGGCGTTCCCCGCACCACTGGACCACGGAGGGCCCTTTCTCCATTGGTGGACCCGTATCTCGGCGTCCGCCGCACCATTGGGCCACGGCGGGCCCTTTCTCCATCGGTGGACCTGTATCTCGGTGTCAACCGCACCACTGGGCCACGGAGGGCCCTTTCTCCATTGGTGGACCCGTATCTCGGTGTCCCCCGCACCACTGAGCCACGGCGGGCCCTTTCTCCATCGGTGGACCTGTATCTCGGTGTCCCCCCCCCCCCACTGGGCCACGGAGGGCCCTTTCTCCATTGGTGGACCCGTATCTCGGTGTCCCCCGCACCACTGGGCCACGGAGGGCCCTTTCTCCATTGGTGGACCTGTACCTCGGTGTCCCCCGCACCACTGGGCCACGAAGGGCCCTTTCTCCATTGGTGGACCCGTATCTCGGCGTCCGCCGCACCAATGCGCCACGGAGGGCCCTTTCTCCATTGGTGGACCCGTATCTCGGTGTCCCCCGCACCACTGGGCCACGGAGGGCCCTTTCTCCATCGGTGGACCTGTATCTCGGCGTTCCCCACACCACTGGGCCACGGCGGGTCCTTTCTCCATCGGTGGACCCGCATCCATATATAGTTGATTGGATATACAATGTCATGCCTTCCTACTTAGAGGCTTTTACTCTTTGTTAGTGCAGAAGCTTTCTCGAAACGAACGAATGTTGTGACTACACAATCGCCGCAAAAATTCAACAGGGGCTGAGGCGACCGCGTAGGTCCAGCCTCGCCGAAGCTTTCGAGACGCGGCAGCTCTCATAGCACGCGTCCATTTCTTCCTGCGAGTGCAAGCGTCGCAACAGTGGAATGCTGGTTTTCCTGCTGAGTATATTGTGCAGCCTGAAAGCTCGTACTCCCTCACTCCTATGCGGTGAGACCGCCAGCGAAGGTGATGAAATCACCATCCCGTGCATGCGGGAGAGCCAGCAGTGACGAAATTGCGGGTCCCGAAGCGAACGTGTCTGCGTCCATGGAAATCGGCCATTTCGCCACACAGTCTGCGCCTCACGATTGCGGTGTCTATGAGTGCCGCCCCGTATCTCTAACCGCTCTAGCCCCCTTACGGCGCTTTGTTTAATAGATTTGTGAAATAAGACAAGTAGGAGACACTGCCCTCCGAACCCACCCTGCATCACCTGCGTAATGTCACTCTGATTACCTGCGCATCCACACATTCCTACCGATATTGTCGTTCTCATTCTCGATACACCATGAGGTTTTGCGCAGCGAGTGAATGCAGGCCACTATATTCTGGAATATGTATATCGTACGGGCTTCGTGAATAAAAATACGTTCCAGAAGTTCTGGATAGAGTCAGAAACGACAGATGATCGTCGAAAAACAGTGAACTACTTGTACTTGCTTTCTTGCTTGCATACATACTGTGAGCTGGCTACACATATGCTTCTAGAATTCAAAGATTGGAACACTTGTTGTGTACATAATTGCTAGTAGTGCTGGGATTCATGAAACGGCCAGCAAGCAAAACAACAATGATTGGCATGTTCCAAGAGGCGCAGGACGCAAAAGTTGGTTTGCTGGCTGGTTTCGCTTGGGTATGCTTTCATGAATCCTAACCCAGAATGCTTTTATGAATCCTAACCACCTTGCACTCCTCTTGTTAGCTTGGAACCCTTGCTATTCTCCGTAGGATTGGTAAGGTCACTGGAGTGGGCTAAATTTGCCCGATTTTTAGAACATTTCTTACATTTCTCACAGCTTGTCGCTGTAGTTCTACGCAACTTAGAGCTTTGATGGTTTGAGGAAATTCTCACTGTATGGTGTTTTTTGGAAGGCAGATTTGTAGTCATCAGCGGAGTATATAGATTAAAGGCATAGAAAGAAGTTTCTTCCAATTCTTGAAAATACTGAGCTCTTTAGCTTATTCATTTGGAATGAACATAATTTTAAATTGTTCCCTCACTTTTTTATTGTGCATAGGAGTGCTATCTACATAGAAGCAATTGTTGGCAATTTGTCTTGGTTTCAACGGGGGAGGGGGGGTCTCCGCTCATTATATGACAATTAGAACCCAGTAGAACAGAAAACCTCTAAGTAACCGCGAGAGTTCCGGAAAACGTCCACGAAAATTATGAGTTCCAAAAACGACGCATGAGAGACTTTCGAGTGAACATTTGCTTATGAATCATTCATTTGCTGATCAACATATGAATCTCACATGAACATTTCTTCATTTTTCTATTTATTTACTTATTCAACACGGCAGGAGTTGGTGCGCTGTGCATTACGTTTCACAATAATTATCAATTTTAGTATAGTTAACCTCATTAGACATTTGATAGTTCGAGGAACAAGGAAATCATTGCTTTTGAAGGCGTCGTTTTTTTGCTAACATTAAACTTCCGATTTCCTATTATTCGTTTCAGTTCCTTGTTGGCTGTGTGGCGCAGTTTAAGTGCAGTAAACATAATTGAATGGATTTTGTTCGAATTTCATCAATAATTAGTTCCTTCGTTAGCATTCTATTTTGATTCTTGTTTCATATAGAAAATGAAAATTGATGAATCTAAATTTTACACAAGTGCTTTACACTTGAATGTTCCTTCTCTCTATTCCGCGACCTGTCAACCAAATGTTCCTCTCGCAATCACCGAAATCTGCACGCCTATTGAACGCGGTTGCTAAACATGTTTTGCACCTTCATAATCGGATCAAATTTGGAGTCCGCAGATTGAATGCGTAAGGAATTTTGACGTAAATCGCCTGTTCCGTACCATGCTGTGATGATTTAACTTGACTGCAGGAGTTCTCTCGACCATCATCAACAATTTGTTCTCTAGCCATGAAAATCGGGGTTTGTAAATGTTCTCGAGGATATTTTTGCTTTACCTCATTCTAAGGATGGATGATTTTTTTAGAAAGAAGATAATATATTATATTTCCTGCTGTTAAATCACATCAGCCAGCAACAGCAAGCAACGACATATCTAGCAAGTGAAGTCTGTTAAATTTTGCCTGCAGTACTACTAAATTTTGAATAGCACAAAACACAGAAGCTCATGGATTCCGCTATGGGTGCCTCTGTTGGGGAAGTCCTCGGTAGCGTCAGTTCTTCTTTTTCCCTTTTTTCCGATTGAGTTGTAATCTCCTGTGCATAAACTTCTTTCCATGGTCCCTGAGTTTGTGCACTTGGGAGCTCAGCGCTCTCAACATAACATCTCTGAAACTTCCTACGGATTTGTTTGCTGTATTGCTCTCTGTCCTTAATTGCTTAAGTAAAAACAATAAATTGGTTCCGTCAAGAATACTTTCGCAATTGCACAAATTACATACATTTTTATTCCTTGGTCGTGAAAAAGCTCCCTGCACATTGAACAATTTACCGCATCTACAGTCCATTTCCGAACGAATGAGAGTTGTAGAGGAGTTAGAGAAAAAGAAGCGCATAATGAAATACAAGAAATAAAATAAAAATCCAGGGGAGTCAGCGATAAAGCTATGGAAGGAGGGGGAAGGGGTGTGAAAGAGGGAAGAATCTGTTGGCATTACAGCTTTTGCTCATTTAGCAACAGAAATCCAAGAAGTGCGAGCCAGTCAAACAAAGTTTTTCTAGTGTATTGCCTTTATAGTACGGTCAATTATTTTCTGGGAAGTTCCTGGATTTTCTTTACAGCTTGGGCACGTATATTATTTCACTTCTGCTGCAACGCACAGAGTAAATTGCTGGGAAGCAGGGAATGGATTTCTATTTGTTTGGCACTAAGTTCATGGTCTTCCACTATGAAATAATTCATTGCCTTTGCACTTGACGCCATGATGATCACAAATCCCAGCGCTTCAATGTCCGAATTAATGAACACTCCAGAAAGGGTTGTATGCTGGTCATTTATCCAATATGGATGCAGTTTTTCCAGCGAATGTAGTGAATTTCACTTGTTTTACAACTACTTACTACTTCTGCTGCGAGTGACGAGATGAGTCAGTCCATCTGAATATATCTATTAAACTTTTTTTTTGACTAGAAAACGCTTTGAGAAGTCTGGAAGAACTCATCCGGAAATATTCGTGAGTAAAGCTACTCCTTGAAATTACCTTTCTGGGGAGTTCCCGAGGTGTTCTCTACCTATCTTTGCCTTCCATATCGCGTAAAGACTGCAGTAATAGCTCTTCTGGGAGTACGAGGCCTTGCAACATTGGTCATTCCGGATAATAGCCATAATGTGAGCTGTGTTTCCGCCCTCCCTCAGATTATAACCACTGCTGTCTTATGAAAAACCAGGAAGAATTGGCCACATTAGCCATATGCGCCCCGCCTAATCAAAGTGGCATGTTGAGCATGCGAATACACTTGCATAAATTGGTCACTTCTAAAGGAATTCTGTATATATATATATATATATATTTATTTATTTATTTATTCTCCTGGCTACTGTCCCATTTCTCTGAAAAATCCATTTGTGCAAACATTTCGTGGCGTCAGAAAGCAAAATTTGTGGCTTTTACGATAGAAGCGGGATTGCGAGGAAAAATAGCGCATGACATTTTCCCACAACAACGTTGCATCCCTCGGCCAATCAGCCATCCCTAGGGAATTTAATTAAAATCCAGGATCTATTGTCTTGTTTGTTTACAGACGCGGTACTCCTTGTTGTTTGCCGGTTTCTGCCTCAAATATGACTCTATGGTAAATCCCCCGAGGAGTATTTTTTAGCGCTAAACTTTCTTCCGCCATCAAGGAAGCGCCTGTTTAATGGACGTCTCGTCCAAAGTGAGTTCGCTTTTTCGCAAATTCGGCCTCACTACGGTCTTCTGCTGTTGATGAGGTTGTCTCGCGGCGATTCGCGTTGATCTCCTTACTGCGGAGGGAAACTCGGGGAATTAAACGCTGCTCGGCTCTCGTAAGCCCTTGATTGAGTTCACTTCGTTTAGTTGCTCGTGTTTCTTTGTTGGCTATAGGACAACTCAAAGTTGTCCAAAGGGTGTACTCAAGGACGAAGATTTTCTTACCAGCCCTTATTGTAGCAGTATGTAGTTATATTATTCTCAAACCAATGAAGAGAATTTTGAACTTTTCTATTGCAGCCAGGATTTCTATGTTCAGTTTACCCTGTTTTATCTAGACATATATAGTGAACCCGAACAGTCAGGCGCTTATGGCCCAGTACAGTCCGCAGCAGCACGGCAAGCAGAGAGAGCGAGCACGGTTTATGCTCTGTGCCAGAGAGCCAGAGTTCCGCGCTGCGGCGGGGAGTCGCGGTCCGGTCCGGGTGGCCTCGCCGCACAGTGTGCAATTTCGTAAATCTAGAAACTCAAAATGTATTTTTCGACCTACCATAAAACGTCGCGATTACTGGACTAAAGTATTTGTCCATAGTCCATGCACACGATACAAGTAGTTTTCTGGCGACCGATCTCCTAGCGGGGCATGATTAGATAACGAAAAGATACCATTTCAATCCAACAGTGCCTACGTAAAACAGATGAGTATTTCATGAGTTATCTCTGCCGTCCCTTTTGTCGTCTGAATTTCCTATTTAGAACTCGTTTAATAGATCTTGGAACAAACTTTCATATCACCTAGCAACCGCATTTCTCAGGCATATGGTAGAAATCAAAACTCGTTTGAAAATCGAGCGATTAAGCACATGACCCAATTACACATTCGGTTAGATATAAAAAACGAATATCTCCGCTAAAAAATAGTGTGTACTGGCTAGCACTAACCTTCCTGCATGGAAACATGCGTGCTATTTTTGCAACCATCTGCTCATCACTACAGAAAACGCTTCTATGTAGGCCAAAACCGCCACTCTCTTGGGCAGATCTTTTTAGCATGGTTCAATAAAATGAGCTTACAACTCCGCAAAGACTTCCTTTTCCAGAGTGTCATGGCAGGTAATGGTGAATTATGCTGTTATGTAGCACGAGGTCCATCTGAACAACACCTAAGATTTGTTAGACTCGCTCCAATAGTGCATACCATGAAAGAAAGTGAGGATAAGCAAAGCGTCGCTTTGAGGTAGTAATTGCAATAAAAAATATTGAAATTAGAGAAGAAGAAACTACTCAGAGAAAAATTGACCAGATTAGGATATTTGGTGAAGAAAATACGTCAAAAAATGGAATAATATTGTCTTGAAAGACATCCTGTGTCGGGCCACCCTAACGGCGAATACCTTTTTCGAGCCCACCCTTGACAAATCCATTGGAATTTCTAGCATTTACAATGAATCCATGTAAATTAATATTCTGGAACCGATTAGGCCATTCATATCAGTAAAAATCCTAAGATAACGACTTTCTTAATTGCACGTTCGCATGAAATATCTAGCAGCTTAATGCGTTAACTCACGTCAGGCTCATCATGTGAAAATGTATGCAGTCTCAAAACTGGAATGCATATGCATGTTTTACACGCTTATTTGTTGCAAGCACACGTAGACCGTAATTTAATTAATTTGCCGTAATTTATGTGATGGAGCTGCTGCACGAAAAATTATTCCTCACTACATGTTCTGTACTCTGAGGCTCTACTGCAAAACTATCAGAAATTGCCGCAAAACCTTGGCGTCCATGGGTCACGTCCAATGCCTAGAAGCAGCAGACTAGAGTTCAATGTACTTACAAATTAATGCTTACTTATTCATATCAGTCTTCGTTATTTGAGCCCTTCATCCGGACACTGCTTATCCAGGGTTATTCAAAGGCAGAGGTCCACCTCGTTTTGCATGTTGGGGATATCGGCAGATTCTTGATGTCCTCGTCACGCCGATTCCAGTAATGTACATCAAATGTCACAGAAGTGTCGAAAACCCCGTTCTTAATAGAGGCAAAGTACCCGCTTCTTGGAGCAGCGGCGGGCTTTGCTCCAAGCCGTGCTGGCTGTCCGCCGAGGAAGCATAGTAGGGTGTACACGTTTTGGCCTGTCCGATCGACAAGATCAACGGTGTTGCACGTCTTTACCCGTGTATTTGCTCCAGCAAACTGTTACAAACCCCGTCCCGAAAAATAGGTTTAGAGGCCATTTAAGGGGGTACATTTCATATATGTACATACAACGCCGGGATCAGCGCGTCGAGGAGGTTCAGAATGTGTTCTTAGCTGAAACACAAGTGTGCGGTGGGTCTCTACCCTTAATAATCTATGAGTAGAGGTTAGTAAAATTGGCTCTAGCTCATGTGAGATGTGCACAAATACCTGCTTGTTTATCAGATTGACGCAAGCATCCTCTTGGTATGAATAAGATCCAAGTAACTTTATGCTAAATCTTCACAAGTCAACAAGTGCTGACCTGGGTTCCCGTGTGAGGCGAAGCGTTACCGAACCATAGTTTGCTGCAACTCTCAATTAACACCGTATGAGAAAACCTGGCAATTTCCTGTATGAAAGTTTTTTTTCTTTGAACAACGGTGCCTCCTTGCTTACTGTTCTTAACGAAGAACGAGAAAGGGAAAGAACTTAATTTCCGTTTTGTACGGAATTAGTATATATATAATATGCCCTGCGCCGGAACCTATCAAAAAGGCCACACAAATACAAAAACATCAAAATTAGTATAAATAACCAAACTTCTGCCTTCTTGGTTCCTCTCCCGCTGGCACTTGTTGGTCCTCTCGTTCCTCCTCCTCACTGATGTCTCATGTCTTGTTCTTACTCAATCTTAGATAGTAAAACCATACATTTTTGATTTATGCGCATCACAGCTTAGACAGCTTAGACAGCTTAGACATTTTGCTAGCTCAAGCCATACGCGAGCGACTCAACCCTTTAAGAAGAAGCTTTAGTTAAAAATTGAGTCTGTTTCGCGATTGTCAGAGTAAAATGTCTAGACTATTGGTGCATTAATGGTATTTCCAGCACGTTGACCGCGCTTTGGTCGGGACTTTGCTGGCGGATTAGCGGCTGGTTGCGTGGCGGACTGTGACACTCCGTATAGTCATCGCTTTCGAGTACAACGTATAAAATCTCTCATTCAAACAAACGCTCCCTGTTATCATTAGATATGGTAATTCATATATTCAGAATCATGTCTCAATTCTCTATCTTTTAGGATTAAAATGCACGCACAAAAAAAGCCTCATCTAGGATTTTTTTGCTGATGAATATCCAGGTTCAAAAAAAGGAAGGACATGGATCGTCATTTATCCTCCTTATGTCATGGAAATATCCCTCTTCAAAGAAATAATCTGCACCTTCATTAGCGATGGAAGAAATCAGGACATGAAGTCCGTGAGATATAAAGAATTATGAAACCCCTCCTGTGGTACTGCGCTAGGTTCCAACAAGATTATCTTCACTGCGCATGTGTCCCAGAATTCCGTGGTCTTTCATTGCCTTTTCTCCGTCTTTTCTCAATATGCTCAATTTTTCTGGTTCTCAATGACCATAAGTGCTATTCAGGGTATGTACTGACTCCTGGTAGAAACAGAGCTCTGCTATCGTTTCAAAGAACCTTGTTTTGTTTTTCTAGGTCGGTCTCGGCGTCTGTTACATTCTGCCTATAATCCAGATAATAAGCACATACGATAGACCACATCTGTTTGCCCTTTCTTGTAAATGATCTTGTTTTTCCCGGGGATCTATCCAGATGATTCATTATGAGCTGCGCTGTTGCCCTCTGAGTGAGGTATTTTTCTTTTTGCCATCGTACTGACTGCTTTTCTGGTGGCTACTGGCTTTCTCCATCTTTTCATCTTCAGGTTCGCCTTTTTAATTTTAAATCTACCTACCTATTATGACATCCCTTTTTTGTTTTCACGCTTTCTCGTTTTTCATTACAGTGGCTATTGTTCTCTGTGACAAGCAGAATCAGAAAATTAACAGGACTAGCATAAAAGAAGTCCAGCTCTCCAATTTTTTGGGGACAGGTTGTTCAGAAACAATTAATAATCATGGACATGATTGAGTGGGAACACTCAAAACAGTTGCAAGGATAAAATTTTGAAAACATGGTGGAATATAAACTGCGGTTTTATCATTCTTGAAAAGTGTTTGCGAGCATATCTCATTCCACTCTCGCCTAAATCCCGCCATTGGATGCCAGTATTCTCTGAAAAGTTAACAATTCATGAGGGAAGACTGAGCCATTCTTTTCCACTTTTCCCATGCGTCTGTTGAAAGTATGGCTATTTCTTCAGACCATAAAACAGCTGGACCTGCCTTGTGGATTCAGACACTGACACTCCTGCTCGTTTTTTGTGTTTCTTACTGCTGATATCTGGATTGGAAATTGCATCATAATGTTCTCATAGGTGAACTCCGTAGTGGATTCTCCCAAAATCGCAGAAATTAGTTACCTGAATCAGAATTAATTAATTACCTAGACTAGATTAAAGGTTACCTCACTAGGAGGAAAAAAGGAGTACATCAAAGGTTTCTGGACAAGCAAGGTTACCCATTAAAAAATTGAAGAAATCGCTTTAATGTATACAAAAACCATGAGAAATAGATGAATGACAATTCATTGATCACCCTGTGCTTCTCCTTTTTTTGAGTCATACAAACAACCAATCAAAAACAGCTTTAGCATAATACGCTTACAGAAGGCTAAGAAGTGACAGGAGCATAGCTTTCCATCGCCTTCAACGAAAACATTAACTTTTTATGTTTTTTGTTTACTGCTCAAACTGTTTCCGGTATATTAAGCGTCTTTTCTCTAACCACAGAAGTTTTTCTTCAGTCTCGCTCAAAGTTGAGCATAATTGTCTCTTCCCTACAATGCACTCACCTAATTTGCTATTTTACGCCCTCGACCTGTAAAAAACAAGGTCTTTTTTCAGTTGTTTTCACTTCAAAGGCCGTCCCGTTCGCGATCCCACTGAAAATCCACTACCCTTTTGTTCTATTGATCGTTTCCTTCCACTTTTCTTTCTCTCCTTGCATTCATTGTTGTCACGCCTTCGCAAACGTGGAAGCTACTCACGCCGTCCGCACTGTTGTTCTTCTAAGGTCTTCTGTGAACAAACATTCAGAATTAACTATAATTTCGGAGGGAAACACGTCGATTTTCTCGTAGTGACACTTCCACTTCATATTCACAATGAACTTCTCTCGGCCAGTTGCAGATGTCTGTGGAATCTCCCTCCTATTTTACTCATCACATTTTGTTTTGACGATCTCTGCTTACATATTATATACATATCGGCCACCCACGTTTTTGACGGCCACCCACGTTTTTGACCGGCCACCCACGTTTTTGATCGGCCACCCACGTTTTTGACCGGCCACCCACGTTTTTGACGGCCACCCACGTTTTTGACCAGAGGGCTTTGGAGGAGGTTGTTGAGGCATCGGGCGACAGTGAACTCATCAGAGAGCTGAGTACTGGACAAATAGATGTCCATAGGCACCCAAAAATAAGAAATGTAAAAAGCAATCGCCCACGGATAATTAAGATCTATTTAAGAAATCAGGACCTTAGAGACAGGCTTTTACACCACATGCGGAATGGTCGATTGTCGCTCACGAAACAATTTGTTCATTCGTATGCGAGAAAGGACTACACTCGCGAAGAGCTGGAATATGACCGCTGTTTACGTAAGAAGGCAGGGCAGCTGAACCATCAAGAAGGTATGCTTAAGTATATTGTACGCGACCTTTCGATTCATGAACTGCGCTATCCACGCGAATTGCCGTCTCGCACGACATTCGATGTGCATAGCGCATCTCAAACCGCGCTTGAACATGCTCGCCAATGTAGCCAGCTTGTGGATGAGTCCGTCACCCCCTCTGCGCAATCAAATCAGGCTCGCTAGGGATACGAGCCCTGCAACACGACTAATTTAACACAAAGTGCTTTACAAATAAGTAAAAAAGATTTAGCCAAGAAGTTCCTTCTGATGAATGCCCGCTCTATTGTTAACAAAATTCCGGACTTAAATTTTATTTTAGCGCAGGCTCCATACGGAGTTTTTGTCACCGAGAGCTGGTGTAAACCATACTCTATCAGTGATGCTACTCTAAGTTTCAATTCAACGTATGCTGTTTATCGTTGTGATAGAATTGGGAGTCGACAAGGAGGAGGTGTTCTGGTGCTCATCCACAATTTGGTTCCGCACTCTTTGCTTTTTGAAAGAAATTTCTCGGAGTTTTGTCAGGTGGTCGGGATAAAACTTGAAATAAGAAGCAAAAAAGTCCTCGCGATTGTCATGTATAGAAGTCCATCCTGTTCAGCAGTACACTTTTCGGAATGCATAAACTTCCTTTCAGAAATCTGCTTAGGATGGAGTGGAAGCATAGTGGTGATGGGAGACCTGAATTTCCCCCTGATAGACTGGGATAATAAGACTCATCGTGGTGACGTATCATCCAAATCATCAACCCTGTTCCTTGATTTCTCTCGCAGCTTTAATCTCAACCAGGTTATTGATCGCCCCACTCATGGTCTAAACATCTTAGACATCATACTGGCTTCAGAAGTTTCAATTTTAGAAAACGTTGATGTAGGACCACCCTTTAGCACATCTGATCACAATGCTATTTCTTTTTTACTAAGAGAAATCACCCCAATGCAAACGAATGCAACAAAAAATCGCCCCAATTACGCTAAAGCCGATTTTCGCGCTATTGTGAAAGCTCTCACATCTGTCGACTGGTTAGCCTTCATTAATAACTCCGACCACATTGACGACTGCTACCGAAGTCTTGTAGAATACATCCATAGCCTCATTTTGAGATACGTACCTATGCACACCAGCAGTAAGCCGCCAGAGGCATATCCACGGTATATTCGAACTCTCAAAGCCAAGCTCGATTTTTATCACTTGAAAAGAAATGCTTTCGGTAGTGCTAAATACATGATGTACGCCCGAAAACTTAAACGAGCTCTAGCACGCCTCTCCTTGTTGAAAGAAAAACAAATAGCACATTGTAAAAATACCAAGCGTTTTTTCAACTATTGCCGGCTGAAATTAGACATCCACGAATCGATCCCTGCCATGTTTTCTTCAAATTCCGAGCAAGTGGAAACTGATCGAGCGAAAGCTGAACTGTTCGCAGATTATTTCGAGTCTGTCTATAAGATCCCATCAAGTTCTGGAGCAGAGGTGAACCTTCTCACCCAAGAATCTCTAGATTGGGTCGATATCTCGACTGAAGCAGTATATAACACACTGCGGCGACTTCCAAACAGAGTGTCAACCTCCCCTGATCAGATTCCATACATATTTCTCAAGAGAGCTGCTCTTGGATTGACGGCCCCCCTCACCCTTCTTTTTAATAGATGTCTTTTGAGAGGTGAAACGCCCGCTCTCTGGAAAATCGGGCTCGTTCGACCTATCCATAAGAAAGGCTCAAGGAATGACGTGAGAAATTACCGGCCGATTTGTCTTACTAGTTCAATAAGTAAAGTGCTGGAACGCATTCTCTGCAAAAGGATAATTCATCATCTGTGTGAGCATAACTTAATTTCCCCAAATCAGCATGGTTTTTTGAGCAAACGGTCAACCACATCAGCTCTTTTGTCCACAGTGCCCATCTGGCACAAAGAAACGGAGAAGGGGAATTTTGTATCAGTTTGTTATGTCGACTACAGAAAAGCCTTCGACTCTATCTCGGTACCCCTACTTCTGCGCAAAATTAAAGCCTTCGGCATAAATGGATGTCTGCATGAGTTTCTTCGCTCATTTTTAACAGATAGAGTTCAGAGTGTAGTCATTAATGAGTCACGTTCACGAAACTACCGCACAACTAGCGGAGTTCCACAAGGCACCTGCATCGGACCATTGATGTTTTTAATGTATGTGAACGACCTGCCAGACGCGTTACCACCCCGATGCTCTTGCTCCATGTACGCGGACGACTCTAAGATATACTCAATCAACGATTGCAGCCAATTACAGTTAGCTCTTGATGCTCTAGCTGAATGGTCTAAAACCTGGGATCTTGACATAGCGCCAGAAAAGACAACAATAATGTGTTTTGGTAAAAATCACCCAGATATCCAGTTCACCTTAAACGGGGAAACTTTAACGCGATCAAACAAATTACGTGACTTAGGAATTACCTACACGAACAAATTTGAATTTGATGACTATATAAAGGATGTTGTATCAAGAGCAAACTGTAAATCTAACTTCATTTTGCGAGCTTTCAAATCCAGAGATCCAAAACTGTTATTTAAACTGTTCACAGTGTATGTCAGACCGCAGTTGGAGTACTGTTGTCAGCTATGGTCCCCACATAAGAAAACGCTGGTTGAAAACATTGAACAAGTCCAAAAAAGTTTTACTTACCGCTGTTTTGTTCGAAAAGGAATGCTGAGATTATCATACCAAGAACGTCTAAAAGCCCTAGGAGCCCACACTTTAGAATTCAGAAGAAAGATAGCCGATTTTGTTTTTCTGTACAAGTTAACAACCGGAGAATGCGATCTTAAGCTGTACGACCTTTTCGAAAGGCCACACATGATTGAGGTTACCAGGGGCCACCCATATCGCATTAAGCCAGAAAAAGTGAAAACGGCCTCTTTTGGGGGATCTTTTCTTGCTAGACCAGTGCATCAGTGGAATCGCTTTGATTCCAGCTTCTTCAGGTGGAAGCGATCTTCTTCATTCCAGATTCATCTAGTCGATTATTTCCACAAGTTCGTTCCAGGTTGAGCTAATCCTTCCCTCATGTACGAACGAGTCTCAATCTTTCATACAAAACAGAAAACATGTTGTTACTAACATAGTTTTTATTTGCTTCTTCCTTTTACGCCTTTCTCTTTTCTCATCACTAACACGTGTATTGGTCAGTTATCGCCCTCGAAATATTTGACCCCCTGTCGGCGGCTAATTGTGGACCTCGGGAACGTTGGCGGACCTACTAAGTTGGTATCCGGAGTTCATCGTTACGAGCTTTCAAGGACTTGCAGTGTTGGCGGGCCACTGCCCTTCCGAACCGAGACGTCCACTCCCCTCCCCCCCCCCTTTACCTTCTCACTGCTCCATGGTAACAGTGGAGCAACATCGGTTTCTTTAGTTATTTCTCACTCTGTGTTTATTTCTTGTTTATTGCTGCAATGGTTATCCGATTTCATAAATAAATAAATAAATATTCTGCTGAAATGTATCCGGGATTCGAAGGTGTCTCAAAAATAAGTGCATATACAGACAGGTTCATAAGATATTTAGGAAAGATATTTTTACTGCTATTTTTCACGCTGTTTCCATTTCGCTATATGCTTAGTCGTAACTTGGAAAGGACAGAATGACCTTTAATCGGCGCTGTGCCCAATCCTTTTTTAATCTGAAGTATGACAACAAACAACAAGCCAAAAATAATTTAATTTTTAATACAACAAACCACTGAGTTTTTTTTTGATAGTTAGTTGATTTTCTGGGTAATTGCGGCGACGATTCTATCGTGAGCAGCGCGGTCGCGCAGCGTGCTTTTCCAGGCCGCGAAGAACGCACCTTGCATCCATAGACAGCTACTGTAGTCTCAAAATGGCTTTCAGAAAAAAATTGTGTCAGAACCGCGACTCAAGTTATTTCAAACTACAGAATCCTACTGTACCTACAAAGCTATGAGGAATCACGTGAGATCTTATATGCAACTTAATGGGCATAAATTAGTTCGTGACGAAGGAAATATTGTGGATTGTTATCCAAGTACTATGAACACAATTATACGTTCCTAAGCTACGAGTTTGAGGTCTCAATTGTAGGCTTGGTGGTGTAACATCTATTCTCGTGGGCGTTTTCAGTTTTTGCCATCAGAGCCATTGTATTTAGTAGTCGTGGTAACTTCTGAGAAGCCTCACTCTCATAATTCCAATAAATTTTATTTCTTTCTGTAGTCTATTTTATTCACTACGAGGGAATACCACTATATATGTATCTGTATGGCAGTTTAATGTCCTTGAATAATTTCGTAGGTGTTTTGTGTAATTGTCGCGTTTTGTTCATGTTTCTTTAACGTTAAACTCCATTGCCACTCGTGGTTATTCAAGTACAAATGAATAAATGGATATATATGATATCCTAACCTCGACCTGACAGAGAAGTTGTTTAAAAAAATACAATATGAGGGTTTATACTAAAGGTAGTGGAATGATTTACAATTATTGATAAATATTATCTTGACGAGACTTCCCAACCCTTTCCAAGCATTTCTAAATGACTTTTCTATGAAATCAGCGTAAAAACTTAAACAATTTCTTTTGACGGCAGTCTGTAAAACAATCCCATTCCCTCTGATGCCGCGAATTTCAGGAAGTCGCGAGGAGAGGGAGAGTGCATGGCACGGTAACAGCGCTGACTTTCTAATTGCATGAAACATTCAGGACACTCTGCCCACTCTTTGTTTTTGCTGTATCTGCGACGACAGGATATGAATAAGGAAACGATTGCAAACGCATTCTGCTGGAAACACCAAACACCACGAGTGTCAAAAGGTCTAAAGGCTTCTCAAATGACCACTTCCAGGAAGACGGAAGGAGGAGACAGCCAGAACCATAGAATTTTGACGGTTCACTTCGATTTTTTCCTTAGTCAGTTTGAAATTCTTTCTGAAAAATTCAAATTCTTACAATTTGGGACAAGCGATTGGCTTCATCATAGCTATGGAAGGTGGTGCAACAGAGGTGAAGGAAGCCTCTGCTGGCTGATTTCTTCGCTTCCGGATTCAATTACTTTTTCTTAGCCATAAACCTGCATCTGAAATAATCAGATTATAAGTTAATTCAGTTGTCATAGGTACTCTATTTGGTCATTTCTTGAACTTGCCATACATTCATTAACAAGAAGTCGTATTAAGTTCCTTATTTTAGAGTAAACTGATCCACACTTAATACTTCATACAATTCTTCGAATTCTGTTTATTCTAAAACACATGAGAACGTGATCATCCGTGAATTTTTTCACATCCAGCAGCTATCCCAAGAACTACGGTTGCCTTAGCTCTTTATTCGTCGTTGGCTCTGTCCCGCCTCTCGAACAAAACAAACATGTTTATACATATATTATGTATTTAGTTTTCGAATATTCCTGAAATTAGGAAACTGTCGCCAGTTAGGCAGGTAATGGTCCAAGCGTTCAACAACAAGAATTTCCGACATTTTCTCATCTTGTGTGCTTTCCTTTGGCTGGTGTTAGATAAGTACAAATTTTGGGCCTGCTGTTTACTGTTCAACGCCACTCATATTTTACGATTACATTATCCTATTACGATTGACATGGGCGTTTGTTGTTCAAAGTGTTTGTAATCAATCATTCTGCTTTTTTTTTGCTTGTGGCAGTTACCCCTCTATCAACTTTTTCCGCTTAAAAACATTCCTCTCTAATAATGCGCCATGCCAAACATGTCAATGGGCATTCTAGTAGGCGTGTCCATGTTCATTGTACTCTCCGTTTCCTTCACCACTTCGACAAATTATGAACCATGGAAATTGTCATTCCGAGATGTCGGCGAGGATTTCGGTTGAGGAACATTCGACGACTTTAGAATTCAACACTGATGGCGCATGCATCGTTAAGACTATCGAGGGTAAACATGTTGACACCTCCCGATTTTACCCACGTTAACACAGGCTTCAACACACTTACCCTGGGTAACCTCAGTGATGTATCCAATCCCTGTGACTTTTCCTAATCAGTCAGGAAGAGTTAGGCCATTTGTAGTCATGCTCCCGGGAAGGTTTTAAGCTTTCCATTCAACCAGAGCGAACAAGCACATGCAAGAGCGCCCTCAACAAAAACTGATTCATTTTGTCATCTTCTCGCTTCAAATTCAGACGATGAAACCACTCTTGCGGCATTAGAGTAGGAGGCAAGCTTGGCTATGCAAAGCCCAGCACTAAACTTCAATGTCTCCCCATTCACCATCGTTTGTCAGCTGAAGAAGCTCAATATGTTATGGAAATTAGATGGGATTCGGGAATCCCGCTAATTCCAAAGTTCGATAATTTGCTGAACTACCGCAAAGAAAAAAATGGCAAGTAGTTTTATGCATCAACCCAATATCTTTGTTGAGAATCTACCTTGCAAGACTGTTATTCTTAGGACGTAGAGGCAGTTATGAACAAAAAAAAACGATGATTTCATGAGATTTTAATGAACGAGCGTATCACTTGCATGCAGGTGTATTTTTGTGAACTGATTGTAATTAAGCCAATTTTAGTGAAACTATTAGCAAAATCACGCTTTCTTGCAAAATTCTATAACGCCTGATATAAGTTTCAGAATAAGAGCTTAGAAGTGTGACCCTCAGAGGACCGGACTATGTCCCTTGAAAAATACCATCCTGGACATGTTGGATGAGTCAAAAATAATCGAGGTTTCAGAACAGGACCCTGTTTATCGTTAAAAAACCCAAGGAGCTATTCGCTGTGGAGACGCCTGGTTGTCAAACTGCAGAATAGTTTATACAACTATTGCTATGTTCGATAGCTCTTATTACTGAAGAACATGAGTGTTAGTTAGAGCGTTTCTGTGGCTGATGTGAATCTTTCTGTCTACAACGCTCCGTTTTCAGTCGAAAGGGAATCAATTTGAGCGTCCAAGTTCTGCTTGAACTTCCCATGTGTTTTCATGCATCCATTGCTTGTTCATGGGCACTTCTTCTCCGTGAAGTAGCAGCGGGTCGGATTTCATTCTGACGCTTCCTGTCAGATGCTTCTTGAAGTGGATGTTCTCTTGCCAGGACGGTTATCCACAAAGTTCATGTTGCGTTCATTCTCTACTAGGCATTTTCGGTCAGAACCAGTATTTTTGCTTCACCAAGCGGTACTAGAATGTGCTCCAAATTAGTGTGTTAGCGAAATATCACTCTAGCGCTTGGCACTAAGCTCGCATTTACTGCATGATCAAGGCTCAGCAAAACGTGGATTGCAAGTCAATAAGCTGATCAAAACAGTCTACGCCAAAATGGCATCATTGCTGTTGTTTGTGGAGGATTGCGGGGTGGATCTACGGCACAATTTCTATCCAGAGTGTTGCTGTTCCATGACGTTTGCCGTATTTGAGCTCCTGCAATGTCCTTCGCTCTTCCTTGCTTACGGATGCTGTCATTCCTGGCAATCCTAAAAGTGTTCACGTTTTTTGAAGTTGACGTTTAGGATGTTGCAATCCATATATTACCCTTCTAACTATTCTTTCGCGAACTAGGCTTTCTGCGGATATTTGAGATATCTGAGGTGAAACATTTCAAGCCAGAATCCGCGGCCGTAATCTTGAGTGAACTTATCCCCTCCCCCCACCCTTCTCCGGAGAGGTTCCGAGCTTCCCGTTCACTCAGAGTCGACTAGCTTTTCGTCCTCGTGCAAAATCTAATCTATCTTTTCACCTTTCGCACTACTTGTCGTCGCTTACGGGGAGGGTTTCTAGAAAAAATCATACCTATTTCCAAACCGTCGGTATACAAGAGGGTAGATCACATTTTTCTGAAAACTTTGCTTTACAAGCCTTCCCTCCGCAATGTACTGGTAATCTCAGTAATTTTCTGAAGTCACGAGTGGATATATGAGTAATTCTCTAAAGCTTCTAAAGATATCCTAGGAAACGTTTGCAAATTTTAGATGGTCACTTCAAGAATTTTAGATGATCACTTTATGATGGTCACTCTGTAGGTTACACCTAGAATCCCTCTTAAAAGTCTCCACATCCACTCGAAAATCTTCAATTTCTGCTCGATCTTCTTCAGAACTCAACAAATTATAGCCTTGAGATTAGCAGGGCGAGTTTCAAAGCTCTCCTTTCGGACTTCTCAAACGCTGTTCATTTTTATGGCGTAAATGAAAGTCAATTATTCCGTCTAGAACGATTCGAATAATAACTTTCAAGGTTTTTCGAATACATATCCTTGCACCTATAGCTGACGCCACGATTAGATTACTGTAATTGTTTCACGACATTCTTAATAATTGGCCGACTGTGCATCGGCGCCATCCCTATGCCTGAAAAATTCAATTTCCCAGAGGATTTCAGACATCCCCGATAGTAACGGTGTTTGCAAGCAAGTGCACGCTCATGTCGCCCGGAAGAATTCAATTTCCGGACTCCGACAACTCCCACAAAACAGCTGGCTTCCACGAAAACACGAACATATCCGACTTTTAAATTGTATTTTGGCCCAAGCTACGCGAAGAGCGGCGCCGCCTCTGTCTCCTTTGTTCCTTTGTTTCCTTTTTCGAGCTGTGGTTACTACGTTAACAACGCTCTGGAAGAGTTTTTTTAACTATAGCATGCGGATTGCTCTTCTTATTATAGAAGCCCACATGGAGCTTCTCTAGATGCTTCCTCTCGATTATTGAATTGTTTTATAACATTGCGTCACGCTGTGAAATTCTCACATCATGAACTTTCTAAAGAATTTTTTCCCTATCTGGACAAAATTGTGGAATGAAAACTACCGATCCCTTTCCACATGGTACAATCTGCTAGATTCTCTATTCATTCATACTACCTTTTGGTATTTTAAAGACAGAGATGAGAGGTAATCCAAACAGGGAGGTCTCACAAAAAAAACCTGTCTAACTATACTATACTACACTATTACTATACTGTACTATATAGGACCAGCCATTAAATGTTGTAAAGCATTTAATGGCTGGTCCTATATAGTACAGTATGGTAATAGTATAGTATAGTATAGTCAGACATCATTTAACATCACATCATTTATATAACTCATATAACTAACTGTGTACTTGCTTGAACACTTCGTTACTTGTCGTTCTGCCCCATCCGTACACCTCAACAATTTGCTCCCTGCACAGAGCTCTTACTTCACCGTGCGACAGCCCTCTTCCTGTTCCTCGATCCGAGCAACCCAAGAATAGGCGCCCACAAGCGCCCTCAAGTTTCGTGCCTAGATGGTCGCTGATCTCTTGCCATTCCTACCCTTTACTCAACAAAACACTTCGAAAACCCGTAAAGTGATTTTTTTATGATTGGTAACACTCCAGGGAAAGGGCAGTTTGTTTTGACTTTGGCATTTTTGAGCCTGGAGCAATGGATGTCTTTCTTCTGGTCTATGATCTCTAGTATGCGGGCAGCGACGAGTCTTCACGTCATTTCTACCAGTACCTTGTTTTACTTACTTTTTCTAAAATCATTTCGCTCCTTTTCTTCTTGTTTCACCAAACTTTCTCAGAAAAAAAAGAGTGGTTTTTCAACCGTCAGTAGTGTTTACATTTCCTGACTCAGCAATCCATTATTGCATTCGGAATTTCACACAAATCCAACCAGCTTTTGAAGTTATCGAGCCACTTCCACCTGATGGGTTCCCACCTTTCTGGATAGAGATAGGCTGTGATCTCTCTTCTTGTCTCTCGATATCTATGAACCAATTTGGATTGCACTCAGGACGTGGAGGGAGAGGGGGAGGTGTTGGAGGGAATAGTGAGGTTCACTTCAAAAAGTGATTTGGAGGGTCGAAATTTTGGAAGAGAAGTTGCTAAAAAGCCAATTTCGAATTTATCGTGAATTAATTATTGGTAATATAATAGTAATATATTTAGTGAGAAGTCAGTATTTCAAAAATGAGGATAAAACCACTTCAAAAACACTTACTAAAGAGTATGTACACATTATATCCCCGAGGCTTCCACTGCATGCTCACTTTATAGTAAATTTCAATAAAAATCATGCAATCCATGAAGTAATTTCGACACTTCCGCCGTTCCCGCCCCCTTTCTCTTCGGAAGGCTGCACTCTTCTCCGTCTTCTTTTTCGCCCTCGCTTTTCATATGGACAAAAATCACACACCCCCTCCCCTCCACAATAACGTCACTTCATCGTTGAGTCATCAGCGTTGATTTTCACGAGCATGGATATGACCCCCTTTTCGAGGGTGTTTTCCGGAAGAGGTATGCCTCCAAAGCAAACACTGCATCACTTCACGCTAGAATACCACGTGGATCCACGGTTTCGTTTTCAGCTGGATTGTTCTAGCGCTGTTATTCTAATGGGATTCCAGAAGGTTATCCTGAAGTTTTGTCTTTCTTTCCATGTCTGTCACATTTTCAGCCATTTTGGCTAAACACATGTGTTTTCGCTGAGCTGGATTCAGTGCAGCTGTCCTATTAATAGGGATTCACTATCTTTTTGGCTTCCTACTGGTCGCAAGCGAATCCCTTCCTGGTTTCCTGTTTTTTCAAGGTCTCTATATTCGGGCGCTTTGTCGTTTTGTAAGCGGGTTGACCTCTTTACACTTCATTTGCATGATTTTGATGTTTAAAATATGATCAGCGCCTCTACCTCCTACGTGTTTATTCCCCTTATTTTATAAAGCTCTTCCGGACCCCTACGCCCCTCAGAACCTCCTGTCCCTTCACCCAACGTGCCTATGAAAAATGAGTTCCTCTTCGCTCTCCGACATATCCTCTCAATTCGCGGAAAACCATCATTGACGGAATCGAATTTGAGACTTGCACGAGTAGGATCTCGAAAGGGCGTTAGTTAGATGTTGCGACATAAGCTTCCGCGAAAACACTTCCACCTCCACTGTCCGGATGTTCGGCAGTTTCATTCTCATGCACTAGTGCCAATAGTTTATAAAAACATGCAATTTAGCCCACGATTAGGACAATTAGGGCTCCATTAGGAGTTCCGCCTATGTGTTCGGCTTCTTAGTGATCATGCGAACTTCATTTTGTGCAAATTTACATTGTTTGCATTTCCAGCGGCGGGTAGACCCTATTCCTCCCTCTTATCCAGTGAGGTCGAGTTTCTCGTTTGACGAAATTCTCAACCAGTACCTCCACTGCCAATGTTGACTTTTCCCTCTCAATCGCTCAAAATCTGCCCGATTTTCAACTGCAAACTTGTTCACTTTAAAAAGGGCGGAAAAGTACGGACATTCCCGAGTGCGTTCGTAAATTCCCCTGCAGAGCATTCTAGATCGAATACTGTTGTCTTGTTTCTTTAAAGCCTCTATTATTTAGGCAGAAGTATGTTTATGCATTAAGTCGCATGTACTAGACTGCAATTTCTGACACACAAGCTGTTTTCTGAAGAACACTCTCAATTTTATGATGAGATTATGGAAGCTCAATTACGATTACCTTCTCAGATCATGAAATAATTTTTGACTGTCTACTTCCTTGTTATCCGACCCGCATATCCCCCCCCCCGCTTTTCATAGTTTGCTCATATTCCCTCACATTTCTGGAAGTTGGAAGTGGAAGTCATGCATTTATAGCCGTTGAAGAGCGCTTTTCTTCCTCTTTGAGTTCATCTTCCTAACACATTAACTTGATTTCAACTGAGTGTAAAGGATGAAAGTGGTCGCCGTTAATCAACCCCGGTTTGTGGAATGCGCCACGCATTCCACCTGAGTTCAGAGCATTGGAAATAGAAATACTAGCCAGCGAAATGACCCTCTTCCCTTACTTTCTTCACTTTCCCCTTCGCTTCGGTCGAACTGCAATGGGGCGGCTCAAAACGTTTGCGTCTAGTACGAAGATTACGTTACAGCAGAGAAGACAGTTCGAGGTTGGACCCCAGATGGCCTAGAAAAAACAGGTGGGCGGACTTCAGCTGTGGGGGTTGCTCTTACCCCGAAATGGGAGAGCTGTTCCGATCATCCCTCATCCATATCCATTATCCGTATCGATAACCCTCCGTTCTCACCAACATTCGATACTCAAGAAAAAGAAATGGTGACCGGCCGGTTACCTGATGGCCTCAGTTATTTCCCGATAGATTTTTGGAAAAGTGAGTGCGAAATGACTGCAAGGTAACCTCTGACGGTCACATCACTGCTACCTTGCGGTCTCGACCAGTTTATTACCACCCCTAAAATTTATATCCGTCCAAGAAAGTAAAAACGCAGCTGTGGTTTTTGTTTTAGCCACTCTGTTACCATCATCTCCATCAAAGTACTGTGCTTACTCTTTGCCGCAAACGCAATGTGCTGGGTAAACGGCAACTTATACCAGATGCGTGCTTCAACGCGCGTGTGGAGAAGTATAGTCCCAGCCGCAACCCTGACACACCTCGCAATCGGACGCAAATGAAACGCACGCGTTTGCGGCATTGCGCCCGTCATGCAGTAGCTTCACTCAAGGTATCTCCGCATACAGATGCGTGCCTTTGACGCGCGACTGATGCGCCTACTACAAATTGCGTGAACGGAGAACACAAATCGATGGTGGAAATAGAAACGAATCCTTATAAAACGGATAACAATTTTTCAGTTGTGAAACAACGACTTAATGCAGATAAATTTTTATTGGATAGCCGAATATCCGAACGACACCCACAGATTCGTCAGAGGGTGCTTGTTCGGGTGATGTATAGTTGATACGGACACTGAATTGCCAGTCTTGTACTGGATAGATCGCTCGTCCAGAGTTCTTTTATTGAGCATGCATTTGTTAAATTCAAGAGCCATGAGCTTTGATGCATCGCTAAAACGTATGCCTATAGAGCGTTTTTCAATAAGAGGCGAAATTCCAGGATTGAAAAGCCGCTGGACAGCTAGGAATACATCTAAAGCCTTTGCGCCATCTCATCAGGCATCTGTTACTGATTTCCAAGCTGACGATTCTGACATCTGGGAACAGTACACTTCTTGAATCCAATTCTGCAGTATACATATGTGTTAGTGTAAGTAATAGCCGGTAAGAAAGATCCCATTAGTTGAAGATGCTTCTCTGATTGTCTGCGCATCCTCAAACTTCACAGACATCACGATCACATTGTCGTCGGGTTTTCCTGCCTCATGTTCTAAAGTGTCCTAAAGCTGATGTGATGCATGCCAAATCATACAGTACACTCCATTCTACTCTCTTCTGTATAGTGTATTACAGGCTGTTCCAAAGCTGAGTACTTGTGCACACTGCTTTCATTTCTCCTACTCTCTCTATTTACTACACAGTTTCTCGCGTTTTTTTCTGGCGTCTTTTCAACTATCTTTCCTAGTGATAGTAGTGCATCATGGTAGTACGACTCAGAAACTTTGAGGCACCGGTGCCGCTCCACTTCAATGGAAATCACTAGAACGTTCCTGGACCAGACCGAGTAGCACTTCAATACACAAAAAGTGCTGTACATGGCACATGTTCAGTCTCGAGACTGCACTTATGCCAAGTAGGTCGGTCGTACAGGTCGACACGGGTGCCATTTTTGGGCTAGCACAGATGCTCGGAAGTTTCTGAGTACGTACCAGTGGTGGACGCAGGGGGAGGCCGGGGGAGGGGAGGTTCGCTTCCCCCCCCCCCCGAGAATGGATTGCTAAATTCTCGAAAATACCTTACAAAATGAGCAGCACTTTATTCGCTTATTATTTAAACTTTTTGAACAATTTCTTACTGACTGTTTAATATCACAATTAATGTTTTTATTATTTTTATTTTCGATTCGAGTCCCTAAAGGCTAATGTACATACATACATAAATATGTCTAATATTCATATACACAAATGCGATGATCCGTCAAAAGCTTTTTGGTATTTATTTCATATTCTTTTTCTTTTCGTCCGTGCAACCGTTTGTGCAACCATGAACCATCAGCTTTTTTCTACTCTTCTTGTTAGGATAGAGCTCCCACTTTATATAGAGGCTTATATGTATGATACATTTGAAATTAAAACATGTAGAAACACTTATGCAGAACTAAGAGAGGATGAGTGAAAACGTTCTGTGCCGTTTTCACCCGGAGCAGCTTTATCTGTAGTCTGCTTGCAGTGAAAAATGCACTCGAGTGGCATAGCCTTGAGATAGTCACACTTCCTGGTTACTAACCCTTTGACGCGTTCCTCATCTATCCCTGCTTCGAGAAAATTAATTAAAAGACTGCTGCAATTCTCTCCTTCTCGTTCCCATTTCCCTGCTAAGTCGTCTGTAACTTACACTTCATTTCCGCCAATATTTTCCAGAACAATCCGGGTCCAGCGTGACTTTTCCATCCATGTCGTGCTGTTTTTCCAGTGCTTGGAGTGGATCGCACCGCTCCGCCTCTCACCGCTCTTTACGTCATTGTTCTCGTTAACATAATAAATGCAAATGAATGCTTCAGGTTATTGAAAAGGACAAGAGAACTCAGTTGTACAGCGAATCGCCTGCCGTGGCTCGAAGGTGCTGTCACCTTCTTACTCACCTCGGAGAGCAGTGGAAAATGCACTATGTAGTTCCTCACATATTCTTCGGACTCTCTTTATTTGCTTAAACGTTTGCTGTCTTAAAGGCAAAATCCATCCTAAATTTCTCCTGGATTCTTTGCATCCAATGTTTTTCTAGCGGCATGTTTCATCATTTCTTGAAAACAACACTTGCCTATCATTTCCATTTCCTTCAAGAACGGTGAGAAATTAGAGTTGTTCGTGGATTTGTCTGATATGAAATAGATAGAGAGCGTAGACAGCCCTCCATTCCAGGTGTAGGCTCCGTTCGGGCATCTTGCCCCTTCCGTCATTTGACACCTTCAGACTATCATCTGAGCTGCCACTTTTCTTCCTTCATTCGAGCTACTTTTTTTCAGGGGAATCTAGCTGCCCTCGTAATGGCTCTGTCAGGAAGCTTTTCATATGCAGAGGTTTCATATTCTGGGAAATATCGTATGAAATTACGTTATAGAATACGCTTAATGGCTCGTATACTCTACGGATCCACGACCTCCAAGAAAAACGGGCCAGGAGGTGGCATTGAGCTGCTGTGTCCATCGAACCTTTATGATATGGTGGCCCAGAATTATGGTACTATAAGGGACATTCCAATTCGATTCGAAACTTTCCCCTCTCATTAGTGTTTAATTGTGGGCAGCGAACATTAGAGCTCAGAATCGCCTTCATCAAGTGGAGCAGTCTCTTGCTGAAGCGGTCCTTTCGACTGTTTGTCTGGTTTCTTCTGAACGCTGTTTGAATGAGTCTCCCAGACCCTATCACGTGATCGAAAAAAAGAAACGTAGAGTGCAGAAGTAGCGGTGTCACAAAATGGGTGGTAATATCTCGATCTGAGTAAGCAAAAGTCATCCACAGAGCTTTTGATTTTAGGTGTAAATAGTGAACCAAGTGGGTAAATCTACCAAGAGTTCACAAACGATTGTGATGAACAGGCAACGAAATGGAAGAAATTGAAGATGCAGAAGCTTGAACGCTTGTTTTGAACAACTTGAAGGCTTCAGGAGGGAGGGACTTACTGATATGCCCTTTTATATTTGGTTCAGTCACAACATATGGAACACATCTGCTCTCTACGAACGTCATTTACTCATTTCACAATATGAGATAATTCCTGCAATTACTCGATTCGTACCCCTTCAATGAGCGCTGCCAACAGAACTCTTCTGGTTGTTCGACTTATTCGTTGCAGTTGCTCACATACACCTGTCGGGGAAAGTGCTCCAGAGCCCCCAATATCCGTATAAGCTCACCTCCATTCCGAATCGTAGTCTCAATTTCACTGAAAGTTTCCATTGAAGTCATTCACCATACCTTCCTTGAGGCTGTTTTCAGATCCAGGAAATGTTCCTTGGCTTCAGAAAATGATGGAAACACAAGGAACACACAGTTTTTGGGACTCCACGCTTTTCTTAGCCAAGGAATTGCTCTGACGGATGGATTACAGAGGAATTAAAATGACTGATCACACGCCTTGTAACATAGCAGAATCCATTTACTCACATTACTTCTGTTTATCTAGCAATTGGTTTTCTCTGTAGTGTCCTCATTATAAGCGCTGAGGCATAGCAAGCTGCTGAAGTTTATGAGCACTTTCTATAATTAAATCCAGGAAAATTGCAGAACTAGACCGGTACTTCGAAGGGCTCGTCTGCTCTGATGATGTCATATGAGCTGAGCATGGTCTACCTACCGGTAACGCAATAGATGTGCTTCTCTCAAAAATATTTGTCTTTACTCACAAAGTGTGAGCACAGTTAGGTTCAGACCGCAGTGACTAGATAAATCATGCATTGGGCACTTGACAGGCCGCATCCTTCCCATGTGACGCATCTGCTGGAGGGATTCTGCTCTTTATCATTTCTTCTCTATTTTCGAAGGAATTGTCAGGAACAGATGAAATAGTTTTGCAAGAATCCTTCATAACTCGTTCCAAATAGGTAGCCTCCATTGCACCACGCCCCATTCTCTGCACTCCCTCACAGCGTTGCTTTTCTCACGCTTTATTATTCGAATTTCTTGCTAGGTTTGTGTGAGGAGCCTCATGGATGACTACTTTCGTTGCTGTTGAGTTGTTGGACACGTAATTGTATTTTACCAAAGAGCGCTGTTCCTATTTCCGGTTTTGTCCAGTGAGCACCAGAAATTAACTCTGTAGACTTCGAAAGCATGTCATTAGCTTGCACGGGTGATTTAAAATTGGAGGACAAAAAATTCCCTTACCAAAACTGAATTTTGCGCTTTGGGCAATCCTTGGACCTATTTTATTCGGAAATTTTCTTGAAGCATTTCGATCCCATGAGCTTTGTTAGTTCCTGATTGGAAGTTGTAAGGCACAACATGCTCGAGATAGTGTTGTTCTCGAATCCATTACTTTCATTCCCGTCAAATATCCAATAGTTCAAGAAACGCTATTTTGAGGAACCGTTAATATTTTAGCCCCTGTATATGCTTCTATTTCATCCAAAGTTAGTTATGCCATACACTCGAATGAGCGAACAGAATTGGTCAAACACCCATGGATTTGACTAGTTGGAATACCTAATTTTTTTCCCTTCAGATTCAAATTCCCCATAGGTGCAATCGCTTTCTGGTAGTTTCGATCCCATGATTCACGATATCATGTTTGAACTAGCTATGTGAAGAAGAAAAAAAAACAATTCTACATCTACAATCTGTATCTTGTTGATCCACAATACTAGTTCCCCCCGCTCGTAGACCTAAACTCTGAAACCAAAGCAATGCCCACATTTTTCCTTCCCGGAAACCTCGGTAAATGTCTAAATGTTTGGTAATCGCCGCTTCGACTTTACAGAGGCTCCACTACAAAAAACACTGGCGAAAACTTATTGTAGCGCACAATTAGTAGTTTGATTTTTGGTTTATTCCTTTCGAGAATACATTATAGTCGAACCATTGTCCACGAGACCCAGGCTTTAGCTCTGATTTCAGGAGAAATCTTATGCATGATGTTACTCGGGCCATCATGTTCATAGAAATCGTTTCTTGGATTGAATAAAAAGAAACAGAACCCTTGTCGGTCATTTTCCCCGACACTATGCATTTCTGAACAATTACGTCAATTTAGCCAATGACACTAATGACGTACGTACATATATCCTGGGACAAATCGACAAAACCTCCGCTTCCAGCTGTGCTCTCGGAAGTACCCCTCTCCTTTATTGTTGAACTTCTTTGGCTGAGAGAAGCCTACTACCCAGAATCTTTTCCCAGTGAGACACCAAACAGACTCCATTCATAAAAAGAGTCATCGGATAAGGAATTTCATCTTTTAGTGTACAGATATTGGATAACAGGGAATGTATGGATATGGGGAGATGCGTCTGTACTTTTCTCTAATATTAGATGATTGAAAGCAAATATTCCAAAACAATACTAAAAATAAACAGAAAACAAGCTAATGTAAGAAATAAAGTAAGCTTATACTTTTATTTGTTTACCAAAGTAATCCCAAAAATCCTCGCGTTCGCCACTGGTGTTACACAACTTTTTTAATACTTGAATGATTCAGTTTTCCTAAATTGGTTTTGGATTGTTTTGTTATTTCTGACTACTCTTGAATGATTTGATTTCTCTAATATTCCACTGTTCGGGCCATGCATTTTTCGTTATCCAAGTTATTCGAAGAATTACAATAGGGCAATTAATATTAAATGCGTGATTGCGTCAGATGTGCACAGCCATTCGCAGATTTCTTTAAAGGACTAGTCAGTACGGAGTATACACAGCGAACCAAGGTGGCGAATAAACCCTGAGGCTGCAAAGAGTCATGTCTGTGTATAGCTTTTGTACGACATGGTAAGGATGTTTGCTCGAAGTGGTCCCTTTCAGCAAGTTATATGCAAATTCCAACGCTGATCAAGTATCCGTTATTCAAATTTGCTGTGCAGCTGAGTTACATATACTTTTTTCTGCAGAGATTTATGACGACGTCCAACGAGACTTGGAGATTTATGATGACCTCTAACGAGATTTAGAGATTTATGATGACGAGGTCCAGATGCGAGTGCCAAATCGTGCGTGGTAGCTGCTTTGTGCATTCAAACCACTGAGTGGTTGTATTAATAGCTAGAGCTTTGCTAATGTACCCATTATACGTATGTACTCAGAGACGAATAATGCACTATGCATGTTTGGATTTGAAGATTCGGTTTCGAGTAAGTGGGAAGTTTGCATTTTCGGAAAAGGGGAAGCAGTACAAGTTTTGGAGATAAAAAGGGGTTTGGAGTCTTCATCTTTTTCCGAATATTCGAATTTTCAGGTTGAGTTCTGAATCAACAACTAAATTAAATTAATCGGTTTTATTCGGTCCTAAGTCTATACTGTTTTTAAGAGAGATGGACGGCTTCCTCGGGGTTTCATACCGTCGCGGCCGCAAAATCGCGTCCGGACCCACTCGACCCCCTCATTCTGACCGTCGCGTCTCTCTTTCAGCTCCACGGAATCAGTCGTCCATCTCTTCGAGAAGAACTATACATAGTGTACACTCAGTAATCTCACGTCATTTTGAGCTTACATATGAGCACGATAGCGTGTGAAGCGTTATAAACCAAGTGGGCGGCGCTGAGGGGGCCTGCGATTGGTCGACTGGGTGAACTGACCAGTCATAGGCACCCATATGATTACATACGGCCACTTACCAAGTAATCATCCCCTCTAAGCTGTATCCTGAGGAAGCTTGAGACTATCCCACACCAATCGATAAGCTATCAGTAAATAGCCGACTGAAACTGTAATACGATGCCAAGTGGGCCAAGTATTAAGTTATAGGGAAAGTTTTTGGAACATTATATTTCATTGACTTTTCAAAATAAGGAAGATACATTAAAAAATGAATAAACCACCATCACGTCCTACCACTCTTCAACAACTTTTGGGAGGCCTTTCGATGCCTTCGGCCTAAAACTGTGGTAGTATTGACTCAAAAACGTTGTTCAACCAGTAATCATCTTCGTCACCGAAGGCTTTTTCATGCAGAGAATTAAAGAGCGACAAAAGAAGGTAGTAATCTTCTGGCGCACAGTCACGGCTGTACGGTGTGCACGTCAGCAATTTCCATCCAAAGTCACTGGCGATGTTGTCATCCAAGGCGAATCACTGGTTCAGTGCGAGGACGAGCATTATCGTGCAGGAATCTGATCGAGTCGTGATTCGGACGCTTCTCTGCGCTTTTTTTGCGGTCACTCTATCCAGCTGCTGACAGTACAGATCTGCCGTGAGAGCAATGTTGCGTGGCATTATCTCATCATGGATGATGCCTTTGCTGTCACATCAAGCACTAATCATAACCTTCAGAGGATGGTCTGTTGTCTTCGGCTGCGGCTCATCCTTCTCAACCCAGTGTCGGCGGTGCTTGATGTTGACGTGCAGACATCACTTCTCATCCCCTGTGAAGATGAACTTTCACCCAGTTCTATATGCGCCTGTTCTGTACGAGGGAGATTCAGTAGCGCACCTCTGTACATCGCTGGAGGTCGCATTCGATCAAATGATGATCACTCACTCTGATAACTTTTACACCTTACCCAACTGGCGCAAGTGATCGGCGATGGTGGCAAAGTGAACATCCAAGACTTATTTCCTTTCACATATAATTTGGCGTGGATCTGATCTACCAGCTCATTGTCCACTCCGGATGCGCGTCCCGACCATGTGGAAACATTGAGGTTGACGTCACCAACACAAAAGCATCTGGAGCACTCTCGTGCAGTGCGTTCGGACACTGTGCCGTCTCCACATACAGCATTAATAGGGCAGCTGGATGTGGTAGCTGATTCATCAGATTCGAAGCCGTATACTAAAAGGGCACATATGTAAAGTTTTGAGAAATCCATCTCCTTGATAGAGGTTGTGCAGGAGTTTACAAGTGATGATGATAATAAATTCGCATGTACCTGACCTCCTTATATATACAAAAGACAGGTTGCTGGAAGGTAGCGTGGAGTCAAAAAAGCACACCTTTGAAAACCGCGAGAACTTTCCCTACAACCTAATAATATTGATATTACATCATGTAGTCGTGTGAGGCACGTATGCATTCAGTATAAGCTGCCCTTATGACTCAAATGATTGTCAGTTTTGAGCAAGTTCTGGTCATATTTTTACAAGTCAATATCGGCGCGTTGTAACCTCACTTGATCCGAATATATAGTGAATTCCACTCTTTTCTCTTATAGCTTTCACGCCACTTTACCCATCCCTCATGCTCCCCTTTGTGATTTTTCAAACCACACTACGCGGTTGTGCCAGTCCCAAGTCAACAACCTTTATTCAGCTTTTTCACTATGAAGACCTTGCGCGCCAGTGCAATCAGCATCCAGACGGCCTTGAATCTCGTCAATTCTTCATCAAATTGATTCCTGGTTGAGGAGTACGCGGAACTTCAGTTTCAGAGATTGCTTAGCTTGATGGATAATTGCAGTTTTCAACTGATACAATTTCTGCCAGGTCACATGCGATGAGGGGTGCTTTCTGGGCTAGGGTTTATGAATGGATAACCGAACAAAACCAGACTACCAAATCAGCTTTGACGTTCTTCGACTCTTAGCATTGCTTACCATGCACAAGAATCAATAACGCTCACCATCATAGGTTACTTCTATTCTCGTTTCATGAATCCCAGTCCTGATCGATCCCCAAGCATACCAGACAAACAGGGACTATCCCTCTGGCGAGATGACATCAAGCCGCCAGGGATGAATCCAAAATATCTCCTCCTGCGTCAGTATCTAGGATTGAGATCATTGTGTGTTCCGGAATCTTCCTGAGACATACTGAGCCGTTGAGGCGTCGCTCAAGAATATGACTAGGAATCGCTCCGACCTAATGTTCCGCTTCGACATCATCATCAAAAATTCAGTCCAGAGTTACGAAGTTCATTTACGAATTGCGTGTCCAGCGAATTCGTTACAAAATCCTCGTGGTACGATTTGATTCAAAGACATCAAAACTCTGAGATTATTTTCTTCTTTGCACATCCGCTTAGGAAGGCTATCTGAAGTGATGGATGCCAACATCATAGCCGTTCTATAGCGTAATTCTTTCTTACAGAGTTACTGTCATTTTTACAGACTTACTGTTCCTATACTTACAGATTTACTGATTCGTTGCTCCAAGTAATTGTCCCAGATTTTCCACAAGGGAAGAGGGACATATTTCATGTACTGATCAGAAATATTATCCTTTTACGTTAGTTCTGATAACATTGTCACTTCCTTTCCAAACTTGGAAATTCCCAATTTCCTTCAGTTTCGAATTTCATCCAATTTCCCATGGTAACCTTCAAGTACCTCCGTGATTACCTTCCTTTCTAACCTCTTCCACCAGTTTTCTTCATCACAGTCTCTTTCATTCGTCAGGATAAGGGCAATTTTCCTGATTCTTTACCATTTACCAATTAAAGAATGTTTGGAATGCTACTTTTACGAGGGGTTACGTAGGGTACCAGAAAGCTTGTTTTGGATATGTTCATTCATCAGAATTCAGTGTTGGCCAAGCATCTAAAGGTTTTTTCTGCTTATTGGAGGCTATACTGTAATTGAAAATTTCACGAGACGTTTGCATGTATTTCAGTTTATTTCCACATGGAATTTTGTATACTAGGCACACGAGGCGAAGTTTTGTGCTTTTGAGGCGAAAATTTGTGCATTTGAGGCTACCTATAAACAAAAAGGCTACCAGTAAACAAAAACAAAAGCACAAGTGCTTAATCTCCTCCCTGTTCATTCCACTAGACAGAAGAAAACTAGAGAATGAGACTCTTTCCGGGGAAATAGAACCTCCGCCAAATCTAAGTTCGTACCATCTTCACTCATTTCTTAGATTTGGCTTAGAATTTTGGTTGTAGAGCAAGGATTAAAACCAGTTTCCATCCTCAAGATGTTCGTTGCTTGAGTTTGAGCATAATAACAGAGAACATTCTTGCCGAAAACTCTCCAAAAATATTTCAAAGTAGTCCCAATAGTGCGCACGTGTGACAACTGATATGCTAGATAATGTAGTTCAAATTTGTTTTCTGCTATTCACACATCTCGAACAACTTCCTGATTACCTGGATATCACTAGCCACTAAAAACCACTTATTACCTACAGATGACTAGTCGTCTTTCACTTCACCTCAGCCGACAAAGCCGGGCGCACTAGGCCATTCACCTCTAGGGACACTGCAGAAAATATTTATGTTTTTGCAGAACCAACAAAAGTGCTCTTCCAGTGCTGCACTATTGCTTCGATGCAGGTCTTCATTTGTTTGAGTGCTGCTGATGCAGCGACTTTTAGACACTTAGTGGTTCTATAGCTTCTCTGGGCGATCTGCTGAGCAACACCGACCTCCTATGTACAGTATAAATGGCTGCTTAGATTTTTTTGGGGTGAACATGAAAATAAATACTGTTTTTACGCAGAAAATGGAAGTTGCCCGCAGCTAAGACTGGACGATTGCGTATTGTTTTTCTCCTTCTGTTTTTGAATAAATCGTCTGAGGAACCAGTTTTAAGTGGTAGCCATAAAACCAGGGCAGTGGGAGAGCAGAAAAGTAGTAGAAACTATTATAAGTGTCCAAGTCATTTGATGCTGCCAGCAGTTGTCCACGTTTTCAAGGTTGTCGTGACCTTCTCATCCCTTGCAAAATCACGTACATCAGAGGGGATGAGCAGGTCATGTATAACGGCTTCAGATTTCCTATTCAGCGTACTTTATAGTGAATGGATTAAGATGCAAATTTGCGTTACTATAGCCCTAATTACTGTCGGAGATTTTCCATAGTATGACTGCTTGTTGCTTTCTTGATGTGCCCACATTTCTGGCAGTTGCGGGCACAAGCGGGATTTTTGAAATTATTTCATGAAATGATAGAAAATCTTGCATAAGCTTACTTTTAATTGTTCATTTTACCGTCATTTTTTGAATGGATACTATTAATTATTCAATATTCAAATTGATATTTTATGATTTTTATTCTCCGTCCGCGTCGCCGAAGTGACGGAGACCCCACCTTTTTGCACGCCCCTTCTCCTGCACATTTTCTGCGCCCGCCATCGCTTTGCGTGATTGAAGTGATTTAGTAAATAAGTAAGTAAGTAAATAAATAAATAAATAAATAAATAAATAAATAAATATCATCCATATGATTATTAACATATCAAGTTTGCTGGAAACCGCTGAAGATAAGATATATAATATGGCTGATTTTCCTCATGCACATCTTCGACTTCTCACACCACAGTTTCTACCCTACATGAAACACAGATTCCGGCTGATTCTTTTGCCTGGTTAGAATGAATATCATGTAAGCCAAAACAAATTACAAACATCAGGGAATCAAAAGCACATTCAAAACCTTAGAATAGTGCTAACAACAAGCGCACAAATCCAATGATTTGAAGATTGCTCCCTGAATTCGCCAATCTTCCTCTAAATATTGCACATTTTAGCTTTACAGTGAGCAAGTATCCTTCATGTCATTATTTTTCTTTCAATCAGTTGTTTATCCATCTACTTCTCTGTTTATTTATTGAATGCCCTCAAGGCCCGCTCTCAGGCACATACGTCATAATCGTGGAATAGGATAACAACAAAAATAATAGAAGCAATAACAAACAAGCTATCTAGAAATGAAAAACAAAACACCAAACATAAAAATATGACCATTAAAGGATATCGGATCATTTTCTAGCAGTGTTTGAGTATGTTCCACAAACCAGCAACTTACAGGTCAGCGATAAAATCGAGAAAAAAAAAGCAGTCCCAAATTTCTTACTAATTCTTACTCATTTTGTCTTAAATGACTTCCACATTCTTGAATTCCTGTTCTTCATAGGCTATTCACAGAGGGAAACGACATGTCACTGCAATTTTCATGAGTTCTTCGTGTTACATAAGTTGAAGTTCTTTTTGCTAACTGGGACAGAAGTCCCCGAACTCTGGTATCACTCAAGCTTGTCATACTGCTCAAGCCATCTGTCTTCTTCCACGTTTTTTCACATTTTCAACTTCCGTCAGCTTCAGATCCCCAGATGTGAGCTTTATACAATCCTTCTGCTCACCCCCACTGCTGGTCTTAACGTATCAACGATACATCATATTTCTCCCACCGAAATGGATGAAAAAGTCTGACAGGTCTTCGGTTGTTGCTTCTACCTCTTGCTGCATCTGCAACACTTCATTCTTCTTCATCGCATCGCTTCATGGAAGAATACTATACTTCAGTCTGAGCAAAGATCGTACATTTTTTAAAAGTCAAATAATTTAAGGAGCTGAGTTTATTTATTTTTCAAGATTACATTTAATAATGTTTAATTTAATATTGAAAGTGTTTGAGATAAGGAAAGGCTTGCGGTTCCATTCACTCTTCCTTTCAGGTATTATCCCCCCTCCCCCTCCCTTTCTCGAAAATTCTTATTTTTGAGTTACTTGAAACTAAACATTCGAACTTGAATGCATCTGCTGCACTATTCAGCTCTAGTCGTTGAGAATACATCCCCAGCTCAACTTTCTATATCCTCCCTGGGCAAATAATTCAACTACCACGACTAATGGCATGTCCTTCCACGCATCATAACTCTGAGCCTTGTTATACCACACTGTAATCTGTACTCCAGTAATTGACACATCCAGAAATTGTTTTCGCGTTTGCGTTTTTGATCCTGACGTCGTTGAAGAAGTTGATCCGAAAAAGTAAGAGGAATTTGCTTACGCAGGTTCTGATTCCTATATCTATGTACTACGCTGATTCGGCTTAGCCTCATCCAGCTATTTAGGATGTTATCCATATCATACCATATAATAAAGCGCTATATATACATAAATAAATGCATAGCTGAGGAGCAGCAGGAAGCGTTCCTCCACTCCCTTACTTCCTATATAGAATTCCTTTTTTGTGATCCCTTCATTTCATCTTTTCATTACTTTTGGTTCGCTGTAGTGCCTATGTCAGCTTCGTGATGAAAATGCATTTTGTTCACGATAACTCTCCTCAGATTTGAAAATATCTATGAGGGTAGCCAAAATTTCCGCTTAATGTGGAATCCTTCACAAGCTGACATAAGTAGCGAAATGCACCACAGTTTTGGTCCAAGATCAGCCGTTCTTCACACTTAACCCTAATTGATTTCTGTTTCAGATGTCTGATGCCTCTCGAAGCGTCATTGGCACGATTCTTCGCGTAAACACATTTGCCTACGTGGTCACCATCGTGATAGGGGTGCCAGGCAATCTGTGGGTGGTCTGGAAGGTGAGCCATGGGATTTTTGAAGTTAATGCATTTTGCGCTACTCCATATTCGAGGCCTCAAAATTATCAGATTTTTTTTTCATTTTCGTCCATTCTAACCTCTTAGGATCCGAGCACTGCGTGTCAGAACATGCCAGAGCAGCAGCTAATCTGCTCCGCTGCGATATTATCTTGCGGCTGCCGCCGAGTGCACTACGAGTGAACAAGTAGTACATAGCGGGAGGTAACAGTCGCAGACGAGTAGGGAGAGGAAATGAGAGGATAATGGGGGTAATATTCACTTACATTTCTCGAGAAATCCTATAAATTTCCCAACCAAACTTTGCCTCAGGGGGCGATTCGGTGCGCTGGCCACAAAAGTTCCGCTCATTTCGTACAGTAGCCTCACTTTTGTAGGGCTTCGATAGATATGCGGCACGTACACTGCCTCATGGAATGTTCTAAAATTTTGCAGAGGCATTTATTCGAACGTAAAACACCATTATCTGCGTGATTTCTCATCTCATTAGAATTTTTTTTTTATCAAAATGGCATTTGCTTTGAATTTCTTACAGTAATTCTACCGTAACTCTATAGCAGTTGTATTATAAAATACAAAACGGATGCAGAAATATTCGTGTTCAGTTCATCAATTGACCCTGATGTGCAGTTTCCGAGGGTTGCCCATCTGGAAATATCAGTTTCACTATTGAATAATTATTTAAAAAGGCAGAAAATCATAATAAAACAGTGTGTTAAAAACGAGAAGAAAATTGAAACTTTTACCAATTTTATAGCGTTTTTTCAAGAATTTCTGGTTCTGATAGTCGTAGAAATTATCGGATTACTATTCAGAAGAAAAAGGTTCTAATGGACTCTTTTTCATAGAAGGCTGGCTTATGAATTAAAATTGAATATTTCAGGTCGGTGTGGTGCTGCTATTCGGTCGGAGCTCGTCAGTCCCACGCCAAATTCTCTACTGTATCTTTGTGATTTGCTGTGCAGACCTTCTTGTCCTTTGTGATCTCCTACTTCTTGTACATTTTCAAATATCCGAACAATGGGTGTTCGGCGAGGTCACCTGTAAGGTGAGTTGCTTTCGAAAAGCCGTCTGTAGGCTGTCCTCCATGAATCTCTCTATTTCAGCTTTTCTACTGCGTAGAGGTACTGAATAAGTTCCTTATCCCTGTGGCACTGGTCCACATCAGTCGAGCTTCCTACAGGTATAGCTTTTGAACTTCCCCATAAATCTCATTGCCATTACTGACCTTTTCTTTTGTGAGAGATTAGTTTCGAGATTAAAAGGTCTGAATGTTAAATAACAAGTCACATCAAATAACAGCTTCTCTTATGATCTAATCGCTTCTAGCAAAGGTCATAAAAATATGCAGCACTTAGATGCATTTCGGGATTAGCTTCATCAAATTCGCGATTCGCTTCATCAAACACTTCTTAATTACGTATTTCCCTGAATGCACTAAAAGCACCGGAGTTCACTGCATCTACAGCCATGTCTACCCTAATTTTATTAATAAAAGTAATCCCCAACAGCAGAGTGCAATCCAAGAGCGTCGCGATGCTAAAATGTTTCCAGATGTACGTAGCAGTGGCGGTCGCAGAAGGTGAGCAGGAGGGGGTGCAGGAAAAAATCGAGGTCTCCGCCACTTTGGAGACCCGTATGGAAAACAAAACCAATGAAAATACTGACTATAATAATTAAAAAATTAATAAAAATTAAAAATTATATTAAAAATAATAATAAAAATAAATATTCAGACTTAAACCAATACCAGAATTTTATTTATTTTGTAAATTAATTCCAAAAACTTGGCGATTCATTCTCCTCTGCGTCTGCCACTGATGCGTAATGTAACCTACGTAAAAAGCTGTGTATTATATACTAGGCGTCCCCCCCTCGCAATATCCCAGCACAGCTCTTCTAATATGGTACACCTTATACGCGTAACCTCAAAGGCAGTAGTGTCTCGCCTCAGAATCGATTTTAAGGATTTAACATTAAAAGAATCTCCAGACGACGATGATCATTATTTCCTCGCGAAATTACCGAAAACCAAAAGCTCCTTCCTGAGGCTCTTATGTCTGGAGAAATCGGGATGCCTTTTGCGACAGCTACCACTAGGAGTAGCATTCGTAACACGGCGAGAACTGTCGATATCACTGCTGCCACGGCATGCAGCAACTCCGCCACTCGTTGTGGTAGCTGTCGTCACAGTCACCTTGAACTGACCAAAAAGATGGTGTTCAAAAAAAGGTTTTCTCGGCGATTTTGTAAAGAACTATGTATATCATTGTGATAAGCATCGCTTGAGGATTTCTCTGATGTTGAAATCTAAAAGATGGTCCTGAGATAGGACAGTGCCTTTCAAAATCCCCGTAAGAGGAGTCACTACTATGCCATTTCTATTTTTAGCATTGATAGCTTCACCAGAATTCAATTATAATTGTTGCAGGTCGGTCTGCGTTAAACAAGAGGTCAAGAAAGAGCGAAACCACTTCTGCCTGATTGCTGCCAATGTCCTGGCTGCCGCCACAGTGCTTATGCTCATGGTCAGTTCTGGTTTATTAATGTTTTACTTGCAGCAACTCCACAACTTACACCACTTCATTTCTTTTGCCTATTCGTAGCAAAACTTTCTTTTCCAGGTCTTCGTCGGCTATTCCTCCAAGACGTACTGGCTCCCGCAAAAATCGATGACTGTTTGCAGTTTTATGCCACCGCCTTACTGGGGTATGTCAAATCCAGAGCAACCTTCAAGCATCTCCAAGAACACTGAGGCACATTACATAAAAATTTGCTGTTTTCAGAAATCGGCTTCAACCTGACTGCGTTCTTCCTCGGTTACATCATGACAACCGTCGCTTACGTCTACTTCTACGCCAACGTTCCCATCCTCCTGAAGCGACACTACTCAGGCAACGTGAGATGTAAGCCATTCTGGAATCCTCTTAGCACAGTGATGTGCCACCAAAACAGCTTCAAAACAAGTCGCACGTCTTATTTCCTTAGCAAGGGAGCGTAAAATCGCCTTGGAACAAGGGATAGCACCACGGAATCCCTTGTGTTTTAGCAGGACAACGTATCAACAGTCAATCACTTCTACGTATCCGGAGGACAGTGACAGCGTTTGTTGTTGTCTATCTCATCTGCTGGACGCCGTACTGGGTTCTGTTCTGGTTCCTGTCTATGGTGGATATTCTGCACAAGTGTGTCAATTTCTATCTTATTCGGTTTAACAATTCGAAACTCACATGTCAGGAAATTACTGTTGAGCTCCTCCTCCCCCACCCCCCCCCCCAAGAAAGTCGCACTCAACCTATGGTCCGCTAGAACCTTACCCAGTCATTCATAGAGTTTCAGCATTTTGCATTCGGTGATTGGGTTCATGAACGTTCTACAGAAGCATCTAAACCTCCCGGTCATCCCAAGCTTCCTGAGTGGTACCTGACGTTATCTTTTTATGTTTGCCATCACTTCTCATCGCTGAGAGAACGAAGTACAGGGGACGTCAATCAGAATTTTACCTCTCCGCGGCCTGGAGCACCACACCACTGCGGTCGAGGCAACACCCGACTTGTACAGCGCTAAGCCGCGCCGCGTCAGTACACCGCCGTCGTCGCGTATGGGCCGCGGTGAGGTGCAATCATGATCGACGTTACCTGCAGCTAATTGCGGGTTGAGTATTGTGTTTAGTTGCACAAAAATGAGGGTGCAGGCTGTAACTCGGCTGTATGTGGATACAACTTCATATACAGTGTGTTCGATACATGGTGGCGTGCCGGCGCACCGCTCACCCTTCGTCCATATTGTTATCATTGTATGCGTATCATAGCCATATCATAGCCAACCATCACCTCTAGCTATCACTGGCTTTCTAGAGATAACGATAGAGAAACAGGGATTAGCGGTGCGGATACACGCCACCCCAGATCTGACAGACCATACAGTCCTTCTCAAAAATCCTTGCCTTACGCTGCATCGCCCATCTGCTGAGCCGCGCCGCGTCACCCATGCATTATCGTACGTGGTACGACGTGGCTCAGCTGGTGGGCGGTGAAGCGTGACGCGACGATTTTTGAGAGACTGTATGTAATATGGTTGTGATCGTCTGTGATCATATAGCTTCTGAAGGTATTGCAGTACCGGCCGCGATTCTAAGTTTCTGAGTGGGAGGATTCCCGAAGAAATCGTCCACCTTGAAAAGCGGGTAAATCACAACCTTCCCGAGAACAGTCATGAATCTCACCACAGGAGCAGACATCCCCAATAAATAATTCCCTCATAGTTCTTCTTACAGATGGATGGTCGTTGTCTCTGCTTTCACGCATCTCCTTCCATACATCGCATGCACTGCCTACCCAGTAATTCTCACTGCGATGAACAAAGAGATTCGGAGTGCGCATTCGTCAATCATTCACACCAAGAAACGCCAGCTAAGCACTATTCGAGAGGGTGCACTCCAGGTGAGGACTGTCCCGTAAATCCACGTCCATGCGAAATCAGCCAACTACGCATAAGCATGTGCATAACTTCAGGCGATGATAGCTCAATCAGGAATGATCCAATCGTGGATGCGACTTGGAATGATACCGAAGGCAAACACGATTGTGCAAATCCCTGAATTCTCGGAAGACGGAGAAGTTGCGCAATTGTGATCTGCAGAGCCATACTTCACTGCTATCGTACATGTACACTTTAAATTGATCTCAACGAAAATATTACGAGTATACATATGTGTCTTCTCCTTCTACTGTAGTAATAAACGTTGAAAACATATTTTATGAAACATAACAACAGAACGAATAGTCCAAAAACGAGGAAACATTAACATATCAACAAAGGACACGTACACCCAGTTTTCGCCACCATTTTTGCGTGGAAAATTCTTAACAAGTCTTTTTTATCGTGTGTCGTCAGCGTCACACCTCATATTTTCTATACAAATACATATACCTACTCTATCATGAGCTATGGAATAAAACAAATATGGAGATGCAAGGCGAATCTGATTTAACAAGTATAAAACCAGGAAGCACATGGAAAACCGGCTTTAACGAGATGTAAAGTATCTATTCAAAATCTGCTACTATAAATCTACTATCATCCTATGTGAATAACAACTCTAAACCTCTAAGCATTTGAGAGGCAACAGAAGTGCTAATTTTCAACTTCTCTACGCGCAAATCCTTTAAAATTCGCGTATTCTAAAGTAAGCTGACCGTGTACGGTCTTGAAAAGAGCAATTTTCTCGGTCACGCAAATAAAAATAGTCAGAAAGAGTCCAGAACAGCTCCACATTGAAACCAACTTAGATATGACATAAAACTGATACAAACAAAGTCGCGTATTGACGGAAAAGATGTCACATATATCAGCTCTGCGATGATACATACAATACATCGCTTTACAGAAGATCAAAAAACATACAACGAAAATTCACAAACCAGTACAAGGAGGGACTGCCCGTACGGCTCACATAACCTCGTTTGCGACAACTTATTGGCCGGATGTCAATCTCAAATACGCTTCATAACAGTAGTTCGCAGGAAATGGAGTGAGAGGAGGCTCATCTAAAAAAGCAAATCAAAGAAAGAACTGTCCCCATTTTCTGGAAAATACTGTTGCGCCAATCATATCATAACACAATTCATAAGATATCAGCTTGACAATGATACATATTGAGCATCTATACTGATTTTATTTTGAATTTCATCTGTTGCTCATTCAGTATTTCATTTGTTTATTCATTTTTTTCATTTAATTCTTCTAACTGATTCTACTGATTCTATTTTGAATAGAAAAACATGATTCCCCACAGCACCTTTTGCGCCTATCATTCTACAAGTCATACAGAAGCGATTTCGAACACCGAAACGGACACTCCTTTACAAAATCAGAACAATACCAATTACACTTTACACTATGTAAGCAACGAAGCTTGCTTGTTCAAACTTGACTCATCTGACAATATTAAGAACACCCGAATGCGACACGGAAAGTGAATTCGCCGATAGCCTTTTGTACTGGCTTCGTTGACTGTGTGTTGAATAGGTGAATCAATACATGAACAGTTCGCGAGTTCATTAGATCCAAAAGTTCGCGCCCTATTTTATTTATGCTCAAGTTGGATGGATGACAAAAAAATGGGAATAATCCTTCCCAAGAAAAAGTTCGAGGGAAACTCAATGACGAAACCCCTCTTTCCATCAATTTTTCAGTTTTTTTGAAGGAATTACAATTTTTGAAGGAATGCAGATGAAACTTTCTCGCCAACCTAGTAGAAGTAAGAAATGTGAAAGACACGAAACTATAAAACGTACTGGGATGTGGAAATGCCGGCTCACAGAGCGCTAAATAGAACATATCCAAAGCTTGTTGTGAGTTCGAGAATCCATAAACAGTATTATCTGACCGCGTTTGAGCGTCCGAGCTGGATGACACGGGCTGTAAATCTCAGGTAAGGATATACACAAGTTTGGCATGGGAGAAGACGGGTGAAAAAAAAAACCATAAGGATGCAAAAAAAATCATAAGGAATGACAGAAATCAAGCAACCTTGAAAACAAGAAGAAGGATGGGGCTGGACTCACAGGTGTGCTGCTCCGCAGCGATGAGAGGCCTGCAGTACTGGATAGCACCTTCGTTCTAACAGCAGGTGTCCGGATAGGAGGAGGCATCACAGGTGTTGGAACATGTGCTGCTGAGGAACGCTGAGGAGTTACTATGGTCACTCCAAGAGCTTGCGCTATGGAAGCTGATATGGCTGATGCTGTAAGATTTCAAGCAATCGTAAATAGAAGTTACTTACTATAAAACTCAAAAGTTGTCAAACGAATAGCCACAACAGGTGCGATTATATCAATTTCGCTACTAATGAAACAAATATAAAGCAATGGAAATGAACATACGGTTCTTGGGAACTTCTACGACAGGAGTAGCGAGTTTTCCTGCAAGATGTAGAAACATAAGACACAGCCCCAGCATAAAAAATACTAAAAAATAAAAACAGCATAAAAACATTATCCTTCAAAGAAAAACACACAAGAACCAGACTTAAGTAGGAAATTTATAAACACTTGCCCAATCACCTCCTCATGATGCCTATCTTTGCCACTACGACCTTTTCTGCACACAAATTTCTACCCCTTACATCCCCGTCCCATTTCTTGCGTATACATTCCCACCCCCTCCCCCCCCCTCTTCCTAACATAACAACCTCCTTGATAAATCTATCATTACACACTCAAACCTGAAACTTGCGCTTGGAGTGTTATCTCGGGAATGCAGGTGCTTTCAACTTCTGCTATTGGTTCAGGTTCAAGTGTGTGACGGTGCTATATAAACGAGGGATGAGGTGGGTCGTTGCGACGCCGGGTAGGGATTTGTAAGTAGAAAGAAATGATGAGTATTTTCACTAGGTGGGTCGCATGTGGGTCGACTTTCTATCATCACAACGCTTAACCTTTCTACAGGGTGGCCCATAATTATGGTGACAAGAACAAACACTCATTAAACAAAAGCATATATCGAAATCAGGAATATCATGCATCTATCGCTGCATTGACGCTGAGACTTTTGACGGTTTCGTTGACGCTGGCATGCCGGCGACCGTCAGCCTCACGCATGGCCAAATGGACTTCCTTTCAACATTTATGGGAAAAGAATCAAAGGATTCCTATCTCTATGAGGTTTTGACAAAGCCATTGTTCCAAAAGAAAAACCGAAGGAGATGAACGATGCAAGGGATTGGAATTTGGAGTTTTTCAGTAGTAATCGCCAAAATCATTAGAATCTTCATGCATTTCGTTTCCTGCGAACAGTATCGAGCGTTCCATATCCACTTTTATCAGGATTTGCACCCAACTCTTTACTGCTTCGAATCATTGTGTAAGCCGATTTCTTAGACGCTGTCAACAATTTGAAAACGCAGGGTGCCAAAACAGCATCGTTTTAAGAATGGGCGCTGGCTAACCAACAAATAAATATGATTCCGACTTAGATGCAGCAGCCTAGAATAAATACCAGAAGTGGAAGCTTGCATGGTGTCACCATAATTAACGGTCACTCTGTAGTTTGCAGATCAACTTGTCTGCTGGAAAAAAGTAAACAAAAAACAGCGAATACCTTGCACAATGATAACCCTTCCGGGTGTCTGCTCAGGAATTTGCTCGAAACCAACTGTTTGATCACGTACTGGCACGGAGATGGCAGGCTGAGAGTAGGTAACTATAGGACGCCACTTCTTCGTGGGAATAATTTCGGATGAAGCGTCATTTGAACTCTGAAATAAATAAAAACATATCATTGATGGAGTAGAAGTTGAATCTATATATTCAAATCTACACGCTCTTCAAACCACGGTGATATCAAACCTTCACAATTTTCAAAGGCGGGGAAGCACGCGCTGCATCGAAATAGGGCTTCTTTGCCTCGTTATCAAGACTTCTCCACTTCTCAACCATCTGCAACAATTTGGGCTAATTCTCATAGAAAAGAAGAAATATAAGAGAAGAAAGTAAAAGAAGAAAATTGCGCTTGCACAGCTTACCATTCGTGTGACGAGGCCCATCGGTAGATCGGGTCGCGTTTTCAACAGCCTGTCTCTCTCCTCATTGGCAAATACAGTGAAAGCTTGAGCTGAACGCCGCTTGAGATCTGGAACAACAGCTGAAAGTGTTTATGCGAAACCTCTTCGGCATTTGAACTGTATTAGAGATGTCCACGGAGAACATACAATGCTCCCCCAACATACTTGAAGCAACCGAAAAAAAAAACACCTAACATCGTCTACAGAGAAATGCGGTGGAAATTTGGGTTACTTCATCGTATCGTATTAGTCACCCGCCATATCGATGTGCGAGGTCTCATGCTGCCACCAACAAATGCGATGGTCGACCGCTAATTTTAAAGGCAGCACTCACGGAAATTATTGGGTTGAAGATCGCGCGGTATATCGGGGTTTCTAGGGACGATGAATTCATCGATAACGATAAAGTAGCGTGAAACACGCGAAAAACTCAGAAAATGATGGCGGTACTTTATGTGTGTCCACAGCGCGGACGAGTGTACCGTGATTGGTCCTGCCACGGGCCCCTGCAAATGGTACGAATTTCGTGGACACGCCCCCGCTGAACCACATGCGCACACCCTGTCAACGGCGTTAGTTACCGGACGGAACCCCAATGTCCAGAGCGGCAGATGTGTCCACGGCAGTATCTTCGCAGGTAGGCTGCCATTCAACGTGTTCAACTTACTGTTGCGATTGTCCAGCTGCCGGCTACATGGTAAGTGACTCATTTCAGATGTGAAAATTTCCGGGAGTGCTGCCTTTAACACCCGAACGTCGGCAGCGACGGCAGAGCAGAGTGTTATACTACACGTGGAGTTTTTGTAGCGTTTGCTGCACATTGGAGATGGACGCAGAAATCGCAGAAATGCCCAGCTAGGGGAAGGGTTGAAAAAACTTTTAGTCTGCACCACTTTGCGTACCCATACGAAAAGATAGAACCACCAGAATTATTAATCTCAGAATTAGATCACATGATTGGAAATAATTATTCAAAGAAGACTGATGAAAATAAACGCCCAGAAACAGGCTAACAAACTTTTTTTAATCATTTCATAAAGTATATCAAGAACTTCGACAACCCATTACCAGAGAGAGAGAGGGGGGGGCTGCCTCATCTGTCTCTCCAAACAGTGCACTCTTGTCCACTTTTTTCCCTACTATCTCTCTGACTTCATTTCCTGATGAAGAGGGCAACTGAAGGTGCAAACGTGGAGAGTTTCACTTATTGAATGATTGAGCGCATATTACAGGCAGGGTCAAGCATGGTGATGGTAAAAAAAATCGACACTCCCATCAATAGGCACGAATAAGATCCCCCTCATCCATACAGATTTGCGACCCTCCCCCGCCTCGCCCCCAAAACCGTTCCTTAACCTCAGACAACCTGTCCTCTTTCTCACGTGATTATCGCCCCACGCTTGACCCCGGGAGTGTGCTGCCGCTTACGGCAAAAGAAGATGTTAAATGTTAACTGGGATTTCTGCTGTCACAGGAATTGAACAAAAGCCTCATTGAATACCTCAAAAATCAATAAAGTAAAAGTCGGAACATAAACAACATTCAGTATAAACGGATACACCAACCTGCGTGCCGATCAAGCCTCGAAATGGCAGCCGGGGCTGGTGACTGAGGTCTGGAAAGGCATAAAATGCAGCAGGACGGCAATTGAATAGAGGTTGTTCCTAAAACAAACCGTGGCTTTCCATTTTCATCATCAGGAGAGGCTGCACGACTCCCTGAAGCAGCTGATTGTGGAGATGACATCTGAATTCGAAGGTTTAGCATGAAGCTTCATCTAGGGTACAGAATGTGAAGCTAAACTTACAGAATACCAATAGGGTGGATGGGAGTTGAAGCCGTAGCCTGAGCAAGAAGCAAGTACACACAAAAGTTGGACCGCAGTATGAGTAAGAGGTAAAAATGCCTTGGGTTGCAGCCAACCCTGGCTGCAATTCACTGCAACAAGAAAGAGGACATAGTATAGAACTACAATGAACGAATCTGAACTGTATTCGAAGAAAAATAAAAGCATAACATCGAAATAGCAATCGGGGCAGCACAAACATGGCGAAGAGCTGAACCAATACTAAAATCCTGAAACTTCTGCATTGCGGACAATGCGCGACGCAAACGTCCTTCTTGGATTGTCACTGGTCCACATTATTCGTCTCCATTGAAGAAATTCCGAATGCTCTTCCAATAACTCAAGAATCTGGAAGTGTACGGCATTACATGATTCCAAGGTTCCTGTAAGAATGAAATTGAAACATTCATATCCAGCCTGGAAAGCTTCATTCACACTATTCCACATCCGGACTCCTAAAATTTCCAATGAGGTTTTTTTTTCTTCGCGCTGAAAATTTGCATGGTAGGAATATTTGAGGTGTTGCTCACAGGTACCGTATTGATATTGCAGCTCAACTGTTTTCGGTGGGTTATGCACGAAGTACAGCACCTCATAGAGTCCCCTCGAACTATGCACATAAGGGTTATTTGAGTTGATCACGATTATTAGCATCACTTTACTTGATATCAACATCCATGTTCCATCTGGAGTACACAATTTTTCTTAGTTTCCTACGCTGATCCTAACGTGGTTTCACGAAAACAGGGTTACGGTAAAAAATGGATAGCTCCTTCTCAAGCAAACTCCTCAAAAGCAGCACCCGCTCAAATCTTTGTGTTCGAGATTTTTCTGAATTACGGGGTTTTGAGGATCGGAGCAGACAGAGAGTTGACCTTCAAGGCACTATTCCAATCGGCAAATCAATTGTGAAAAAAAAACTTTACTATTTACTATGTAGCAGTGGCGGACGCACAAAGTGGGCGGGAGGGGGGGGGGGGTGGAGGAAAAAGTGGGATCTCCGCTGTTTTCGAAACCTAGACGGAAAGTAAAACTAATAAAAATATTAATTATAATAATAAATGATCAATAAAAATTGTATTGAAAATAATAACAAAAATAAACAATTAAAAATAAACTAACACAAGATTTTTATTTGTACTGTAAAGTAATTTCGAAAATCCGGCGACCCATTCTCGGGGTGGGGGGATAGTACTTGGCATATTTTTGACGTTTTTTTTCTTGAGTACCTTCTTCGACGCCCTGTGTCAGCCTTATGGAAGTTGTGGTTGAGGAACAATCTTCACTTTTTCGATCTAGACAACCTTCACTTTTTTCAAACCTCTATCTCACATTTATCGGAGCACCATGGCGCACGGCAGACAGAGTGATGAAGTGCGCTGCATCGTGCTGACCTCGACGGGATTTCAACAGTCTCACTCCTGTAGATTTAGTTTTTTTCCACGGGCTAGTTCAGCGATGAAGAGATCTAATTGAATGCTCATATGCAATATCAAATTTCCACGTTAGATGAGAAGTGTGTAAGCACGAATCGTTTACTTTGCCACAAACAACGTGCATGGAAATGGATAGCGAGCGAAATGAAAAAAAAGTTGAAAAAGATATATATTGTAAGGAGTGGCAAGCATTTCGAGGGCTGCCACTGAGACATGGTTATTCTTGTGTCCTAAATGTTATTACTTCACTACCAAAATTGGAGTGAAGGATTTTCGCAACTCAGCCGTCACTTTCATTGCAGAAAACAATGAAGAGCAAACATCGGGCGATGTATGTAGTTTTCCTTTCAGAAGAACGACATCCATGATGTAGGTACCACTCATATGCATCCTTCGCTTTCAACTCTACTTAATTCATTTTCTATCAAACAATGAGACGATGACGCTGCTATATGTTAGGGAAACGGTCCTCTAATTTATGGTATTTGAATTAATCGAATTTCGACACCGTCCGTCAAATGCCAGTATCCAAACAACTGAATCTTTGACTCCTACCTGACTCGAACCCTTGCATAAAATCCTTCGCTTGCTGAAATATTCGACTGGAACTAGTCAAAGTAAAAAGGGGAACAAGCATGAAATCTGTGTTTACTCATGAGCTATTCATGCATTGTTCTTGAAGGCAGTGTCCTACGTCATTATTCGTGTTATATACATATGTCCATAAATCCTTCATGTATCGCCGTGTATTTCAACAATATATAATACATCAGAAGTCCCAAAAATGAAGAAAACCTGCCATTGAAAAGGTTGAAATGCATACTTCTAGGAGATGGTAGGCGGACCGCCCTTAACTGTGCAGGCTGTCCGCGGCAGCTGTAGTGTTGCCTAGTCTTGGCTTGTTTTTAAGTTCGCATGTCTTCAAAATCTATGGATTAGCTCCTCTTTCAAGGATATGGCGACTTCCTCAAAGCTGCAGCTCTGTTCAACAAAAAAAGGATCTCCTCATAATAATGCATTTGTCTTCTCCTACTCAGAATACCTAGAAATCGTGTTTTGCATCGGTATGCATGGGTTCTGCATGGGATTGAGAAAATCGTGGGTTTTCCTTCGTTTTGCACCGGATTTTCATCGGATCTGGAGACGCATGGGTTTTGCATGGAATTGAACATTGTTGGTATAGAACTGTCGACTACAAAAAAACCGGGTTTTGCACGAGCGCGCATATCTTAGTCGTGGTAATTGCATCTTTCAATTCCATGCGAAACAAGGTTCCTTGGTTTCCTGTGTAGTAGACTTTTGACTCGACCGAGTCAAATCGAGTCGAGTTTCGGATAAATCGACTTTCGAGTGACTCGAAATATCGACTATTAGAAAATGGCCAAAAATCGAGTTATTCGAAATATCGATTATTCGAAGAAAACAGTAATTCCACCAGTCGTCGAATTACTCGACTCTTTCACCTACCTTTAAAATTGTTCAAATTCCACTTAAAATTGGCCATGTTGCAAGTGGAAGCTGACACTAAGGCATAAGTCCATCTATTTTATTGTGTATGTATGAATTTTCTCTACGTTAAAATGATTATAGTGCAGACCCCTTCTAGACTATTTACTTGCATACTGAATATTTCTTAGTGTTTTTTTACATATATACAAGACTTTCTTCTGGGTAATATATGTGAATTCTTGACTTTTTAGATTAGACATTTTGTATTTTGAATACTCAGAGGGTGTAAGCATTTTTTTCATTTTGAATACTTAGAAAGTGTAAGCACGCGGGGTGCGCCTTAACAGTATTAACATCATTCCCCACACATGCTTAACCGAGGATATCGTCCACACATTTTTTTTTGTAATTTTATTGGGACTTTCTCGCGCCTTCCGTTTTATCACCTGCATCTTGGAAGTTCCCAACAAGTCTAGTGGATTTTCGACCACCGGAAAGTTCCCATAATGTGTGCTGTCAATTCCAAGGATCGATTGCATGTTGAATGCGGTCGAAAGTCTGTCTCCTTGTAAGTTCGGCTCATGTCCAAAAAGTAAACGAATAGGATAATGGTTCGAGTCTAATTCTGGCTCTGTAGCTGAACTCAGAACATGAAGTAACACTGGTTTCTCTGATGCTGATCTCAGTTAAACTCAATAAACTACAAGTAGGTGCCATGGTTCACCATACAAGGATCTGATCTGTCCTTGGAGAAAAGTTAAAGTTGGTCGTGAAAAGAAAAAAAGAGAAACATGCTTCAGTTTCAAATCCTAGGAGGTTACTAGGGAGAGCTGGTTGGAAGGAGGACGCAATGCCAATTTTTACCTCTAGAACTGTACCAATTCTTTTAATCTTCAAGCAGATTTTCGTTTCTCTAACGTTGTCCCTACCAACGTCCGACTCTTCATTCACTTCCTACTCAAGACAAGTGTACATAAGCAGCTTATGGCTTGCAAAATAATGGATTGCAATGCGATGCAATGCAACTCGGTGTGGGCATCGTGTTGCGATACGCGCGCGAGCTGATCCATTCCAGTAGATTGAATTCCCAGTAGAAAGGCTACGTGCGAGTGGTTTCCAGCGGTCCGCACGCAGCTTTTGTTTTTGGGTCCGCAATTGCACCGGTGCTCAGTCCCTTCCAAATGTCATAAACACCACTTGAGGGGCATGCCTCGAATAATTTGATAAATAGAAAATAGACTCTGGACTTAAATCTATGGCATGTAGTTATCATGCTGTTCTATAGTTAATAATGTTAACTCGATCAAATATCGATACGAATATTCGAATCGACTATTCGAAAAAGTTCGAAAATCGAGTTATTCGGAATATCGAATATTCGAAAAGTCGAAGAACCGAGTTATTCGAAGTAGAGGCTATTCGAAAAAATTCCCATCGAGCCAAATGTCTACTGTGTAGGTATGCAGCACTCAAGTGATCGAATGTAATGAGTGTCTCGAAATACTGTTTGGACTATAGTGACTCCAAAAAAGGTAATCAAGAACGTTACCTAGATAATGTACAGGTGATCCCCCAAATATGTACGTACTTTGCGGTAAGCTGTTTGGGATCCAGATACTGCATTCCAGCAGCGGTCAGTTGAAGACCTTGAACTCTAAGCCACATATGTGGTGCCAAAAACTTCATGTTCATTGCTGTGTTGGAGTCCTAAAAGTATGAACAGTGGAAAAATTATTCTGTGACACTCGGAATATTCTGTGGCCAACAACATCTTTTAACAAACCGCTGGCCACTAATCCACGGGATTGGAAGCACTCCTTTACATGCTGTATAATGTGTACATTTAGTAATGATATACTTGCGTAGTGTAGTGACGATGAGGATACCAATTTCCTCTGGATATAAACGTTTACATGCAAGCTCCTAACCTGTACATCGACGGTATTCACTAATCATCCCTCTCCTCCATGCCCGAATGTGGATCAACATATCCTGGATTCGCAATCAATCACTTATAAGACACTGTACCGTTTTTGTTGTTCAACTAAGCGTTCGCGAATGAATTCAACACACAGCATTGTTTTTCAGGACACATCCACCTTATCCCCACACTGTTGAGTAAACATTAGCGCCTCAATTTTTCCCGTTTCTTTCTACTCGGGTCAGTCTGTGTTTGTACGGCACACGATATAATGTTTGCGCACTCAACGCAAACCTTAGAGGAAAATATTGATCTCAGACCCACTTACCGCATCCGTGGATACTGCTGGTAACTCTTCGTGACAACCATAGCGGTCGTTTCACATCTGGTCGTTCATTTGCCGTGGTTATCTTCCTCAGAAATTAGTTTTCGGGTGTTCTCACTCGAGACTTTTTGTCCACTCTAGCTCCATACTTTTATTTCCAAGCAATCTAGTGGGATTTTATAAATTTCTGGCTGTTACTGGACAGAAGTTAAATTTCAGATTTTTTTTGTGATCGAAGTGCAAACACCAATTTGTTCCACACCGCTACGTGAAGTTAAAGACAGTTAAAGACACGATTCAAAAAAATGTCATCGATTTTTCCATGAGATTCTGCCCTGGAGGGTATACTTGTTCCCCTAATAAAGAAGAAATCATCTGAAAGGAACACGTTTTCGAGAATTACTAAGTTGGAGATTGTCTAGACGAGGCCATGTGGACGAGATCCATCGCTGTAGATGGGTATGGCCGCCGAGGTGCGGCACGGATCACCATTATTGGATAACCCTGATCGATGCCGTATCAGCAGATAAACACAGCCGGCGCAATCTTAGACATACATATTTGTGTGCTTCTTGAGGCAAATTTCAACAAACTGAGAATATATTTCAGAGCACTGTTATTCATATTCACTTGCATTTGTACATGCGTTCGAGTTGGATTACTCGAGTAATCGCAGGAATCAAAATGGTTCCTTTGGCAGCCCCTCTCTAATTGGAGGGACCTTTAAAACTAGCACAAACACGCGGAAACTTTTTAAAGCGTAACTGCTGCCTTTAAGCAGCAAAACACCCTAAAAAATATAGTCGAAAGGAGAAAAGGACTCTTCAATATCCTTTGACCGCGGATGGATGAAAGCATAGCCTACAAGAAGACTAGCGATATATGCATACATCTTGGGAGAAGTGAGTTCCCGAAGTTAACATAACTCTCCTTCTGAAGCTTCCTCAATCTGATTTCACCAGCATTCAAGCATTTTTGTTCAAATACGTGCTTACGAAGCACCTAACACTTAAAGGACCAGTGGTTTTTTTTTGTGCAATCATTGTTCTTTACGTTGCGTATTTTAAAGCAAGATAGTGAATTATTAGGGTGGTGAAATGGGAATGCGCACTTTCTTAACGAGCTTGTTTTTGTTGTCAAGTATTTTATGATATCTAAAGGAGCAATTCATGGCGAATTTTTCGATGTACTAATTATCGAATTCTCCTTCACTCTTGATTTTTAGAAAAACAAACTAATAAAAATACTGACACAAAGTCTAAGATTTCATTTACCGTCTTTTGCTTCTTCAAAGAAGGTAGAACCTCAACGCTGCACTACTACAGAAAAAAAAGATTTAGAGCGTATTTGCTGTGTCACTGGCAACATAGATTCAAACAACATTCGAGTTTTCGAAAATGGACTCGTACTTGGGTAAATGAACCGAAATTCTAAGTGCCAATCAATCCACTATGAGACTATCACCCCACCACCTGACTATCACCCAAACGCGTTTTCGAACTATAATGAACCCGAATTAATGGTTTTTGAGAAATGCTCACTATCTACGGGATTGAAATTTACTTCTAACAAACTGTCTGACGATAGGAAGGGAATTACGCTAACTTTGCTAGGTAAACGTCGAAATGATTTACGATGTTGGGAGTAATTCAAGTGCACATGTGTGTTATTTTCACTGCTACCTACTACAGCTGTTGGATATTTGTCAAAAAAAAACTATCCAACGTGTCTCTACTGACCTCCGCTGAATAACATTTACAATCCAACGCAACGCTCCTATTGTTGGACTCCTATGACTCAGCTCCGCGCAAGGGCTCGACCGCCTCGTTGTACAACACCTGTACTGCTCGTTAGTTCGTATTCACGTCTGTGCTCTTCTCCAACGCCTTTTAGGTCATGCGAACGGAACGGGACACAGCGAGATTAATTCGCAGCTGCGCTTTGGTGCTGAGCTCTTTGACACTGGTAGATACATTTTTATCTATAGCTATTACCCCGACTTGAGCTACGAATGTATGCTTGTTGTGAAAGAGAGATCTCTTTCAAGTTCAGCAAGCTCTTATTGTGCATGAAAATCACTCAATGATGCCTCTACTGTTTGTAAAACACTAGAAGTCCATATTATTCTCGAAATGAGTATTTCTGTAGAACCTACAGGGGTATCAAAAAGTTTCTGGCCTGGACCAGTTGCAGATTAGCTACCGCAGTGAAATTTTAAAGGAAATGAATATCCATCCCTGCAAGACCAAAACACTCTCCACCTTGTCATTTTATTTGACTTGCCCAATTTCATAGGAATTTTTATCACCCGAATTTAACACCGAACGTCGACTCTTTTTCGTAAATTGTTTTGTTCCGCTGAAGTGCCGTTTCAGAATTTCCTACGGATTCTAGTAGCTAGTCTCTAGACCCCGTCTATGAACTGGCTGAATTAGCGAAATGCATTCGCACTGTCACGAAGCAATGCAATTTTGTGAAAAAGGATGACTCATTGAATAGCCTGAATTCTCTAGTTGAATTTCTGCAGTCAGTTTTCTTGATTCGCTTTCCAAAGGGGTGGAACAAAGTAGCGTTATAATAATCCACTTCAATGGGATTTATACAGGTGGTTAGGTGACAAGATCTTTTCTCTATAAAAACTTTGGGCCAGACGATTTCACCCCCGCTACCGTGTTCGATGGCACTGCTCTCAGAAATCTGCCCGTCCTGACCCAGTACTATGCGATTGGGACCTCACATCTTGGCAGTGAATTTGCTACTTATCGGCAGTCAAGATACTGCAGAAAGCCCTTTTCGCTTTCTATAAAGCTCCCAAAAATCTTCTTTGAATATTCAACTGGGATTTTCTTGTTGAACGCCGAAAAGGTTTCAGAGACTCAATGTTATACGAAAGTTAAAATTGTGAGATGGTAGCCCAGAAAATTTCCAAAGGAAGCTTTAAATAGCTTATATCTTTGTACACTTTCTGCTCATATAGTCTGTCTGCGATGCTCAATTATTTTTTCTACAGCGGCAGTAATCCGCCTTCGTCTTGTCTCTGCTCGTAGATCAGAGGTCGCTCCGTTTCTGACCGTCTGCCACTACATTGAAACATTGACTTCCAAAATTTTATCTGGGAATGCTAGAGGACTTCCTCTTCGTTTAGAATTCAGGGGCGGATTTAGATTTTATTCAATAAATTTCGTTTACAAAACAAAAATTTTTCGGTTTCTTCTCGCTTAATATAGATTTTTTGAACGACAACCATACCTTGCCTTGAATAAAACGTTCTTATTTCTGAGAAGTTTAACGAAATCTCATGAAACTTTGCAAATTAGCATGAAAGGCTTCACCCTACATGACGCTCTCAAAACAGTACCGAAATATGGAACAGGCAAGCGGAGGCCGGAAACTTTTTGATACCCCTGTAAAGCCACAAAAGTTCTATGTCCATGCAATTCTCTGGACCATTTATTCACTGCCTCTAAGGAGTTACGCAGACATAACCAGCGATCGTTTCTTCCGTATAGAGCCAAGCACAGCTTTTTTGCATAACAACATTTGTTTGCAATTCGTGACCGTCTTGGCCCAGATTATTGCATTCTACACACTAGTGTAGATGTTTTTATTGGTGCGAGTGTCCACTATAACCTGTGCTGAACTTCCTAAATAATCATATCATGTATCTTTTGCAGTTGTGGTATGACGGTTAAGAGGAAATATATGTAGTTCCACGAATAGTAATGGCTTTTTTAGATCTCACTTTTCAAGGTGATCAGCTCAAACTTCAAACATTCTTTAGAAGTGGAAACTGTCATGATTGACGTTTTAAGTAGACTCGAACTTATTTAGACATGTTATTAGTGTCTTCGGTTGCGTTACAGTTCATTGCAAGTTATCAAAATGTACTCAGACATTCACCGGATCGGAGCCGACCCCGATAGGGATTGGAACCGCACATCACCTCCGCTCCGTAGAATGGTCGTGGCTCGGGGGCCTCACTGTGCTCTTCGTTCTAATATGGATGCTATTCAGGTTGCTATTAATTTGCCAATCAGTTCCAATACAGTAGATGTTCGGACACCTCGGGCTGCCGCTTTCGTGTTGTAACACGTCAAATACGGGCCGAATGCGCTTCCCCAGCAGTCACACCCTGAGATCTTACTTCTTTCCCCAATATGCTGCCATCCTTCCACAACAGCCGTGACTTTGGGGCAACCCAGATTGGGTAGCCAGTTTGTTTTCATGGACAGGTAACTCAATCTGAATGCAGAGTAAAGGTAGTCTTGTTTCTCCTCCGAATCGGCTGCATGCTTATCAAACTTACCCGGAAATGTCTGAGTGCGCATACCCTTCCCGCGACAGCGCCTGATGGACCTATTGCTTCCGCAGTGGACTATTACGTCCGCGCCTCGTCTATATCGCACACATCTTTTCTGACTGCTTGCTGCTCTGCACCACAGTTCTAGTCGGGTGCTGCTCTGCGCCACGATTCTAACCGAGCTTCAGTTGACCAGGTGAGCCCTCCAATGCTCGAATGGTTTCCTCCGACCATCTGCTCATCAGCACCTCCTAGGAAGCAGGCGTCCTGTGACAACGAGAGGGTCGAATGGAGAAAGTGGGGGGTGGAACATAGGTTCAAGAGCAGCACAATTAATCAAGTCAGCGGTCTTCAGCATTTGGAGCGCGGGAGGTGCTGCTCCCAGCACTCGGATTGTAACAGTCTTCAACGTTTGTCGTGTCTGTAATGTCTGTTCTCCTTTGCGTGGTTGAGCTTTAACAAGTTCTGCAGCGTCTTCGTTCTTTCTTAAAGATGAGGTCCCACGGTGAGCACGATGTGGAGAAGAGAAGCACAGATGTGTGAGGAGCACACTGGCGCTCACACATATGTAGTGTGTTTGTTGCGGCTCACCATAAAAAAGGCCGCAACGCCCTCTCGATTTCCTCGCTCAGAAATGGGCGGGGCAATTAGATTGAGTATTGACGTCCGCACTGAAGCGCGGACGTCCAGTGGTGAATAAACAGATTGTTAATTGAACAGTGTCCGAGCCCATCACAAATTTCTGGTGCATCGGCCAAACTTAACCACCCGCGTGGCAATCCAATATCAGCCCGTCCTCCCGCAACCAGCAAAGGACCGCTGATACAAAAATGGGTGAAATAACTCTACTTTTGCAAGCTCTTGGAGATGAACACTCCTCCTTAAGAATAACACTCGACTATTACAAGTCTTCTACCTCCCCTGATCAATTTCCAGAAGGGGATGAAAAGGAAATCAAGAACTACTGTTATTCGCGGCAGTGTGAATTGCAGATTGCCGAAAGAAACATCGAACGCAAACGCTCCTCACTAAAGGAAGCTTACGACTACGTCCTCAGAAGCTATGCAGAAGCAACAAAAGGAGAGAAAAAAGACATGATCGACGAACTTAACGAGTTCCAAGCCCAAGTAAACTTCCGCTCACTTCTACAAGAAAGTGACAATGTGATAGTGGTGATCAAATTTTTTTGATTTTTTTCTTTTTTCAATACAATCAAAATACTTGCATTCGCATACTCCTTGCTGCTTTGGGATGACGAAGAAACCTACAAACGACAGAGGAACACTAATTTGATATGGTATAATGTTCATGATAAGATATGATGTGTATCTACGTGTACGTGTGCATCTAAACTTGGCCGCAATATGTGGCCCGAGAAGCAACTCAATAGCAACCACTGGCTCCTCGCTGAAGAACAATAGCACACAGCGTGCTGCTTATTCGGGCGTTTGGAGCGCCGGTGAACCAGCCCACTCTTGGCCGATGCAGCTTCCTTTAGGTAGTAGCGGGTGAAGGAGGAATACTTGCTGAAGGTGCGGATGGAACAGGAAAACCTGCTGTGAGCGCACATGAGGCAGGGACCTGTACCTTGTTTTTTTTCTCCATTGCCACGTGGCATCCGAAGTGTATATAAGCCGGCAGACTGCTGTAAAAGCTTAGTCTAGTCTCCGCTGTGGGGGAGGCTAGACGAGCCTTACGGAACTTGTCCGCCCAACTGAGGCCTGGTTGAAACTGTGGCCCAGTGTACCATTTGGCCAGACAAGATGCGTGGGATGCGGTCGCATGTCGACGTGGCGCGGACGGGAAAATCCGTCTCGCCGCAGATGTCCGGCTCGTCGTGCGCTCGCGCAGGGAGCACATACCCGGTGAACTCATTTTTGAATTATTTTTGTAGTCATCAGTTACAATAGAACATGACCTGCCTTAATCCTGCTATCCCCATAGCAGGACCACAGCAGGTCAAATGCAGGGTAAGGCGCGACTAACGGAGAAATAAGCGCGCCAACTCCGCCCACTTTTGCGTTTGTCCCACAGGTGTCATTCCACGAGAAACGGTGTGGATCGGCGCTCCAAACGCCCGAGTGCCTGAGTGTGACATCTGCACATACTATTGTATTGCCAGTGATCAGAATGGGAGCAGTCGGTTCGGCTATAACCCGTAGAATGTCTGAGTAGGTCAACGATCACTCTCACGCAAACGATCAAAAAATTGTCAGAGCTCTAGTCTACTGTATACTGGTTGTTCCTGTTGAGACGCAAGCTGTTGAGATGTTGATACATTGTTAGCATGAAGAACTGAAGGAGGCATTTTACTAGACTGGATTTTAGCGAAATCATCAAAGACCATACTCGATCAAAACCTGCACTTCCACAGTTTGTTTAACCCCTTGGATCATATAGTAGAAAGCAGGCTTTCTCATGAGTGGTGTTTGAAACTCGGCATAAAATGGTTTTCCTGTATAACCTTTACTGCAGGCGACCTCAGTTGCTCTCATCGGCTTCGGAATACGCACAATAACAGAGATGGCGTTCCTTTCTGACGTCATTGGCACACGTGAGCTCACCACAGCAGCGCTGTTGATGTTGTGTTTGGGAACCTGCACATTCACTTCCACACCCCTTGGTCTTTTCTCAGTCATTACCAAGCACAACACGATGATGTTAACGGTGAGTCGCAGAGCGTAAAAAATTACTGTTCCATTATTCCCCGGTCATTCTTATTTTAGTACATGACGCTGATATTCTTCGTGTGTCTGCTCAGCGCAGTTTGTGCGTGGTTGGGTTTCAATTTGAATAGTGAGGTACGTCCATTAAACTTCATTTTCTTTCCAGCGATTTTCTCAGTTGTTTAGGTGAACTCAGGTGTAGTCTTGCATTGGATGAACAATAGCTTCCTGAATGAATACGGCAATCCGGAGGCAGTGGCTCTGACGCAGTCTTGGGATCAAATGCAGAGAAAGGTGATCTAAACACATCTCAACTTCGAACTCAGTTGCGAACGACCACTTTTGCTCTGAAATATGTATACGTATCCTCACCTTAACTAACACCGATCAACTGAAAGTGGGATCGAGGGGCGAAGACTGAAAAAAAGGAGAGCTGCTGCAACAAAGGCGTCCTATTTTGAACCTCCAAAGGAATGTAATATAGGCAAAGATGAGGTCAACAAACTGGCTCGAACACAATGCCTTCAGACGCAAGACGATAAGTCTTTAGGCGTGACCGACAAGCAGTAAATGGATCACAAGTTGTCAAAAAATGAAAAAAAAACGGAAAAAAATGACCCAACCTTAGTTCCGTACATTACCCTTATACGGAAGCTAAGCTAAGAGCATAGGACTCCCAGCAGTGCTCATGAGTGAAGGAGGGGATGTCCTAAGCAAAAACAAGAATAGAAGAAAACTCACTAACTCGCTTGAATAGAAATACTACCATATTTGGGTAGTTAAACCGAATACGAAAAAAATAGTACTTAGAGAGCATTTAGTGGAAACGGCATGGTAGATTACGGTGCAAGTTGCGCTTGTATATAGCATTGAAATACAGTCCAAATCAAGCGTTTCTCACCCGGTAAAATCATTTAGAGAGAGGGTCAAGCGTCCGATGGGAATTTCCATGGTCGTATGGGAAGGGGAGGGGTCGTATTGGAGAGGTGTGCGTGGGGTACCCAGAGGGGTGGCTTGACCACTAGATGTAAATTCATGATTGTTTTATGACGTGACAAATGACGTTCCGCCCAAGAACGATCACGTCATATCGAGTTAAAGCAGGACTGGTTGGCAGCGTATGAGAGAAAATGGCTTCGACGCACCCACGGTTTCGATTCCCGGCGCCTTCAATAGATTTTTGCACTGGTCGGAATCACTTCAGAATCAAGTGTGGAGTAAAGAGGGTGGAAATGTTGAAAAAATGTGTAGAGTGTGGGTAGCAAGATCAATCGATTGCACGTACGAGGATTCGTCTGCAGGGCCCGTCAGAATGTGGAAAAGTAGGGTGACTTAGACCTCGTGCTGAAGTTCTCTGACTCGAAATCAGCGAATGCTTTTCCATGTATCCATAGAAGACGATCAGCTCTGTCTTTTGCCAGAGTTTCAATTCTCTAAGACCTCATATGCTTTTGGGAGCTCGATGGGAAATTTTTCAAATTTTCGGGTCTCCGAGGGGAAATTTCTCATCTAACTCACGCAAGCAGGAGCAATTATTGGGGTGCGATAATGGGGATGAAGAATCAGGTAAAGGTAGTGAAATTTTGGTAAAAAGCAAACTGTCTTCAAGGGAGTTGAAGAAGTGAAAATCTCGCAATTTGAACAGGTGGTGAAAATGGAGTAAATCTGTTTGGCAAATCACTGAGAAGCAATTTGCAGATATCAAGAGAACTTTTCTTTTATGAGTTTCAGTTGAGGAAATTTCCCATTTGAGTACAGAATCTGGTTCCACGAAGTTAGCTCGTTTTTCCGCAATTAAGATGGGAAATCGATGGAAAATTCGCCAAATTCAACATCGATCTCCCATCGAGCTCCCAAAAGCATATGAAGTTCTCGAGAATTGAAACTCTGGCAAAAGACAGAGCTGATCGTCCTCTATGGACACTTAAAAAAACAGTTGCTGATGTTAAGTCAGAGAACCTCAATACGAGGTCTAATTAACCCTAGTTTTCCACAAACTGGCGTCCCCTGTAGGCGAATTCTCGCATGTGTAATCGGTCGATTTTGCTTACATCACTTCATGCACCGTGCAAAAATTTCTTGGAGGTGCAGAGGAAAACCCGTGGGCGCACGAATGCCAGCGCTGAAACCGACTTCTCGCATGCGTTGTCAATCAATCCTGTTTTGACATGTCATGACGTGATCATTCTTGCTGGCAGTCTGGTCCGATCGTATAAGAAAGATGCATGTCGACTTCAAGGTTGTTTTAGTTCCAATTTTGTGTTTTCAATGTGTTTCTTTTGTATCTTCTTCCTTGAAATATGTAGATATGAGGAAGTATAAAGAAAACATGTGGGAGCAGAAGGGGAGGGGGAAGCGGGGGGGGGGTCGTGAAAAGGTGGGGGTTGGACGAGGGAATAGGGGGGGTTGTATTGAGGGTCGGTTTTTCCCATCGTTATGCTTGACCTGTTTAGAGATGATACGAGCTTTCAAAAAGTCCAAAAACAACCAACTTTCTTTTCGAGCGGCGATCACCACGTTCCTCCCAGTAAAACGAAGCCGTGAGACTCTTTGAAACCAAGTAACCCCAGTTATGAGGTGGAGACAAAAATTGCAATGCTGATGCTGTAGTTAAATGCCTTTTTGGGCCTTGCAATGCAATGCTAAAACGACAAATACTTGACAAGCGATTTATTCGAATGAGCTTGAGCAGCAGTTACGAAAACGGCGCGAAGGCTGAACATTTTTAGATTTAGACCCAACATCAATTCTTCGCGGTAGACAACAACGAACAGAGCACGATGCGCGTCAACGGTGAAGCGCTGCCAAGAAGTATGCCATAAAGTTCTCTGGTATTCTCTTCAGAAACGATGACTCCTTGAAGATCGAGCTGAATTTATGCATGTAAGATAGTTGTGTGAAGTCTCAGACAGTGATTTGGCCAGCCACAATGTACGGCTCACATTGTTATTTTACTACTGAGGAAATCGAGCAGCTAAGGTAGATAGGAGCAAGGATACTACAGTTGCGCCGTTGATCATTTTGTGTAGAACATCGCTTGATTTGGCCAGCCACAATGTACGGCTCACATTGTTATTTTACTACTGAGGAAATCGAGCAGCTAAGGTAGATAGGAGCAAGGATACTACAGTTGCGCCGTTGATCATTTTGTGTAGAACATCGCTCACGTGGCTCGAGGGCGCCGTTGATCATTTTGTGTAGAACATCGCTCACGTGGCTCGAGGTTCACAAGAAGAGGGAAACTGTAGAGAATTTGGCAGATAAGGTGCACAACAACCAAAGAATCGTAGGTTTAAAACCTTATCAGGTATAGCATACGCGCAAGTGGCGATTACTATGTAGAGGAACCCTGCAACGCACAGGATGAATGTTTAAAGAGAAGATACACATCATCAGTCTGAGATTCTAAACACCAAGTACCAAATTCGATGGAAAATACTGAAGAATTTCCCATAAGTTCCATTAATTTAATTAATTTAGTGCCACCTTTGTCTGTCTATTTGTATATTTGTAATGTAATCATGGTTCTCAAATTCTTCTGTGATTCATCTGGAAACTACTATTTCAGTTTACGTGCTGTGGGGTCACTGACGAAAAGAACTCATCAGAATGGCTGGCGACGCACTGGTTTATCGCATATGAAACGTACCACTTCCATATCACTTCCACAGTTACCTCTAATGGTGTGTAAATTTGTGGAATTCAGCTGGCCGAGACCGCGTGTTCCGACAAGCTGTTGCGCAACTTGCGAAACTGTCCACTCAAGGTGAGATTAAGGTCACAAGAATATGGCAAAAATCAGTAACAGTCATATTGTACACAATTATGTATGAAGAAGGACAACGACAAAACTGAGGGTTGCCATGCACCAGCTCCAGACGTGTGCTACAAGCTTTTTTTTCTACCGAAATGAGTGCTTTTGACGAAGGAGGGTTGAGGTGGACCGCGCACACCATGAGTATTGATCCTACATCGAAAGTATTGACAGAGGCAGTTGAAAATAATAGAGCAGTGTGATTCATTGTACACTATCAGAAAAGAGATCAACTCATCAGAATTGTTGGCTAGCTTAGTTTCACTTAGGTTCTGCAACTCGTTCCTGACAAGTTTCCCGGAAGACGGTGTTCTCAATGACGATCAGAGAACCTGTGTTGCTGGTGAGTTCTTGCCTGAAAATTGCGCATACCTGAACATTTTCACAACGCTTCTGGTTCGAAAGAAGTCGCAGTTCTGAGCTAATGAATTTCTTATCTTTCAGCGAGTTACATGTGTGCGGAGGCTAACGAAAGACTTGCCAATGAGGATGCATGTCAGGGGCGAGCTAGTGCTAGCATAAAAAAAGAGACATACATGCATACTAAGGTGAGGTTCCTAGAACACAATATTGAAGCAGTACAGACAAGACCCTTTACAAATATGTTAGTTAAACTACAGGGTGCGTCATAAATATTGACGCACTGAAGTTATGCCGTAAAAAGGACAACATCCCGAAAACCACTAAATGTGCATACCCAAAATAAAGGTCATGTCTCACTGAATACAAAAAATCCACTCCTGTTCGGAGAGCGCTCTCTCCTTGTAAAAGCAGCCACGAACATGTCGGTGGAGAAAATCGCCGATGCGCCGCAACTGAAGTTCGTCCATTATTCTTCCATATTATGAAGAGGGTAAGCTTTAGGAAAACGACACTCTTAAGGGAAGTAGGGCAGGTCTTGCTCTCCAATATCAAATCATATCCATATCAAATCATATCAAATCATATCCTTCATATCATATCAAATCATACCCTTCATATTCATATCAAATCATATCCTTGTTCACAAGTCTTGTCGTGTCCCCGCCAGAGAAAGGCATCTATGTTTTACTATAGAAAATTTTTTCGTTTTCTTGTTTCTCATTCAAGCAATCTTCTAAGGGCACATTTTCTCGCTTATCTTAGTTCTCATCACAAGATGAATTCATGGGTACTTTGGCAGGGCTTGGCTGTTGCGCATAAGACAAAAGTGGTACGGGCCGAGTTTCAAAAATCTACTTGAGGCACTTCAATTTGGCGGAAAATAGGCCTCCTTGTGAACCGTATTCCAGTCTACGGATGTCCCCATATGGATATCTTAGAGAGCAAGGGCTGCGCTATAATCCACAAAAACATCAAGCTCCCATAATCTTATCCATTCAAGATCTGGGACAAAGTCGACCTGAGTTATTGCGGCGCAGAGGCATTGCGATCCCTCGTCGTCTCTGTGACTGCTTCAGCAAGGAAGGAGCCAGCTGCGAATAAGAGTGCATTTATACGGGTCGCCAAGACATGGGCTTTATTCTGCGTATGATTTGGAATGTCCTTGCATCTTTTCTTCTCTACAGACTCATTTTAGGTGCGTCAATAATTTTGAGGCACCCTGTATTTGATTAAAGCAAGAGAATTTTAGTTTTTGCATTTCTCAACTTTGCCGTGAATCATTTGGACGAGTTTATAAGTAAGAATGGTAAAGTCATGTCTTGACTTAGAAGCGGTGTCCAGCCGAAATTTTCGACGGTCCAAATCTGGCGCCATCTAACTCCCCTTGATATGCTTAACGCGACTGTATAGCTTTTAGAACACTGACAACCAATCCGTGCTCTTCTACTACTACTTCCACTAAATAGAGGGTGGCTGAAGATTGCTCGTGTAGTAAAATTCTATGCAACAACTATCTCGTCATCTAGATAGAGCTCAAATTGCTTGAATAGTTTATTGACAGCCAACAAGTACTAAAAATTCGTCGTTCTTCAAAATAGCCTCCATCGGCGGATACGTAAGCTTTTATTCTCTTCAAAAATGCTGAACATGTTTCTCACCGGTATTTTTCGTCCAGCTTTTCTTAGTGCAGGTTTCAGCGGAGCCATACCTTCGTGACGGATAGGACGGACCTTCCCAGTCCTTCAAGTCTCCACACAGAAAAATCAATTGGGTTTAAATCCAGGCTGCACGGTGGCAGCTCTCCGCGCCTCATAAAATTACATAGGCAAATGTTCCCTGCACAGATCTTGAGCGCCTTTTGCTATTTTTTTTTGGGGGGGGGGGGGGCAGAATCCTGTTGCGGGCACCAGTGACTATTTCCAAAATGTACATCTCCTCGCGGTTTAAAAACGTTTTCCATCAATCTAATTCTGAAGGTAGCACAGACGATAAAGTAACGGCATTAGAGCAAAGGGCTACATTTTGATACAGTAGCTTCCACTCGGGCCATGAAGACGATGGCGAGAGTCCAGGCTAGTCCTTCCAATTCTCTGCTAATTTGCGTGGAAGTGGTTGCCCGACCCGTTTCTAAAAGAGTCATATTCTATAAGGGTGAAAACCACTGGAGGTTGTTGTAATCTTCACTCCCATGGATAAGCAATGAAAACACTTAAAAATGATTCATTGGCATAGTGTTAGCTGTTTCTCGAATACATCCACGACATGAGACAAAAGGGACGAACGAAATCTATTGACATTAGCTTCCAGGGATGCTACACACCTATCGCGACTGAGCTGCACCATCACATAAACTGCATCATGTTTGCATCGTTGCTGACGTGTATGTTTTCTTTTCTGAGCACATGTGTCTGGTATGCACTGCATGAATCCTCCCTGAATTCACAAAACTATGCTCGAGTTCTTCTAGCAGTGAAGTAGATACAGTTTATTCACTGTAGTATTACATTATTTCCTATTTCCCCTTCTCATCTGTGGCTACTTATGAATATGCATTGTGAATTGTTATTGTCTTAGGTGACTCGATTTTCTTTTGTTCACTTATGGGCCAAGGCTGCACGGGTACGAAGACTTGTCGTAAAATCTGGTTATAATGGTGCATTCATTATCACTGCTTTTTTTTCTACTACTTATTTTTGTAAGAATACTGGGCTAGTTGTGACACAGAACGCTTAATGGTTTCTGATTCAACACAGTGCCTCACTGCATATATCAATGATTCAGAAATGCGTCGTAAAATTTGCTTTATGTGTACTGTGTACATCCTTGGAGAGGTGGTTGGGATATTCGTTGTTTGTATGTGAATTCTAGGCCATTCATTTCGTAAAAAATAAAGCTACTTTTCGACTAGGAGATATCTGAGCTCTTGTGATGATTGCAAAGAAACATCTACAAATACTATAGTTTCCTATATCTTTGCTGTTTTTGCGAACGAATTCGCATTTCACACATGTGAACATCCTTGTTCAGAGCAACCTGCACCAATGCAGCTCAAAGTTACCTACAGTGGGCGTCGATGGCAGTGTGTTTTTTTTTCGCGGACCAGAGAATCGCGCGGCGCGGGTGACCAGACGGAAGTCATCTGGCAATTTTTCTTTGCACCATCGGATATTTGGCTAGCAAAGCAAGTTTCTTTAAACAGAAAGAGCATAGAGAGAAAGCGAATGGAAGGTTATTGTGAGGAAGTAACTCGAGAAAAGGACAAAGTTATATGCTAGCTTTAGAGACTAAATAATTCAGATACACGCAATATTTGAAAAATTGGACGTTCTGAACGAGAAGAAGGGTTTATAGAGATTAGTAACAAATGAAAAGGAAGCAAATGAAGGGAAGCTGAGGATAAAAGTATGTAATTTTGGTCGAAATGAGTTATGAGAATGTTGAAATGAAGGACTTCCACTCACAATCGTTACACAATCAGCTGATGGCTGCTATTTTTCGCGCTCCAAGGATGATTTTGGTGCTCGATGGTGGCATGAAAAGTCGTAAAACTTACTGTCTAGTGATCCTTCTGATCCAGGTATTATCTGTTATTACTTGTGATGGGAAACTAGTACTCTCATTGCACAATTGACCTCACAATCGATTGGATCACGATTGGATCAAGATCTAACTCTGAACTTTCCGCCCGCGGTAGATCCGCGGTGTGAGGTCAATCCGCGAAGTATCCGCGGTTGCCCGCGATAAATCCGCACGTGCCCGCGGTGGACAACCGGGAGTGACGTCACTACCGCGCTATGCCCGCACATGTCACACGGTGGACCATCACTTGCCCGCGGTGGACCCGCAGTAGAGCTGATTGGGTCATCAATGCTAACAGAACCTCCACGCATGATGCACGCATGGCCGAGCGGATAAGAGAGCGCACATGGAAACATGAGTTTGAAAAGGTACAGTGGACGGCAGTGGCGTTGGCCCATCTGCGGCCTCGAGAAGGACGTCGCGCAACCGCGCCGCGCGTGCCGTAACTGATGTTTTCTGCTGCTGTTATGCTATTTCTAGCAGCTTTTCCACCCAATTTCAAGGATTTTTGACCAAATCGGTAAGAAAAAAGCTTAGGAATAGCATTCCGGTGGCAGACGACACCGATCCCAGCGCGCGCGGTGCGGTTGCGCGGCGTCCTCGAGGCCGCAGATGGGCCACCACCATTGCCGTCAACTGTACGTAGGTTCGAATCCAGTGGTGTAAAAACGCTTGCAGGATGAAATGTCAGTGCCATCGTCGATTTGCCTCCTCCTCCTCCTCACGACAGGGTCTTCGATACAGGACCATTCTTATTGTTAAAAGAAAATAACCAATCCATTGAAAATGAATATTCCAGCGGTGGATGCGCACATGCCCGAGGTGGAGCCGCAGTACATCCGCTGTGGACCCGCACATGCTCGTGGTGGTGAACCGACGCTCCACCTCGGGCGTATCGCGAATCCACCGCGGGCAGAAAGTTTAGAGAAGAAGCGAAATTTCCCGTTTTTAAGACATTTGTGACCTGACACTTTTGGCACAGTGTATCACGTGGGACATGCGCATTTGAATGCTAGTGGGACCCGTGCTCAACCGCTTCGGCACGTGGTCCCACGTCGTAGGAACTTTTCCTCTGAAACATAATACTTCAAATTTGCGCAAATTTGAGACCGATTTTTCCTCTTTTGTGATCATCAGGAGTGTTTCCAAGTGTTTGTCGTCCATTCACTTGATACTAATTGAAGTTTCCTTTTTATATTTATCGTTCTTTCTGTTGTACATTTCAACCACGTATCAAAAAGAGTTGGAAGTAAGATCTGCCCAATGCGTGTATAGAACGCTGAAGTATTTAATAGTATACCACCACATAGGAGTTTGCTAATTATGATTGCTTCACGAAGGTATAACTGTGAGTAGAGCGTGCTCAGCCTGTTGAGCATGCGGTCCTACGCGCCGCACCATGCCTGTCAAGCGATTGAGCACATTGTCGCTACTGAGTTAGGAGATAGCTGCAAAAAGGGTAGATTTGGTGCGGTAATTACGAATATGACACCTGTTTGCATGTTTAGTCTTCCTTATGGGCTTACCCTACTCGTACTTCGATTAGGCATATTTCCCAGAATCTGACTTTGCTACGCAGAATGGGTTACTTCACCTGTCAATCCCAAACCTGTCATCGATTTCGCCGTCCAGTTATAGGTCAGTTATGGAGTACTATCTTACATTGGGCCGACTTTGACCTACAACTCTCGAAAAAGGTGTTGTGGTGCAATTTTATCCACTGGCGGATCGCACTGTCCCTTGAAGCAAAACACTGAGACCTTGTGGACCCTTCTTTTCTTTCGTGGCATTGCACTCCCTTTGATCAAACATTTCTGCAAACTACAACGACAAACGACTTTGGTAAAGCAGCGAATACTCGTGTTCTTTGGAGACAATTCGAGTACTAATCCGTAACCGCTCTGTTCCCTCTATAACGCCTAGTTTGTGCTAGATAACTAGCAGTTTCGGGAGTTCTTAGCTAGTGCGCAAAGAACTTGCGATTCTACTCAAATCATCTAGCAAGTGTGTGTGTGTGTGTGTGTGTGTGTGTGTGTGTGTGTGTGTGTGTGTGTGTGTGTGTGTGTGTGTGTGTGTGTGTGTGTGTGTGTGTGTGTGTGTGTGTGTGTGTGTGTGTGTGTGTGTGTGTGTGTGTGTGTGTGTGTGTGTGTGTGTGTGTGTGTGTGTGTGTGTGTGTGTGTGTGTGTGTGTGTGTGTGTGTGTGTGTGTGTGTGTGTGTGTGTGTGTGTGTGTGTGTGTGTGTGTGTGTGTGTGTGTGTGTGTGTGTGTGTGTGTGTGTGTGTGTGTGTGTGTGTGTGTGTGTGTGTGTGTGTGTGTGTGTGTGGGAAAGAAAATCTACAAGGGTCCAATGGTGTGATAAGGGTGCTCCGGCGTCCAAGAGTGGGGAGAACATGGAGCCGGGTCCAACGGTATGATAAGGGTGCACCGGTGTCCAAAAGTGTGGAGCTCTTGGAGACGTGACGTGCGACGGTGGACGAGTGCCCCTGTGCCCACTACTGAGAGAATGCCATGAGTTATGTCTATGTTTTTGCTCGATCGGTTCGGTGGCGCCTAGCATCAGTCAAAGATACCAAATGCTACAGCTCAGCGGTGAATAGTATGCAATCCGTGTGACTCCGTCCACATTATATCCCTTCCCTAGTTTATCTCCTCTCATTTATGCATGAACACACCACACCCTCCTCTTTTATACGTTCAAACTTGCTCTTATCTCCTGATCAGTCATAACAAACAAAGAGTGATAAATCATTTCCTAAGGTCACCCCAAGTTCAGCCGGTTATATCTAGTTACAAATAGACATCTCAGTTGGAAGAGATAAAATTGCTCTGAGAAAAGCGGTTAGTCGTTCGTGTTTCACATGAGGGAAACACTGAAACCCGAGCGATGCGAACATGAGGAGAAGTCTGGGCGTCTGCCGTCAGCCGCACGGCCAGACTGGTTTGTCGATAACCAGTGAGCCGATGCCATTCACACCTTTGTATGAGGTATGGGTTATCTAGCCAGCAGAATGAGTTGAATGTATAATTCAGAGGTGCATGATAGGTTAGACCATGATAGGTGCATGATAGGTTAGATCGAGAAAATTATAAACCTTCAGACCCTAAAAACAAATCATTGTCGAGTTTTCGGCCAATGAGTAGGCTGCTACAACGAACTGTACGGAAAAAGATTGAAGATATAAATTATTTCATTCTGTTCCACTCCTCTATTTCCGTAAGAACAGAACTGGTCGTTCTTATGAAACCCAAAATGACCCTGTCTTCCTGTTGAGATATCAGTCACACAAAACAACATGCAAATACAATAGCACCGCAGAAAATTACAATCAAGAATGACTTCTAGTCGTTTTTCTTGGCTTGTCTGCTTTTCGTGGGTTGTACTGAATGACCAGCAGGTGAGGAATTCCCACAACGGAGTAGACAAAACATGCGAACTAAGAGGTACTGGAGTATATAAAGCATCAGAAGAATAGCCATGAAAAAGTCGAAATTGAGGGTTGCAATCGGGTGGATTGGGAAGTGACCAAGGAACGCAGAGCCGTGGTGGCGTCCAACATGTTCTATGTAATGCAGCGCTGTGGCGAACGCTGAAGTCGATCGGCTACGGTATTCCTTGGACATCTCCTTAGCCACGGTGGAATACCTGAAAATACAGTAAGTCGTAATAGTCACTGAGAAACAACACTTCACACCAAGTGCAGTAGCAGTCTGAGAAAGGAGATACCTGCTGGTGTCAATATCTTTTCATTGGACTACGGAGACACACAATAACTTAATTTAAATCACATAATCGCCAGAATTATCCCCAGAGCGCAGTATAGCAGAGGGTAGGAACAGTATATAGATCCTCCTATATAAATCATGGTAGTGCAACAAAATTTTCTAGAGCACAGGCGGTTGGGAACCAGCACGTGGCATGTGTGATTGCATGTTTCTCATCATGAGCCGAATGCCCCGTCATAGGTGCATAGACGTAGTGGAACTCGGGCTCACACAGGATTTCGCGGTGGGACCAGCAGCTAGCGGTCTCGAGTCCTACAGGCGAGACAGTGTTTGCAACGATTTGACGTAGCATAGCAAAAATGTACGGAGCAGAGTCGCCCCTCTGCTTGAGCTTTGTTGTTGACTTCACTCAATTTTGAAACACTGAACGACAACCATTTGGACAAGATGTGTGCATCCCGTGGAGGCGATATCGAGCCTTGGAGGCCGTAGGGATAGGATTCACTCAGTTTTCTCACTTGGGATATGCTCTTTGCGCACCTCTTATTGAGGTCTCACAGGGATTATGCAGCCTGAGGATTCGTCTGTTTTAAGAAGGGTAGTAAAATCAAATACACAAGATAAACGAACGAAGAACGCGTCATCATGAGTTGTTGCGACATTTTCTGAAACCAGTTGTGCAATCGATCTAACTTTCTAAATATTTTCTAACTTTCCTCCATTATTCTCGAGATTTACAAAGAGTGCGGGTGCACTGATGACGGACAGATGTGCGGGGGTCCCCTAGTTCAAAAAAAAGAAAAAAAAAACAGGATAGGTGTCCACCGAGAAAGGATCCGCCGTGGCACGATAGTGGGGAAACGGCAGGGTACGGGTCCACCGATGGAGAAAGAGTCCGCTGTGGCCCAGTAGTGGAGAAATGCCAGGGAACGAGTCCATGGATGGGAATTGGGTCTGCCCTGGCCCAATAGTGGGAAAAAAGGCAGGATGCGGTCCTATCGATGGAAATTGGGTCCGCAGGGGCCCATTACTGGAGAAATGCCAGGAAACGAGTGCACGGATGGGGATTGGGTCTGCCCAATAGTGAGGGAAGCGCCAGCATACGGGCCCACCGATGGATAGGGTCTTGCCCTGCCCCACTAGTGGGAAGAACGACAGGATACAGGTCGACGAATGAGGAATGGGTCTGCTCTGGCCCAGTAGTGGGGAAAGCGCCAGCATACGGCTGCACGGATGGAGAGTGGGTCCGCAGTGGCCAATACTCACTACCGGTTGAAAGAACTATATGTTGCATGTGGTGCGCAACCAACCTCCTGCGGAACTCGACTAATCAAGACGTTTTAAATGACTATTCTAGATAAGATGATATTGTATCAGTGCCGAAGCGTGTATGGTCTATTAGCCCAGAGAAGGCGCCTGATCCGACTTTGTCCGCAATTACGACTTTGCCCGCAGAATGAGTCTGGAAGGATATTTTAGCGAATGGCAATAGGAAAACTTAAGAATTGAAGGAACCACACCATATACACATCAAAAAAGTGCAAAAAATAGATCAGTTATAGACCGAAAAATGATGAGGTCGTAGTTGCGGACAAAGTCGGATCGGGCGCCCTCTGTGAGCTAATAGACTGTGTGATGCTTTAAGTGCCTGCAGAAAATTATCCTTTCTTTTTCGTCATGCTTCGACACGGTAGTGACGAAATCAGATGCTAGGTCAGCGATAAGCACGAAACCAACTTACTAGAATACCGTCTTCTGTTTGTGAAGGTCAATTCTCACTTACAGTGGTAAGCACATAGGCAGCAGCCGGAACATATCAAACAAGGCTTCATACAGTGTCCTAGTGAACAGTGTCCTAGGCCCTTCCGCCCTTCTCGGATGGTGTCCCATGTTTTCGACCCCCTTCCTCACCACCTTGCCTACAGACGCATTCCTATGGTTTGAATTTGGCTTCCACGCGTCGTCCAGATTTTTGAAAAAGGTGTCGTAAACGTTTCCATGCTTTATATATAGACTTCTGAATCTCAGTGAAGAAAAACGAATAAAATTAAAACGGTTAGATTGGAGGTCTCTGCTGCGATTCTGATGGAAGACCAGACCACTCCATTTGTGAATAGTTTGTAAAATCGACTTCAGAGTTTGCTTTCATAGCTAATTTCACATTTTACACTTGCAATCACTTACTTTGTTCCCTGCAGCACAGCTTTCATTGCAGTCAAAAGTGTTTCCTCAGTCAATTCTTCTTTGCTCACTATCGTTCCAAGACCCTGAGCAATGTTCGGATAGCTGTTAGCCATTAGTGAATGAAGGCATATGTCTGTTTCAAGCAAGGTACACACCTTATTCACAACTTTTCGAAGATTGTGTCTGTTGCTGCCATATAGCGGTATCCCAACCACTGGGACACCATGAGCCACAGCTTCCATCAGAGACGACATGCCGCCATTTGTTACTAGTAACTTACACGATTTGTGAGCTGCAACAATATAATATATCAAAGAAGATCACCCGTATTAATATTAGGTTGTCGCGAAAGTTTCCCGTCACCATTCGATCTTTTTTTTTCAATTTTGTTTTTTTTAATTCAATACAGCTGATATTTAATGTACATATGAACCATTATTATCTACAACATTTTGCCACTTAACCGATAACTTGTGGATTCCGCTTGCATAGAAGTTCTGAGATTTTGATGCAAAAAACTCGCCGAGCCACTTTTTGAGTTGTTCCAAATCGTCGAACTTCCTGTCTCTCAGGTGACTGGATAACGACAAGAAAAGATGATAGTCTGTGGGCGCTAGGTCTGATGAATACGGTGGGTGGGCCAGAATATGCCATCCTAAGCTCTGCAGTTTTTGCTGGTTCTCTCTCGCAATATGTGGACGAGCGTTGTCATGTAAGAAGTAAACTTTGTCTTGTTTCCCACGAAGAGCCGCAGCGACTTGCCTACATTAGATTTCGGCGGAGACAGTAGAGTTTGTTGGTAACAGTTCCCAGTGAATGGTTCCTTTCAGTTCCACCAAACACTGTGCATTACCTTCTGAGGGTGTAGTTCTGATTGTGGCGCTGGTATCCCAGGTTCGTCGCGTCCGAGCCACTGGCGCTTTCTCGTGTGGTTTGCGAGAGGTCCCACTCCTCATCACCGGTAACCAAGTAGTCCAGCCAGGTGCAAGTCCTCCGAAAAGTCAAAAAGTTCATGCATGCATCTCTGAGCACCTGGAGCTGGCAACTACTCAGATTGTGTGGTATCCATGCGCCGTACTTCCACGTCTTTCCGGCGCTGCGCAGGTGAACGGCCACTGTATTGTAATGACACCGGAGTTCGTCTGCCAGTTCACGGGTATCGCGGCTGGGATCCTCTTCAATTAGCTCTAGGAGTCGCTCCTGATCGACTTCAACTGGTCGACCAGATCGTGGTTTATCCGTCAAGTAAAAATAACCATTTTTAAACCTCCGAAACCAAACTTTGGCCGTGTCGTAGGAGACAGTTGAGGGACCCATCGCATCACATATGTTTTTTGTCGCATCTCTTGCACTGCTGTTTTTTTCTTAATTCGTAAAGCAGAAGGGGTCGAACCTGCATCGAGTCTAGGACGATTTCTTCGGCCATAATCCCAACCGAAAGCCAAGAGAAGAAAGGTGTAAGTAGTCTATTGACCAACCTTTATATACTTCTCGAGATCCAAAACAATCCTGAGAAACATGTAAGATTTCGAAGTGAGTGGCGGGAAATTTTCGCGACAACCTAATAGCTCTTTCAACAAACCGAGCAAATCGTTTTGAGGGATGTATGCGGTTAGATTTATGTGCGCTGGTACATCTTCTTCTTTAACTCCCTTCAGTTGTACCTTATGACCGATTCGCCAATAGATGCGGTACTTGGTCAGCTTGGAAAGAGCACCGAGGATGGCCTTGACCTGAAAATAGTCGGGTTCACAGTTTGTGAAAGCAGCATTTATCTGCTCGAATTGATGTGCTTACTTGCGACTCTTTCATCGCGGCGTGGTTTGCCTGCGTGCCCAAACTGACGACAATCAGGCCTTCTTGTGCAGATTCTATGGAGGTATTCCATGGCTATAAAAATGCATGAAAAGAAAAACAGAAACATGAAAATACTACATCAACTGAGGGGATTTATGCAAGGATTCGTTCCTCTGTGTTTTTTGAAGGTATCGTTCGTTTCACCTCTTTCAAAAAGGGGATCTTGAGGGATCTTGACAGTAATTATGCGTTGCTACGGTTTGCGATTCATGAAGTACGACTCATGGTGATTCCTGGGCATTTTCTTGGATGATTTACGAAGACCAAGCTTCCTGTTGTGCACATTCCAGTTTACGATGCCCAGCATACTAGGTTTCCAACATAATCACTTGATTTTCCACATTTTCAGTGCACTTACATCCAAGTGCTGGATGCAGATGGGGAGAGGGTGGCAAAGAAAGCCGGGACTGGATTATTTTGGGGCCCACACAGGTGGAATTTTAAAAATAAGGCTATTGAAAATTAATTCTGACTCTAACGTAAAGTTGAAAATAGGAGGAGAGAAGCATATTGACGGGCTAATAGTAAAGTTAGGGGATTGGAACTAAGCTTTTAAAAAGTTCGATCCGTTATACAGGCTAATTTTGAACTACATCCCATACTACTCATCTATACGATCATTTTGCTGTGCCCGTATTCATGAGCGCTCTCCTTCAGATTTTGCGCTGGGTTAGCTAGCTCCAAACTGATGGAGATTGTAGGGCCCGTATTATCCGAATTCACCTTTTACCTAACACCCATCGACATGTTTACCAGTGGCGGAAGCAGAAAGTGAGCGAGAGAGGGGGGGGGGGGGAGAGTGTGGGAGAAAATTGGGGTATCCACCACTTTTTAGGGACCCAGATGGGAAATGAATTTAATAGACATATTAGTCATAATAACAAGTAATTAATGAAAAATCATTCAAAAAATTGTAATAAAAATAAACAGTTGAAAATAGACCAATGCAAGATTTTCATTTATATTGCGAAGCAATTTCAGAAATTTGGCGACCCATTTTCCTCCACCTCTCTGCGTCCGCCACTTCCAATCATTTCCATCCATGTAGAAATACCCAAACGTTCAATGATGCGTCTGTGCCCCAGTTTCCTTCTCGCACCTCTTCCTTATGTGCATCCGCCATTATCTATATCTACCCACTCTAGCTTTATTCATCCAAATTTGCTACTTTCTCTATCTTTCCTACACCTTTTCTTTTCCTGTTTTTTTTTTCTTTTTCCACTCAACGCACCCATTTTCAACGTCAAAATGATGCAAAGGGGCCAGCTTGAGTAAATTTTCTCACTGCAAAGAGAGGCTTTGGATGGTCGATGTGCAATCCACCAACAGGCACCACTCGTGGAGACAATGCCCGCGGAAATTCCAGAAGAGGATCAGTATTGGCGAAGAAGAATGAACTAGATCGCAGGAGAGTGGTGGTCGCTGGGAAGTTTTTGAACCTGTGAAGATAAGATAGAATGATTTTTTTCATCAATTTGCAGTTGTGAACTAACCTCTTCTTGAAGTTATAGTCCTCGGCAAACATTGTTGAAATGGGATTGTCAAGTAGTCGATACTTTCTGGAGATTAGCTCCGAGACGAAGGGAATCCCGCTTTGGACCAGGTACTCCCTCATGTAGCAAATTCCATTGCGTATTCGGGATAATGCATGACATGAGCTGATCTGAACTGATCCATTTTGTTGTATTTACTCCTACACCAATGCAAAAAGAAGAACAGGCGTTGAGAACACCATGGTTTTTTGCCCAAGTGCTCATCCACGCGGAAACCTTGGTGTTCGCAGTTCGCGGCAAAAAAATTGGCCACGAGAAGAAAACGCTGTTCGAGTAGAACTAACCTCAGGCAAGAAACACTTGGAAGGAACAACATCTAGGTTAAGAGGTGAGTTGGATGCAACAAGGGTTTCGTCGGAGAGACCTGCAAGATTACCATAAAAAATCGGTAAATATGGGTGAATAAAGTGGACCTAGATTACGGAAGCAAAAAAAAAACGCTTACAGAAGAAGAATTTAAGTGTTAATCCACGATTTTCGGAATGCTTTCCCAGCCCGAACAAAAGTCGCAAATGGGCTTCGAGCAAACATTGGTCAAGTAGGATACTGTCAATCATAATCAGGACCGAATAATGCGTTTTCGAAAATTCGATTTCGAATAGGTTCAAATTTTGGTTTTGCGAAAAAGAAGTAGGGTTGCAGTCTCAAGGAGTGACAAGAAGCGGTTTGAAGCCTTCTTTTTTACCGACATTCGAATTTGCAGGATGGATCGGGTTAAATTCACACACTACTAAGACCTGCCAACGCAATTCAGATGTGGGTAATCCGCCAATCTATGAGATGAATGGTCCTAAAATTTATTAATGCACCTGTCCGGAACCAGATATGCCTGTTTCCGGGAGTGCTGTCCTTGCAAAACGGCGGGAAACCACCTTTGAATTGGTTTAACACTGAGTTGAAGCAAGGTTTTTTCGATGAGCAAAACGTGTGCTTTTACCGTAATTTGTCCCAGCGTGTGCAATAAAAAGAGTTGTAATGAAGGTAACTGTACCCTCAAGGTCGTAGTAGATGACTGGAACCGCAAGCACGTGAGCTATAGCGAGTTGGCATGGATTACCCGAGTAAACGATCGCCACGTCAAGAGCATCTTTTTGCAATGTGTCAATAAGGTTTGAGTTGATCATCTGAAATGTTGATGTTAGATGACAGGAAGAAAAGATGTGATGCGATGGGTCGGACTCCACTAAGTGGTGGTAAACATTATTTTCTGGAAAAAAAAATCTCAAAATTCTATCCGTTTTATTTAACAACGATCGTCAATTTATTTGCCATAATCTAGAGATGATTAATCCAAGAATGGGATCTTTGGGTGAATGAATGCAGTACATTTCTTTGCCGTGGACTTGCACCATGGGTAGCTACAGCTTCACTCCTTTCCTAGCGCTATTTTCGTGAGAGAATTATTTCCGAGTGATTCCTTAGAAGCACTTCCAGAAAATGTCGGCACTTCCCCTCTGAGGCCTGATGCCGACATGGCTGCGGCCAGCGACCTGTAGATTGATTGGCCACCGACATGTAGATTGTAGACACGGCATCTCACGGAATTCTCTCAAATTTCGAAAATCGGGGTTATTTGGTGCGTTGAACACAAATATCGCATTCATTTTGAACCAGAACCTCGCTGTGGGGAAATTAAGGTAGGTTGTAGAAACCGTGGTTGATTCCGGCGCCATGTAGCTAGCCCTTAATGGCCACGAAAGCGGCCACACTTGGCCCACTTTTGAAAGGCGGCCAAATGTGGCCAGAAACATCAGGAAAAAATTTGGCTGAAACTCTTCATGGAGGGGTTATTCTAGCTGCTGTGCACTAAAATCGCATCAATTTCACATAATAACGCCATTTTAATAGGTGCTACGGTAGGAGTACGGAGGGTATGACATCTTACAGAACTTTCTGAAACTGTGCATAGGCTTTTACTTGAGGTTCTGAACACTACTATCAATGCCATTTCGCATGATGTTGCCGCTTTCCTGCTGAAATCAGCATATTCTTCCAAATTCTGGTCGGCCAAAGGTGGCTGGCCGCGGCCATGCCGGCATCAGGCCCCTTGCTCCATTCTTTTACTCTTTTTGCTGCCCTGCCTACGTAACAGTCGTTTGACGACTGATGTCATGGATTTTTTCCACGAGCAATACATTGAGCCACAACTATTGGAAGTGTAACAGACATCAAGAAACCAGAAAATGAACCTTGTAGCAGCTGGCATTGTGAGCAGTCCAGTACACCTCATCATAGGCCTCCTCTTCGTAGTTTGCCTGCCATGGAATTACGTCGCCAGCCTTTTCCAGGTCTTCATACAGCGCCCTACGTATAACGTAGTAGAAAAATTCCTCATGATATGATAGATAGTTCTCAAAGCAGCTTTACATATGCACTTCCGTCTAAGTACCGGATTAGAATAGAAAATCTAGAAAGTACTTGAGTACTTGAGTTGGAATAAAATACAAATGCAAAAGCTCTGGAAAGAAGGAGCTTTACTAATGGATGGGCTCTTGTTAGACTCTCAACTTTTCGCAAAGTCGAATCTTCAAATATTAGTTAAACTCAAAGTTTACTGCAATTTACGATCTAATACGTTATTCGGATCTTCTAAGCAACTAATAAGTATCTAAACAAACTCAGAGTAAGCTTACTTTGGTAGAAGGTTTTTCAGCGTCTTCTCCCTCACCAGATGGAGTTTAGGCTTCACCAATCGTGGCTCCTCCGGGATCAAAATAGGCTTCACTGTGATCACATTGTGATGTCGAAGGGCGAGCTGTTGAGCGAGGAATTCGAACGTGTTCCGCTCGTATTGGTTCGTGCCCAAGAGAAACAGGAGGATGTTGAGTGAGATGCATCCAGGAATAAGAAGCAGAAGAAGTGGAAGCAGTCGCATCACCTTAACAAGTTGGATGAGATGTTAGGTGCAAGCGAATTCAAGAGCAATGATGAAAGAAAGCATTAGTCTGGTACATAATTAATGCGGCTTTTTTCGCGACTTTTTTCTCAGTAAAAATTAGAGCTTTTCGGTTTTCCTCTAAATGCAATCCTCTTGTTCCATTTATTAAAGGTGCTAGCCAAAGCTGCATCCACATTCGCCATAATATGTATGCTGTATCACTTCAGGAAAGGTTGGAATGCAACACAGTCATTTTCTCATCTCACCGAGGCTTCTAGAGAAGGACCAATCAGCAAGGTCAACTTGGAAGATTGTTCGTATTCATAGGGTACAAGCTCCCCAGATGAAGGAGGAAGAGGAAGAGCCATCAAATTCCAAGCACCAGGAATTTTGGGCAGCCTGGAAGAGGAAGAAAGCTTGACAACGAGAAAGCTGCCCGATTTCTTTAACATGGACCATTCAAACATATTCCTTATTCTCCAAATGCTTAGAGAAGCATCTAGATTGGCTTAATGGGTCCCGGTCCCCACGAACTCTCAGACCGAAACATAGTTGGACATGCTCAAATTTCCACCTATTTTGAACAAGTAAATGAATAAATGAATAAATTTCCACCTATTTCCTGCACCAAAATGAGCAGGCTCCATTTCTGAGGAATTTTGGCATTCGAACCTACTTCCCTACTACTGCCACAAAAAGCTCCTAGGCGTCAAAATTTGGTCGTCGAACTCTTCCTTCTTCATTTTTAGGATTGTACCTTCCTACTTGAACAATTTTAATATTTTTTGACTTGGCTTTGCTGAGTTTTCTTCAGCCACGACTTTACTGAGATCGCAAAATGCCGGTGCTGCATCCCAACCTTTCCCGATGTGGTAGTGCATGAGATGGCAAATGTGGATAGGATTTTTAATAGCACCATCGATAGAAGTAATAGAAGAAGGGGATTATTTTCATGGAAAAAGCGTTCAAAAAGCTTTAATTTCTAACGAGAAAGTGAGTCGCGAAAAAGGCTGCATTAATTATGCACCAACCAAATGTAATACATAGAAAGCGTTAGAAAATTCTGTGATGGAAAGTGAACGAGAAATGACTTTATCATCACACGAGAGAAAGATTGCGCAGGTGGCCATGTGATCATTGGGGGAATAGCTTCTGCTAATTTTCATGGGAAAAATTCGAATTCAAAAGGAGTGGAGGTTGGAGACGCTTTCGCCACTTTTTCACCATTTCCTATTCTATAAATAAGAGTGGTTCATCGTCATCTTTCGTGAAGTGCGTGAATTGATGCGGTTTCTTAACTCTTTCCTACCTCAAGGTTTCCACCCAATGTCGGCGCAAATACGTAATTTCTCATAAAAGTAAAAGGCTTTCTCATGGTTCTACAAAATTCCACGTTGAAGCCATACTATGACAAGAGCGGTGGTGTGATCATGCTCTACCCCAACTGGGAAACTATTCCAATAACGAGAATCTACACATCCTATAGGGAACTTCCCGGTGCAAGCATTTCTTTTTAGATTAGGTCTTTCATATCTTTCTGTTCTTGTTGAAAATACTGAAGTAACGACATTAGGAACTCGGGCTGAAAGACATTGGCCCACCTCATTTCGCCTATTTGAGGTATAGACATATTCTAGACCTCCTTACTATGTTGATCCTAGTAATGTACATCAACATGCTCAAATGCGACGAAAGGCCCCTTTTTTTGAAGGAGTCGAGCTGACTACTTTTTTGGAGCCCGGAGGCGGATCGCTCTCCAAGATGTGGTGGCTGCTTGCCACGGCCGCATCGTTGGCCAACGAGTCTTGGCATGTTCAATCGATAAGATCAACAGCTTCACGCGTCAACTCGGGCGAGCAAACTGTTACAGAGCCCGTCCCGGAAGACGAATTCAAATACTGTTTTGAGACAATTTACCTATACCGCTGGATTCAACATGTCGAGGAGATGCAGAATCTGCCATTATCTCAACCACGAGGCCCCTGCCTCAAGTGTTTCCCAGTATTTAGTATTTCCAGCTGAGATCTTGAATGTACCGGATTCCTCGTCTTAATACCGACAAGAAGCTATAGTAATCAATGGGGACATATTTAGTAATGCACAGTTTTCAGTCATAATGTTAAATGAAAAAAAATCACTATAGAAAAATCAACAGTCATAGACAAAGAAACGTCAAGTTTGCTTGAATGTGTAAAATATTTCTTTGTGGGAACGAGAGGTACTTAACGGTTAGCATTGATCTACTGTGAAGTTAGAAAATCGATAGGAAGAGATGATAAATTGGTACAGTGTCGATTTTTCAAGGAAAAGTGCAATGTTAGCACGAGGTATCTCCTCCGTGCAGTAAGGACCGAGGCTGGCACAGCAAACATCCAATGCGGCAGTCTTATTTGATCATCCATACGATGGTCTTGGCAGGGTCATTGCGTATCCAAACAGTCGTGAGGGTCTACCCTGACAGTCAATGAGAATGGTGTGATGTGGCTCTGGAGAGGTTTAAGGTGCTGTCCTATACACTGCGTCTAGAGAAGTTTTGACATACTCCAGTACGAAAGAAAAAACAACAAAAAATGGGAAAGTTGACCACAAGCTCTGGGGAGAAATCTGATATGCTGAACAGCAATTTATGGAGATAGTTTGATATTGATCCAGTGATTCGTAACATTTCACCTAAATAGGGCCAAATAATGCAAGCAGTACTATCAATATTTCCACACAATTCGGTGCAAAGGACAATACCACCAGGATCGATGCGAAACCCCAATGGAGCGACGAGAATAACAGTTTTAGGAAAATCGAATAAACTGATTTAATTCAAATTTAATCCCTATTCATCTGTCAGTAAAGAGAATAAAGTGTGAAGTAGTGCTGGATCTCAAACAACAAACAACACGAAAAGTCACAGTCTCACACGAGAACACAGTACTCGGGCTCAAAAGGATGAAAATCATCAAATAATGGGGCGGAACCTGCATAAAATACGTTCTGAGTTATACTACACACAGCCGGATCGAGCTCCAGGACCGCAAGTGCCTAAATGTGGTTCGTGAAATTCTGTTTGCTTTCACTCGAAGACCGCGAGATCACCTAGAAACTATGCTTCAAACGACTATCCACTCACTCATTTATTTGTTTTACTTGAATGCAAATGAAGTGCTCTATAGAAAAAAATGTCAGGTAACCAGTTCCGATACAATATATAGAACATGTACAAGAAGAAAATGAGACTGAGAAAAATGTGGCTGACCGAAAAAAAAAAAACAGGAAGCCGCAACAGGTAAACATACTGAAACCATGTAGAGAAACAAAACTATCTCTAAAACATGTGTGAGTCAGTTCTCGATTCATTTTTTTCTCGAATTAAAGTGGGAATCGATGTACTACTTTAATTCGAGCAATACTTTCTTTGATGTTAAAAAGTAGTAAGCTACCAAATACTTGCAAATATTTGTGAACTACCGATATGAGGGACCAAATAGATCTAACATCATACGCTGATGCAAAGACAGTAAGATCACCTAGAAGCTAACTACATAAAATACGTTCTGAGTTACACTACACACAGCCGGATCAAGCTCCAGAACCTCAAGTGCCAAATGTGGCTTGTGAAATTTTGTTTGGCTTTTTTTTTGTTTGGAATACAATCAATCCTGGATGGCACGAAACCATCCAGGATTGATTGTATTCTTTCGAGCAATCACTTTTTAGTGGTAGATTGTAGACCTAAAACACCTGTTAAAATAAGGTGACATTCGGTGTGTACCCTGTTGGGCAGAATGCCTCTTTCGGTTTTCGATGCTCACCATTTCCTGGATGTTTGAGCAAAGATCAGCGGAAGTCACTTTGTGAAAAACCGGACACTGCATATTTAATTCGAAATATTCAATATTACTGTACTACTTCCATCTGCAAAAACTGAGCACTGCACGATTGTGTGAAAGGTTGTCTATAATTCACATAAATCCAGCATGGAGACGGTGCTACTCTGGCTACAACGTTCTTAAAATCGAACTGTCAGGAACCGACTTCGCCATCAAAATCCACAGTATAATACTCTTACCTTTTTCTTTTTGATCTGACTCATGTTTTCTTTATACCTGCTTCTGCAAGTTACAGTTTATTACTTGAGACTCGTTTATAGACTGCCTGACGTCGAACAAAACGTCTTCTGTGAAGGCGTCTGAATGGTGTAAAGTTCGAAATTGCGATCTGTACCACTAAAAGTCTTCTTCCCTCGACCAACACCGCATCATTTTGGACCTACTCGAGAGAATCACGAGAAGCCATCAAGTACTGATCTTCTGCAAGTAATACTTCATTCTTTTCCGGTCCAATCTAAGGTAGCTGTTGCAGCTTGTCGTATATTGCTCATTTCCTGTCACACGATGCAATTTCGATAGCTCATTTATGTTTAAAGAACAAAAAAAGTAGGCACCTGAAAAGTTTTTCACTTTCCATTGGCCCCAGGAGCAGGCATTTATCAAGTTCCTTCACTTTCCAACTCTGTTTGAAATGCCAATCGACCGTTTGAACATTGCCGCAGCGTTCCTCGGCATCAGCCCAGGTAGTTTTGAGAGCGAACTTTGAAGGATGTTCTCAGATGATTACTGTAAACTATGGACATCCTGTAATTCAGGGCTACCTCCTTTGAAAAATTTGTGGAAGCGCTGCAGCGTCGCCCATTCGTTAGCGATTTGTTAGCAAAATGCAGCATTAATGCTGCAAGTTGTCTCTACTGCATTCCAGCGCATTTTAAAATCGTACAAAAAAAACAGCCAAAATTCGCGTCCTCATTCACATCACTTCCGTAGACGTTAATAAATTTGAATTAAACTACAGAAAGTAATTCTGTAGGAGGATCACAGAACGGAAAGTTCTGATCAAATCAAAATACGAGATTACCACTCTGAAATTCGTTTTAATAAAATTACAGCAATGATTAGTACAAAAACGCTATTTCTTCAGCTCCAATTCAGAAATTTCCGCTCATCTCAACTTCTCGCATTTTATCGGGTGTAGTGAAAACAAAAGGAACATGGTGCCTATTCATTTTTGTTCACATGGATCTGCAGGACAATGTTTTCCCTTATGCAACCGTGAAAAGCTCATTCATATACAGTGTACGGCAATGGCGGTGGCCCTTCTGCGGCCTCAAGAAGGACGCCCCGCAACCGCGCGCGCACACAGAGATCGGTGTCGTCTGCCACCGGAATGCTATTTCTAAGTTCTTTTCTTCCCGATTCGGTCGAAAACCCTTGAAAACGATAGAAAAGTTGCTAGAAGTAGCATAACAGCAGCAGAAAACATCGGTACGGCGCGCGCGGCGCGGTTGCGCGACGTCTTTCTCGAGGCCGCGGATAGGCCACCGCCATTGACGTCCACTGTATACCCTTTTCCTTTGCTCTGATGTCACGCCGTACGTGACCGTTGTTGAAGAGACATCACCGGAAGTTCGGCGCTCTGGACGTCGCTATTCGTCTTACGTTTTCCCGGAAACCTGGGCTGGTGGTAATGCTCTCCATGTCGTCACAACATGTTTCGAACACGTCACGAGGCTGGCTCGATACGAGGCAAGCCAAGTTCGTGCTGAACCGCATGCTAACACACGCGAGAGCGGTGCGTTGCGAAGGTGTTGCGAACCTATCACATTGTTGGTTGTCAGGTTGTTGCGAAGTCATGATCTTTGCGACAACCTGACAACGGAAGGGGGGATTATGACGGAAATAGTGCCAGAAATCGCGATACGCAGAGTGTCTCGAAGTTCATATCCCCGTGCATGACCGAGCTCCAAACGCTTCGTAAAGTATTTTTTTTTTGCGTGAATTTGATGCTAACTGACGGCCCGTGTTGCTAGGACCTATATGCGCAAAAACTCGAAGCTGTAACGGCTTCCTGTCAATGGGAGTCGAACCCGTTAAGGTTCACGTAGCCGACACTACCACTATGCCATCACGCACACTGATTGACGCACGTCAACGTGATGAACTTGGGAGGATTACAACCAGCCCTGGCACATGTGTGTCTGCCAATTTGCAGCGATGAGCAAGTGTCTGAATTGTGCTTCTAGTGCACTGCCCAACGATCGTTCGCACGTCCCCAGAACTTCTCCTATTCCAATCCCGAAAAGTAAAGGCCTTACTTTGCAACAGAGCATATAATTGTGGCACTGTCTCGTATACAGGGTGCGTGAAAAGTATTGACCGCCTTTTGTGACACATGAATTACATAGAAAATCGAAATTGGATAGAAGACCACGTATGACCATTCCGTTGCCTAGAATCTCAGCAACAATGTGAAACTAAGATATACAACCATTCAATCCGTTTTATCTCGATTTTTGCCAGTGGTCAACAGACAAGACGGGAGAAGACTTCAATACGGCGTTACAGGTAGTCATCTTTGACTTGATTCAGAGTTTTTTCTGAGGAGCTTCTGTGGAATTGAACAGTGCTAAGAAATAGTATATGCTAAGCCACCCACAAATCCACGAATGAAAAGTATCAGCTACTCCGGTCGGTGCGATGATTCGACTTTGTTTCCGTATTTGTTAACGGCGCAGAATAGGTTCCTATCATTATCTATGGTTTTAGCGCCAAAATCAGCATGTGGCAAAAAAATGGTACTCAGCGGAAGCGCACTGCCCGTAGGGTCAATTATAGGTTTACAAGTGGGCCGTTCCTTCTCTGAGAAGATTTTTCTCTAGCTCACAACGTAAAGACAGCGAAGGAGTTTCGCACTAGAAACCATTCTCGAGCCATTCAGTTCCAAGCTGCTGCCCACTATACTCCTCCAGTTTCGAATCGTTGGATCGTACCACGTGTGCACTGTGAAGGAGCTCGCATGTGCTATACCGTACCGCAGTATGGAGTCGCGTGTGGATCGTTCAGAAGAAACAAAGGATGAAATCCACGACGGTCCCTACGGCACATCACTTATGTCTTTTCGTGTGTTTTCCGCAGAGCTGCTCTCGAGAGTGGAGATAAAATTAGACGGACATAGTCTCATATTGTTCGCCATATTGTTTTCTGTATGCTATGAAATGCTATGAAGAAACTCGTCACATTTATGCGAAATTCCGAGGTTTTCACGAGCCATTTCAAGCGGTCAATATTTTTCACGCACCCTGTATGTAGCTGGATAATCTATACAACATCACATCCGGACCCCAATTTTTTTCGAAAAAAAAATGTTCACTGGAACCTTGCACGTTGTGCTTATTTGTGGTGCCGAACACGAACATCGCATCCATTTCGTACCGTAACCACATAGTCACTCGAAAAGCTCCTTCACAAGTTTGCAGAGGTGAGAATTTTGTAAAGAATTCTCATTCTTTTCATAATTTTCACGTTTGCACCTTGTTGCATCGGTATGGCCGTTCTTATTGGTTCGCATAATATTCAACAACAAGAAACACAAAAGAATTCTCCCTGTTAGGCTGCTCGTCTCTATAATGGTTCACGTTGCACTTGGTTCGGTCGTGGGACCAGAATGGGAGGGATTGTTCATGTTCCTGACACACTTAGGTTATATTCTACCTACTTAGCAACGATAGAATTTGAAGCTTTCGAGTGAGTCATGTGCCAGCAATTTTTGCATAAAGCACAACACAGACGAAGGTGAAACGTTTGCAGGAGCACCCTTTTCTGCACAATGCAGTAAACTTCCTTCTTTTTCATCTCTCAAAAGCCACAGCGCAGTATTTGTTTCCACAGAGTGCCCTTCTCTGCTACCAGCCTTTCGCGTCGATCACCATGTTGAGTATTGTTTAGTAGCAAACATATTACATGACAGTGCCGGACGCAGAAAGTGGGCGGAGGGGGGAAGGGGGGGGAGGTGTGAGGAAAAAGTGGGGTCTCCGCATTTTCGTGGACTAAGATGGAAAATCAAATTAATGAAGATAATTTCTATAATAAAAAATAATAATAAAAAACACTTTGAAAATAAGAATGGAAATAAACAATTAAAAGCAAACTAATTTGTATTGCAAAGTAATTTCAAAGAATTGGCGACCCATTCCATTCTCGGGGGGATTCCCCCTGCGTCCACCACTGTTACAAGAGCGTGTGCATGGGTCACGGTGCTTGTGGATCCATTTGTTCATGAAATGAAAGCCTTCTCTTTATGATATAAGAGAAGATATGTACATTAAGGTGCACATTAACAGTTAACAATCAGCTAAAACATAAAAACAAAATTGGGACATAATGTTAACCAGTGACAACTGTTCAAGGAGAGAAAAGAAAAGACAGCTGCCAAAGGGAAGAAAAAAAGGCGTTACAACTACTATTACTCAATATTTCACATGGCTTGAGCTGGTAACACTTGGGAGGATTATTAGAGGAGTGAAAATATAGTAGAATTATGGATAAAGGATGAAAGAATAATGTGGTCTGCGTTAATCAATCCTGTTGGTCAGATGCGCCACGCACTTGACTCCATCTAAACATAGTAGAGGCTTCAGAAGCGTGTTTGCCTTACTGACTTGACTTGCTAAGGCAATCAGATGTATTTACCGAGTTAGCCTCACATCCTCCCAGACACCGCTGGTACCAATTTACTGGAGGTACGGAGGGATTGGTGGACATGGGATGGGTCGAACCATCGACCGTGCGAGTCAGTGGAGTCTTAACAGTGCGCCATGCACTGAATCATGGAATCATGAAAAATTATCTTTTTTTTGAACCGTGCTATGAAAAGCTTCCGAAGGATTGAGAAGGATTCCGCCACTTTCCTTCTGTGAATTATCTGGATCTGCACTGAACTTCAGTACCCATGGTAATTGGATAACATAAGATAAGTATTTCTGTGGTTTATCATTTTTTAAAGCGAAGCTTCAATTAATTTTGCGAGTTATCAGTACAATACACCAATTTGTTTGTGGAGACATACAAGATGACTTCAGAAGTGCACCCTCAAATTTAATCGGAAAGCGTCAAATTACCCGTTGCTTGGCGAGCACAGAATTGACGAACGAACTTCATGTTAGTTGCACACGAAGGACATAGTATAGGAGACTCATTACGGCCAAGTGAACACGGATCAGGCATAAGTTGACACGGATTATCAGAGAACAGCATCATCGAGTCTATCCGCGCCGCAGCAATTCACCTGGCTGTTTGTGGTTCACTGTATATACGTTTTATGACGTACACTATGTGCCGAAGACGGCTTAGGCCCGATTCCGCTCTTGAACTTATCATGTTAACAAATAAGTGTCAATAAATCAACTTTATTATGATTTTCGCCAACCGATGGTTCTAAAACAATTCAGTTAATGGGCGAAATGAATGCCCTTATGGCGAAGGAACGAAAAAAACCAAGCCGCCCCTCATTTTCTTTCCGTTTGCTGTGAAACAACAATCGTCGGTACTGTACTTGCAAATGGAAGATGATCACCGATGGAAAGGATCACAAACCACGACAAAACGAGAACATTACCCTCTTTGCGCAGAATAGGTATCGCTACCGGGCAGTGGCGGACGCAGAAGGGGGCGCCCCCCCCCTCGAGGATGGGTCGCCAAATTTTCGAAATTACTTTACAATACAAATAAAAATCTTGTATTGGTTTATTCTCAATTTTTCCTTTTATTATTATTTTTAAGATAATTTTTATTCATTGCTTATTATTATGACTAATATTTTTATTGATTTTATTTTCCATCTGGGTCCCCAGAACGGCTGAGACCCCACGCCTCTCCTCCCGCCCACTTTCTGCGTCCGCCACTGCGACCGGGGTAGCACAACCATGGTAGATGTCCAACAAACGCCAAATTTATTCAAGCGATTATGTTTTATCACTGCAAATACTATCTCTCAGTAAATCTAGCAAAGGAGCCTACAATAACTTATGGGTTCCTTGTACTGCGAAGAGATTGCCACATTCAATGCATTGAGCGGTGCAGAACGGCTTTGCAATATTGTTGCAGCTTTACCCCCGTATGGAAAAAAAGATCGCTAAGAACCTTGTCTTGCAAGGGTTTAACGATGGCTGCAAACCTGTCAGTCATCAGTACTCTTTTTCATGGTCAAGCTAGGGCAGCTCTGACAACTTCGAACCAGCTCATTAGCTCAAGCCGCTTTTTTTAGAGATCAACCTACATATGCATGTAACGTTTTTTTTTTCTTTACTCACAACTAGTTGCTTGATGTTAAAAATGGCTCGTCATACTGGTTGAAATGTAGGTTTGAAACTCAAAATATTAGATGTGAAAACTGTCTTCGTTCACGCCACGACAATTTTCATACATGGACTGCCTTCAAGGCCCATGTAATCGGCGTAACTAAAGAACATTTCGCGCGCAGGTATTGATTCACTGATTTTGTTAATCTACTTCCAAGACTACTGTGCCCAAGCCTTTACTCATTTTCGGCATGCCAGACAACCATAATGAAAATCGTTCCACCACGCCAGAACAAAACGCATGAAAAACCTATAAAATCAATGAGTCGATAATGGTCGTGCACAAACTCTGGTAAGTGTGCAGCACGAACGTGGCCTAAACGGCGTAATGATTCGAATAGAAACCCAAGCAGCAGCTGTTCCCAGTTGCTGCCATCTTCCCCTTGATTTCTGCCGTCCCTTAGCAATTGATGCTAAAGGGCCGACAGCTTGAGCAGCAATCGAGGGGAGGACGGCAGCAACTGGCAACCGTTGCTGCTAGGGTTTCTACTCGAACCATCACGCCGTTCGGGCTGCGTTCGTGTTGCACAGTCATCAGAGTTACGGAAGAACGGCAATGGGCAGGAAAAAAAACGAAACTGCAAAAAAAGCAAGGGCTTATATTAACACCTAATCCTTCCACATATATGATATCAAAGCAGCAGTGACGGTTCTACGTAAAGTGGGGAGCGGGATCGCCGTACGAGAAAAACTGGGGTCTCTGCACAGAGAGGGACCCGGACAACGGAAAATGAAATGAAAAATGGAAATCATACGGATTACTAATAATGCAAATACATTTTCATTGCATCAAAAACCATATTTCATGCTATTTCCTACAACGACCGGAATTCTGGTAGCGAACTTTGAGCTCCCATAGCCTGCATAGGAAAACGTTCTTACGCGTTTCGTCTAAATGTTTATTCTTGTCTAGCTTCTTCATGGACTTGTATGTGCTTCTTTCCAACTAGTGGACTTGAAATCGAAGATGACGAAAGAAGCGGTTTCGCTCAACAGCTGTTCGCTCAAAGAATTAGCGATGGTCTATTCTAACCAACAGAGATGAGCAGTATTTATGGAGTCGCCCTTGCAACTACCTTCTCGATTTCCAGTCCTCCAGATCCGCAATTCATTTAGAATGACTTTCTTATGCTCCCGTTAAATTTCCTTAGCGTAATTTGAATGCCTGAAGTAGATCGACGACGTAGTTCAGAAAGCCATTTAGTAAAATGAAGGCGACACCCACTCTACGTAGTTCTCTACGTCAGGTGACTCCTAGATACGTATATTGAAGGGTCTATAATTCATTTTGTTCGGTTATTTTGTTTCGTTTTTTCGTATTTTAGAACTTTATCTTTACATTGAATTGAATGTCCTTTTAAATTCTCGCTTTTCAAATGTTTTTTTACGACTGATTTTTTTCAATTGGATTTTTTTCGAGTTGTCCGTATTTGATTGTATTTATTATATTCGCAAAATATCTTTTTCCAATTCTATTTCCTTTGGGAGACTCCCGCACACAGGAGGACGGTCTTCAATTCAGCATATTCATTTCTCTTCATAGTTGTAAGCTGACCCCTTTTCTGCAAGTGCACTCAGGTTCATTTCCAGCTGGTGCACTAGCCTTTTCGTTTTGTGCTCGTGGAACATCTATCTCAAATTATATAGTCACATAAACAATTTCATGCTCTAGCAAAAGCACTCACACGATCAGCAATACATATCCAATATATACATAAAACTAATCAAATCTTATTCTACAACCTCCCCTTGTTTTTCGAAGACAACTCCAGCTCGAGGGAACGCCAGCTGTTCAAAAGCAGGAGTACTTTTATTCTTTTAAAATGTAGGATACACGTACACACAATCTGTTAACAAGTGTGCAGATCTCCTCCACACTGTTCTATGCTTTTGATAATTTCTGTTCAATTTTCTGCGTTTTGGTTGAAGTGTGGAATGCTACACCCGAAATGGGTGGGGTAGCCGAGTTCTGTGATTGGCTTGTTTATCCGTCCTGTCGATCGGAGAGTTGCTCCGCCCAGAACGCTCCACACCGCACTGGGAGTGTGGGTTAATATGAAGATAGTAGGGCTGAGTACTGGTAGGTTACTGTAGGCTTGCTGTACGTCCAACATGCCAGAGATTACGATTATGCATAGAATAAACCAAAGATTCTGCAACCACAAATTATATGATTTTGAAATGCTATTTCTGAAACCAACAATAGACCCGAATATATGCTTTTCGCTAAAAGGGAATAGAAAAGAAGGAACGAAGCCACCTCCCGCGACATCTCAAAATTGTCACTATAATCATATGTGTGAAGTGTACTCCAGCGGTTTTTGGGTGAACCCGACAGGCACCAGTAATCCACCGTCCACTTATTCCTGTCGCGTGCAAGAGTAGCCTGGTTTATTTTGCCCGGATACGGGATGAGAAGAACATTAACGGCGCAGCACTGTAGCCAGAGAAGAAGAGAAAGCGTTGGACCTATTGTGGATGTCTCGTGATACTAAAAGCTCAAAAATAAGGATGACGTGAGGTTGTTATTGTTCAATATTCTTTTTGTGGTACCAAAAATGTTCTTTGTGTGAGAACACCAAACAACGCCCAGCTTAATCCCAAGACAAACAGCATTCGAATGGGAATTTTTTGTAACTGGTTGAAACAAAGCACTCGTAGGCTGAACAAACTGCCAACACGCGCTTGATGGGCACGTCCGACGACTCGCCTTGTGCACTAATTCCGTGCACTTCGTCACAAACATCCACAAAGTGATGCTTCTCTGGGCGCAGACGAAAATCAAGAAACGACGACGTGTACTCGTGGCCAACACTTTCGAAGAATGTGTGGCTGATGACTGGGCTTGTTTTCTGAGCGAATATCGTATCTACACCGTGGAATGACATACTTTGGAAGGCAACTGTCACAAATATCGATGGCACGTGCGTTCACTTTGAAGGTTGGTGTACTCGTCAACACAGGAAAGTGCATGTCCGCATTGTTTTCCTATTTGGGAGGAAGGATTTCCTCCTGCAAGTTGTGGTGAGTTTCTGAAAGGAGCATCTTATTAGTCTGCGGTTCCTGAATTTTCTTGAGTTGTTCCTACTTTTCTACAAAAGTTGTTTATCGCGGATTTCAACAATTTTTTTCGAGATGTGTTTGTACTTTTCTTCCTGCTGTCATTTCTCATTTAGCGTGGTATTCCCACGTGCAAAATAAAATAGATGAGTAAACTGGGAATTCCAAAACTCAGTGCGACTATCCGATGATTATAAGGAAGTATGGCAAAGAAGGGGATGAGAAGCTTGCATTGGAACATTTTTGGAGCTTACCAAGGCACAATTTCCTACTCTTCTTTTTTCAACAATCTCTAACTCGTACCGCTCATCTTTAACCGTTCGGATTTCCGACTTTTGAGCGATCCCATCGTCTGTTTGCATTTCCACTTCATGTTCGTCAACTTGGCTTAGTAACCAGCACAAATATTGAGGAAACTTCCGCTAGAGATTTTTCTTCCGACCCCACAACAACATGGAGTAATATCTTAGTTGTATTGGTTTTATACCCCGTCAAACAGGTGGAAAACCTGCGTAATTGTAGGAGTAACGCCTCAAAGTCTCTTCTTTATGTGTTCGAAGAGCTGGCATTTGCATCCGAAGTGTTAAGCATCAAGACCCCTTTTGACACTCTCCCCTCCAACTGACTGCGAACTTCTCTTACCACTACTCTACCATTGTAAGGGAGACAACAAAAGGGGTCTTGATGCTTATCATTTCGGATGCAAATGCCAGTTTGTCGTTTGCGTCAAAAGCATCTATGGTTGCAGTCATTCCGATTCACTTGTGGTTCCCTCGCTGCCACCGCTGTACTGCTGCGACGCGCTTGCCCACTGGTTCTGTTCTGACACGTACTACATGGTTCCTAACAAGTTTCGAGGGATTATCTCCGTTTTAACAAGTTATAATCCACATTGTGAGAGCGGGAGGGGAGAAAAACGGAGGGATGTCTGCTAAAGAAGGGACGCAGACGCTTGGAGCTCCAGGAATTGAAGGAGAGGAAATGATCAGATCAAAATTTTTTCTCGCACAGAACGATTGAGTTATTCACTCCATTACTGAAAGATGGAATACTCAACATGTCTGTTAACAGATTCAAGCTATACCTTGACCATCGACTGAAGACACAATAGTAGATTTTCCTCTGTTTACATTGTAGTCTCATCAATTTTCCAAGATGTGTGCTTTCTGACATTTGTATTTATCTGTGCCAGATATTGATTGTATTACATGCGTGAAGTACTCCACGCCCCAAAATAAATAAATAAATAAATTGAATACTTTGGGGCTTAATTATAGATCCAGTCGATGGAACTCGAATATTAGCACTACATATTCCACATCCGAACCGGCAAAAATTTCGACTCCTCGGCTGAAACGTTGCACAGGGGCTTACTTGAGGAGTAGGACATGGAAATCATACCCGTTTCATAGCGTAGCCTCATTTCTACATATAGGGTTGTATTGTAAGTTGCATTGTGAGACTGCTTTATTACCTTATTTACACGAATTTGCTTGCGTAATAAAATATAATTATTATTATTGTTATACAGCCTTCACGTGCAAATTTCGAGGAGATTCTGTATTTGGTGCAGGACAAGATGTTCACCATATTCCAACCAAAACCTTAAAAATTAGAGTTCCGATGCAAAATGGATGCCAAATTCCGTACTTGGGACAGAACAAAAATTTGATGACTTTGTTACTTTAACTAGCAGTTTAGGAAATAATTTAAACATCCAGGGCTCGGATTCATGAACGCATAATCGAGCAAAACCAGGCTAGCAAACCAAACTTCGCGTCCTGCGTATCATAGCATTACAAAGTCAATGTGATAATCAGTCAAGCTAACTGTCGTCGTTTTGCTCTGTCATCATTATGAATCGCAGCCCAGATATTGGAGAATGAGAAAGCCCTGTTGCTCTTCTTCTCTATCGTATAGTGGAGTCGTTTTGACAGTGCGTTTTCCGCGACAGCGGCTCCCTGGCATTGGAGCACGCAACGCGGTCGGTCAAAAAGTTGACCTATGATTCATCTAGTATCTTTGAAGAGTTTTGTAGCTTGTTTCTCCTTATATTGTTCTTTCTCAGCTCTTAGAACAAATGAAGAAGGGAACAGACGATAAAACCCGTCAAAGAAGCCGGATGCATCGTGGGTCAACTGTTTGACCAATCGCACTGCGTGCTCCAATGCCAGCGGTGCCGCGACCGCGGACAACGCACTGTCAAAACGACTCCACTATACACTACCGGATTGGTCTCCAATGTTGGGACATTCAAATATCGAACATTTCGAATACATGCAAAATTCGAATGCTCCAACATTGGAGACCAATGTAGTGCTGTATGAAAGAGAAGAAGTGCTTTCGGGCTTTCTAATTTTTGAGTACATATATGAATGTCCAACTTGTTTCCGAAATCGTTTTCTGAAATTATACGGTTTTTATTCGGTCTGATGTACAGTCCTTCTGAAAAATTCTTGCCTTACGCTTCACCGCCCATCTGGTAAGCCGCGCCGCATCACCTATGCATTATCACATGTGGTGTGACGTGGCTAAGGTAACGGGCGGTTCAGCGTGAGGCAAGTATTTTTGAGAAAGACTATATACTATATCCGTGCTGAATACCTCGAATACCACCACCCCCCCCCCCTTGCACACGAAGTAGCGGGGAAAATTAGAATTTTCTTTTAGGGCGCTAGATAATGAGTTGTAGACAAATATTTAATGATGGTAACACAGACAATTAATTGAAAATCAGCCAACACAATAGTTCTATGTATTTTCTGAAATTTAGAAGAACTTGCCCGCACGTTCTCTGCGGAGTAGGAGGGCGGGTAGAGGACCGCCATCGCAGAAGATGAATCAAGACTCTGGCGAACTAGCGAGAAACCCGGAAGTTCCCGAGCAAGAGTCCTTGACCTCGCGGAAGTTGGGCTCTTGAAAAACTACACGAGGAAGCGGAAAAAACAGCTGTTCAGGGGCAGCCGACGGTCTCTCCTCTCCAGCTGACTGCCATCAGACTCACACCAGCTCAACGAGCAGGTCTTCCGCAGCTCTCCTCACCATGTGCACATCCTACGCATAGCCGAAGCGGGCTGCCTATGATGACGAGGCGTTCCTCCCCCCACGCATTCGTATACGCTGGGTCCACCGGAAACAGAAGCGCCGGGGCGCAGACGACGAGGGCCGCGGCCTCGTCACTCAACGAGCCGCGCAGAGAGCGCGGGCGCGGCGGAGGGCGTCCGCGCCGGCCGCGGCAGGGACGCAGCGCCACAACACGCGGTATTGATCAGCGGTGGGCGGGGCGGGCGCTTCGCGACCGCTCGCGGCAGCTGATCCGTGGGAATTTCTCGTGTTTTGTTGTTTTCCTCTGGGGTTCTGTGCGTGTTTCGCCGTTGCCAGTCGGTTTCAGTGCCTCCGGCTCGTTCAGGCCCGTTTATGCCATTCATTTCCTCAGCCTACATGCCTTTTCATCCCGCGAAGCAGAGAACAACTCAGCAGCCGTTCCTTTTTGCTTCTGCTGTGAGGCCCACTCACTGAACGCATTTGTTCCTTCCAGTGAATGTCTCTCGCGCTGTTCGGAGGCGGATTCTCTTTGCTTGTTGCTCTACAATAACTTCCAATTAGAGCATGCCTTTTCCATCTTCGCCATCCTATTTCCAAACACGCGGTATTTTTTTTTCTTTTTAGCGAATCGCACTCGAATAAGTAGCGAAGTCAAACCAAGCGGCGGTGTTACCGCATTTCCACGGACTTTTTCGCTTGAACTGTGGTGAAATTCGTTAAACTCGACTCGAAGGGAGAAACTAAACAGTGGAATTGTGCGCGGACACATCCGAAGTGTCTTCCAATCAACGACGGGAATTTGAAAGGTACTTTGAACCGTTTTGAACATTGGTTTCAGTGCATCTCCCATTTTATCTCTCCGTTCTGCTTTTTGGGTCCGTCTAACTGCTGTTTTAATGTGGCCTCCACTATTCTTGTTGTAGACGTATGAATGTGCTGGATTTATGGAGAGCGTCTTTTAAACTGTCATTTGCAATTCTGCCCCCTGTTTATTTCATAAATTTTTAAATTACTTCACCATCTCATTATAGCTATTATTGCTTTACATTGAATATTTGTATTGCTTGTTTTTCTCCACCAACGAAATTAGAGTCACCATGTTTTGATAATTTTAACAAAAAAGCCAATTTACTAACTATGACCCACCTCTCATGGATTAGCAGTAATAATCTTTCTCAAAAGAACTCTGACATTTCATTTCCTTATATCCCTCTTTTTATGAGTGCTTGGAATCGACGTATGTTTTGTTTTTGTCTGTGGGCAGCTTATCTTGTTTTTAGTTCGCATTGTTGGTACTCGGTAGACTCTAGTAACTGCCTTTTTGATAGGATTCTTTTCTCCTTTAAGACATCTAAACTCTTGGGGGAAATTATTTCTCTTCCTTCCAGCACTTTGACGGTATTCCTTTCACACTATGTTTCATGTTTTAGGATGGTTCACGGGGGTACGAGTGCGATAGACATTCCATGTCAGGACACAGGTGATTTTGACGGCTCTTTCGTTGGATCTCCGACGTCATATGTGAACGTACCACACGTTCCACCAGCTGAGGATTTGCGCTCAATTATGCGCCGTGATTCTGAGGTTAGCTTTTTTACTATAACCGGTTATGCATTCCAATTGATCTCTTTTTGATGATGAATTTGCTTCTACGGTTTTGATATGCGTTCATCGAAATAGTTTCACTTATCTTCTCTTTTTCTCTCCTCCATTTTCACGGCTCATCTATTTGTTTTTTTTTTGTGTTTGGGCGCATCTGAACACGAGTATCTATTTCTGTATTCTTCCACTCATTTGTTTTTGTATATCTTGGCACATTACTGTGATTAATTTCCTATGTCGCCGCTCACAATCTGGATTTCTGTTTCGTTGACAGCTGACTGTAGGTCGTGATATCATTCGCGCGTATACTTGCAGCATTCCATCATTGTGGTGATTGACCGCTGACTAGGGAAAGATCATTATACGTTCGTGACACTGTGGAGGTCCTGAGCATCAAAACAATTTTTTGCTGACTAGTTGCTGACTCGTAGTATTGATTTTTCTCTTAATTGAGAAGAAAACTGCATTTTTAATCCGGGGAATAAGTATAGCTCATCTATGAACATACGTTACTGAGTTTTCAGGTAGTACTCCACTGTATGAATCTTCACTGTGTGGATTTTTAACTAGGTGACGGGTCATAAATTCGAATCAAAATGCAACTTTTGCATTTCAGATTTCTTTCCAATCATATGAGCTTTTACACTTCTCGGGGTGGTTTTTTTCTTCTATCACGGAAGAGGTACATTAACAAACGTCTGACAAATTTCTATCTTACTGCTTGTTCTCGTTCGCTGATTTTCGAGCACGACTTCTGAACATGGCAACTTTACACCTATGATGCATTAAGTATAGTTATTTTATTATTACGAGTAGACACGGTTGTATTGTCACATCTCCACTAGGTTATTTTTTTCACCGAAAAATTCTTCGTTAGCAAGATCCAGTGGCTGTTGAGCGGAAGTCTTCTTCTATCTTATAATTCAGCGAGAAATCAGTGTTATCAAAAAATGCTATGATTGATTGGTTAAAGGCCATTTCCGGTAACAAAAAACCATCATTTTATTGACTGACTGGGGGCGCTTACCTACTGTAATAATTGTAATGAACTGACGCTTTCATGCTCCTATGTTCTGTGCATATAGCGACATTGGCGCTGGTGTCCTTCACTCACTCCATGGTCTTTCTCATTTCTGTCAAGAACGGAAGGTGTGACTCCCATACCTGATCTTATCAGTTTCCGATTCGTTTGCTTTCGATGAAAGCATCAGCTGCTAGACTACCACTTTCGAGATGTCGTGATACGGGAATCATTGTTCCTTGGTGAAGTAGTACTACGAATTATGAAGATTAAAGGAAAGCTGTAATCAGGAGTTTGAAAGAAATTGCTCAAGCTTGATACCATTCCCCATTGCGTTTATGAAAACCGACCCCTTTTTCAACTCTCAGAGGAATTAGAACGGAAGGTTCTGCAATTCTTATTGGTGTTGATAGCATTTTTGAAACACTAGAGCTAAATTCTGTTCTCCGTGGAAAGTCCGACGCCATATGTGCATAGTTACCCCTTATCAGCGGCATTTTATATTACTAAGCAAAAGAATCGTCTCGTTTGTCCGAGAATCGGGAGTTTATCAGCAGCGTGTCACGTGTTTGCTTGAACCAGCGCGTGGTCGATCGATAACTGGAAAACAGCTGATCTTGATCGCAGCTCCGTGAGATTCCACGTTTGCTTGTCCAGTCGGGGGAACCGTCATCGATAATATCTCGATTTTCTTTTATACAAAAGATTCAAATCAAAATGTGTAGTGTCAACGAATCCCGCTTTTCGGTGATGGATTCACCTCTACAAAACATCCTCAGTATTTTGTAAAACTTTAACCCGTATAATTTTTGTCATGTTTTATTTCGGTAATAGCAACAATACACTCTGTTACGTGAGGAGTTTTATTATCTCACCAACAAAGAGACCGAAGCAATTATACAGAGGAAAAAAAACGGAGTGTGTGTGTGTGTGTGTGTGTGTGTGTGTGTGTGTGTGTGTGTGTGTGTGTGTGTGTGTGTGTGTGTGTGTGTGTGTGTGTGTGTGTGTGTGTGTGTGTGTGTGTGTGTGTGTGTGTGTGTGTGTGTGTGTGTGTGTGTGTGTGTGTGTGTGTGTGTGTGTGTGTGTGTGTGTGTGTGTGTGTGTGTGTGTGTGTGTGTGTGTGTGTGTGTGTGTGTGTGTGTGTGTGTGTGTGTGTGTGTGTGTGTGTGTGTGTGTGTGTGTGTGTGTGTGTGTGTGTGTGTGTGTGTGTGTGTGTGTGTGTGTGTGTGTGTGTGTGTGTGTGTGTGTGTGTGTGTGTGTGTGTGTGTGTGTGTGTGTGTGTGTGTGTGTGTGTGTGTGTGTGTGTGTGTGTGTGTGTGTGTGTGTGTGTGTGTGTGTGTGTGTGTGTGTGTGTGTGTGTGTGTGTGTGTGTGTGTGTGTGTGTGTGTGTGTGTGTGTGTGTGTGTGTGTGTGTGTGTGTGTGTGTGTGTGTGTGTGTGTGTGTGTGTGTGTGTGTGTGTGTGTGTGTGTGTGTGTGTGTGTGTGTGTGTGTGTGTGTGTGTGTGTGTGTGTGTGTGTGTGTGTGTGTGTGTGTGTGTGTGTGTGTGTGTGTGTGTGTGTGTGTGTGTGTGTGTGTGTGTGTGTGTGTGTGTGTGTGTGTGTGTGTGTGTGTGTGTGTGTGTGTGTGTGTGTGTGTGTGTGTGTGTGTGTGTGTGTGTGTGTGTGTGTGTGTGTGTGTGTGTGTGTGTGTGTGTGTGTGTGTGTGTGTGTGTGTGTGTGTGTGTGTGTGTGTGTGTGTGTGTGTGTGTGTGTGTGTGTGTGTGTGTGTGTGTGTGTGTGTGTGTGTGTGTGTGTGTGTGTGTGTGTGTGTGTGTGTGTGTGTGTGTGTGTGTGTGTGTGTGTGTGTGTGTGTGTGTGTGTGTGTGTGTGTGTGTGTGTGTGTGTGTGTGTGTGTGTGTGTGTGTGTGTGTGTGTGAGGGCTCAGTCGCGGACATGTACTAAGACTTGCGCAAGGAAAACTGCTAGAAAGAATCGCGAATACCCACAAAACAACTTGAACCACCCTATAAAGACTGCACGTCAGAAATGTATGGGAGACGAAACGGGCATAGAGTAGTTATCTAATGTATCAGCAAAGTTTGATTTTCTTTCATTATTTCCTAACTTTACTCGTAACATGCTTCAGTTTACATGAGAAATGACATGAATGAGAGTTTAAATGAAAATTTGCAAACCTTCATATGGGGTAGAGAATCTCGGTGGTTCAACAGATCCAGACCAAATTTCGCCTCTGTAATTTCCATGAGGCGGCGGAAGATCGATTAGATTTTGGTGCTTCTTCACATATTACGAGTACAAGAACATTTTGTTTCACGTTATTTGGTTTAGCAATTAGTGGATCTACGGTCAGTAACATACCTAGGCAAGGCCGGATATGCGTCAGTCTAAAAAGTATTAGTTTTCGTTTGCTAGCGCTTTTCTTATCTAGTTCATCTGCAAAGCCGTACCTGAATGCTCATGTTTTGGAGTAGTCTAACGCGCATTCGGATTTTCATGCAAACAGACTTCTCTGAGCACGTCTTACTAATTAGAGATACATACAACTCCCTAAGCTGCTGAATTTTTGTTCTATTTCTATGACCTTTACCGTTATCGGTGCCATTTCACACAAATCTAAGGAAATACCGTTCGCCCCTCTATCTAGCGGCAGACATCTGAAGAAATTAATCATCTCATTAAACCTATGTTAGCCTGCTCCTCGATAGTTTTTTTTCTAGTGATGAGCATAGGTGCGAAAGGGAGGAGCTTTTCGCACCTATGCTCATCACTAGAAAAAAACTATCGGGGAGCAGGCTAACATAGCGAGTGCGGAACTACATAAGCGAAAGGAGGGGTTTGTGAAGTGAAGGGGTCTGAGGGGTCTGAGGCCTGTCAGAGGTGCCAAAGATGAAGGGGTCCTCGAGGTGGGGGGGGGAGGGGGTAGCGGCAGCTTTCCTAGGCGGCTGTCACAAAAAGGCGACGATCGGACGACGGGGAGGGGGGGGGGGGGTTAGGGGGTCGTAACATTACAGACGTAGGTGTTGTTTAGTAATTCAGTTGCCGTTTGCCTTCATCTATTTAGGCAAGCTCAGGTATACCCTTCCATCTGCAGCGAACAGACGGCGGCTGAAGGGTACATAGTGGCCACTTTTTGTGAAATTACACCTATATCACTCATCACTTCTGGAAAGACGTTATAAGCTGTTCCGCCAAAGACGGAGCCGGCCCTCAAGAACGGCTCCGGTTCTCGCTCTGCGCCTTCCTCCCTCACTGCACTGTCTCGCTTTTGACCGGAGCCAATGTACTCGTTTTGGCTCCATCCCCTCCTGCATAGCGCGGAGCAGAATTTTACCCATCATATCATATACGGATCAATAGAGAATTTCTTCTACTTCACTATCTTATACGGAACTTCTCATTTAGTTCTCTATTTGAAGAGAAATTCGCGAAGTGCCAACAACCGACTGTTTCTCTCTATTTTCGTCCGTCTCAAAAATCTCAACTTGGTTCCCGTAAGATAATCACTAGAACATTTGCAATTGGTTGCACGTTATACAGTATTTCATCCTCTTCTTCCCTGGACTGTCCCATTTTTGATTCACTTCCTATTAATACTCTTATTAGTCACAGAACTGAAACTGTCGCAAAAAGTATTGCTTCGAAAAATGCAAACGGTTCCGCAAATTTTTACTTGTTCTATGCAGACGGGGTGCCTTCTTCATCTCCTAGGCTTCAGCTATCCTACGATACCCTTCACCCTATGGAAATTTTCACTCACAGCCGTGTTATTCCTGATTCCTTCAACCCCTTGCAATCCGTTCAATTCGTGCACTAACTCGAATTTCGTAACCTATAAAACATTCGTTCCGGCCGACTCACACAGTAACATTCCCTAGTAATAGTAAGGATGTTTCCATCTAACTTCCTGGTATTGCCTTCTGTTACTTCGTCTTCTCTCATTTGCGTCCTTCCCCTTCTCATTTCCTTCATCGTTTCCATCACCCGAAAAAATCTCATTTTTTACTGCGACTTTGCCACGGTCTCCTCCTCTTCGCTTACGGGGATGTGCCGTATCCCCTTCCAAAGTGAAGAGGGCGAGAGCCTCGGTTCCGTCTATCGCACCTATGATGATGGGGATTGCACAAAGTAGTACTGACAGTTCATATTCCTTTCATAACCACGCAGTGCGAAATTATTCCCCGCTGGTTTTTTCTTAGCAGCTGATGTGCTGTATTCATAACTAGCAGAGGTGGATTGTGTGTGAATGTCTTGCTATCGATGATCGATCCAATTCCGTAGACTTGCATTTTCAACATTCCGTTATAGTGACGAAAGCCGTGTGGAAGCGGCATTCAGTGCTACAGAAACCAGTGGTTTAGTAAAATGTTACAAAGAATGTGAGAATGTCTCATTTTCAGGCTCCACATGAACTTGAAGTTGACGAGCATTTCCGGCCCGAAACCGTAGCTGCTCCTGGCGAAGAAACTATAGTGGCCAAGTCGGCTCCTGTCACAGAACCACATCCTATCGAACTGTTACCTGGCGAAACCGTGAAAGCAGATGAAGAGTTCGATGGAGAGCTTAGAACAATACTCACTGACTATAGGGTAGGTTCTTTTTCCACATTTTTTCCGTCCGTCAACCGAAGCATAAATTTTTTCATGCGTGGTCAAATTAGGCCCATGACGTGAAAATACTAAATTTGAATACAACAACAAGCCCATTCTCGCCAAGAAGTTTGACAGGTAGTGAGGCCGCTGTGGAAGCTACAAAGGAACTTAAACAAGAAATTGTATTGAGAAGTTATGCTCATTCAAAGCTGCTTTTATTCAACATATTTCTCTTCTAACTTCAGTCAGTCAAGAGTTGATTGCAAAAGAAATGCTCCCTATTGTTTTAGTGTGCACTAATTATATCATTGATGCGCACCTTGCTCATTCGGTGAAAGTGCAGCACTTATGTCCGCTCTAAACTTGAAGTATTATTTTCTTTTTTTCCTGTTATTTCGACTGTTGCATTCTGGTTCTGGTCCGTGAACTCCAATTCTCAAAAAAAAAATGCTCATAGTACTAGCTATCCTGAATGTTTAGTACCAAATTGTTCATTTTTGCTAAAACCGTACGTTAACAGAACATACAATCTGTGGCGTTTTTTTTTTCTCAGAAATGGTATACAGCTGGTATTAATAGTTATCTTTCTCACTGCATTTTTTTTCTCGCTTCATTCTTGTGACATCTTTGCCTTTTGAAAGTAAGAAAGGAGCTCAATTTTCTCTTTGAATTATGAAACGCCTAAAAATGCCAGTGATTGGAACACCCTGTACCAATACCATTTACCTCCAGTTGGTTGGATAGGATGATTGTTGTATGAGTGCTAGAAATAGACTGGTGTTAACTGTTGGGTGCAAGCTGTACCGTACAGTTCTGGATGCCTTTGTACCATTCAAGAATATTTCGACACAGAGTGAGTGCAGCTTTTTTTTTCAGATTTGTCTAATCGCCCCTAATAATCGAGCATTGCGTGTAATCTTGTTGGTCGCCATAGAATCAATTGATTTCCGTGATCCTGCGCAGATAATCATTAGTTGCAAAGAAGGACGCGTAGCGTGGTCAGTTCTCCTGCATTCTTATTTCTTAATACTTTCGATGGTATGATGTTTAGTTTTTTTTTTATTTTGACCTGCATTTTTTTTTTGTTCCAGCCTTCAAGCAAAATCTACGGAAAGTGCTATTGCATGGCATAAAATGCTATACAAGGCAGCCAATCGAGCCACCTCTCATGAGCTTTTTGCGTGGAATTTTGCCAAGCAGGTATCTATTTCTTAATGGATGTTTCTTTATATCAGTTCGACTTTTACCTTTCCTTCTTGCATTTTGGTGCTGTTCCAGGTTAGAGAGACGCACTGCTCTTGGTTATCGTATACCCCACCTGTCGAAGATGAAGTTCTTGTTCGCAAAGAATTTGAACGCCTTGATTATGATCGTGATCACTTTAGGATCTCAGATGACAACAAAGGGTTCACGTGAGTCCATGTTTCAATTGACAGATTGTGTTTTAGATGAGTTTTATAATGTTAAGGTTATCGCCTACCTATCCTGAGTATATGGTCATTCCAAAAGAAATTAGTCACAAAGATCTTGTAGATGGGAAGGATTTTCGCTTCTTACAACGCTGGCCTGCTGTAGTATGGAAATGTAAAGAAACGGTATGTTTTAGTTGTTGACCCATTTTTTACTACATTGTTCAGACGTTTATTTTCTTGATTTGCTTCATGTTTCTACAGAAGGTGCTGCGAAGTCTGTTTTTCTAGAGAGCCGTCCTTTTGCGTAGTAGTCAGCCGAGGCTTAGCCTTTTTGGTTGGAGAAATAACGCTGATGAGAAATTTTTCGAGCTTGTACACAAATACCTCGACACTTACTCACCAGGTGTGGTTTTTCTTCATATCCATATTTAGTTGTTATTATCTTCTTTTGACATTCAAGGCAAGGACATGCTTATCATGGATGCTAGGTCTTATGCTGCAGCATGGGCAAATCGAGCAAAGGGTGGCGGATTCGAGCATCCAGGTAGATTTCATAGGATTTCTTAAATTCCTACTTATTACGTTGTTTTCAATCCTTACTCTTTCCCATTCGCCGAATAGTAATACGCTCAACGAATTACTCAAAAATATTTGATCAAGGGTGACTAAAGGCCTTGGTCAAATGCATGGTTTACTGGGTTTCACTATTCTGACATTATTACCTTCCAGAGTATTACCAGCGAACTCGTGTGGACTGGCTCGCTTTACCGAACATTCATAACGTCCGTTACTCTTTCCACCAACTACGTGCCCTATTGTGCTCTAATCAAAACAAAACGGGAGAATCATATCTTACGGTAAGGTTACTGTCCTTTATATGTGAAAGCATGCATTTGTTTTTCTTGTATAGGCGCTAGAAGGTACCTGCTGGCTAAATTACGTGAAGGACCTCATGAACTCTGCTCGAAAATGTGTGGATACGCTTTTTGACGGTTAGTCCTTCCTCCTGTTCCCACTTTGTTGAAACTGATGGTGTTTTGTGTTACAGGCCAATCGGTTCTTGTGCACTGTTCCGATGGTTGGGATCGTACAACGCAGATTGTATCGCTTGCAAAGCTTATGGGTGACGAGTACTACAGAACAGTCCAGGTGTGTTCTCAGTTTCTTAGACATCAAATAAGATGTTAAGAATGTGTCCTTACGTGGCATTATTGCATAAGAAGCCGTCTAATGGAAGCGGCTATAAAAGTTCGGTCACTTTTAATTTTCTTTCCCCTATTCCGTAGTTGTACAGCCATCGGTCGTGAACGATAACAGCTGTTGTGTTGGTACCAGTTAGTAGTTTATCGTTAATTTCTCCATTGCGTGGGCAGTTCCTAAGCATCTGGCAAGTAAGATGACGTCATTCACTACAGGCCCGATGTTACCTTGAGGGTTTTCTTTAGCTCTTAGCAGAGCATACCGTCAACGGTTTACGTTTTATGTTTTAGATCGTCTGAAAGTGGCGATCATTGATTTGTGTAACACTATCCTTTCTTTAGTGATCCCTGACAAAACTGGTCGAATCTGGTGTTCTTCTCATAGTCGTTAAAGAATGAACGAAACTCGTCGTCCTTTCTAACACTAAATTTCTTTTCAAATGATAATGTCACTCTAATTACCAATTCGATATACATAAGTTTTTTAAAATTATTTGACTACTTGACGTTACTCGAGTTAGGACCAATTCCACATATTGCTTACTGAATATATGGAGAACAGCTACAAAGAAATGGCGATCTTTAATGCTAGTCAAGTTAACCCATACACTATGTTTTTAGGGATTCGAAGAACTGATTCGTTTGGAGTGGGTCGCGTTTGGTCACAAATTCGCAGACCGGAATGGAATCGCTGGCACGAACACCAACGAGCAATCCCCAATCTTTCTTCAGTTCCTCGATGCAGTCCATCAGATGCAACATCAGCTTCCGACTGCATTTGAGTTCAACAAACAGTACCTGGTGCGTTATAGCCGAGTTAGTTGAGAATAGTAAACTTTGCGCTCTTCGTTTTTGGCCGTCTAACTGCTGGCGCTTCCTCTGCGGTGCGGTGACTCGAAACTCGTTTGTTTACACATTTTGGTTACACTGTGAGGTCCTTAAGTTTTACATGCGTGTTTTACGGTTCTCGGCTGTATTTCTTTATTGCAAATAGCATGTGATACTGTGCGAGAAAACGTGCGGTGATCGAAGCAGTTTGCTGCTCTATTTGGATGACTTTCACGAAGAACAGTAAAGCTACGAAATACTGCTGGCAAGAACTGGACCTGTTCCTATTGTTTTTCCATTGATGCGATTTCGTCTTAGAAGAAGGAATGCAAATTAAAGAAAGGAAATAGAAATCCTGCCATATTTGGAGAAGCAAATGTTTCTTGCGCGCTTTTAGAATTGAAGAGAAAAATCTGATTTGTGAAGTAGTAAATGAGTGACATCTTCTTGAGGACAAACTTCAAGCGTCTTTTACTTCGTCACATGTTCGAGCAGGGCTATAATCTTGCTAACTGTGTGTCTTTGTCTCTACTTTGCAGCACCACAGGGCGTAGAAGATCAGTGTTTGTAAGTGGATTCAAATCCATAATCAAACCAAACGTGCCTGCCTCACAAACCTCGTTTTACCACGTTTTACTTAGATGCCTTGTAAAGATGTCTGTTTGTATCAGTAAAACATCGGATAGGTATGACTGGAATTCTTGCTTTTTGCTTTTCCTTGTTTTGACTTGGCATGGAGAAACCGGCTGTCACTGACTGTCTCCTCGCAATCACGCACCCAACTTCAACAGCGGTCTGCTAAGGGGATTGCATCAGAATGTGAAGAACATCATATTTACAGTTAGGAAGAACAAAATATTATATTTCTGTTCATTCACAAACATCAATCTATAAGTGGTTTGAAGAAAACTACGGATGATCATCTACTGGGTGTTGAAATGAGTCGCTGAGCTTTTTCGGTTGCAATTTGTTCTACACTGTTTTCACCCTTTTGGCAGTGTCCTATGCTGTTCGAAATTGAAGAATTGAGCTTAAGAAATGAATTTTCCATGGTAGTGGGAAGGGTGCTATTTATGACGCTAGAAAAGCCACTTAAACTCTGATCACTGACAAAAATTTTGTACGTGGGTCCCTCTACACTCGATAGGACCACTTGTTACTAGCCTCACAAATTGAAAGAGAGCACATTTATCATCGAGGAGACCATAAACTCTACCTGATCATGAAAAAGTCATAGAATTGCTTGAACAGTTCATCGATGAAAATACTGAAATGCTCAGATGTACTGTTTGAACGAAGTCATTCAGTCTTAAAGAACAAACAGGTCAGAGCTATGTCATTCCTCCTTTTTCAACTGGCAAGGCTTATATCGCAAGTGCAGTAGTACATTTTCTTGACTTTTCAAAAACAGGTAAGCACATTAAGAAATGTATAAATCACCATCACGTATTGCCACTTTTTGCCTAGTTTTGGAAAGCCTTCGATGCCCTCGGCTTAGAACTGTTCTGACATTGAGTCGGAAAAGTTGCCTAACCAGCAATCCAAGTCATCTTCATGATCGAATGCCCTACCTTGTGTGGCGTTAGAGAGGGACAGGAGAAGGTGACTGTGTTTTAAGGCAAGGGCTGTACGTTGGGCAAGTCAGCACTTTCCATCCAAAACCGGGTAGCTTCTGGCGAGTCATGCTTTCAATATGTGGACGAGCATCGTCATGCAGAAATCGGTCCTTGCCGTGATTCGGACTCTTCTCTGCGATTTTCGCAGCCAATCAATCCGGCTGCTGATAGCACAGGTCCAAGCGAGGGCAGTGCTGCGTGGCAGTAGCGCTTAGTGGACGATGCCTTTGCTGTTACACCAAGCAGTGACCACAACCTTTGACCACAACTTTCAGAGGGTGATCACCCGTCTTCGGCTGCTGCACAGGCTTCTCATCCTTGTCAACTCAGTGTCGATATGGCTTGACGTTGACATACAGACACCACTTCTCATCTCCTGTAAAGATGGACTTCAGCCGGTTTTCAATGCTCCTGTAAGAGGGCGATTCGGTAGCCGTCGTGTCGTTGTCGACTCCGGATGCGCGTTCTGACAGTGCAGAAACACTGAGGTTGAAGTCGCCAACGGGAACGTCTGGACCAATCTTGTGCGGTGCGTTCGGGTGCTGTACTGTTCCCAAACACAGCGTTAATGCGACAACTGGATGGGGCTGTTGATTCTCCAGATTTGAAGTCTTATACTGAAAGATGGCAAAAGTTGGGCTTTGAAATATTCCCGGACGGGACTGTGCTGGAGTTTGCAGGTGATATTAGTAATAAACTTGCACATACTTGGCTTTCTATATATATATATATATATATATATATATATATATATATATATATATATATATATATATATATCAGTGGCGGACGCAGAAAGTGGGCGGGAGGGGGGGCGTGGGAAGAAAAGTGGGGTCTCCGCCGTTTTGGGGACCCAGACGGAAAATAAAATTAATAATAATATTAATTATAATAATAAACAATAAATAAAAAATATATTAAAAATAATAATAAAAATAAACAATTAAAAATAAACTAACACAAGATTTTTATTTGTATTGTAAAGTAATTTCGAAAATTTGGCGACCCATTCTCGGGGGGGGGCGCCCCCCCCTGCGTCCGCCACTGATATATATATATATATATATATATATATATATATATATATATCAGTGGCGGACGCAGAAAGTGGGCGGGAGGGGGGGCGTGGGAAGAAAAGTGGGGTCTCCGCCGTTTTGGGGACCCAGACGGAAAATAAAATTAATAATAATATTAATTATAATAATAAACAATAAATAATAAATATAAAATAATAATAAATATATATAATATATTATTATATATTATATATAGTATAATATATAATAATAAATATATATATATATATCGTCCGCCACTGATATATATATATATATATATATATATATATATATATATATATATATATATATATATATAAGACGGGTTGCTTCAAGGCAGCGTGGGGTTAAAATAAACACACTTTTGAAAACCGCGAGAACTACCCCTATAACCTATTATCACCAAAAATGTTCATTTATAAGCTGCTGACATTGCCATTTTCGGTCGCTCTGGAGGAATTTAGGCCTCTGTTGCATGCGAAGAGAAAAGCTACTTGATTTCGTTTTGACAATTCATTTTAAGGACCTGAACTTCAATCAGATTTACTATACGGAATAGAATGTGATGGCAGCCATGTATAAAAAAGTGTTCATATATTCCTTTGATGGACTATTCTTTCATTTAGTGACTAAATTTTAGATCAAGCTCGCACAACATGCTTATTCGGGCCTGTTCGGGACGTTCCTGTTCAACTCCCGTCGAGAATCGAAAATGATGAAGGAAGAAATGAAGGAAGAGCCGGTCTCGATCTGGAGATTCCTCGGGAAACATAATGAGCAAGTCGTTAGTTCGCTTTACGACAAGGCCATTGTGGGAAGGATTACGTTCGACACGGAGATGAGTACCCTGCGCGAGTGGATCGAAGTGTATCGGGATCGTGCCTTTGATGACGATATAGTGAGTTATTTTGATCGGGATTCCGTAATGTTTTCAGCCTTTCGTTGACTCATTTTTTTGCTCTTTTCAGAAGGGTTTATAGGTCGTAACTGAGGCAAATAAACTAAGTTACTTTTTTTTGAAAGCGAACCCAGCTGTGGAACGTTGCAAAGATTTGTCCTAACCACAAGTGAATGTCGTAATTTCAGGCGGTGCCTTCATATCCTGCACGTCCTTGCCCCATTCCAGCACCGTTGAAGGAAGCCGGAACAAATACTGGTGCCGGAATCAATTCACCCTCTCCGCTGCAAAAGAGTAAGAGCAGCGAAAGCATCAACTCTATCACGAATGTAGATGCTGCTAACATCAGTGGAATGTGAGTGGTTCTTCGTTTTTCTTGCGCACATTCGTGTGGTTGCGAAATATTGATTTGGTGCGATGCCCTTTGCTTTTTCAGCATGAATCATGCCGGCTCAAACGGAACGATAAACGTCTCGTCTCCCGAACATAGCCTCATGGACACGTCGATGGTTGCCCTGGTGTGTACAAGTAGAAAAAGATGAATTTGTGTATTGAACAGTTATTTCTTTATAGATGTGTTCTAAATTTTCAGGGGGATGTTACCGTTCCGCCACCTCCCTCAAGCATAAGACGTGACGCCACGCACACGCTCATCAGATCGCCTCTACACCCTTGGAAAACCATACAAGAAAGCCAGGACAAGGACGGACTCATAAAATTTTTCGATCCTATTGAAGAACGGCAGCGCATGATTAATAGGGCTCATCAGGTAGGTGAAACGTTTGCATTGCGTTAGATGTGCTATTTAATAAGTTGGTTGCCTTAGATGGAACTGGAACGACATCAGCAGGATCAAATGAGAAGAAATAGAAGCTTTTCTGAACGTACGAGTCATGGCACCTTATATCGTGATGGGTCCGGCAGAATGGTTCGTCACTTTCCTTCCACATTTTTGTTAACTTCTTACTAATGAGTACTCTTCGTTTCTTTTTTGCTCTGAAGAAAGGGTTTTAGTTGAATTAAAGGCCTTTCATACTTTTTTCCGTGGTGTAGATTTGCCCGTTATTAGAGATCTACTAGCTGCTAATTGGGGGTATTTAGCCTAGCTGCCGTAATGTTAGGGTCGCCTTATTCGCTATGACGTATTTTGTCATTAGGTTGTAAATTTTCCCCGAAATTCACTCAACTGACGTTTTTCTTATGTTCTTCATTCTAATTTTTCTACCTCTCCTACCTTGTCTTTTATCACTTTGATTTTCTTACTTGAACTTTGAATGATCACATGTGTAAGCGAGTTCATACGTTAATCTTTTTTTTTACTGATTTCCGCTTGTAATTCTTCATTAACGTTCGTTCTGTTCATGATTCTTTCTCATTCATCACCGCGATATTACTCTTGAAGACAACTTGTCATTTCGCTGGCTTATTACTGCCACGGCACCGCCGAAAGTATGAAAAGAACTTGGAAGAATAATTCTGAAAGGTGCTAGAAGAAATAATCATGCTTTCTAAAAAAAGGTTACGTAGTTCTCCGTCATATTTTACACCGCATTCGGACGAGCTCCCATGAAAATAATGTTGTTTGGGTTATGGCTCCTTTTGGTGAAAACTTTTGAGAAGTGAACTCATTAAACCGTACTTATACATACTTACATAGATATGCAACTTTGCCTTTTCATGCCGCATGCTGACTACATCTATACGCAATCTTGTTTGCTGCTGGAGTAAACGGTTGTTTGCTTTCCTTCGAGGTAAACAGAGCGGGGATCAATGATCATTGTTTTGTTGACGAAACTGTCATGATTAAGCGGACACCGTCCTAGTTCACAGACTTTCGAGAACTTCCGCGAATCATTTTAGAAGTAGCTACGGAAGGCTAAATGTACGAACAACGTCAAATTTGTCAATCAGAAGCTAGCCTACGCTTAACATCGCTTTAGGTCGGTTAAGTAGTTCTGGAAAATTGATCATAACAGACCGACTGGTAAACTCTTTAGTGTTAATCAAATCGTTCAAATAGTTTTGCTAGGTCTTCAGCAAATTGATTACAATCACAGATATCGTTCGGCGACGGCGATTCCGATGGAGACAACAGTTTGTGCCGCGCTTTGTCCGATGTGTCAGTGGTGGACTCCTGTGAAGTTCCGAGGGAATCGAGCGGTATCCCGTTGGTTAGAAACACTCATTGTCAAATATGCGGCAAGGCATACCCCATCATCGGTGTACTGAGACCAGAAGACGCTGAGCATCGATGCAGGTGACGTATTTCTCAGAAAATAAGCTGGCGTAAACGTATCGCGGCATTTATCAAAACACTTAAGGCTGTGCATGTTATCCGTCTGTCAACAGTGTTCGCGTCAGCGCTACCACACCACGGAGGATGATGGGAAGGGTGTACAGCGCCGCATGTGCGATCGTTGTTATCAGAAAATGATCCCAGCTGAAGCAGATGAAGACATCGAATTACAGGTTCGTGTTACCTTGGGGAATCACCTGTGTGAACTTCTCATCCCTTCAGGAGCGGTCTCGAAAAATTTGCTTTTGGTCCTTCACTTACATGCATTTGTTGCTTTCTTTGTTTTTTTTTTTCATCGCTTGGTAGGTTTAAAAGAGGTAGTGGTAGTATTTTGTTTTTTTTTTTTGCTTCTGCTAGTGTTAGTGCCTTTGTTCAGATTTCACCCATTACTTTCTAAGACTTGAATCTTGCTGTTTTGTGCAGATTTTGTGGTAGAAAGCACTTTGCTTTTACTGCGTACACCTTCAGCGCGTTACTTTTACTCCATGAAATGTGCTGGTGCGTAAAATCTGCTGTGAACTTTCTTAGAAATCCGCAGATAGCTGGCAAACAGTGGTTGAGTATGAATAATCCATACCTCATTGATATTATTTTGCAGGAAGATGCGTCAATTCTGAGTTTGAGCTCATCACCACCTCGTCGATCATCGTCTGTCGGTGATGCGAAGCTGTCCTCTTCTTTCTCGTACATGGGCTCACCCAGTCAAGCTGTAAAGGGATGAGTATGAGTCTGCATCACCCATTCTTCCTCTGTCATTGACTGTGGGTTATGCCATGCATCTGGAGGACCTCTATACTTGTCTGCAAGAGCTCAGCTGTCGCACTGGTTTCCTCGTTAATATATTGATACTTTATTGGTATTTCAACATTAGCTGACTAGCTTTCGGTTCGAAAAAAGCTGGATAATGAAAAGCTCTCACATCTAGTTCGAAAGGAAACAGCAGACTTCGTGTAAACTTGTAAATATAGAGAAAATCTGTTTTACTCTAGCAAGACTATTTATCATAGTCGGGATTGTATGTTGCTACAGTTAGAAGTTGCTCCAGTTTCTTTTCGTCATAGTTTCATATCTCTGACCGTGTAGATTTCTTCATCCGTTACGGTTTCAGTCGTGTTTCTGTTATTTCCGTCCCTAGTTGTGTAGCAGCATATGTGCAACCGTGGTCTCCTGCGGCACTCGCGCATCCAGGCGGTCTAACCGCACATCTCATCTCAACTAACACCTGCGCTATGTGCCGTTTAACCACCACACCTCCATCTTCTTTCGTTCAAACTTTAATGCTTCGGGTAGGAACTGCGGGTTTCTAGGAAACCGTTTTGTAGTTTCAGTGGTTCTTCACCACTGTCGGGGCGTTTTCAAAGCGAAGAAGCACGCTGGTCGTGACACCCTCGCTGAGACTGTACTCAGTTCTGAAGTAGTGTGCAAGAAATATAGAAGTGCATGTAACACGTCCATATTTCTTGCTCAACCACCGCGTCGGATACCAATTGTCCTCATAATCATAGCTTCCCCTGTCCCATATCTCCCCCATAACCCTCTTTGACGAGTTTTACTGCTAGGAATCGCGAGTGGTGTGCGTGCATCCGGTTTACACATATGTATGTGCTTGTGTCAATCTTTGAGGACCGGCTTGTAAATGTCCTTCACTTTTGCCTACATGGTCTGTGATCGTAGACGTTGTAACCGTAGCGCGGTTCGTTATGGTAGTTTGTAAGCGCATGTTTTAGGGAGGTGGTGGGACACGTATTCATCGATCAGCTCATACCGTCCCACCAGCATCCCTGATAGGTCTGTATCATATAACTTTATTTATCTAGACGTAATGAGGATAACTGTCTAAGTATATTAGGTGTTTAGTACGAGCTACAATTCCCTATGTCGAGTGAATCTTTTGCTCATCTGATTTTTATAAATGAAAATTTCATATTTGTTGTTGCTAGTGTTGTTGGAGTTTTAACACATGCATAGTACCAGCAAACAGAGTGAACGAAAGCAGTACAGCTTAGAGTTTTTGCTGACAGATGCTTGCTTTGAGGCATTTTTAGGAAAATCCTTTATTTACACTATCACAGCTGGATATTAGAGGTTATGATGGTAAGGCTTCGCCTCACTTGGCACAGTGATGTTTACTGTTTTCGTCGAAACTGAGGGCCATCATCGACGCCGAACTGGTTATCAACCCGTTTTCATTCTTTTGTTTTTGAACAGATAAAAACAGTTGAAACCAGAGTGGATTTACCAGTCTTATCGAAAGAAAAAGTGTTACAACGAAGCTAGAAGTGCAGGGTTATTCTGATCTGGTTTATCCGGATGGTGTGAAGTGTTGTCGCTAAATCTTATGTCTGGTCATTTGCGTTCCTCTGGAAAAAGTTGTGGTTTAGCAGAAGCGGCGCTGGTTATGAGGCGAATTAGTCGCATAAGCTGCTTTTCGTATTGTTTTACAATGCAAACAACAACGTGAATAGTTAATTATTGGCGCTGCTGGATTTAAAGCGCAGAACGCTCGTGGACTAGTATGAAACATACAGGGTGCGGCAAAAGTATTAACCGCCTTTTGTGACGCTTAAATTATATAGAAAATCGAAATTGGATGGAAGACCAAGTGTGATCGTTCTGCTGCCTAGGATCCTAAGAACAATGCCAAACTAAAATACACATGTATTCAATCCATTTTATCCCTAATTTCGCCAGTCGTCAACGGACAAGACGGGAGAAGGCTTCACTACTGCGATGCAAGTGGTCATCTTTAACTTGATCCACAGTTTCTTCCGAGATGTTTATGTGGAATGGGAACAGTGCTAAGAAATAGCATATGTTAAGCCTTCCACAAATCCGCTAATGAAAAGTACCAGTTGCTCCTGTCTATGCTATGGTTTAACTTTGTTTACGTATTTGTCAACGGCGCAGAGGAGCTTCGTATCATTTTCCTTGGTTCTAGCGCAAAAATCACCGCATGACCGAGAAACGATGTTTGGCAGAAGCGCAGTTTCCGTAGGATCGATGATAGGTTTAGAAGTGGATCTTCCCTTTTCTGAGAAGATTTTTCTGCAGCTTGCAGCGAAAGACAGCGAAGGGGTTTTGCACGAAAAGTCATTCGTGAGTTTTCCAGTTCCAAATTAGCGATCACGATACTCCCCCAGTTTCGAACAGTTCGGTTGTACCACATGGGCACTTGAAGGAGTAAGCAAGTGGTACACCGCACCACATCATGGGCTTGCATGTGCATTGTTTAGAAGAAACAAAGGATGAAATCGAAAGCGGTCCCTACGGCGCATCACTTATGTCTTCCCTTGTGTTTTCCTTAGAGCTGCTGTCAAGAATGAAGATAAAACTGACCGTACATAGTCTCACATTGTTCACCACATTGTTTTCTACATGTTACGAACAAGCTTGTCACATCTATACCAAATGCCGAGGTTTTCACAGGCCATTTCAAGCGGACAATACTTTTGTCGCACCCTGTATTAGATGTGTTCAAACGTTCCGAGACAGTTGGTGGTAGTTCACTTTCAACATCGTTTACCTTGTTGCGATATCCTGCTACAGTTTTCATGTATATATGCTGGGTTGCACAATGGTAACTATGGAATGATATGCAAAAAATACTACATTCAAGGAAATGGGTATCCAATATGAAGACCAACAATTTGTTCCTTCTCAATCAAATAATACTTATGAATATTATCAAAATGAATCATTACACAAATTACACTTAGACATCATAAATTTCTATTAAATCACCAATTAAATCTAACTAAAAACCCACAAATACCAATTATTTATGCTTTACCCAAATTACATAAATCTCCTGTAAAATTTCGTTATATTACCGGAGCCTATAACAGCACTATTAAACCATTAGCATTAGAACTCAGTAGAATCCTAACTTTTGTTAAAAATCATTTTAAGAACTAAGTGGAATCAATTGCTACCAGAAACCACACCTTTCACGGATACTGGTCAATTAATGATATAAATATTAGCGAATATCTTAGTAAACATAAGTTCAACAATATGAAAGTTTTCTCCGCTGATTTTACTAATATGTTCACCAATCTCCCACATACAGCTATTATTGCAAATATCAGAGAAATTCTCAAAATTTGTTTCAAAAATGCCAATAAAAGAAATATAGTTTGTTATGGATACAAAAAAAGTTTTTTATTCTGACAATGATAGTCATAATAATGGTACATATAATGGTATCAATGATATTCTATATTTGATTGATTACATACTTACCAACAGTTTCTGCTCATTCGGTCTACTCATATTTAAACAGAATATTGGAGTTCCACAGGGAGGTAATGTTAGTCCTCTTTTGGCCGATCTCACCTTATCATACTATGAGTATATTTACACCAAAATCAAACATACACAAATATCTACTTTTACCCTTATAGATACATGGATGATCTTCTTATCCTACACAACACTTCAGATGATACTCTTTTCACACTACTAACAAAAGTATATCGTGGAGTATTATCTTTGGAAAGTACTCATATATCCAATTACAGATGTAATTATTTAGATTTGGATATTAACATAAACAACAATATAATAACCACAAAAATGTATAACAAGACAGATTCTTTTGGCTTTCCCATAAAAAGATTTCCACATTCAAATACTAACATTTCAATTACTATTAAAAAAGCAACTATATATACAGAAGTGTTGAGAACAGCTCGAACTTGTTCTAATAAAAATGACTTTGTAAATAGACTACAACAAACGAAAAATCTATCATCTACACTAGGTTATGACCAACAATTTATAGAAAATTCTTACATTAAATGCTTACATAAAAACAAATTCATAGGACATAAATTTGAAATTGATAACTTTAAAATTAAAAGCTTTGTTGAAGAGCTACTGTAAACTAAACTAAACTGAAATTATGGTTGCATATCATATTTATCATATATATTATATGTAAAATATAGTTCATTCAGTCGGCAGAGTGTTGTGCTCGGTGGTGCATGGTCACACAGCTCACCGTCATGCTCTGCACTAACACTTGCTGCCATCTGAATTCTCTTCTAATTAGCCTAAAAGCAAAGGGCCACCTCGTTCTGCCTGTTGGATTTACCATTAATCCTAAACCTTCTCATCATGTTGATCCTCGGAACGTACATCAACAGGCACAGAAACGATGAAATACCCATTTTTGAAAGGCACGAACTGGGTAAAAATTTGGAGCCAGGGGGCGGATCGCTCCAAGCTGTGCTGGCTGCCTGCTACGGCCGTTGGTCAACGAGTCTTGGCGTGTTCAGTCGATAAGATCAACTGCTTTACATGTCAACTTGGGTTGGCAAACTGTTACAGACCCCGTCCTGGAAGACGGGTTTGTAGACCATTCTTAGACAATTTATGTATACCGTTGGAAATATTGCGCCGAGTAGATGCAGAATCCGCTGTTAGCCGAACTACGAAGATGAAGTGGACCCGTGCCTTTAAAATTCGGATATAAAACATACCCTGCGTCTCCACACATCGCACAATTCCTTCCAAGATAAAATAAACCTCACCGAAATTCCCAATAATAAGTTATAAATGATATCTCGTTTACACAAGTTGCAAATGATATCTTGTTCCCACCACTAAGCAGTCTTCCTCATTTCTATTCTAACATTACGAAATGAGGTCGCGGACACTTACAAGTCATGACAGAACGGCTGAAGAAAGTGGACGTAAGTTTTTTCTGATCCACATTTCATATTTGTTTAATATCTATGTTATTATTGCTATAAGTTTTCTCTACCTTACTGATGAGTGCAGGAGGAAACTTAGAGCAATAAAATTATTTTAGTTTTCGTATAAGGATAGTGCACGAAACGAAAACTAAAATATATAGGTAACAATCTTTAAATCAATGTGTTCGTAACACTTTAAAATTGCACAAAACATCTGCTATCCGTATCACTTTTGGCTCACCAGGGAAGGATACTAGGCGACAACTCGTAATGAAATATATACTGTCGAATTCAGTTTTCGATGTTGATCTCAAATCCGTCTTCCTTATCTGCTGCGGTGTTCTCTCGAAGAGTTACGTGGCATGATTTAGGCTTGCTCAAGGCATCCAAAATTTGGCTTCTTGGATGTATTTTGCCAAGAGATCGCGGGAACTTATCTGGATCCAAGAGAATTTCATAAGCATGATTCAATTTTAATTAGTTGACATGTATGGAATAGTTTTCGCGTATATTTATAGCAGAATATAAGTCGAAAGTCAGATTTGGCCAGTCTAGACAAGCTGAGATCATGCAACGTAACTCTTGACAGAGAACTCCGCAGCAGATATGGAAAACGGATTTGAGATCAGCATCGAAAACTGAATTCAACGGTATACATTTCATTACGAGTTGTTGGACCCCTCTAATATCATTCCCTGGTCAGATCTATGTATATCAAGTGTTGCTGTGTTTTAGCTACTAAGCCAATGTCACGTGTATCACATGTGGTGAGACGTGGAAACTTCCTTCAAATCCCACCGATGCGTTTATGGACAGTGTCTCCCCCAGAATGTCAGATGCACGTGGGTTTTCAAGGCTTTAAAGTGGAGCTGAGAGCTTGGGAAATGCTCTAGAAGCTGGTTTACAATTCATCTTTCACATATGCGTCCGAGAAAAGCGGCCTGAATCAGGCCAAAACGTGAGCAGGTCATTAAGGGGAAATTAGCCTATTATGCCACGTCATTTAAAGAAATTACTCCATTGATTCGAGCTTGACGATCCGCAGCGAAACGTTTTATCCGATGGAGAGCAGGAACAATAATAACAGTAATATGAATTTCGAAAACCGACGCGGGCTTATATAGCCCTTAACAGGTATAGACACGTACAACATGTTTGAACGAGTATCACTTGCGGCCACAGGTGTTGACGGGTTCAACAGGACAAGCGGCGCACATGCCTCTCCTTCGAAGGCGACATCCTTGGCGTCTTGTACTGCTTCGGGCGCTTCGACTGTGGCTCTCCATGTGCGTGTTGCTGATTTTCTTTGAAGCGGCGATAATGTGGGTCCGGCAGCGTTTCGAATTCCACTTCCTTTGGCTTGTTCGCACGAGCGGCATCCTCTGCTTCACGGCTATGCATCGGCTTCTCCCGGAGTTGAAACGGCGGTAGCAGCAGAACGTCCTTGAGCGTCACACGGATCTTCTGGAGGAACGTGAGTATCTGCCAATCCTGGAAAGGCTGGTCTCCTTTACGAGGGTTTGTCCCCAGGCAACCAGCGGGATGGGTGTAACGACAACCGTGACGCACTGGAGTGTACTGGTCCACGACCAGCGCTTCGAAGCCACGCTCGGGACCCTGCAGATACTCGACAACTGCTCTAACGGTGTTGCGGCGCTCCTCCCACAGCTCGGATTTCGCATCTTCATACGGGCTAGGGAACATTTGGAGTGTTCCACCGCAGCGAAGATGACGTTCCAGCTGCAACACAACTTTCCGAGCGGCGTCATTTGTCGGTTTTTCAAATGGCCAGACCATGATGATCGAGGCAGTTATCGATCTTTCGGTCAGGACGCGGGCCAAATCATAGAAATTCTTGTACGCGTAGATATCGACCTGGTCTTCCACTTTGATCTCCTTAGCGATGTGGCGAAAACTGTGCGGCAAGACAATTAGCGTCGGTGTTAGCGGAGATTCTTCAATGTCGCTCAGGACAATCTTCTCACATCGTGCCAGTGCTTGCATGAAATACGCGTCGAGGTCGAATCCGGGATGACTATCGAAGATCGCTGAGTGAGCGAACGTTTGTCCCTGAGCCGTCGCAATCGCCCTGGCGTATTTGAAGCAATTCCTTTTGTGAGCCGCCATTGCCAGCGAGAGTCCGACAGTATTCAGACATTTCGAATTATCCTTCAGCAATTCTCGCTCTCTGGCATGGGGTCCCCAGTTAGAGCCGTAGACGATCGACGCAATATTTGCGAGCTCGTACATGTCGTGGACGGACTTCGATCTAGCAAAATTGCACGTCATGCTCGGGAATGCGGCTGAGGCCTTCTGTCCTCCGAACAACGCACAATCACAGCGATGTCGCAGATGAAGCGGATTGTCGATCGTGATGAGGGTCCTGAAATTAGGGAACGTGGAAGATATGAGAACAGCACTAGAAAGTAACTCTTTCGCCTTGCGTCTTTTACCTCGGCGCTTTTTAGTTACTACCGGCTCGTCACCAATCCCTTTTGGAACTCTCATCAAGGCATCTAACGGCATGCGCAACGCTCCTCCTGGCTACCTATCGCAGTTATCAAAGCACTGTTTTCACTGGTTTCAAGTATGCGATAAGGGCCAGTCCATTCATTAGCCAACTTTGGGTGGGAAGATGTTTGCTTTTCTGTAGGTACCCGCAGGTACACTCTCTCACCAACCCTTGGTGGCACTCGACACACCTGTTTCGTCCGGTCGTAGTGGGCTTTCATCTTATTCCTAGCTTTTGCGCTTTGCTCTGCCGCGTAGCTTCGCGCAGCACTGGTTCCCATCAGTAGTTCTTGGATGTATTCCTCAACATCCACCATATATGTGGTAATCTCTTTCTCTTGCAGCGTTTCCCATGGAAGTGCTGCATAGAAACCGTGCAAAAGGAAGTACGGCGATTCACCCGTAGTCTCGTGTGGTGCGGTGTTATAGGCTAGCACGCAGTACGGTAAGAGTCTGTCCCACTCCACGGGGATCTTAACCTTTTTCCGAAGCATTCCCAAGAGTGTCCTGTTGAAACGTTCAGTCAATCCATTCTCACGTGGATTGTATCCTTTTGTAAAAATCTGTTTGAGCCTGAATGTACTACAGAGTTCGGATAGTACCTTGTTATCGAACTCGCGCCCTTGATCTGACAGCATCTGTTCCGGCAATCGTCCTCCGTCGGCGATCCATCGCTCAAAGGAAACTCTTGCAATCAGCTCTGCTGACTTCGAAGGTGTTGCGTATGCGCCTCCATATTTCGTGAAATGGTCGAAGACAGTGAGAATATAGCGGTTGCCATTTGAGGTTGGGCCCATCTCCAGAATATCGATGCCCACAATCTCGTACGGCTTAGCCGCGACGATCGGTTTCAGCGGTGGAGTCATCTTTTGATGTGCGTTGTGAAGTACACAGTCTCTGCATTCTCGTGACCACGTCCACACATCTCTCTTCATGGTTTCCCAGAAGACTCTCTTCGACAATATTTGGAAGACTTTTTTCGGACCGAAGTGTCCCGCTAACAGTCCTGAGTGAGCGTCATCAAAGACTTTGCGACGATACTCCTTTGGCACCACCTCAACGGCGTCGTGATCCCTAAGCAACAACAGCTTCCCGTCGGCTAGGGTGAAATCCGCGACTTTGAGCTTGTGACTGTGCCCCAGTAGTTCTACGTCGCCGTGGAGGTTTCCAGCTTCCAGTCCTTTGATCACTATGCTGTATACTGGGCTGGGTCCTTCCGCAGACAGCTCAGCCATTCTCCCTCCTGAGTTGTAGCAGCTACAATCAGTTCATCCGTGACGAACGACTGTTCCACTTCATCGCACGAGGTTGCTCCTCGGCTATAGGCGTCGGCAACTTTGTTTGCAGCCCCTTTCAGGTATATCATCCTCAGATCGTATTTTTGAAGCTCAAGCGCCCATCTCAGAACGCGAGCGGATACGTTACTTCTTCTGAATAAGGCCGTCAGAGCCTGATGATCGGTATAGACTTCAGCCCATACACAAATATGTGGAATTTCCGTAATGCAAACACAACGGCTAGGGCCTCAAGATCCGTGATATGATATCCCTTTTCGCTTTTAGACAGTCCTTTCGAGGCGAAGAACACTGGATGTTGGAGCCCATCCTCTCCTTCCTGGCTAAGAACAGCACCAAGACCATAGTAGCTCGCGTCCGTGTGAATGCGGAAAGGTCTTTTTCCTGACCTGGCAGCTTCTACATCAGGTTGGGCGAGAACTGGGGCACTAGCAATGATTTCCTTCAACTTCTGGAAAGCCGCGACTCGTGAAGGTGTCCATGTGAAATCTCTTTTCTCTGAGGTCATTTCATGGAGTTCTCCAGCCACTTTCGAGAAACCGAGAACAAATTTTCGATAATAGGAGCACATTCCGAGGAAAGTGCGTAGCTCGGTCCTGTCCTTCGGCAACGGATACTGCAGAATTGATTTCACCTTAGCTGGATCCGTGTGCAGTCCTTCTTCGTCGATGACATGTCCAAGGAAATCCACTCGTCTCTTGAACAGCTTGCACTTCCGAGGGTTCAGCTTCAAATTCGCTTTCCGCAGAGCTTCAAAGACCTTGCTTAAGACCTCCACATGCCTCTCCTTCGAGCAAGTGGCAACTATAACGTCGTCCAAATAACAGGATACCTCATCACCGAGAATCTCGGAAAGCACTGCGTGCATGAGTCTTTGAAAGACCGCAGGGGAAGACGCAAGCCCGAACGGCAGCACTCTGAATTGATATAACCCCTCGGTAGTGGTGAAAGCACTCTTTTTTTTAGTATCATCAGCCTGTTTGATCTGCCAATATCCAGACGATAAACCCAGGGTTGAAAACCACGTTTTCCCTTTCAAATTCTGGAGAATGGTGTCGATGGTCGGTAGTGGGTAGCAGTCAAGTTTTATGACTTGATTCACCTACCGATAATCGACGCACAATCTCAAAGAACCGTCCTTTTTCCGAACAAGAACGATGGGTGAGGCCCACGATGAGGAACTGGGTTCGATGACACCTCTTCCTTGCAGGTCGCCCAAGTTTTTTTTCAACTCCAGTTTGGTACTCAGTGGGATGGGACGAGCTTTCTGTTTGATAGGAGCCGCATCGCCAGTCTCGATACTGTGCTCCACCACATTTGTTTGAGTGAGCTCCTGATCCGACACAGCAAAGACGTCTCCGAAGTCGCGTGCGATTTTATCTAGGGCGAGCAAAACCCAACTGTTGGATTCCTTTTCTTGCAGAATTCTGCTCAGCATTACCATTTGCTCGTGTGCTGATAGGGGTGAGGTCATCTCCAGCATATTGTTGAAGCAGTCCAAAGGTTCTCCCTCTGAGATTCCAGGCTCGTAATGCCCTATCTCCTCCCCTCTCCGGAGAAGCTTTGCTCCTGCGAGGTCATTTGTTACGTTGACCTGCATCTGATGTTGTCATGAGCGACACACCATATCGGGCATGATGTTACATTTCGACCATATCACGCCATCCTCAGTAGCGTTGCAGAACACAGGGATGCTCTTCGTCTCACCAGGCCGAAGGTACACCCTGCTGCTGACAAACGCTGACTGCGAATGCTGAGGGTAGGTCTGAGCAGCCTTCCTCTCCATCGCCAATCCATGCTCGTGACTGTTAACCTGCTTTCGTGATGGGCTTCTTGACTGCGAAGGTTCAGCTGTTGTCTTCGATCTTGTGAGCCTCCAGCCAAATAGACTCAGTACGTTTGTCCCTACTACTGCCAGACCATCGCCGTGTTTGCTGACAAGAAAGACTGTTTTCTTAGCTTCATCGCCGAAGTTCAGCGTCAGCTTCACTGCTCCTACGAACATCATCTGATTTCCTGAAGCGTCGTAGATAGGTCTGACATTGTTGAGTGGGACCTCCTCCACATCTGCATTGAGGTCGAATCTCCTGTCGCGAGCTTCCACCAGCATCTTCAGAGGTAGAATGCTGACTTGTGAGCCAATGTCCAGGAGCGCCATACACTTCTGACCGAGAAGTCTTACTTCGTGAAGTGTGGGCTCTCCGGCTAGCTCAGCACACTTGATAGTCATGCATGTCCATGTGTCGAGAGTGGTGGTGAATATCTGAGGGCCTGGAGTTCTGCCCTTCCTGTCGTCTTTCCTCTCATCGTTAACCCGTCCAGACTGTTTGGCAAGCGGGCAGTCTCTCTGGAAAAGACCTGTTTCGTGACACTTGCCATTGAATTTGGCATTGGGTTTAACCAGATCTTGTTTCTCCCGGGTAGCACTAGGAGATCCGCACGAGTCCTGATTTGGAAGTCCCTTGGGGTCATGTTTCTGGAAAGCGTGCAGCTGTTTTTGGCAACGCTTCATGGATTGTGCCGCAGTTCTGCTTCTTTCCACACATTGTGCCATGGATTTTACATTTTCGTATGCTGCTTCAGGAGTCGACTGTTCCATAACTGAGTACAACTGGAGATACTCTGGCCATTCAACTAGTTGAGATACTAGTTCCCCTGCCCTCGTTATGGAAAGTTCGTCTTCTCCCAAGTGCGGATAGGCCTTTCGAGTGAGGTGCTCCAGTTTTACGCAGTACTCTGTTACTGCTCCCTTCCTTTTCAACTGCTTCAGCTCCATGTACGTTTGCATTCGCGCTGCTGATTCATTTTCTTTGAACTTCCCTGAAAGCGCTGCTACGCAATCCTCGAAAGTTCCTTCTTTTACGTTTTGCGGCAGTGCTTTGAAAACCGCCTTAGGGTAGCCTAGTAATTTTGATGCCAGTAGATGTGTCGACATTTCGTCAGACAACCCTAGTCTCAGGTATTTCAGTCTGAAACTTCTCAGGAATTCATCGAATTTCCTTCCCTGGGGGTCTGCGAATGCTGAAACATCTGGCAACGCCATTGCAGCAAACATGTGGACCATATCTCCCATATGATCGGAACCGTATTCTGGAGGCATACCTCTGGACTGGAGGAGCCTCGACATGGATGAGTTCAACTCCGTCGTTTTCGGCGGCCTCTCGGCGCTGTTGGAGTTCTGGAAACACATTTCATCATACCTTCCATTCGTGTTAACTGCGACCTGACCTGGAGGCGTGTTCTCTAGCCACTCACCTTCACCGGCTCTGATGGGGTCAAATTTCGTTTCATAGGACACGTGGGCAAAGTCACCAGCGTTCAGCTGTTGGTAGGTATGGCGAAACGCATCATTGTTAGATGTTGACGGCATGCACGTGGATGGTACTGCTTCCTGAAACACGTCTCTATCGTGTTTTTCGGCAGCTTATTCCATCTGTGACTCGTACCCAACTCTACGAGCGTGGGCTCTACTGTTTTGTGCGGCATTCTGCTCTCTCTGTGCTGTATTTCGGACCTGGTCTGCTCTTTTAGCACCCTCTTTCAAAGACACGAGATCGGGCATTTTGTGTGATTCACCTAATGCAATGACAATTTTTTGGAGTTCCAACAAAATTGCTTTTTGTGGCATTCGAAGGTGGGAATCTACGATGCACCTGATCTCTTCCGACTTCTTGTGCGCTTTGCGTGAGATACCTACACGCAGTTCTTCGGCTATCAGGTGAGGAATTTCACTCAGTTGCGCAATCTGTTCCTTGATTGCTACTGCTGAAGCTCTCACCTACATGGCTGCTCTCGACATGCCTGTAACATGATCGACGAGTTTCTCCAGATTAGCCTCCATGCGCACAATACGATCGTCGGTGGAAGCTTCGGCAAGAAGCTGCTCAAGCTCCTTCTCAATCTCCACATTATCGGACATTTTGCCTGCAATGCGACGATTTGCGTTGTATGTATTGTTCATTTCAATACAATCACGCGAAATGCACGGCAGATTCCTTTTTTGTATGTGCTCTTTCACAACAGATTCCGAGGAAGGCTCGTTTTTGTGCTCAAAAAATTTGCGCAGGGGTTCCCCTGTTCCTGCGCTTTTCTGCACTCACGGCCAACACTGATTGGAAAAAAAAATCGGGCAGAGGTTCCCCACTACCTGCGTTTTTTCCTCTCTCGTGCTGTTCGAGAGTTCTCACCGTTGTCGCCTTCCCGGCCTTGGGTGAGCTAGCAGTTCTTGTTACTCACAAGTAACCTCGGAACTGTTGTGAAATGCCTTAGCCGCCAGGAAACTCTTTTCCAGCTGCGGCTTTGGAATTCCACCCGGTTGCAGCAGCAGAGTCCTCGGACGTCTTCTGTCGGGCGCGCTGGTTCGATGTTCGGCCCCCAACTCCGTTGATTCGAGCTTGACGATCCGCAGCGAAACGTTTTATCCGATGGAGAGCAGGAACAATAATAACAGTAATATGAATTTCGAAAACCGACGCGAGCTTATATAGCCCTTAACAGGTATAGACACATACAACATGTTTGAACGAGTATCACTTGCGGCCACAGGTGTTGACGGGTTCAACAGGATAAGCGGCGCACAAATTTAGTAGAAAAAATAATATAAAAATCCAATTTTATAATTTGTAAAAAGGAAAGACTAGTAGATGGATTTTGCCTGAGGCGGGACGACACCGTCGACACCTGCAAGTTCACAGATATTTAATTTACAGATATTCTAACGAGCCGTTTCTTTAATACATTATTTTTGATAGAAAACAGGTCGATAGTAGAGGAACGCCGTCTCAGCACCTGGGATTCAGCGTTCCACCAAAAAAGGCAAACCATCACTATACCCTTAAATTTTTTTAACTTTCATGGTTAGCAATTTGAGTCATCCGCGACAAATTACTTCCAAATGGATGAACAATGCCCCCAGAGTACTATGTACGCCCTTTTGTGTAAAGTAATTAGCGAGAACTCTTAAGTATAGGGTCAAAACAGGCTGAAATAGATGGTACGATGCTGCTGCGGAATAACGCATACCACTATGTCGCAGTGTCAACCGCATACAAAATTGATCACTTTGGCTTCGAAATTGACAGTGATAGCCAATGCAAGCAACTAGCTGCATTTTTTGCCCATACGGGAAGAACGGGGATTGTTCGCAAATTGGTCTAATATTTTAAATCAACTCAGAGATTCCGGGACGCGAACACAGGCCGAACACGTTTCAGCAACAGCCGTTACACAGGTCAAAGCTTATTTTGTCGCCCCACGAACTGCGTTTGCATCGGAACGATGGCGATTCGGGGGCGATGGACTGGTTTGCATGCCCTAAACCTAGGATGGCAGCTCAATCCGGGCGTAGGGCTGTGTTCCTCTTATAGACTTGAGTAAGTGGATGTTATGAAATTCGGGGGCATGGCCTAGACCGAAGAAAATGCTCTATAACGGGACCAGTGTTGCTGTAGGGGTGCGCCGGCGTCCAAAAGTGGGAAACGCCTGGAGTCGAGTCCAACGGTGTAATAGGGGTGCTTCGTCCAAAAGTGGGGAAAGTATCCGTGTTCTCTTTCCATTTCGTTTCTGTCTGAATGAACCACTCTCTGCTTTTCGTTTATATACACCGGTGGACACTTATCACTTGAATTACCACAACAACCAGTTGAGCCTAAATCATTTCAAGATAACATTTACACTGAATTGGTTACACTCAATTCTTCATGTCCACTTCGCTCATATGGCCACTAACTTCGCTCATATATTTTATCAATCCGTTTACACATTCATGTTTGCTTTCAACGTAAAGTATGCGAGCGAAGCGAGCATCAATAGAAGTCTGGAAGCCCGGCGTCAGCCCTGCGGCCAGGCTTGTATCCTTACGAGAGAACTAAGTTTCGTTATAAGTTTACTCACACACTCACATTATGACTCTACACTCACTTCTTTTGCTTTTCCTGCAACCCTTAGGATCTTCCTGTAAGGGGAAGCTCGCCTTCACAGTAAAAACAAACTTTCTCTACATTTTAAGCCGCTCGTTACTCCTTGGCCAGAGTGTTCTTACAAGAAGGCTGTCGTTTGTATAAGTATTCGTTTTCAGGAGCAACGCTTATGTGTGCCTGTGATCTATCGCTCTACATGACAATGCACATGAACGATCACAATCAGCCGTAAACATGTGTATGTAGTCGTCTGCATTGGTCCGAACCAGGGATGAACGAAAGTACTGCATGAGACCGGAAGTCGGAAATCGGAAGTTGGGGGAAGTTCAAAATCTGGCGAAAATTTGAGCGATGAGTACAGCACATCTGAGTTGGCGTGACCCAACTACTGCCGATCGTCCAGAAATCTAGAAGTCAGAAGGCAAGAATCCAGCAACTTCCGACTTCCGGAAACCGGAATTCCGCTCATCCCTGCTCTCTCACGTGGCACCACTTTATGTTGCTTGGCTGCTTAATTGTCTGCAGATCTGGATATTCCACTGATGTCCGTTTGTTTGTATTACCAACGTATTCATTTAGGTAGCCGCTATACTCCTCGAAGAGTATAGCACCTTGCGTCGCCATTGTGATGGCGGCCGCCAATGTTAGCGATCGCTCACGACCGATTTGCACCGAAGCCGAAGTAGCCAACATTGGCGACCGCCGATCGCCAATGTTGGCGACCAATCGATAGGCACCGACGTTGCAATCGCTATTATCGGCGGCTGCAGTCGCAGGCGACGGCGGGCACCGATGTTGACGATCGCCAATCGCCAAATTCAGCGGCTGCCGCGACGCGCCGCCCACGATCAATGCGTACCGATGTCACAGTCGCCAGCGACGGCGACGCAGGGTGCTGCAGTACTCGAGGACTATAGCGGCAGTGTTACCAGTCTGGCCGTCCGGCTCACGCCGGACTTCAAGAAATCTCTTAGTGCTCGCTTCGCTCGAATATTTCTTCGCATACGAACGCGATCAAGTATAGACCTACAGTTGAACCTCAAACCACCGCAGGCGACTTCCTCACATTTAGCATCCCTCACATGTTCTTCGATTCGCCATGGCCGCTCCCTCATAAGTACGTGAAACGATGCCAATTATTCGGTTGTAGTAGCCATAATCAGAAGTCCTGCTTGAGCATATAAATTGAATGGGTTGGTTGCTTCAAAGACGACGGAATGAATGCAGAACTTCAGTGGGGTCACAAACACGATTGAGAATATTGATGCGCCTAGAATGCCAACGTAAGCGAAACTTATCCTCGCACTCCTAACACATCAGTTGTGACATTACCGCTTCTGCGGGCAGGTGCACCCTATCACAACAATAGCCCTCTACTCTATCGCCTCCCAGCTTCTCATCAAAGGCGCATCCCATCACCTCGTTGGGCCCGTCTCCACGCGTTTCACCACGCTAGGCCACATCCCCTGAATTTTGTTCCACACGCCCTCCTGCCCAAGGTCCTACGGTCTTATTAAAACACATAAACGTACCCCTGACGACGTGCGATCAATGTCTGCGGAAGCTTACAAAATCAGGTCAATCGCAAGTTGCATAGGAAGACCAGCTGACCGTATCTCCTGGTTTTTCAGCAAAATTGTGAGCCTGATTCTACGCAAAATACCATCTCACTTGCCAAATACCAACCACTTCTTTGAACAGCTGCATAAAGTTAGATTTGATAGCAACGGTGCGGTACAATCTTTTGACGTCACCTCACTATACGTTAACGTGCAAAATAGCGAGGCTCAACAGGCTCTATCCGAAATGCTCAACATACCTGCCGCTTGTGTGAAAACATATAGGTTGAGCAAAGCGCGTTCACTCACTCTCACTAAAGAAGGTGTCAACTGTAACATCTTCAAGTGGTCTGGCATGTTTCGCTCAAATGAGAGGTCTAGCAATGGGTCAGCGACTGGCACCGTACTCGCAATCTGCTTTATGAGCAGGATTGAAGCGCCAGTGCTAGCTCGTCCGCCAATTCTGTACTGCAGACACATCAATGACTCTCTCAGACACTCGTGGCGTGCGAACGACCCGCAATTAGGGCCCACCGTGCGAGCGGCTAACCTAAATGAGGGGGCGGAGCTTAGCACAGTGCGGACGGCTCGCAATGACAGCGACCGTGCGAGCAGCTCGCATGGATAACGACTGAGCGAAGCCCTTTCGGGCAAATATGAAGACACCATGAAATCTTACCATAGCTTACTCAGAATCCCTGGAGATTACACGAGGAACAAGGATTTTTCAGAAACAACAAGCTGAAATAGAGTAGTTTGCAAGCTTTTGCTAAAAACAGCCTTCAAATGCGTATGACGTCATCACCAGCCTGGGAAAAATAGTTGCCGACCAGCTTTTCATCTTGCAAATTTTTTTTACTAGGAATTCGATACAACTATTTTACAAGCTTTCTCCAAAACCATATATGGCACTTCCAACTAATTTGCCCTAGTAAAAATGGAAAGTGGGGAATGAGTGCCACAATCCGAACCGTTCGGGGTATGGCAGAGTGAAAATGAAATGACGGTTCGGATTGTGGCCACTCATTCTCTACTTTGCATTTTTACCAGGACAAATTAGTTGGCAGCGTCATATATATTTTTTTCAGATTTGCGCTGATACTCTCCAGCTATCACGTAAAAATGAAAGAATCCTTCGCATGTGATAAGGTACTTTAGCGGTCCCATATAATGAGAGCGGCGGTTCATTCGCTTTCATACAAAGCGTGAGTTGTAAGTTTTAAGACTTTGTCTCCATTTTTTGAATCTTCTTGAAACAAGTATTCAAATAGTTCACTCCACTCAATCAGCTGCTAGTGAAACCACATATAGTGCCATGGATCTCATGATCCATGATGACTCATGGCGCGGTTTGACCGCCCCTGCCAGGCGTATAAAAGGGCTAATCTTTTTCCCAGAAATAGATCCGGCCTAGAGATGGAAACGTCTCAGGATGTAATATAAGCATGGTTCATGACATGTGGTGTGTTGTTTGTTCAATAAATCTACTATGATCAGTGTCGTTAACCACCAAACCTCAGACAGGGATGCAGTCCGAACATGGTGCATCGGCCAAATATGTAATATGTACTTCTATTTAATCGAAAAAAAAAGAAGAAAAAAACCGTAATATAAGTAAGGTCAAGGAAAATCAAGAAATTCTGCATTTTCAACCCGTATAGGCGAACATGTGTAAGATATGATTTTAAGGCACAGTCCATGATTCCAGTACCCAGTACCTGCAGCTCGAGCTCAACTGCACCTGCACTATATGTATATCTCATCACGGAGCGCGTCAACCTCTCACATAACAGATCTCATTATTTTCTATTTCAGTTTCATGAACCTTATCTGTCACTATCTTATTCCTTTAACGGAAATAACCACGCCTGTAACAGTTTACCCATATAAACTAGTAAAATCAAATTTTTTAGCACGGCGTCGACAAACATGGATCGAGAAGGATAACTCCTAGAAAACCTGTGTTCGGTTGCCGACAAGACCAACCTAGAGATGGAAAACTCGAAGAAAACCTACTAGCCTACATACCCTTAGCAGTATAGGATTTTTCAGGTCACAGATCTCACCCTCAGCAAAATCGATGGCGCCTAATAGATGATACAGCATTGTATCAGAGGAACCATAAGATCAGTTGACCATGTGTTTACATTCCATTAGTTCCATTATTCACTTGGAAATTTGAGATCAAACCCGAGATACAAATTCTCATAACATTTTGTAATGGAGAGACAAATCCCTTAACGAAACAAGAAATAACATTACAGCAACAGATCTTAATTCCTGAAATTTATCTGATAACAGATGGTATATAAGGGACAGCAGGCTTGCTCCTCCACCGTCGCTTCGACTGCGTTCTTCTATGGCTTCAGGGTGTAACCTAAAAATCACTAAACAGAAGATGACTAGACAGAGCTCAATACGCTCACCGCGCTCATGAAAGATACTGAAAAATTTTCAGAGCCGTGGCAATTTCCTAATGAATTGAAAGAATTGCAACACTTCCTGGTAACGAAAAAGATAACTGTGAGAGACTTAGGTAGCCGCTATACTCCTCGAGGAGTATAGCACCTTGCGTCGCCGTCGCCGGCGATGGCGGCCGCCAATGTTGGCGACCCCTCACAATCGATACGCACCGGCGCCGCAGTCGCCAAAATTGGCGGCCGCCGATCGCCAACGTTGGCGACCAATCGATACGCACCGACGTCACAGTCGCCAACATTGGCGGCCGCCGATATCGGCGATCGCCAGTCGCTCGCGACGGCGGCCGCCGCCGCCGCTCCGCCCACAATCGATGCGTATCGGCCTCACAGTCGCCGGCGACGGCGACGCAAGATGCTACAGTCCTCGAGGACTATAGCGGCAGTGTTATGTGAAAAGATGGAGGAAAGAATCAATATGGAATTACTATGCGGAATGTAACTGTGCAATATACAACATGGTCATCGCTTTGGACACCAAGAATACAGGACTTACTTTGGAGTTGAAATTTGAAAAATACTGGGAAGAAAAGAGAGGTGAAACTATGATACAAACCGCAATTGATCTGCGCAGACAACTAGAAAAAAGAATAGCAGAACTGGAATGTCAGGATGCTTCTGTAAGACAAGAATTCGTCAGTCACGGTATGGTAGTTGGAAACGAAACGTCTGCCACTATACTTGGAAGCAATACGCCGCAAGTAAATCTCCATTCATGGCCCACACTGGAAAGACGTTTGCTTGGAAACGAATTCAAAGTGCCGGAATTCTATGGAAAAGCAAGTGATTTTGATTCGTTCTGGGAAATGTTCGAAGAGTTAGTACACAAACAGCCTTATTCAAATATCGAAAAGATGTCTATACTGATCAATTGTTGTAAAGGCGACACAGCTCGTGCAATAAAGTTGATCCCACGAACTGGAGATTCATACGAAAAGGCAATCGAGCAACTGAAAATGCAATATAGGGACCCAAGAGGAGTTACCACGGCTATGATCAAGCAATTGAAAGCAATGAAACATTGCAAAGATCACCCAAGGTCCCTCCCTAATAATCTCAACGATATTAAGCCATCATCGCAACTCTACAGAAGCAAGGAGAAACTGTTGATGCTACCCATATGCTTAGTATGGTGCTAGAAACATTTAGCAAAAGGATACAGGAGGAAGTAATACGAAAAGGATTTGACTCTGGAAAGCGATGGGATATGAAGGACCTCCTGGAAAACATCTCAATCGCTGTGACTCAAACCGAACAGCATAAAGCGTTTGGGCTCCACGAGGTTGGAAATAACTTCCGTAACCACAACCTCTATCTCAATACTGACAAAGTGCTTCGTAACCGATAGCAAAACTACTGCTTTCCTCCATGACGAGAATTCTTTCAGTTTTGCCTGTAACAGTAATCCATCGAGCAAGCCCAACGTCAACTCCACTTGCACGATACGTGACACTTGTAACTGTGATCCAGCGGAAGACTCAGTTAATTGTTATTGCACACACAACAACGTAACGAATTTTATGCAATTATCTAATAGCTTACCGATCCCGTTACCAAATGGTATTATAAGGGCGGAAGGAACGAAAACGTTCCTACGGTACGATCGAAAGCTGCCTCTGTGGAGATGGCAATCGTATTCGACACAGGGATCAAAACAGTCGATCAAGAAATCATTGAGTTCAGTTGTCACATTACTCCCGACCAAGTAATAGAGTGTTACAACTGTCTCCCAGGAGCCGTAGCCAATACCTGGTGCTACTCCAACGTACCGAAGATGACAGCTCAACTAACATGCTCTTCACAAGAATTTACATTACTATGTTCACCAAGAGGAATTCGAAATGAAGTACGCCTATTTTATAACATGGCGAAAGTTCGGGAACAATGTAACGCACTGTACGGAAGCAAAGAACTGTATTTCACTTTGAAACAAAGTTGAACTACGTAAATGGAATTCAACCCTTTCTCTAATATTTCCGAATATAGGAAAATACATCAGAATTTGAACAAACGTTCAGCGTGCAATTCCTAGACGTCTTCCACATCCTTGATATCTGTAAAACATATCTCCTCTATTCCATTACTATTGGCATCACCTTGGTAGTCGCCGTGGCTATCAGTGTGAGATATCTCACCGCACAGTATAAAGGCCCCACGGCAGGGTCATGACATTACTGTACGCAACCCCTCCTCTTCGGGTCCTCGTGTACATCATCATTGCATGAAATTTTTGTAAATGTTTTTCGATATCGCAAGAAATAATAGCACATGTAATTTCTGTAATTTTACAGAGCATGGCGGAACAACAGCAAGACGCTCAGCCTGAGGATCCACGTCGAAAGGACCCAGAGAAGGTCGACGTCGCAGCTGAAATGGAACTGGAAAACGATAACAACAACAACAACAATCGACAAGTCGTAAACCCGAATATGAATCGGGAAATGCTACAGTGGCCGGGCCTTCTCCCGAGGATCGACAGGCAAATCGAAAAAATGATGGAAATGCAAGATCGTATGAATCACCATCTGGAGTATCTCACACATAAGGTCGGTACCATCGTCAGTGTCACCTCTCTTTTACCGTCACGATAACACCACAATCACGATTATGGACAATATCAGCTGCTTCAATAAGAATTTTGTATGTACACTTTGTGCTGTAGCAAGTTTTACTGTATTGACTTGGTATTGGTTTGGTGTGCTGTCTGTAACCATTAAAATTGTGTGTGCTGTCTGTAGTGATTTGAATTGATGGACTATCGTAAATGTTAACAGTCGAAAAAATGAACCCTGCAACGACGTTCATCGGCTCTATGTTCATGTTTTAGCCTGTACTAATTTGAATCGCAACATCTTCTCAGATCCCAAAAAAAACACCTTGCCCGTCATTCCGTCATTTCATTATCACACGAACACGTCGTGTTCTATAAAAGGTCACAATCTGGAGCAGCACAACGCTTCATTCGTACCTACGGTCATTAGTTGGTCAACTTTCGTTGGCCGCTGGGAATGTCATGGATTTCATGATCCATGATGACTCACGGCGCGGTTAAACCCGTCCCTGCCAGGCGTATAAAAGGGCTAATCTTTTTCCCAGAGATAGATCCGGCCTAGAGATGGGAACATCTCAGGGTATAATGCAACCATGGCTCATGACATGTGGTGTGTTGTTTGTTCAGTAAATCTACTATGATCAGTGTCGTCAACCACCAAACCGTCGGACAGTGATGCAGTCCGAACATATAGTATTAGCAAAAACAAAGGTTTGAAAAAGCTATACCCTCGAACTCTCAAGAAGATGGCGCCTTTAGTTAAGTTTTCAGAATTTACAGTAGACGTCAATGGCGTTGGCCCATCTGCGGCTTTAAGAAGAACGTCGCGCAACCGCGCCGCACACGCCGTAATTTATGTATTCCGCTGCTGCTATGCGCCTTCTAGCAGCTTTTCTTCTCGATTTTAAGGATTCTCGAGCAAATCAGGAAGAAAAGACCCTAGAAATAGCATTCCTGCTGCGACGACACCGATCCCACCACGCGCGGCGCGGTCGCGCTGCATCCTACTCGAGGCCGCGAATGGGCCACCGCCATTGCCGTCCACTGTACTTACTCTTCTCTATGCACCAATTCACTTACAGTGCTCTGTTCAAGACCTTTCAAGGGAGATTTGCAAATTAGTCATGACTAATATAGATCGGTTAAAGAAGATCATTTAAACAAGCTTGATTTCTTTTTTCAGTATCCATTCTGAAGCATTGAAGGCAAGTTTACTTATTAGAAAACTTTTTAAATCAATAGACTCTACACTGAATTAGAATTCCTCTGATAACTGTGCAGCACAGCGAACGCAGCCCAAACAGCGTAGTGCGTCAAGTAGAAACCCTAGCAGCATCTCCTCGCATCTGCTGCCATCTTCTCCGCGGTTGCTTCTGTAAAGAGGAAAACTTTAGTAGCAAGGGCAAGATGGCAGCAACTGGAAGGAAATGCTGCTAGGGTTTTCACTAGACGCATAACACTGTTGGGCTGCGTTCGCGCTGCACAGTTATCAGACTCCCTGTTGGGGCATCTAATCTCTAATCTATTGTAGAAACGGTTTCCGAAGTTTGCGCTTGTTTGGGCAATTTCGGACCTTGGCTGAGTGAAGTATGACTACGAAAAGTGATGGACTAATCTGAGCCGTAGCCGAAGATCGCCCAATCACAGTAAACTATGAGAATCACAGAAGCAGTCTTCTGGCACGAGTTGTTCTTACAATTAGATTTGTGGCTGTGTTGCGCCACACAGTTCGAAGACGTTTATGAATGCCACCAATAAAGTTGTTGTATTCTGAATGAGTGTGATCCACAAAACGTTCCTGTTCTAACGGGTTGACTTCGGAAAACAACTATTTCACTAGCTATATAAAGCTTACACGAGAGAAACCACGAAACGGCTTGCTCCCCTTCCTCAACACCCAAATCGACTCATCGAGGGACAACGTCAGAGTAAAATGGCACCGCAAAGGCAGTTGTAAGGACATCCTGATTCATGCTCGCTCGGCGCATGCGATAGCTATGAAGCGCGCAGTCATTCGTAACATGGTCAAAACGTCGAGGGAACTGTGCACTGGGGATCATCGCCCTTATCGGTGGAACAACGCGTAGGATAGTTTTCGGCAGTATGATGTTTCTGCATTCTGTGCTTTGGAGAATATCGAGATTCTAGCACAGAATGGAGGGATGCTCGGCGGGGTAGACGCCAGATTTCTTATACCAGCCCCTTTACAGGTCTCTAAGGACGGCGATGGAAGCCGAAACGTCAGGCCAAATAAATATTCCACCCAAAAAAAAACCTCGTAGACACAGCACGAGATACACTATGCTGAGGTTTCAGGACAAGAAAACACTTGAACTATCCATCTATTCACTTGTTTCAGTGCGCTGTTTGAGGGAGGTGTTGGTGTGGAGCAGCGGCACATTATGTTTTTGCAGTTATAATCAGACACTCCAGGAGTCAACCTCGACAACCAAGACCCAGATAGAGCGGGGCTGGTCTTCGTACTTCTTACGCTTCATGCAGGTGCAGCACTCAGTATGAGTTCCGCGGCCCACGCAACAACCACTGGTTTAAAAGCGGATTTTGATGTCCCACCTACACGCGAGCTACTTCTATACATTTGCATTTTTGCATTCAGCATTTCTTGTAGAGAATTGGGGGGACAGAGGATTAGGCACAAAAGCCAGTGTGATGAGATTTTATGTAAGAACAGCTGTCAAACACTATGTGAATTAATGCGCTTTTAGAAGAGTAGTTTACATGTAATGTAAGGAAATGTTAGAGCTATTTCACAAAAGGATTTGTGTCAGACGACATGCTCAAAAAACCGCGGCTCGATGTCTTTGCTCGAAAAGAGAAATCCCACTCATCAGCATAAACGCACCATTGAAATCATCCATGGTAAACGTATTAAAATACCTGAAGCATCTGAGAGATTACCCACGGTGAACGTGTTAACGTGCCAAAATTTACCCTTCTCTTTATCAAAACCCATTCTGCAAACAACTCATTCAGGTTCTGGATCGTTGTCAGCATGAGGTAAGGATGGAGCTGTTGCATATTAGTCCTCAGAGGTACTGCTCGAACATTAGAAAATCATGGATTAAATCCCCGTGGGAAGGTTTTTTTTTCGTGAAACATGTCACATACATCACCCTGGAACCTCTTGCACAGGACTGCTTGTCAGCAGCATTGGGGATGTTGCCCCATTTGACGACGATACGACGGTTGTTGTGGTCTCGGCCTTAATGGTCGAACATATCAAGGAGGCAACCATAAGTGTGGTCGCATTGGAATTCAGTACTCCGCGCGCAGGACCCACATGTTGGCTCATCGGAGGCATACGAATGTAATTTCAGGGTCTACTAGACGTTAAAGGCAGCAAGAGCCGAAATCCTCGACTCGGAGGTGAGGTGCATTTGGCGAAGTACAGGCTCAGCACATCACAAATGTGAAACGAACACAAACAATGATGGCTTACCTGCAGAGGAAATGGAAACGTCGTCGCGAACACGCCTGGCCGAGTTCGCGCCGGTACGAGTTTTCCTAGGCGCCAAAGCCATTGCGGCGCGTGGTTTGGCGCAAAGGTAGTACGAAATGCGTTCAATTCGCAGGATTTCGTGGTGGGACGCGCACACCCGACATCGAAGCACTCGTCCGCGCGCGAACACGGCCAGGCGTGTTCGCGACGACAGTTCCAATTTCTCTGCAGGTAAGCCATCATAGTCTGTGTTCGTAGAGGATTTCGGCTCTTGCTGCCTTTAATGATCTTGTGGAGACCGATGTGTTTGTTGCCCGTACCTAGCGTTGAAGACGATCTTCGAGATTCAAATTCTCCTGAAGGAACTGACGTCGTAGAGTTACGCAAAATGAAAAAGGCGTCTACCTTCCTTTCTCCGCTTGACTCTTAACACAAGCAGATTTTCGATTCGGTGTAAGACCTTTGATAGTGAATCTAATCGAGGTTACTACTGATGCAGTTTTGAAACTTTTGAAACATTCACAGTTCTCGAAGCTATTTTCGAACCGAGGGCACCTCTCCTATACTTTCGCAGTTTGCAGGCAAATTAACGACTTACGTAAGCGCTGTATGTCTTCGGAGCCGATATAATCCGAAAACTCTACTCATACATATGTCAATATAGGAAGCAATTGAAAACAATAGCTTTGAGAAAATGGGATATCCAGTGTGCCTGGGAAAAAATGTGAGCGGATGTCCGAGGACAATCAGTGCTGCTGTGACCAGGTTGAGCGGAGAATGCTATGCTTTCCCTTTACACTAAAGGTCACAGTACAGATAGGTTTTATAGAGCTTTCCTCTCACAGATTGGTACGAGAACTCCTTTTATTGTGTCGCACTGCCTTACCTTCCAACACATCTTCATGGTTGGAGACCTGAAAGTGGAGTTCTTTTGTTTGTGAATAACATTCATTCATTCTCGTTTTGTTGATGTCGTGAAGGCCCTTAAATTTCTTCATATGTTAGCTCTCGGCGTTAACTCCTTCTTCAGACCGTAATCTAACGTCGAGAGCCTTCACAACAGCAACATGAGAAGAAAGATATTATGAAGCTCAGAGAAAGAACAATTCTGAATATTTATTTAACAAGAAGAAAAAAATCTTCGTTGACAGGGTGAGTCAGAGATAGAATTGAACCCAGACAGAACTGGTGATCGTTTCCTGACGTTTTACCGGGACAGTGCTCCAACGTAGAAGCTAAGTCTGGCTCAGGGCTGGGAAAACAATTAATTTAAGGACCTACTAGTTTCATGAGGCGGTCACAAAATTGCCCAAAACTCTGTCCAATCTATTTTTACGTCCTCGTCGCATCCGAGATATAGGTTTGCTCAAAACCCTTTACCAATTTGGATTCTCCGAAAAAAGAAACACTCCAGAAACAGGGAATGATTTGTGACCAAACCAGAATGTCACGGTCTGCGAGATGACAGTACGCCTAATGGTCTGAATCGCAGCAGATGGAGGATATCTCTATATGTTGTCTTGCTTTTGGTTCCATGGAAGACATGAAACTTAAATCATATAACGTCGTTCCAAATCACACTAGAAATCTTCTGTCTGCCCTTTTCCTTGTTGTCGTATTTTTGCCTCTGTACTGCTGTCTAACATACCCCCCCCCTACCCCCTGAATTGAGCTCACAGAAGAAAATTTTTTCACAGAAGTCATCTACTACTAATTGAATATCATTATATTTTACCTCACTCCAATGAATTGGCTGTCTCTTCTATGTTAACAACTATATCACTTATATGCTGTTCACAATAATCTGTATCCTATTATACAATAGAATTTGTTTGTTATATGTTTGTTTTTGTTATAGTTGTCCTAGGTTCAATTATCTAGAAGAGCTGCCGACCTGCACAAGGTCAGCCACTCAGAATTGTGGTCCGATCTAATTTTCTGCTTTGGACGCTTGATATGGTGCAGTATTAAGTTGATTCGGAAATAATGCGGACTTTTTTGATGCATCATCTTTACGCAGTAGATTTGGTGGTGAATCTTTTTTTCGTATTGTGTGCTTTAGCACTGCGTATATCATTAGAAAGCTTATTTAATGGCAACAATATATATCATCCAGTTACGACACACATACAGTACGTTAGTTACGACATGTATGACACGCATACAGTCCTTGTCGAAAACATGGACGAACTGCGCACGCGGTTTCATATCACTACGGCCGCAGAAGCGTGGTGGGACCCACTAGACTCTCTCACTCAGAGCACACTGTCTCCGCATCCATCGTTCAGGTCCCGCCACGATTCTGCAGCTACGGAATCCGTCTATCCTTTTGAGAAGGACTATATGTACAATCTTTCCGTTGTAAGTCGTCACCCCTCCATAATTCTCTTAAAAAATATAATTGTTTTCTGATGGTGAATTCTTCGTATTGCAGTGTGACGAGCAGCTATCATTATCGAGTCCGATACTACCAACAACGACTCAGACAAAAATGTCAGGACATGCGGTGGACGATAGCCCTCATTTCTTAAGGGAGTTTAATGGTCTGGCGGTCATCGCCTGCTTCGAGACATGCGGAGGACGTAGTTTGGGGTGCGATATGAGCCCGAAAAACAATCGGGACTTGCGGAGGACGTGGTCGGGGGGTGCGAAATAGCGCCGAACACTGATAAAAGCCTCGGATGGGTGCGGGGGAACATGACAGGTAATCCGAGAACACCCGATGTCTCACATCACAATGGAGTGAGTTCTGCCTATTTTGCTACTATTTTGCTACTCTACTTGTGGCTCTGCACTCCATCTCCTCTACAATAAGGTAAAAATGAGCTTCTCATTGGCATTCTTTCACTCTAGAAACTTCCCTATGTTGTTGCTTTTTGGCCTCTTAACTGGAATTTATCAGCAAAACCTCTGAAGTGTCTCTTGATATATTGATATAGTTTATTTTCAGTCAATTACTGTGTGATAGAACGGTAGCAGATGCAACATAAAATGATCGACCATGATACGGCTGTTGTTTGGCGGGAAAACTCGTCGCGTTATCCCCTTTGTTTCAAAGAAGAAAAAAAAACCAGCGAGCCCACGGGCAAAGGCTAGCTGGCTAAACCCCCGGATTAGAAGTGATGAGGCCGTGTTTTCCGGTGTCACAACAGGGTAGAGTTCGGGAGCAGTATTCACAGCGATGTATTTATGGAGAAAAGGACATAATTCCTGATAGTTAAAGCAAATATGAACAAACATCTCTGAGGGGAGACTGTATGTTTATAGTAAAAACGAAGTAATCCAGCAGGAGTTAAGCGCGGGATAACCAGACGGAGTGGAGCAGAATCTGACGTTCCTAAAAGGAAGTAAAGAAAAGCGAGACCGTCCATATGTGATGGAATAATCAGAAGAACCCCTCTGCTTGAGAACAAGTTCAAGTTTGGTGCAGAAAGATGTTGGCGAGGATGAATAGAAACGAAGTAATCTCTTCTGCAATTTGAGATGACTTCCTACTCATAAGGAAGCCCATTGCAACACCTGAGCTGGTAGTAATCCTCCCAAATTCGTCACAACATGTACGAGCCAGGCTCGTAGCAGTTCGGAACAAGGCACGAATATCTCACGAGCTTGGTGTGGGAGTGTCATGAGCTAGCACACCTGCCTGCAAAATCGCCGCATGACCTGAGGTTCGTAACCCTGAGATGCGTGCCCTTTAACGGCGTGCACATCCTCTGCGCTGCAGTGCATGTCATGCCCAACACAGTATAATGATCAAGTATATCAGGGAGTGTGACTAATATTGTGAGCACCTCGCAGTTGCTTATGGGAAGATCGGCCTATCAATCAGCAGCACCGATTAGTGAAATCATGAGGTCACAAGATCACTTATGAACGATCTTCCTTTTCCTAATTTTTTTAATTATCCAAAACCGTGGTGGTGGTGAGCAAAATTGGTAAAAATTTGGGTTAAGGAACATTCAGTAAGTTTTGCCTCGGGTGTACGTGATGGCATAGTGGTAGTGTCGGCTGCTCTCACGTGTGCCATAACGAGTTCGATTCCCGTTGACAGAACACCACTACAGCATCGAGTTTTTGCCCATATAGGTTCCGGCAACACAGTTGTCATCAAATTCACCAAAAAAAAAATACTTTACGAAGAGTTACGAGCTCAGTCGGGCACGAGGGTATTAACTTCGAGACACCCTGCGTATTGCGATTTCTGGCACTATTTTCATCAAGCTTTCCACTCCCGTCGTCAGATTCGCAACACCTTCGCGACGCACCGCTATCGCATGTATTAGCATGCGGTTCGGCGCGAACCTGACTCGCCCTGTCTCGAGCCAGCCTCGTGACGTGTTCGAAACATGTTGCGACGACATGAGGGGGGATTACTACCAGCCCTGGTACAGTAAATAGCTCTTATAACTCTGTGGGTGCCCCAATAGCGGCAGACTTTTACCGCACAGGTCGTTTTTGAGGTTTTCATGATACTGAAGCCTGCATGAACTGCCGAGACCACTGTTAACGATGTTTTGAAGAATATGCGGCTGAATCATCGTTTTCTTATGTTGCATTATAGAATTACGGGTCAATACAAAAAGTTCCTGGGTTTTGTTGTGCACTGACCATCTTCGGTGACCACTGACTTATTGTTTCACTGACCTGATCGGTTTCGCTCGGCATTTAATTTCTCCCAGCTACCCACTGCTGAAGACAGCAATTTCTGATATCGACAAATCACCCGAGAAGTTTATCATTTTCATAACGAATCTAAGTGGCCTTTGCTAGGATTTAGGCGGGAAGTTGGCAAATGCCAATCAGACTTTGATTTTAAGGGAATTATTGGCCATGTTCGCGTTCATCATGTTGGAGAACTCCACTGGTCACGTACATATTTACCTTTCACTGAGCAAAAGCAGAACAGGCTGGTAAAATCATCCACTCGTTATTTTCGTGCAAAGTTGTTGACCGTAGTTGTGTTCGGTTTTTTGAAGAACCTCAAAGAAAGGAGAAGTGCACATCTCCTCACCGAACCACATTTGAACAAAGAATAAAGGCATTTATTCAGCAATTCCTGGGTAAAAGTAGGGAAAATGAATGAAATCGGAGAAGCAATCGATAACTTGGCCTAAAGTGTGCCAAAATCTTCAGAGGCCTGTAGCGATTACGTGTTCAAGTGTGGTAGTGAATGGTGTAGACCGGGTTCTGTAGCACTCCCTTATCTTGGATATGGAGTGTGATAAAAACACTCATGGATGCCTCGACTAGTCCCACGGCTGTAGGAACGAATGGAGCAGGGGTAAAGCAGCGGATTGAGAACCAATCGAACAGCAATGTTAAATGTTCGGTGATTCAGTTCGGAATCTGCGAGTGCTAGTGGAAGTGCTAAGTTTTCTCTCAAAAAAGCCCACTTCGGGACATGCGGAGGAGGGTACCAGGGCTTGCGGAGGACTGAATCGGGAATTGCGGTCTGTAACAGACCGGGTCTCCTGACCAAGCCCTCCGGGTACCCTGCAGTAGTCCTATGCATGTGTGCGATACTTTGCCTAAGTAAAGGCTAGGCAAAAGCCTTTTCATATCAAATTTCCCTCCGCGTTCCGTCACGGTTGTGCCCGAAGCCTCGTCAGTGTCTAGAAGCATGTTCGACTGCTCCTGCTTTGGAAATTCATAAAACACGCTAACGAAAACGGTGCGGCAAAAAATATAAGTCATAAGATAGGCCCCTCCAGTGGCTCTTACTACACTATGAACATTTGGTCCGGCAGATTTGAAGGCGGCGATCTCCGCTTGAGATAGACTAGGATTTGGTCGAACGGTCACGGTGGTTGGATAGCAACTTCTGGAGCTGCTTGAAGAGAGTCCGCGGCGTGATGCTCGTGACCTAAAGAGGGGACTTTAATGTTATTACGGTCAGACCTCGCTTTGCGTCTTATGCACGCTTATGGGCGTATCAATATAAGCAAATAAATGAGCGCATAAGTGAATAAACAAAAAAGACACTCTATATAGAAGCTATATCGCCAGAGTCGGTTTTTTTTTGTGCCATTCTGGATATATGAGCGAACACTAGGGAGAAACGTAGCTATTCCTTATTTTCTGTTGCAGTCTACAAAGCGGTAACATCTCAAATAAGATGAATCCACTTGTGCAATTTTATTCTCCTTTAGATACCCATCGAAGACACCACGTGACAACGTGGCCAAGAAGAGAATTTATTAGTGGGGACGCTGCAGCTTTGTATCGACTCCGCTCATCCTGCACCTAGTGTACTTGGCAGACGTAGTGAGCTGATTGAATAATAGGTCATTAGGCGCACATTCAGTTATCCAGGATGGGTAAGAGGTCCAACGGGGAGATGTATCGCAAATCTCAGAGCTGTAGATTAGGCAAAAAAGTTGATTCCTCATTAAGGGGACCCAAAATGTTCTGTCGATGTCATTTGCGCTGGTTAGGGGCTCCTCGTGTACTTTGACTGCTTCTTGGAAAGGGGCTGGATCGCTTCTTTTCAGGGAAAACTGTGACATTCCCAAATACCATTTGAGAGCCCTCCCGCTCCTGAAAAATTCATTAGTGCTATCAGGTCTGTACCTGACAGGGGAGTGTCTGGTAAATATGCTCTAATATCTAACTCCAAGTCCAGCAATAAGCACAAGTGATGGTAAACGGAACAACTAGTGGGCTTCGCACTTCCCCGGTGTAGATAGTTGCCTCGGTTTAAATGAAGCCTTCATACAGCAATTTCACTCGACTCTAGCAAGTTAAGAAAGCGCTGTGAACTATTTCAAACCTTGGCATTTGCATATAAGGAATGCTCTCAGGGTCATTTGTTCGATATAATGGGTGTCACCATGTCCTTGCGGTTTTTTCTCAGTTGCAGTTTTTTCCTCTCATTTTTTATATTTGAGCTCTGCGATTAGAGAGGGATTTTCATGCTTTCCATGCTTTGCAACAATTTCGAAATCATTTCCTCTCAAATCGAAGTATTCTTTGAGTTTTAAGCCTACAAAATGGAGTAATGGTTCCATGAAAACAACACTACCGACACTTACCTTGTCACTCAGCCGAAAAATGGCTATCGAAACTGCTGAAGTGATGAATGCTAAAAGAGAAAAAGACATCGCGCTTTAAATATCCGCTAACAACCAATGTTCCAGTCCAAAGAAGGTGCTCGCGGTGACAGCAACCACTTTGAGTCATCAAGTTCTTACTACAAAACCACGAGAATTGCTCGAGAAGAACCGTATGTTCCACGTGGACATCATACGTTTTTTTTCAAATTCTAAAATTATACAGAGTTTCCATATTATTGCCTGTTCAGTTTTCGTTTCGTGCGTAAACATAAAATTAGGTCTTCTCCGGCATTGACCAGTAAGGAAACCTACAAGTTGTGTTTGTTAAGAAATGTTTAATATGTGCACTTTTTTTGGAATAAATCTACTAATTGTTTGGGTTTGTAACTTACAGCACTATCATTGATATAAACATCGAACCACGTGCATGTAAGATGCATTAAAAAGTACTAACTGGAGTATAGTCAGCCGGGAGATGTTAATATGACCAATGGGTTTGGTTTAGTGAAATGGATTTCTTTAGCTGCAATGCCTCTTTTAAATGTCTGCCATCCCAGCTTAGTGAATTCAATAGCATGGGTCAACTCATCCTACACCATGATAGTTTGATTGCCAACACCGTCAAATGTGTCATAAAGCTCTGCTAGAGCTCGACTGATTATGTCCTTTCGCGGTTTACTACTGAGGTCAAACTTTCAAGCAGTATCGGAGGTCTTCTCGTCTCTATTACATGCGAAAAACAGTTTTTCTAGGTGTTGGCACTTTTGAGGATTAAAAATTGAGTAAACCAGTGCATGAGAGAGCTGTAGTGAAAGAATTGTAGAATCAAGGAAAATATTTCTGAAAATTATAGAGCATTTCAAGGATTAGTGACAATGGGACGGTTAAAATAGCGACTGAAAAACTGCAAGAACTTATTTTGACCCCCAATAGAAACTACCACTGAAAGGTCAAATAAGAAAAAATAATATGGAGTTGTACACCGTGAGGTACGCACTCTATCCAGGATTGCTAATTTTATAAAAAAAAAAACATTCAGGTCGTTCGTTCCTGTGATCGGTGATTAATCGTTATGCCGCTTTAGTTTCGTCCATGGGTATGCATTTGGTCCAGCTGTTGGATTTATGTTTGAGGAACAGGCCTAAGAGATTGTTTATCTGGTTCTTAAGAGGTTTGACAGAATAGTTTGCATGGCGAGTCGGCACTTCAGGCGTTGGACGATTTGCCAAGCTAAAAAGATGCTATTAGTATTCCCGATTGCAGCTCACAAAAATAACCGGAAAATGTTTTTGTTTAAATACCCCTCCTACGACAGCAGCCTCCCCAAAGGGTGAAAACACATCAGCACAACACTCATACATATTTTACTCGCGCATGTTGTCGCACGCTACATTGGGTCTTCAGAATAGCTGCAAAATGACTGCACGTGTAAGCAGAGTCCAGAATCTTGGAAGTAAGTATGTAGTTAACGTTTCTGGTACATATGATCAATAGTGGTTTCAAGCTGGAAAGAGAGGATTATTTTGTTCCGGTTATATTGTTAACTCATGAAGGTGGACTCACTGACACCAGTAGCAGGATTCGTAAGCGTTCTCAGGATAATTGTGACTTTCTCTGGTTCAGAGCGGACCGGTTTCCTGAGTGGATGTTGATTTACTCCACGGCCCATTTCCTTCTTTCGCTGTGAGAAAATTTTCGAATGAAATACTCTAACTTGTGATTAGCAAACTCGTGCTCTTTAGGCTGATGGGTAGATAAGAGCCTTCCCGGAGACTTTCGGGAACAACCTCCAGAAAACGGTTTAAAAAGCACTGTGCTACCAACAATACACTAAAGCTGTCATGAAACATACTCAATTCAACTGAAATAAGGCAAGCTCAATACATATGATCCATAGTCAGCCATGAGTCAGCTCTGTTTTCCCCCGGACGTCTCTTTGCTATTTCGTGTAGCGCTAGTAAACACGAGGCGTAAATGACAGCTTTATTTACACATTCCACGCTGTTAAATGCCATCTGACATTGAGCACAAAATCGGACCTCGAAACTAACGGTGTGGGGACAAACAACACCTACTCCCTCAAAACACTATGAGCAACAATAGGCGATCGTTATCGCCCGGTCGGACGTCGTACCCGTCGATCTTGCGCTCGCCAAGCCGAGCACCGAATCCATGACGTCCGCTAGGTAAGCTCCGAGTATGTACAGGCTGTTTAGCAGGCTCTATGGTCGCTCTGTGATGTTGATGCCAGTGCGAAGGAACACCGCAGCCGCTCGCTTTTCCAGGTCTTCTTCAACTGAAATACAGCATATTTTTAACTTGAGAGCACTTGAAGTATACGGGCGTATTTCCGGAAATCGCAGAATTCACCGGCGCCCTGGTATCTCGCCACCATATGCTAGAGATGTTGCTGTTTCGCTTTCCAGACATGTTATCATGGATTAACGAACCGCAGCCATAATGCAGTCATTTTAAGACGTCTGAACGTCCCACAACGCGAAAGTACAGCGAGAATGCACTAATGTTGTGCGTGCGAACGTGTCACTTGGGCTTAATGGATGACATCGTCATGGAACTCCTCAATCGTGAAAAGGAACAGTCGATTCGCATGAAGAAAGTGCGTCGACCTCACGCGGACAATTCACATCTTGCCCGTGTAACCCAACTACAAGTCCAGGAAACCAAATGTGGGCAAAGCCATTAATTATACACTTATTGATAGGATTCGTTGCAGAAAGCACACCTCACAAGGTGTTTTTCGTCACGTGTAACATCCGCACACTTGATCAAACATTAGGACAAGCCGCCTGCAGCTTACTTCAGCTGGTTGCAAAGCAAATCTCAAAAAAAAAATCTGCTAGCAGCAACTATTTAAAAACAACCAGTGCCTTTTACTGCAGTATAAGGTCATGTTTTCGTTGTTATTAATACCTGTCACTAAGTAGCTTTACTGCTTATTTACATACCTGCTTATTTATTCAATCAACACACAGTCACAAGAACTGAGATATCCTATGTGTAATGTGAATCCTCGATTTCGGCATACATACATAGTGAAATTTGAACTTGAGATTCAGTTCATCGGGCGTGCTTCTGTTACTACCGATCCGACCCAACACCTGGCCTCAATCAATATATCGATTAGTTGGAGGAATCCATTAAGCCAAAAGTTACGCCGGCATTCAGTAAGTCATTTGAGAGATAAGAGATATACCCGAGATAAATAGAATGGTTGCCAAATCGCTTTGATTGGGGCAGTTTTATGAGAGTTATGGCAAGGCGACGGTGACGCCAGGAGCGACCATCGGTTTTCGACATTCCGTGAGCAGTAACTCGTATGGCACGAAATGCACCTCAGCTCAACCGTCCACCAATTGGAATGAGCTGACCTTCTATGAATGTAGCCGAGCTTTATTGATCATCCCTCGAAAGCATGGATAACTTTTTGCACCACTAAGAACACAACATCCGCAAAACGCCAAATTATAGTAGATCCTTCGGAAAACCATTTGCAGATCCGAGAATGGCCTTTGCGTGGAGAAGTATAGCCTTGCTTCTGGTCTTATAAACGAAAAGACCAAACTGGCAATTTTCCGCTCCTCATTATGTTTTTCAAGGCTTGAAAACTGGCGCTTAATTGGGTGGATAACACAATTTTAGCACGGTGACTTACGGCAGCCGCAATGTTATTTCGTTACGAACAAGGTTAGTTCGTAACTGCTCCAGAATACTCCTAGCCGTTACCACGTCCCAGCTCAGCTCAGAAGTGGATGTTTGTACTGGTGATGTTTCTTTTCGCTATCTTATGCAAAGTGGCTACTGATTCCTGCGTTAGCCTGCCTGCTTCAACTAATCGGAACGGAAATTCGGAGAGCCGTGACAGGAAACGAACACTTATCATTCGATGCCCATCTGCTGATATCACATTGAGATGATGACTTGGATAAGGCTGGAAGCCCACTGTGAAGCCCACCTTACTCGATATTATCAAAGAAGAATCCATGGATAACCATAACATGTTCTCAGGATATCTATAGAATTCCCACTCATTTTATTCTAGGGAAAGTAATCTGCTGCATTCTTTGAACGGCGGAATCTAGTACGATTACCAATACGCTATGATTCTTCGTATATCCTCATAATTTATTAAAACATGTGAGAAATGCAAGAGCATTATCAGAACGCTAGAAGTGTAAATAAGTACACAACCGGGCATGAGCTTTGGCCTTTTTAGCTGACGGATGAACTTTTTGCCCGCGCTTGGGTAGTGTGTTCCTAGCCTTTTTAGAAGGCGAGGGACGTTGCTACAATCTCTTTCCTCCTCAAAACTCTCAGTTCGATCAAACGAATGTGAAGGAGCTGAAGGGACTTCCATGTCTATATGTATGTCTTGCTGATGATGCGCTACATAGAATCAATGAAACTGATGTTTCACTGCTGACTGGACGAGAAACGGCTGCATGCATCTGACACCCTGGCATGATTGCCAACATTTTTTTCACGTGCTGCACCAAAATGCACAAACGTTTTCGGGAATTTTGTTCGAGAAACGTGTCCATTCTTGAGGAACGGGATACTAGTGATCCTCCCGGGGACTTCCATGAATATGGAGTACAGGGGTAAGCGTAATACGATCCACGAATATCGTTGTAAACTTCGTGAAAATTAAAATTCTGATAAGAATTGATTAAAACACATGAAATTAATTAAAATTTTCACACATCTGCTGTGAAGGAAAATCACTATTGCGTGTGCCTCTGCAGAGTTAGGGTGGAATTCGTGATTGAACTACGTGCAACCGAACTTGAATTCCACGACAACAATAAGTTCAAATTTGTGAGGTTTGCTCGGAATTCATTTCATCGCTTACACCGGTGCGGCCACGATTCATCGCTTGTGTTCTCACCGCATTTTACAGTGCAACTGCACCTTTGTGCGCCGTTCTTTCAACGCGGAGGTGTACTCTTTACGTCACCAAATGTATTCGTTCGTCCCTCACTAATATCGAATAAGTATGAGAACTCGTAAGCGTCAAAGAAAGAGATTTTCAAGGGAGAAACGCTAGAAATACTTTCAAATGTTCCAGAAATATTGGCCTAGTCGGGAAGGTTTTCCTCTACTACATGGATAAGTGGTTGACCCCATTAAGTACCGATAGTTCTTAGGAGAATTCACTGAAGTGGACCTGCGCACAAGCGCCGCCTCAGTTGCAACGCACCGTGGCACTCTGACTGTCTGCGCTTCTACACACGCCGTTGATGTCAACGTTCTCTCTGTCATGACGATCTTCCAGCTTCCTGCCTAGATCTGTTTCAACAGGTAAGGCAGTATGTTGAAGCCGAAACTCAGTCTCTCATGAATCAGCAGAAAGTGATTTGAAATGAAATCCAATTTATTTTCAGGAAGTTTCCCCAGTAGTTGAGTCGTCATTCTGTTCACGATCTTCCATGCAAATTGAGAATCACGTTGCTGGGGAACCGCCGTCACCGGTTTTTTTTTTCAGGCAAAAAATCCGTTTCTCATTTATTTACAGCTGTATTTAATAAATAATTTGATGTAGAGATCCTGAATGAACTGCTTCACACCCTCCTTTCACGCATTCTATAAGAATGTAGCGTTCTGCTCGCAACTAATCAAATTGCAGCCAATCAATCTAAATATTCTTTCCAATTCAGGTGCAATTACCCCTCACCGTTAGTACCTTGCATGCGTCGGAAGTTCTGAGGAAGGAGGACGAAGGGTGTGTGGGCTACATGGGCGGAAATTCTAGATGAATAGACCCCCGAGTGTTGTTGACGTTTCGATGGCGTCGGAATAGGGAATGATGCTTGTGTGTGTGGGTAGTCGACGACGGAGGAGGCCTCCAGAAGGGAGGAGCACATCCACCTCTAACCCCCTCCCCGGTTATAAGTTATGAAGAGACTTTGTCGCAAACGCTGGGAATCATGTCACGGGGTAACTTTCGCCGAATGCTTTGTTTTCATAGTTCTCTCAGTGGATGAATCCCCGACGATGTTCTTAAAAGGGCTTATAGAAGGGCAAACAATATTAAATGCGACGCCGACGATAGCGGGGTTTTTGCAGCGTTGTCGTCATCCACGGCCGCGGCCTATGCGGCTTACCTATGCAAGGTATTGGATGGAAGCAGTAATTAGATGAGTGATGACGAAATGGCGGAGTGACGGAGTCGACGGCTCAGAAATACATCCTCGTTTCATAACTCTCGTCTCAAAAGAAGCATCGTTTGCAGCGCGGGGAGGAAGTGTGAAGTATTTCTATCAGAAAAAAGGCAACAGAGCCGAAGGATTCCTGGCAGTGAAGAAGCGCTCAATTAAAGGACGTGGGCTTGCACTTTGCTCATGCATGGATTCAGGCTAAGCTACAAATCCATTATTCATAGGCTGCGATGGCGTTCATGCTCTCCTCGACGAGTAGAATTTTTGCGCTCAACTGTGCGTTAGTGGAAAGAACCGAAGAGGAATAAGGTGGGCAGGGGCGACGGCTCGCCACGCAATCGTTGAGTTCACCGAGATCGCGGGCGACCGCTGACGTTACCTGCAATTTTAGCGGCGTAATTTCTGCATAAGGGTTATTTATACTGGATACGTTAGACATGCGTCAAACCAACAATAAGTAGTTCCCGGAGCATTTTCATCCCGTATGATGAATGCCAGTAGGCTCACTATGACTGAGAACAACACGGTGGGCCATAGATACGGTAACAAGACGTGTTTTGCTTTCAAAGGAGCATGTTACGCCTTCAAGTCATGTTTGGTCCGAACGTTTCACCAGGACAGTGATCAGGAACTCAGGTTTCGTCTGGTTTAGAACTGGGAAACAACAAATTTTAGGACATATTGGTTTTGTCGAGTGACCACTGAACTGCACAGAGCTCGGTCTAATACGTTAGTAGGTCCTCATGTTAGCTAGGATACGGGCTTATTGAAAACTTTTTAGGAGTTGGGAATCTACAGAAAGGAACATCAAAAATAGGTAATAAATTTTTGTCCAACCACTTGCTCGCCGAGGCCTGCGACTTCATTTGATGTCTCAGGGTCTGATTCCTAGCAGATGGAGGACATTTCTAGATGTTTTCTCGTATTATATTCGTTGGAAATTAGTGAACATAAATCATTGACAGTTATTCAAATTGCTTTGAGAATCTTTTTTTGATTGCCGTTTTCTCTGTTACCGTATTTTTGGCCCACCCTGTACAATAGCACGTGAATGAATGCGAACGCATCAGGACTACGCTTTGGCTTTTTCCTCATTGTCGCACGCGTCGCGCCGGCTCGAATCTAGTATGAATAGGTAGCTATGTAACTATAGAAGCGCACAGTATTACTCTGGCATGTTCTTTACAAAAACTGAATAAAGGGAAGGACTTTGAGAGTGCGTCAGAGACCAAAGGAGAGTACATACAGTAACCACGGTAATTGTTGGACAGAAAACGAAAAAAACGCGAATCCGCGTTTTTTTCGTTTTTTCTCCATAACTCAGTTCTTTTTGCTCCTTATCAGAACTTCTGCCCACCATTCGATTCGTGGAGACGAGATCTACAAGAAGACCTTAATATCGTCTTCAAATTTTCACTAGAAAAAAGCCCACTTCACAAATTACCTGCGGGTACGAATCAGCGAGCGAGACTCCGCGATAATCGTATCCTAAGGATATGCGCTGTGTGGGATACATATTATGGGAGAAACGTATGGAAATACTTATATATTCGAAATCTAGGGAATGAGCCAATCATTTTAGTACCCCATTCACCAACATTATTAAAACTTCTGTATTTCCAAAATTTTTGGGAAGTGCTGTTTTTCAGCAATCAGAACAGCACGCCGAGTCTAGCTGAAGAGGTTTCTTTTGGGAATTCTTCAAATAAGCCGTTCTCTTGAGGGGTTTCTAGAATGATAGACCAATAGAGTAAAAGAAGCTTGAGTTTCTTGAGATCGAAAAGTGCTCCCTTGCAAAGACATTCTCATCTGCTCATGTACCTCAAGATTCATGTGGATCGCCGCGGACACAGGACGAAGTAGGGTATCTACCAACGAAAGATCTTGTGGTGCACTTCTTTTCCATTAGCTGCAGCTGGCGAAGTTTTCAATTCACACCGATTGTTGCCAAATCCGACGCGTTCAACTTGGGAAATTTTCCACATGTTTATATTTCCATCGAATCCTGGCTTTCGCAGCTTACAGAACCAGCCAACAAATTTCAAATACACCACTCTATTCGCTTCGAGGTGATCTTTCGAATGATGCCATTTTCGAAAAAATCCATGAAGTTCAAATTTTCGCCCCAAGCTCCGCCCACCTTATGGCAGGCTATCTCCGTGGCCTAGGAATTCTCCGCTGGGCATACTATGCCAGCGAGAGGCGCCCCTCTAATAATTCCGCGCCACGTGGGCCTCCACTGCGTTTTGAATGAGAATTGAAGGAAATAACGTCAAAACGTACGTATGAACAAAATTTGAGGGGAACATCACCTGTGCAACCGGAAGTACCGCAGTTTAAAAATTCAAGAAAATACGGTTTTCTAAGTTGGAAAAGTGGAAAAATGTTGCTAAATACAAGAAGTTGTGAACACGTGTTTAACAACTAAATGGCACATTCATTACACGCTTTTTTTAATTTCATGTTCTCCTTTCAGAAACAATATCTGATTTTCCCATCTTCTTTGAGCCACCTGGATACGATACTACCACCTTTGATTTAGCACAAGGTTCACCGGGTGCCTGACCGATTAAAGCGAAAGTATACATCATTCCACTTCAACCATTGCAGAGTTGGTCCTCTGTTTCCTAATCGTATTTCGGGCTTAATAATGCGACGTTTTTCTAGAAGATTCACGAAGAAGTTAAGTTAGAATAGAAGATAAGTTTGCGATTCCACCAAAGAGCATAAGTCTTATCAGTGCATCTAATTTTTTTGTAAGTATACATAGTTTGTTCGGATTTTTGTCACTGGCCATCCCCGCATCCCTAGTGGACTATTGCCGCGAGGCCTTGACATGCTCCTCCAGGCGTCCAGTGCCACCGCGGCGCTATTACCTGTGGCGACATTGGTGCCATATTAATCTCCTAGGTTCGAAGCAAAAATATAACAACTGCATGAAATATTGCTGAATTAAATGTTCAAAATATTGTACATCGTCAAATAGCGTAAGTGTAAGGATTCGGCTATTTCAGAACACGGGCGGTATTAATGAGTCTAAAATATTAACGTGTAATTCAGCAACTATGTTACATTTGCCTTCAGTGTTTTTTCTAAAATAAGCATCGTTCGGAACACTGCCAGTGGAATTGAATTTTTAGAATTCATTCTAGTTCTTCATCACATGCAGTTATAATAATTTCTTTTCTAGCATTCCCTTCAAATTTTGTTCATACGTACGTTTTGACGTTATTTCCTTCAATTCTCATTCAAAACGCAGTGGAGGCCCACGTGGCGCGGAATTATTAGAGGGGCGCCTCTCGCTGGCATAGTATGCCCAGCGGAGAATTCCTAGGCCACGGAGATAGCCTGCCATAAGGTGGGCGGAGCTTGGGGCGAAAATTTGAACTTCATGGATTTTTTCGAAAATGGCATCATTCGAAAGATCACCTCGAAGCGAATAGAGTGGTGTATTTGAAATTTGTTGGCTGGTTCTGTAAGCTGCGAAAGCCAGGATTCGATGGAAATATAAACATGTGGAAAATTTCCCAAGTTGAACGCGTCGGATTTGGCAACAATCGGTGTGAATTGAAAACTTCGCCAGCTGCAGCTAATGGAAAAGAAGTGCACCACAAGATCTTTCGTTGGTAGATACCCTACTTCGTCCTGTGTCCGCGGCGATCCACATGAATCTTGAGGTACATGAGCAGATGAGAATGTCTTTGCAAGGGAGCACTTTTCGATCTCAAGAAACTCAAGCTTCTTTTACTCTATTGGTCTATCATTCTAGAAACCCCTCAAGAGAACGGCTTATTTGAAGAATTCCCAAAAGAAACCTCTTCAGCTAGACTCGGCGTGCTGTTCTGATTGCTGAAAAACAGCACTTCCCAAAAATTTTGGAAATACAGAAGTTTTAATAATGTTGGTGAATGGGGTACTAAAATGATTGGCTCATTCCCTAGATTTCGAATATATAAGTATTTCCATACGTTTCTCCCATAATATGTATCCCACACAGCGCATATCCTTAGGATACGATTATCGCGGAGTCTCGCTCGCTGATTCGTACCCGCAGGTAATTTGTGAAGTGGGCTTTTTTCTAGTGAAAATTTGAAGACGATATTAAGGTCTTCTTGTAGATCTCGTCTCCACGAATCGAATGGTGGGCAGAAGTTCTGATAAGGAGCAAAAAGAACTGAGTTATGGAGAAAAAACGAAAAAAACGCGGATTCGCGTTTTTTTCGTTTTCTGTCCAACAATTACCGTGGTTACTGTATTCACATAAGAGAATAACTGCTAAACTCAATAGCTCCCAAAGTGGGGAACTATGCAATGGATCTCAAGTTCTTTTCCTTCAAAAACTTGGTTTGACAGATTTTATGGATCTTCGAACAACCCGAATACTCGAAAAAAAATCCTTCACTTCTCGAATGATATAAGCTTTCGTTTGAGTACATTCGTACATCAAAGTACGCCAATCAAACCTTCTCAAATTGAAAAAAGACTGAGGAAGACTGGTGGGGATTTCCTATGATTTCCGCGCCACTGGATTTTTAATTTTATAAGTTCCCAGAAACCAAGATTATCAAACAATGGGTATCGATCTTTCTGCGAACCCTTTATGAGCAGCAAAGAGGATTGTTTACTGAGCCTGCTCTTTCACAAATGCAGCCGAAGCCATTCCTGCTTTGAGAATATGCCGTTGCCCAGGATTCCGAACTAATCCTCCACTTGGAAATTCGTTACGCTAATGGCTGATAGCAGTCGAAACGTCTAGGAATAACAAAGACTGATGGCTTTCAGCGAGGCTCCATTGTCACTATAAGCCGCTATTCGTATCCGTAACTATGGTTAGAGGTGTATGGTAGTATGTACAGATTTTTTAAGGGTTATGAATTTAGGGAGAAAATGCAGCTATGATGTAACCAATTGGCGGCTTCGTTCAGTCCCGAGTACTCCACTGTACCATGTTTTCATTTTTTCGATTCTTCACAATTTGGGTGAATTCTCAATTTTACTAGTTTTATCGACTCACTTTAATTTGTTAGCTTCATTTGATTAGCATCTAAACAAGTTAAAAGAAATCCTGAAGTAAAAGAGAGGCAAAATGCACCATACGGAGGGTTAGCATGATTATTATAGACTGTATGGCGTCAAGAGGCGCTAGACGTGAAAGTTGGTCTGCTAACCTGGTTTTGCTTGGTTATGCGTTAACGAATCCTAGCCCTGGTTTGTGTGATTGCAATGGAGTGAGCTAGTAGTCACTATACTAGCTACAAGGTGATCGGTGTCAGTGCTAATATCGAGCATTAGGATAACTCGACAAGACCTATGTTTTTATCATTTCGAATATTCGAAAACGAAAGGACTTTCGGATAATTCGATCCGATGTTTTTATATCCAGTCAAACGTCTCCTTTACAGGTGGATCATAGGTACGGCATTATGATGGAGCTCCCAAAAAGGCATGTTCCAAGAAAGTAAGTAGCGGTCCAGAGTTTCGTAGCTGTGGCTGTCAGGTGCTTTTCTCCACCCATAATGCGGAGCTTGGACCATTGCAGCATGAGGTGAAGAAATATTGAGAGATTGAAATTTCATTTCAAATTCTCTTGCTTTTCCAAGAAGAAAAAGTATCAAAATCATCACCGAAAGGAAATTCAAACAATATGTGGGAGTTTCCCTCCTAGAATATTGAATTTTGTTACTATGCTTTGTATGCTGCTGCTACCTCCAGGTTGTTTGGTGGAACTCGTTTATTAGGGCCTGACGTTTCGACTTAAACGTCTTCTTCGGAGGCCTGAAAGTGGTGTAAAGCTCAATTATGCGTTCTTCGAGACCAAATGTTGCGTCCATCAATGGCTAATGCAACATCATTCCGGATTAACTAGACAGAACCGCCCATAGACAGCAAGCAACTAACCACCGTTTTTGAGTCCACCGTTTTCGCGGATGTCCGCACCGATCAGAAACGCACACCACGGACAAGTGAGTGCGACCCTGCACCCTAGATGGAACGCGGGTTTGGGTATCGTAGTAATCTACAGCTCGCACAGTGATACGAAGGGAAGGAAGTCATTGGTAATGGACACGCACTCATTCCGGTTATTCATGCTCGGATTCCTGGCGGAAATCCAGAACCCCTCTAATGCTTTTCGCGCAGTGATGTCTGTCTCATGGATGAGAATCGTGCACATTACGTCAAAGTCATTGCCGTTGTGTCCTTCGTGTCTATGCTTTCCAAGTGCTGATACAAGGCTCCCTCTTCGTTTACTTGCCAGATGTTCCTTGATACGAATGCTAAGCACACGGCCAGTTTCCCCAATATATAGAGCTCCGCAATTCAAACAAGTTATCTGATAAACAACTCCTGCCTTCGAACAGTCTCCATTCTTTCCGTGCGGGCAGACAATGCAATCTTTCGATATGCACTCCTTGTCGTAAAGTCTGTTTCTAACCAACCGCTTTTTGATGTTATCATTAGGTATGTTAACTAAGGTAACATCATTTTGCAGTTGCGCCCGCTTAAGACATCGACGTATGTCTGCAGACATTTCATCGGAGACGAATGGTAGGCAGAGCGTTAGCTTGTTTTCGTGGGTTCTCTGTGGGGTTCCACTATGCCGAGTCCGAAATCGGGAGGAAGCCATGTACCCGTTGCTGCTCGCGATGTTGGATGCCATGAGAAGTGATTCTTGCCTCTCGGCCTCTCCAGTGCTGATGTAGTAAGCAGTTTTAAACATATTTCGTACAACAGCTCGTTTGACGGGTGCTGAATGTGCAGACATGGCGTGCAGAATTATGTTTTTTGACGTAGCCTTGCGATACCACTTTACTCTGATCGTGCCGCTGGACAGACTTATATGAGTGTTAAGGTAGGCCAACCAACCATCTTTCGGGGCTTCCCTTGTGAACCGGATATTTTCTGACTGTTCATTGAGAATGGTAAAACACTCATCCATTTCGGATTGTGTTGAGGTGGCGATGAAACAGTCATCAATATATCTGCAGTATAAGAGCGGTAGGCGTGCTAATACTGGTTGTTCAATTCGACTCATGAAACAAATGGCTAACACCGGCGCTAGCCTTTGCCCCATGGCGAGCCCTCGTATTTGAGAAAAGTATCTCCCCGACCACTTAAAAATATTGCAACTTAAGCATTCCTTGATAAGTGTGATGGTGCGCCTGATGCTGAGCCCATACATTTCAATGCCGGCAGCATGAATTTCTAACATTTCCAGAACTGCTTGCAGGGCTTTGTTGTTTTCGACATTAGTGTACAAAGAAGTCACGTCAAATGATTCTATGACACTATTGCAATCGAGATTGGAAGCGCGTAGTCGCTCAAGGAACTGGTTTGTGTTGGTCAAGTGGGCGGGTATTTTCGGTAATAGCTGTCCTACGATTTTTGTTAAAAACCACGAAATCCGGTCGGTTGGGCCCCCTACACAACTCACGATAGGTCTGATCTTATATGTGTCCGGCGACATTGATCGCATGTCATCTGATGAGAGTTTGTGAGTTTTCACAAGGCTGTAGAACACTGGACATTTAGGGTGATCTATTTTGAGCCTGCTTACAAATCTTTCATCAATTCCTGCTAATTTCGCAACTTGCACCCAAATGTCATTCAGACGTCTGCATTGTGCCATGAATTCTTTCTCATCCGTTTGACGATAGACAGAGGCATCCCTTAGATGCAGGTCTGTTATTTCACGATCAAGTGCTTGCGGGATTATTACAAACTCCCCACCTTTATCACTTACTGATACGCGGATAGAGCCATTGTTCGTCATTTCTCGCAACTGCCTGAACCCTTCCCATTGTTCTCGTGTCATGTTGCTGTGTCGTCGTCGTTTGTACTTATTCAAGGTTTCCAGTACACCGGATGCTAGAATCCGAAACTTTATATCGGCTTCGTGCATTGGTGTCGGTTCCTTGTAGAACAAACGTGGAAATGGAACAACAGGCAATGCTCTTCTGCTGAGGTAAGCAGAGTTTTGTGGCTGGCTATCACGTCTCAGTCTGTCGCGCAATTGATCCCTCAATCTGTGCAATCCACCAACAACTTTTCGGAATGTCACTGCATTGATATTACGCGCGGGAGAAAAAGATGGACCGAGCTCGAGAAGGTTTAGAGCATTCGCGGAGATATGAACGTTGCCGATTACTGTAACTCTTTCCCTTTTGATTGTGGATTCATTTGGAGCTGTAGGCTGATCGGTCTGGTGGGACACGGTTGGTCTGTCTCTGCTATTTGGACGGTCACCGTGAAGTTTATCTAGAAGTCTGTTGTACTTCGCGCAGAGAGTGGATTTAACATTAGATCGCAAAGAATCACAAATCGACCTCGACCCACTCTCAATCCTCCTCCAAATTCGTTCAGGCAGATGACGTTGGCAGGCTTGTTCCTTTGCACGACATTTCAAAAGCGACGAGTACAACATATGCTGCTTTTCCTTAATTACAACACTAAGAATAGAACGATAAACATTCAAAATCTTAGGATGTGTTTCAGGTAGACCGCATGTTGTGTTTTACCATTCTCAATGAACAGTCAGAAAATATCCGGTTCACAAGGGAAGCCCCGAAAGATGGTTGGTTGGCCTACCTTAACACTCATATAAGTCTGTCCAGCGGCACGATCAGAGTAAAGTGGTATCGCAAGGCTACGTCAAAAAACATAATTCTGCACGCCATGTCTGCACATCCAGCACCCGTCAAACGAGCTGTTGTACGAAATATGTTTAAAACTGCTTACTACATCAGCACTGGAGAGGCCGAGAGGCAAGAATCACTTCTCATGGCATCCAACATCGCGAGCAGCAACGGGTACATGGCTTTCTCCCTCGGACTCGGCATAGTGACGAAACAAGCTAACGCTCTGCCTACCATTCGTCTCCGATGAAATGTCTGCAGACATACGTCGATGTCTTAAGCGGGCGCAACTGCAAAATGATGTTACCTTAGTTAACATACCTAATGATAACATCAAAAAGCAGTTGGTTAGAAACAGACTTTACGACAAGGAGTGCATATCGAAAGATTGCATTGTCTGCCCGCACGGAAAGAATGGAGACTGTTCGAAGGCAGGAGTTGTTTATCAGATAACTTGTTTGAATTGCGGAGCTCTATATATTGGGGAAACTGGCCGTGTGCTTAGCATTCGTATCAAGGAACATCTGGCAAGTAAACGAAGAGGGAGCCTTGTATCAGCACTTGGAAAGCATAGACACGAAGGACACAACGGCAATGACTTTGACGTAATGTGCACGATTCTCATCCATGAGACAGACATCACTGCGCGAAAAGCATTAGAGGGGTTCTGGATTTCCGCCAGGAATCCGAGCATGAATAACCGGAATGAGTGCGTGTCCATTACCAATGACTTCCTTCCCTTCGTATCACTGTGCGAGCTGTAGATTACTACGATACCCAAACCCGCGTTCCATCTAGGGTGCAGGGTCGCACTCACTTGTCCGTGGTGTGCGTTTCTGATCGGTGCGGACATCCGCGAAAACGGTGGACTCAAAAACGGTGGTTAGTTGCTTGCTGTCTATGGGCGGTTCTGTCTAGTTAATCCGGAATGATGTTGCATTAGCCATTGATGGACGCAACATTTGGTCTTGAAGAACGCATAATTGAGCTTTACACCACTTTCAGGCCTCCGAAGAAGACGTTTAAGTCGAAACGTCAGGCCCTAATAAACGAGTTCCACCAAACAACCTGGAGGTAGCAGCAGCATACAAAGCATAGTATCAAAATGCCCAGGTTTAAAAAGCAGGGAACATGGAAACTATTGAATTTTGTATTTCCTCCACCTAATTTTTTGTAATCATCAGACTACATTACTTCTTCATGTTTTGAATGTTCTTTCCTCCATGGCAATTCCCAACATGTTTGTGTTTCAATTGCCGAGCGTCTGTCTTCAATAGTCATGATACGAGATTGAGCCTCTCTTCACCTGCTTTCTTCGGTCCACTTAGTAAATCGTCTTCTCGCCTAGCCAACATGCTTTGAGCCCGTTGTTTGAGAGCCATTCGATCTTAGGATCTTCAGTCCGTTGTAATTTTTGATCCTATGCGTGGGCTCCTTAGGGCCTACCTCATTCTGAGCACAAAGTCCCCTCAAGAGCAAAGCAATTTTTGACATCGCCTGTAGTTAAATTTCGAGGTCTGCAATATCCAACAGCTGCACTCGCGCTCTGGTCAACATCGGTTCTTAAATTTCAGATGCAAACACCCACAGCCTACGCTTTCAATTAATTTCACTTGAGCATGGCTCCTGTCTTTTGTGTACAAGGCTCCAAGCATCTTAGGGCTTTTATTACCACCTAAGTTTAAAAAAACCTCGTTTGGTAAGATCACTGCGTTCGCCCTGGATGAACTGGGATTTATTAGTTTGGGTTAATCGTTACCGTAAATAGTGGAGCACACCTCAGCTGGGGCAACAGTCGAAGTTTCCCGTTTCCATCGATCCCTTGACGAAGGACGTCTCCCAAGGACCATGCACGAGTGCTGACATCCACATTAACCTCCCCAATACAAGATGTGCGATTCGAAAAGGCGGGGCTAACAAATTGCCCGTGACATCCACGAGCCAGCTGCAGCCGCTGCCGAAGCAGCACGTGAATCGTGGACGGCGCAGGTCCATCTATGCGAAACGACTATGGGCCATGGGGGTCTCGAATGTACACATTTGCCCTGCATGCGGACGTTCTCCCGGAAGTGACAGCTTGCAAGGAAGAGTTATGCCTTGAAGACACTGTTCATTAAGCGCTTATTAGGCATCCGATATGCATTAGTGTTGTATTTTTCAGCTACGGTACTTCTTATAATCCCCTGTGAGCACTTCTTTGACCTTGGGGACTCAAACTGAGAAGAGTAGCTGGTAACCTTACCCATCATATCGATCCGGTTTCCCAGTGCAAGTGACATCGCGACAAGGCCCAACGCGAGCAGTGTCATCAACAGCGCCACCATGGCCACGACTCGCTTTACTCTACGTTGGTTGTGTTCCTGAAAAGGAAGAGTTTGGCATATTGAGAAAAATTGGAAAAATTGGTCCAGAGTGTCTTTGAAGTCTACCCAGTGCCATTTTTTTCCGTCACGGAAAAGAACATCTCGGCATTAACCTTGGTTGATGGTTAATTTGGTATGCAGACGTTTGTAACCATCCGTGATCATTATCGAAGCCATTTATAATCCACAAGCAAACACATTTGCCCGAAGATGTCTATTTGGCTTAGTATTGTGGAGTAGACGTATGTTAGAGCTAACAGAAGACCCAAATCTTTGTCTTACAGCCAAAATTCTTTTACACCTAAACTCGCATCCTGAGGTGGCAAAGGTCACAGACTATTTTTTTTACAAGGGGAACAGGGATTCACAGACCATCTTCCCTAGGAGAACCTATTGATACGTCCTTTCTACATGGCTTGCGATACGTGAATTTAGTTATTTTACTATTTGCGGAGCTATGCAAGCCAGCTATGTATTGACTCCAGTGTTCTTGGAAGACATCTCCCGGAAAAGCTCATCAACTAGCTTGCATGGAAAAGGTTATTTTGAGGTCAACCAATTACTTCTTCAGGAGCGCCCTGCTCTCGTGTCTGGCTAATCACTGACATCTCTCGTCAAAAGGATGAGGGAACCAATAAAGCACTACTCAAAATACGGCACAATAACGTTTATGGTTGCTTGGTCGAACTGATGATGGAATAATGCTACCCTCAGGGCCTCGCTAACCACTACCCTACCAGTTTTTGAGAAGAAAATTTCTCATCGCATGTAAACCTTGAAAAAACTGGCAATCTGCTTGTTTTACCCGCCTTCTTGCTAAACTTTCACAGCTACACTCAGTAGAAGTTATAGAACCAAACACTTGATGTTTGTATGAGCTTGATGGAATGATTTACGGACAATTTGTACTGGATGCGTACGTTCAAAGTGCGCACGTCTACTATATGATAAAATATTAGAGCTATTTGTGCTACCTTTTTATTAAACTTGTGGCAAAATGAGAAGCATTTTGTTTACCAGAGTGGAAATCATTATTATTATTTTTATTATTATTACTTGAAGTTAAAGGTCATATTATCATTATTATCATTATTATTAAATGCTATATAATTATTATTAAATGACGTTAAACCATTTAATTTGTTGATTGAAAACTTGTTCTGGACAAATCCTTGATTGGAATTTTCTCGAGGGAAGCATAAACAAAAAAGCATGAACAAAAAAGAGATGGAATCCTTCTTTAATTCCTATGAATGCCATTTATTTCATTAGGTACGTTCACATTCCTCAACTAACATGGCAAGAAAGTTGTTTCAAAAGCTGGTTCTGAAGCCATCAATATCGGTTTCGAGTTGGCACAATCACAGGATGTTATTGGCACAGTCACATTTCATTTGTCACCTATCTCTAGCATCCAGGCACAGGTTGAGAGAGAAAGAAAATTGCCGAGGAGGGTAGAAGAAGGAGAATGAGATGGAGGTCCACTATCGGTGCCAGTATTGGTCCCGGTAGTGTCCCTAACTGCAAATATTTGACCGATGAAACCTTCCCGTTCGTTAAATTTTCATCCACAATTGAGTGGATCGGTATCCTAGCCAACTGAAGACGACATATTGGATCCCGACTACAGCCAGTCCTAGAATCTCAAAGTTTTTACGGGATTTGCGGAATCCGCGTGATTCGCGTGGTTTATGAGTTTGCCCCACGATTTCTTTGAGGATGAGAGATTTCGAAAAGAAAGAGAAAATCACGAGATCCAACGGAATGCTGTTCATGTTTGGTGCTTATATGCTAAAAACAGCCAAATTTAGAAGTGCTCCACATGCATTCACCCATATGATTGATTGTGCACTAGCCTCTCAGTACAGGTGGCCTTGCATTTCTGCATGAAAAGTCGAAAAAGGAAGTTCTGAGGTGCAGACTTCCGCAAATGACATGCAGACGACCTAAAAAGCCTTTCGGCTCTACTGCTTCACGATAATTCCAGTAAATGCACAGCAACGAAAGTGCACGTCATCTCCATAGCATTTCGGGGATTTGAAGGAAGCAGCATAAACTCTAAGTCTTCCGCATCCCAGCTGCCTTGGATTTCGTCGCTACGTGCGTACAAATTGATGTTTTGCCTTGTTCACTTTACCTAACAACGGAGCAACGACGAACAACCAGAAGCGCTCCATTCAAGCGCAGAGAAGCATGAACGATTGGGGGCGGAAGTGGGGGAACCCGGGGGAGGAGTGGACATGGCCAACCTCCACCGTGGGCCATCTCAGTTTCTGTAGCATGGGTAACAGGATATTGACAACTCAGCCGTTTCCACTACAGGGATTTCTTTGCATGTGTGGAGCATTCGCATATGCTAATTGTATTTTCGTCGAGCGTTTTGGTGTACGCACTCGAACAGCGGCAAATCCAAAACCGCGGAAGAAAAACATCCTTGTTCTAGGAATCTGCGCTCAGCTGAAATCGCGCCCGTCTAGGCTAAAGCCGTAAGCCACTATCAAGAAGTCTCGATATGCATGTGATTGGCTGGGCCAGAATCCACGCCACGTATCCGGAAACTAAGGGCTGCCTCGCCGAAATAGTGCTAAACAATTCAGGAAGTGGCTGTCCAGACCATCAATCTCGTATGGAGTTGTTTGTTCCGCAGGCCTATGTATTGGAACAATGCCGAATAGCCCTATGAATGTTCGATGGATCGTTGGTCTCTGATGGCAACGAGTAGAGAACTTCGGTTTTTGCAATTATGACCGCCTCTCATTTCCAAATTAGGAATATGTATGCGTGCCCTCAAAATTTCCCAAGGCGAGGAGGAAAACAAGATTTTGCATTGAAAGGGCACTTCACCGTTATAAGGAGGCATACTTAGCGATTATTAGAGTTATAAAACTGCATCGCAGAGCAATTACCTGCAAAAAAAACGACCGTTGATGCATTCCGACGCACTTTCCACACGATTGTCACGCAAATTGTAGGAAATTAGCCAGGTTTGACATTTGGGAACCTGGGTATAATGAATTTCGGGAGATGCTACGTGTTCCCTCTCATGTATAATCTGTAAGTTCAGAGAGGTTCGAATGAGTGACTTTGCCTGTAATTACGATCTCAGCACGGTGTCGGCGAATTGATCTAATTTTTAAACTTTTTCCGTAAGTTTTGTTATGTATATAGTGTATTTCCTTGCATACAGGTGTTTCTCTTCTGCCACTTAGTAAAATTTCCGACTACACGTATAGTGCGGGTTCCTTCCATCGATAGAACCAGTGCGGTCGTAACTGCGGATGAGATCACTCCATCAGCCCACTTCCAGCTAAGAGACTAGCTAAGAAATGGTTAGCCTTCTTCGGATAAAATTTCCGAATTCCTGCCCGCTCATCAGGACCTCGAAAACGAGATCGGACATGATCTTTCTTTCCAAACAAACCAGCAACAAGATTTGATTTTCAAAGGATTCCGAGTCCTCCTACTGACTTACTTATGTAGATCTCGAATATTCAAGCGCGCGTAAACACACGTAAAGTGCATTGGAATGTCGCCAATTTTGTTTGGAACGCAGCAAATTTGTTGGTTTCAACTCAGATCTGGGGAACAAGATGGTGGCATGCTTACTTGTTACTCGATGAGCGGCTAATCCGCTAACCTCTGACGAATCAGGATCAATGTCCAAGATAAGAATGAGCAGCCGGCCAATCAAGGCCTGGTTCTCGAGACCAGCTTCGAATCCGTGGTGGAATTCGTGAACGTTTCCAGGAAGGTGTTAGGCTTCCCACTCATCCAAAGCGGAAAACTCCTCCAAACAGCTCAAAGAACACATTACACATATTTCTAGTCATTCGAATATGTATCCCACTCTTGGCTTGAGAACTCGTACAATTTAGGCAGGCAGAGCTTTCCGAAAGCATTCACGACCCCCAGTCACGGGAAGAAGACACAGAGCTAGGACCCACAGAACATCGACATCGTTGTTGGGTAATCGGGTTTTTCCGATAGCTTATTCATGAGTTCAGGCTCGAGGCCATGCCATTATACATTACCGCTCCTAATCCGTGCAAAAAAGAGGCGCCTGTCGCATTAATCTCTCAGTAAGCATGACTCCTCTATAACCTTCTCAGAAGTGAGCCAACTTCGATTTTTTATGAACGTATACGTTGGACGGGTCAGCGGGATTAGTAGCATGCACTGAATCATAATTATTAAGCCTTTTGCACTGCTGAAACGTATAATTGGAACTTTCATACTATTCATTAGTGGGGTTGTGTCGATCATAGTCAAACTAGTTCATTGGAATTCACATAGAGGTTTTCCACCAAAAGTGAGCGAATGGGTGAATGAATGAATGAACGAATGAACGGCTGCGCTCAATATTGAGAAGACCAGACATAGACTAAGTTGTGAATTGCATTTCTTCGAGCATTCCCAGGACTAGCTGGCGGTACTCAGCGTTCAACTTTGTATTTCTATTGTTCTCTTCTAGTCTCAGTTGCAGTTTATAGTTTTCTTTTGTTACTTTGTTTCAACACGTTGTAAGACGTGCTAAAGGAAAACGAAAACGAAAATGAAAGTTCATAAGTTTGACCGAAATATGTCTAATCTAACAGTTGTTGAGAGGTTTGAGAACCTTCATTTCCAATATAATTAGGAGCTGATGAAATTTTGCTGCGAAATGATGGTCGCGCCTTCCCTTCAGGAGCGGTAGTGTACGTAGGTTTTGCAGTAGCAGAATAGTTTATGCAATTGACGGTACCAGGTCTTTATATGAAAAAGGCCCATGGGGAAGAAGGTGCCGTTCCTACCACTTAATCTAAAGCTCCAATGAAGGATAAATGAAGGTTCACAGATGCAGAAAGCTCATGGGCTACTGTTTAGTGTTTATTTGCTCAATAAGAGATATTCTTTTGTAAGGATACCTCAGAACAAGTGCGTACTACAATTTTTTCGGCTGAATAGGCATTTAAAGCATGAAAAATGAATAGCCATGAATTGTTTGGGAAGCTTTCTAGATATGTTCTTATGTCGTGAAAATAAGCAGTCAGAGGAGTAACGAAGATTTTTCAGAATTTCTCACGGTTAGATGGAACATCCTTTAGTAAGATTCCTGAGCTACTAGTCGTTTTCACCGTACTGAAAATGGCCATAAACCGTTTTCCAAAAAATACTGGAAGACTTCCATAATGTTGCTAGTATGGATCCTCGCTGCAGAGTCCCCCTCAGATGAAAATGCCATCAATTTTCCGCACACGTCCCGTCATTAATATTTGATTAGAGAAAGTCAACAAGGCGTGAGCCGAGCCGAGCTAAGTTCGGCGCGAAGAGACATCGGCGATTGCCTCACTGTGCCAGTACCATTATTCAGGACATAAATCATATGGCAGGCGAATTATGCATGGGAACGACGCGGGGATCACCAGCGGACTCTGGTCGGGCGTGCGACGGCCACGAGAAGAAGGCAAAAACGATTAGAAGCACTGAAATCGCGGGACAACTGCCATAAGGAGCCGGAACAAACAAACAAACGAGCACGGCGTTTAATGAGACAGCGTACGTAGAAGAGATTGAACCATCGCGTTGAGGTCTAAGGAAGCGTTTGCATGCATAAATAAGGCCAATATGAGAACTTCAACTCTACTAGAACCGGAGAAAAACACTGGAGCATGTTATGAGCCCATGAGTTCTGGCGCTGGTTCTGAGTAGGTGTGTTATGAGCCTGGTGGCCAGTGTGAGTCTGGCTTCAAACAATCAGTGAAAGCGATGGAATAAGGAAATATAGAAGAGTGGTCACGATACGCATCTTCAGATTTCATTGAACGGCTTTCTTTAAATTTTATTCCTGGAAAAAATCCAGATGGACGGCATCAAAAGGAGATATGTGTCAAACGTTGAAGCGGTGGAGAAGGACCACAACAGAATGTTTCCTGTAAGGATCCAGAACGGAAGCACAAACGCTTCAACAACTGTTTGTGAGCAAGTGCAGGGACAGTTTAGACAGTCAGCCTGTTAAAACGCGCTCTTGTTGCCGTCCTGGTGCGGTACTCCTGCGGATTTTTTTTCATGTGGACATTACCAAATTCTAAAAAATGGCGAGGAACTGGCCACATGGTCTAAGTTCCAGCAAGAATTCTGAAAAAAACCGGAGCTACTGCCAGGGTTGCTGTGAATAATTCTCTCAAAGGTGTTATGTCAACACCTCGAAGCAACCACTGGCACAATCACCGACACCCATTATGATTAAATTCTAGCCCCATAGACTGACAAGAAGTGAGAACGGCTATATTTAGGATTGAATAGAAATCGGATAACTCAACTGATTTAATTATTCATTACGGACTAGGTCAGAAGAATTGAAATGTTAAAAAAAAAAGACCTAGATGCGTTATTATTATTCGTAGAGGATTCTAATGCTCCCCTTTTTCAAACATCTGAACTACAGACCATATCCAATATTGAAATTTTAAATTTCGGATGAATCGATGGGTATCTGATGCAACATTGAATCCTAAGTAGTAAGCAGTGTCTTTATCCTCTACCAGAAAAAAAAGGATTGAAAAAACTGCAGAAACGGCGGGAAAGTGACTGTTCCCGCTGGAACAACTCTTTCTCCCGCTTCAACATTTTGACTCAGAACAAATAATAATTCTCTCATTTCAAGCGTTTTAGTGGAACCATCTTCTGCGGGAAATGTTAACTAAAATGTCTTTAAAAAGCTTTAAAAAACCTTCTTTGCAAGCTGTAAATATTTCACATTGAAAACATCATGCAAAGAGAGGCGCATAACGCAATAACATTACTTTTTTTCCGAAGACAATCCTGAGTATTGCATAGAGCAGCAGCTGCAATGCTAGAACATCACTTGTGAGTAAGTTTCTACTGATTCTGCTAGAGACAGCTGGATCGGCTTACTAGGAAGAAATTCCGCAAGAATGGATATTTTCTAAGAACCACGGCACTGGCACGTTTAATTAGCAGCAAAATGTAATTGAATCATAGCGGCTTCTCATCTGAAGTGAATTTTTCAGAGCCTAAGCCTACGAGGCGTTAGACAGCAGCGTAGCGGCAACTTCAACAAGTGGAACCCAATTACAGTAAAAAAGAAACTGCCATCATTGGAAAGATGAAATTCCATTCTCGAGCCGCGTCTGAAAACCAGAACAGCGCCTACTGCGATGTTAGTGCATCGAGGAATCGATGCAGAACACCTCTAGTTCCTGACTTCTCCAGAATCCAACGGGCTCAACGCCTCCTTCACACATGCCTCTCTAAGAAAGTGGCGAATCCCTAGATTAGCGTCTCATCCGTCCACACCTCGTGAACGTTACTATGGTGTCCGTCCGCGTGTGTCTGTGTGTCTGTGGGAGCTAATCCGCATCAGTATGACTGCTGCAAAGGAATCCCCCGTCGTAAATGCCAACGCGCGTGTAGAGGACCATCACGCATCAACCAGCTGTTGTTTTCGTGAGCATCAAGGCGATACTAGTAACGGGGCCACTGAGCAAACGACAAACAGAACACGATCAGATGACGCTGACCAACCTTGATCTGCTGGATTTCGATGTCAGACAGCTCGTACTCGTAGTCGTCGCCATCTGGCTTCACATCGAGAGGCATCGATGCGGCCGTAGGGTGTAGCAGGGAACGGTGCGACGAGGCGAGGGGGATGGGACTCAACGGGGCACGAACGGGGCGCTGGGACGAAGACCAACGACGAGTGTAGTAGCAGATGTGTGTGGTTGGGCTGACAACGACTGATGAGGTTGGAGTCTCGGATTTGAGGGCGGGGCCAGCGCGTGTGTGTGGCCGCGAGCCGGCGACGCCGCGCGACGCGCACCGCGATGACGTAGCCGCGGCCGATGTATGGTGAGCGCTGGATAATGAGCTTCTACGTGCTGATTAAAGGCATCAACATTGCCGAAACGTGCCGGTGGATTTGTGCCAGACTACAGTACCCCAGGAAGGAATGAGCTGGATTTGAAGGATCCATTCTTCAAAATTAAGCCGTAAGGTGGCGACGAAATGGGAGTGCTGTCTAGAACTGAATTTCCTCACGTTTTTCTCCGCTGTAAGATGAGGATTTACATGAATCTGCGCGTCGCTCTTGATTGAGAATACTTCTTCAATCTAAGCCTAGTAATGCACCCTTGTATCAACACGTATGAATGCATTCATAATCAAATTCATGAAATATTGGTCACGGGTGGTGAACATCCTTATACATTAAGTGATGCTAAAACACAGCAAACATCCACTGAAGCAACAGAACACTTCGAAATAAAACAACAGCATAGCTCTTACAATTAGAAAGGACGTTTTTGCCTTAGATTTCGCTTATTTTATCTCCTTGAATGGAGAGTGAGTTAAAACTGTAAGACTTCCCCTAGCATATGTTGATAAGTGAAAAGAAACCACAGGCTGAGGAAACCATATGGAAGTTAACGGGGGTAAGAATTCGATTAAATATGGATGAGGATCGCAGTCCAGCCACTGCTGTTATGTATTGAATGAAAACAGAGAAAATAAAAGAAAAGTCTTGTTATTCGTTGTTTTATTTTATTTTATTTTTCACTGCACTTCAAGGTGCGCAATAACACATACTTGCTAAAGAAGCAGACAACTGGAAACTAGTTGAAACAAAGAAAATCATCTAATCTGACGAAAAGCATAAACATTTTTTGCAGCAGACACTTTGAAGGAACTCTGTAGATGGAGATAAGGGCTAAAAACATAACATGAAATCAGTCAATGGGTTGCTCGCAGCCCTGAGACCTAGCGACATGCCCGCGACATAAAGCAAACAGACCGCATCAGGGCTGGGATTCATGAAACGATAATCAAGCAAACCCAGGCTAGCAAACCAACTTTTGCCGTCTGCGTCTCTTGGCCCTATGTAGTCAGTACGATAACCAATCACGCTAGCCAACCTTGGTTTGCCTGGTTATTGTTTCATGAATCCCAGCCCAGTTGGCTCGATGCCCTCATCCCGTAAAGGGTCATAGGAACTGTGACGGAACTCCGACACACGAGTGTACCAACCCTCTCGTGGAACCGCCAGGTTGGGCTGTTGCTATCAAGGAGGGCAGCCTGCTAACGTTGAAGACCAAAAACCGGTGTACAGTAAAAATATTCTGCGCCTACAACTTGGTGGAGAGTTCGATCAAGGAGTCACCGCTGTTACTGACACAAGATCTGTTAGAAACTTGAACGAATTCCTGCTAAAAACAGTTCAAAACGTGGTTAAGACAGAAACATTGCGTGAATCGCCTAAGTATGTATTCGTCAAACCAGACAGCTGATGAGACTACAACAAGGCAATTTTGTGGGAAGGAAGAGTATCTCTGAAAATGAAAGCTAAATGATGAATTCCTAATACGACGTTTTAGCTGCAAAGGAACAAACATTCAAAACTATCCATTCTCCTCCAAACACGACCATAACAGCTACGAATGTCCTTGACATCTCGGATAAGCCCATGGTAACGCTTTGTGTAACCTTTCCCTGGCTGAGGCAATGCAAACGTCGTACGGCGTGCATCTTCTCAGGAAACCTAGGAACAGTGTTTCGCATGAAATTAAACGATGCAAATCTACGACCAGGACATGCGTGCTCGTGCAAAAGACAGAAGTTTTTTTTTTTCAAATTAATAGTTATATACTAACAATGCCCAAATCCATGCCAAAGCCATGCATATCCATGCAGAACGCCAGCGAGGGATTAAGAAAATCGTGGGTTTTTCGTGGGTTCTACATCGAATTGGCACTGGATTTGGAGACGAATCGGTTCTGCATGGATATACATGGGTTTTGCATGGATTTGACCATTGCAGGTATAGAACTATTGGTTAAATCTCTTTCTCTGTTAGCCTTCTCTCATCTGCAGCAACTGAGGTCCAACATGGGAATGAAGCTCAGACTAGTCCCTCTGCGTCTTCGCTGGTCTTGTGTTTTAGTTATGCCAACTAAAACACAAGACCAGCGAAGACGCAGAGGGACTTTGAGAGAAGGCTGCCAAGCTCGCAACCCATTTGTTGTTCTAGCTTTACTAGTTTTATTCTACAGCTTTATCGCCTACACTTGCCGAGTCTTATGATTTTTGCCTTTGTGTGGCACGCCTGTACGGTGTAAATAAGTAAACAAATAAATAAAAAACCGTGTTTTGCACGAGCACGCATGCCTTAATCGTAGGATTTGCATCTTTCAATCTCATACAAAACATGGTTCCTAGATTTCCTGGGAAGTATGAGACATGTGAGCGGTTTGAGATCGAGAGATCTTCCGTAGATTTCCACCCAGAAATCCTTTTTTTGTGTTCAGGGGTGGGGGCGTTAAGTTGTTGTATAGCGTCTGTACAATTATTTCTCGGTGAGCAATCCATGCTGTGTAGTACCCGTTTATCAACCAAATAGATGAAAGTTAGAAGGATTCGTTACAAAAATCTTACCTGCAAAATCCACAAAATCTTCTAGGAGAGATTTAGTGTTCACATAATTCTCAGCGTGCAATAAGTGCTCTTTCAAGTGGTCCTCTGGTTTCCTATGTAACTGGATTTTATGACTTAGGGCGGAGCAAAAACTACAACTGCTCCATGCTTCCGTGGTAGACAATTTTCGCACACTTTGCTACTTAGAATCTTTTTCCATTGAAAACAGGACAACAACAAGTGTGTGGATGTGATTCGAAAGCGAGACTAAAAACCGTACACAGTGGCCGTAAGAGATCATGATTAGAAAAGGACATGGGCCAACTGTACCTCTCGAAATTAGGGGCTTTTTATCCCCTCCAAGTATTGCTTGGAACAGCTTCGTTTCATGCACTCACAGCTGTATTTTGGCTGTATTTTGAGTGAGCGTCTTGTAATCGTATTCAGCAATGCGTGCTAATGCTTGATTTCGCCTAAAACCGTTGTGAAAAACTGTACTTTGCTTTAATACTCGGAAATTGCTGGACGAATTTTCCTGCTATCTCGTAAGCTATCATTATGGTTTTTAATCAAAAAACAGTTTAGATCCAGCGCTTTTCAAAAATGTTCAGCTCAGCGAAGACATTTCACATGCCATAGAGAAAGCAAACGATGTACAGTACTTTATGCCAGTCATTATCGTCTCATCTAACAGAAGTATGGATTCGACGAACGCATAACACTGCGTTGTTATCCCTACTAACTTTTAGATGGCGTCATAATGATAGCTGCTACCTTCTGCTCCCTCACATGATGACCCGTCGGTGGTTTTTTGCAAGGAAGACGACGTCATCTTGAAGCTCTCTGTGAGACCGAACTCTCTAATAACCGAGTGGTGCACTGGAAAGTGCACACGCACTTGGTCACATTCTTTTTAGTTTCCGGCTCAGCGAGAAAGGATTTATGCCTATAAACTCCAGAAGAGATGTTTTTATAGCTCCTCGTGGTGCTATCAATGCAACTGTGAGATAAAGGCTTCGTCCAGGTCTGCTCTTGAAACTTTACCTGGCATAGGTGCTCGTCTCATGGCGTGCCAGTTCCCTTGATTGAGAGTGATCTGGCCAGAGAAAACCATCCTTGTTAGAGCACCTACGTAAACCACTCGGTGAAAAATTTACAAGAATACTTCGGAGCACATGTCGCTTATTTTAAAAAAACCTACTGCGGATGCAGAAGAGTGGTGACGTCGGGTTCTCTAAACTGTCAGCTGATCCAGAGCAGGGTGAGCTGAATTTTAGTCTGAAAGCTTTTGAGTTCCAACGTTTTCAAGCTTTCAAATTCCAATTTTGGAAAGAACTCGAGGAAACTGAAATATTTTAGGCCGGACAGGCATGATATCGCTGACGTGATCAGCGATTTTCTATGTTCTTGTCACTGTAGTGTTGTCAGTTCAGGGAATTTGTTTCTATAGTTCACTGCTGAGATATACCGCTGTGCAAATGCGCCTCACTGGTCGATTATGCATGTTTGCGATGAATCGTTTTTCCTTTATAATTCATGTCTATTTTCACTTGTGATCATTTCTTTCTCGATTTATTTCTTCTTTTCCTTTGCATTTTTTCGCATATTTGGTTGGTTTATTCGGTCAGAGTAGAATTGTTTACGAGGGCCGTTTGAAAAGTTTCCGGAACCACCACCAAGAAGTTGTTCTTTTCCGAAGATTTCTATGTAATTCTGTTCGAGACTCCTTCAAATGAATTGACTCTGAATGTCATTTCGATCTGACATAGTCTCTGCTTTTGACAAGGAGATTAAGTCAAGCAACCGTGACTGCTCTCAGTTGAAGAGAGATGCTAAATTCAAGTGGTCATCAATTTTCTACCTCCAAGAGAAAAGCGCAACCAAATACCACTTGGATGCTAATTTTGGAGGATCATCGTCTTCATTTTTTCGACCACGGTTTCTGGGTTCTGTACACCAAGCGTAGCTGTACACGAGCAAACAGTAAGCCATGTGCAAAATGTAAGGAAAGGGTGACCACATCAGAAAAGTGAATGAAATCGTTGAAAAGGCTTTGACAGATCGAATGCAAGTGCATGCTAAATGAGCGAGTCCAGCGCATCTATTATGAGTCATTAATTTTTATTCTACCCGACGAACTACTTTTGAAATAACGTTTTCAAAAATGAGTGCCGCATTTGCTCAATCCCGGACAAACACGCAATTCAAAATGAAAATCAGAGAATTATTTAGGATTGGATTTCAAATCAATACTGTGATCCATGTTGAAGATCAGATTAAGCGCTACGCTGTGGTCACAAAAGATGCAATGAAAGGCGTAGGTTGGACAGGAGAAATGGATTCTGAAGAAAAAAAAGTAGCGTTCACACAGAGGTGCAATGGTGACGGCATCTGTTTTTGAGAGTTCAAAGGGATTGATGGAAAAGCAAATGAATATTAGCCGGGGTTTTTAGAAACTTTAGCTGTGGTGAACCGAGAAAGACGCGCGGATTGGGACCGGAAAAGAAGAATTGTCGCTCCAGGTCAGCATGAGCGCTCAAGAAGGTGTTATGTATGGCTCATCAAAAACTTGTAATAAAGAAATCCAAAATTCCATTTCATTCGAGGCTATTTCTGCAATGGCTTCCATGTACCTGTATCTGTCTCAGAATCCTAACACTCCCATAAAGGACAAAATTCCGATCAAGAGACGATTTGATAGTGGTTTTATCCGGTTATTGTATTTCAGAGAAATTCATTCTAGATGGAGAATGAAAAATTAACAACGGACCGGACCATGTGTGTTGAGCTTCGAGGGGATTGAGCTACGAAATAAAGAACGATTGCATCAGAGTTGTTTTGCTTTCATTGTCATTCCGGGAACTTTTCAAACCGCCCTCGTATTTACCCAAGTTTGAAGTAATGAACATACATACAGTTGTTCTCCCTTCGAATTTTCCACATTCTGGACTTTTTTCAGCTCTTTCACTTCCAAACATTCTATTTTATGCCGTTCTTCCGCTCGCACCTAGCCCAGGGTACCTGCACGTTTGTTTTAACCTAGCGAGTTAGCACAGCAGTAAGTAATGGTCATGTTATTCATCCGCGCAACAAAATAACAAAACCAACGAATTAAACAAACTTAAAATTTTCGTATAATTTCCGTATGGTTTTGGTCCAGAGAATGTACAGTAGTGCTTACGCAAAATTCTGCAGCATCTTCTCCCGCAAAGTGACGAGCGAGTAGTCTAAAGAAGACAATTATTCTGATGGTTCACTCCACAAATCGGAAAATTCTGCAGAGGTGGGAGCTCAAACACTATATTGTTACCTAAGTTAAGGAGAGAGTGTATAACTGTAGAGAGAAGGATAAGACTCTATTTCATGCAAAAGAATTTACGTTCCCATATATTTCGAATGCTTGAAGGATAGTTTCAGCCAATGTGCGCTGAAAGAGGGAAATGCGATGCACTTTGAAGAGATCCTGGAAATATCCAATAATCGTTGAAGATCAAAAGGTAACGTCATTCAATCTATTCGACGTCGAGTGCCTAGAATTGGTCGAGCGGTAGCAGACTTAAATTTTGTTGTTGATAGATTTCATTAATCACTTAGGCTTCTGTGCTCAGTTTTGCTCACACTAAATGGATGAATGGAAACAATTACCCAACTGAACTTCAAATTAAACTTCTGAACCTTTCTGGAAAGATCGTTAACTGTGCACGTCGGCTATAGGTCCTAAATTTGGCAACTGCGCCACGGTACCTATAAAAAGACCGGTGCTTGATCCTACTGACGAGCTGGAATGAGATCGTAAATTAGTTCACAGCAACATTGCAGTGTGAATTCGTCTCGCGTTCGTCACACCACAGCATCTGTCGAGGATGAGAGTGTTGATAACAGTGGAAGTTGCGAATGCGTAGACTTACTCAGGATAGATAAAGACGCAGAGAATATGGTGGAAACATAAGCAGAGCATCAATACCGGCAATGCCCCACCGTGTAGGTCTACCATACCGCGTAGATGGTGCTGTGCGGAAGATGAGATGGGGCACTTTTGAAATGATTGATCAGCACTACAGAGACATTGTAATCACGGGGACTGCTCAAGCTACCTCTCTTACTTCTTTTGATGATCGGTATATTACTCGCTTCCAGAAACTGCTGTCGCCAGCAATCCTGAATGTCTCTGTTTTTCTTTTTCAGAGTGAAGACGGACCACCATACTCGACTAAAAATTATTTCATGTACCGTAGGTGACGAAGAAGGTTTAAGACATCAAAGGACGGAGGCGCGAGCTAGTGGCAACCTTTTTCTTATATTTTCTGTTCGATGAGAGTTCAGATTTTATTTCTAAGGCAAGAGCCCACCTCATTTTTCGTGTCAATGATATCATCAGATTCCTGACCTCATCGTCCCGGTGATTCCAACACTGTACAGCAAAAGTGATAGAATTGGCAAAAACCCGTTTTTGATAGGAATAAAGTGCTCATTCCTTGGAGCAGGGCGTGATATCGCTCCAAGCTGTGCTAGCTGTCCGCCATAGCGGCAACGTCGGGTGAACACGTTTCGTCCTGTCCAATCGATAAGCTCAACGGAGGTACACGTCTACGCACGTAAGTTTGCTACAGCAAACTGGTACAGGGCCCGTTCTGAAAAACGAATTGACAGGTCATATTGGGAAACTTCAAGTACTTTGTCAGAATCAGCGCATCGGGGAGGTGCGCATTGTGCATGAGGTGATATGAAGCACGAATATGAGGTGGGCCCTTGTCTTTAACACCTCTGCTCCACAGCTTGCTTGCTGCTTCTGGTCACTTCTTTGACATTGACGTGACTTGTGAGCAGTTTGCGCGCACTAAGAACCCTTTTGGGAACTCTTCTGTTCCGTTGTGGTAATTTCAGAACATTTAATTATGGGAACTTTGTGACCAACAAAACAGAACGGTTTCTTGAATTTAGAAACCAGTCTGTGCAGAAAACAAAAAAAATGACAGGGTGATCGCCTTATATCCTATTAAAGCCTGTTTTTAGAACAAATGTGGTTCACTTAGGTGCCAGAATACGAGTTATATGTTGTTGTATTGCTCCTTGGGTTGCCTCCTCCTCCCTTATTTCAAAGTGACGTCAGCCGGAGCAATTCCTTTGCGGATTGCGTGATAGCCTGCTATTTCATTTCAACATTTATGTGGATTTCTTACACCTGCACATTAAATCCAGCAACCAATAAAATAACCCGACTTTACTGCTGGCGTGAGTTACATGTGTGAAACCGTCTGTGAATACCAATCTAACCATCGGTATTCTTTTATTTTCTTTCCTTCCAAGCTCGTTTGAAGGCGGTCAATCAGACGTCGTTACTCAAAAAAAAAAATGACTTGAACATTAACTTAGTTTGTGTTGGATTAGTCATCAGTGTCCACACTTTTTGCCAGAAGATAGAGCACTAAGCTCGTTTGTCTAAGTTGGTCTACTTCCGTTTAATCCAACATTCGTGATATCGAGGACAATCGAACATCTGGTACAATCAAAATGAGTCACTGGTACAATCAAAATGATTCACAAATATTATATTTTCACTACTCAGACACTTCATTCGGACGGCCCGCTCTGCCATCACCGGCCGGGGAATCACCTGGTCGGAGCTCGGCCGGCAATGGTAGAGGAAGCCGGCCGGTGATGAGCCTCCGCTTGACCGGAACTGCTCGAGATCGAGTGGGTACAGGCACTGGTGCTCGAGTTCGAATGCCTAGGGTAGCGTTGCCCACGATTACCCATCAATTGGCTGCCGACAGCGTGACAATATCTGGCAGCTCTCCCTTTGGTTGCGCACTGCATTCACCGCCACTGTGGCTCCATAGAAGAGCTGCAAACTAGCCACACTCCAGAACGGCTGCGTGCAATTGCAGACTGTGCGCCAACCGTAATCCACGCCTAAATTAAATACTTTGGAGGTTCCAAACAACGTTAGACGGGTTTTTGAGTACTTTTTTGTTTGCTTTCTTGCATATTTCGAGTGCTTTATGGAATTTTAGGTCCACAGTTACATTTATTTACTCATTTGAGCAGGTTTTTGGGGAATCAGCCTTTGTTTTGCTCACAACTTACAGTCTGAAGGAGCGTAGTTGAAATATGTAGTAGAGAATATTTCTACATATTCGGCTCCTTGGCAGAAAGGCAAGGCTGGCGACGTTCATGGCTGGACCCACCTACTCACGAATGCTGCAGATCTTTAAACAATGTGTTGGGTAAGAGTTTGTTGGAATAGATAGCTGGTTCGGTTGAACAACTTTCCTTTCCGTTTCCTGTCACTGCTCCATTATTCTGCCAGTGTTCTATTCTTGTCTTCATCGCATTGTCGGCACTCCGATTAAGTAACAGACTAAACTTGAGCGTGCTGAAATCTAAGATCTGTGCTGAAAATCTTTTAACAAATTAGCGAATGCCAGTTGGAATGCACCAAGTTGAATGCCTACAATGCGACGACAAGAGTATAACACTGGTAGGATAATAGAGCATTAATATGGGGTGGAAACTGGTTCAACTGGACCTGCAACCGATCGATGTGTTACTCGGAGATCTTTCCCTCGAAATAAATTCGGTACAAAAATTGGTAGAAACACCTTTGTCTCGATGAAGTTGAGGAAGCTATCGCCTTCACTGAGCATGCTGAAGCCGTTGTAGTCAATTATATAACAAACAGCGAAGCTAACACATGAAGCACGTTTCAGACAAAATTTTTATCAATTTCTTTTCGATGAAAAATTTTGGTTACCTTTTTCTGGTGTTGTCTTCCTATGACTATGCTGATCATAGAAGAGACTGATACACTTATATAGAGAGCGTGCGGTATTTTCTCGAAAGTTAATGCTTCCTTCTTTCAAGACGCCGGCGTTGTAGAGAATTCATTTATTATTAGTGGCTCCTGTACACTGAACGTGCGTTCAGGCTTCACATTTTCAATTCAGTCGTCTTGCCAATTCATCAAGCATGATGAAACAGAAAAGGTGACAGTACCTTTAATGAATCGTAATACTGACAATCGAGTAACTGCAACACGAAAACTAAGGAAAATTATAACACCATAAAGTTTCTCCGCACGAATGCCTTGCTACACATCGATGATGGACGAACATCTTTCATCACCCATCAGTTGGAAAAGTGTTAATATGTCTTAATGTACGTCGATATTCGGTAAGATTCCAAGGAATTCGTCAATCACAATCAGTGAGAAGCCGGAAGAGTCATAATTATCGAGCAGTATGTGGGAATTTAAGCAGCTCTCAACAAGATGCGAATGAGCTGCGAGAAAATTCCACTGAAGTTTCATTAAACGATGACCAGGCAAACATGTGAGAGTTAGCAAAATTGGTTATCGCGAAGACTACACAACATTAGGAAGCTAACATTAGTTCAAAGGACGAAGAACGATTGGTGGGAGTATGTGAGCAAATACCAACATACATAACATACAGTGGACGGCAATGGCGGTGGCCCATCTGCGGCCTCGAGAAGGACGCAGCGCAACCGCGCCGCGCGCGCCGGGACCGGTGTCGTTAGCTACTGGAATGCTATTTCTAGTCGCTTTCTTCCCGATTTGGTCAGAAATGCTTAAAATCGGGCAGAGAAGCTCTAAATATAGCATAACAGCAGCAGAAAACATTGTTTACGACGCGGGCGGCGCGGTTGCGCTGCGTCCTTCTCGAGGCCGCAGATGGGCCACCGCCATTGCCGTCCACTGTACATACATATAAAGTACGGTAAAGGTTATAAAAATAGTGGATGCGATCTTTATTCGCCTCCATAAGCATGGAAATGAACAGAACCAGTACTGATTACCCCTACATCTGCTCAATTGACAAATTAAATGTAACTATGGACCAAAAATTCCATGAAACACTCAAAGTATGCCACAGCAGACAAAGAAGTACTCAAAAAGCCCATACAGTGTCGTTTGGAACCCCACAAATATTTAATTTAGGCTTGGATTACGGTAGGCGCACAGTCAGCAATTGCACGCAGCCATTCTGGAGTGTGGCTAGCCTTCGCAGCCCTCGCTCCCCATAGTGATCCTTCGGAGTGTAAAAGCAAAGGAAGGAAAAAATGGCTCTTTGCAAGGTCCATGCATGTTTTCGCATTACTAGATTTTTTCTAGCATCGATAGGATTCGAACCAAACTGTCCGTGCTTTATGAATGATTGGAAGCCCACTGCTTTGTCCACTCGGCCATCCGTGCTCCTGATATCATCAACTCGGCTCATGCCTTCATCTTTCGTCACTTCCCTACCATCACCAACCAACCCTTCCGACCGAGCAGGCCGGAGTGCTATCATGGTTGTCCGGGCCGGCCGGCAGGTTATCATGGTTGACCAACCCGGCCGGAAGATTATCATGCTGGACCTGGCCGGCCGGCCATGAGCATCTCTCGGCAGGTAAAAGGTGTGGTAGAGCGGCCGGCCGGTAATGGGTTGTGATCCGGCCGGTATGCGGTGAAGGGCTAGACGCCGGCCGGTGATCAGCAGCCGCTCGGCCGGCCGCACCAAGTGTTTGAGTAGATACGCTGAGCTAAATTCGCGCTGAAAGGCCGCTTTTGCCTCAGTCTCACACCGAGAATTCCACAAAACTATAACAGTCAGGCACGATGCTTAAAGACCCTTTTGAGCTTTCTCACCGCGGCAGTCGTGGTATTTTGCAGCGTTTACGGACATCTAATACCCAACCTCATCCCTGGCCAATCGCGGCGGGCGCGCGGAGTGGTCCTTCCTAGGATTTTCTATATGGCAACAACGTTGAAAGACACTCTGTTTGCTCAAATGAACGGTTTCATGTCCTGACAGAGTCTCAAAAGTGTTCTATGTATATCCTGAAAGTGTGAAGGAATTTTAATCCTATGCCGATCAATTTGCTGAAGGAACGTTAGGCCTCCAGCAGGCAAGCTAGCGATGCACCAGAGAGTCCACAGACGATCTCAACCAGAACTCTTTCTTCTGCAGGTTTTCCACGTGTCGGAATGGACTTCTGTGATCAAATATTTTGTAATCGTCACTTATTCGCTTGATGATTGTATGAGGCAGGCGCCGCCCCGCAACAAATTGGGTATTAGATGTCCCGCAACCATTTTGCAGATGTGCGACAGCCGCTTGCCCCTCACCCATGAAGCCACTGCCACTGCGAAAAGTCAGAGAGGTTCACTAAAGCTGCAGAGTCCTCACAAAATTTAAGGGATCTGGGTAGCTGCCCTGGATAAGAAACTATGGCGAACGGTTGTGATGAGATGAAGGTGATCGCAAACAATAACTTTGTGAGCATTAGAAATTTCCACTCTAAACGATTCCATATTCACTACGTGAAGATGCGATTTCTGAATTTTTGAACCCTGAAAATTGAATCGAAGCAAAGAATGTTCTCCATTCTTTTCTAATTATGTTGTTGAGTTGCAACCAAAATTATTACGACAAAAATTTGTTTTGTATAAAACAAGGCATAACAGCTTTCATCATAGCCTGAAAAGCAATTCGCCTGCCCTCCTCTATCTTTCATGATGATGCGCAGACGAATTACGATTGACGAAGTGATGGTTACAGTCGCCAACGATGAAAGTGAGAGACTTAGTGGTTTCAAGGTTTTTGGGCTAATCGTAGCGTCGTACGGATCCAGACTTAGGCTGGCACTTTTAGACATCAAAGAAGATGGTTTCATAACAACCGCACACAATAATGGGCTCTCTGGATGTACCAAACAATCAACAATTTTTTCGCTGATCGTCCTCCTTCACTTGGAGGAATTTCTTGCAAATTCCTTTCAAATGTTCCAAAAACCGTGCAGAATCCCAAGCATTGTTCGTAATGTTTATTTTTCGTTGTCAGTTACCAAAGCGCAGTTTTTCTTTCCCATACAGCGCATTTAACTAGCCTTATAGGAAGCATTTATGTTTTTCTGCCTCTCCTCTTCCAGATAATCTAGGAATAGCGTCAAACAGTGAGCAAAAACAATAATTTCGTAGTGCGTTCGGTGGATGCTATTAAAGCTCTCTCCTGGAGATGATTACGCTACTGAGGTGAAACTGCTGCTTCATCTTTAGGGCTCTGAAGGTTCGAGCAACAATAGCACGGGTTGCAAATGTTTATTTTAAAATTTGTTAATTGCTGTGAATGCATTAAATCTCACAGTTCGCACATGCTGGAGCTGCCGCCACCTGGATAGCAACTGCTAAACTCCAATGATCACGCGATTTCTCCTGCCTCAACGAACAATCGCTGCAAAAACATCGCGGTGTTTGCGAGGGGAAACTTTTCGAAGAACCACAATTAGCAACAAAGGCGACGTTGATTACGCGGAATCCCGCGTGGTCAAATTTGATCGGGCACCGTAATCCAGACGGCTGATTGTGGACAACGCTTCCGGCAAAACCCAGCAAAACAGCGCCTTTGAACTTCGCCTGACTGGGCTCGACTCTGCAGTTCGCAAACCAAAAGCTACAATAGCAGAGGGGTTAATAAAGCAGGATTCCGAAAGAGTTGGTTAATTGAGCGATGCTTACCAGATTCTCTGGGTGGTTTCTCTCTTGTTTGTCAGATGTTGTCATTAATGTCGAAGAGAAGGTTCGAAATTTTTGGCAATAAAGTGCAGTTTGCACCGAAAGTACTGCTTTTCACAAGCAACATCAGTAACAACAAGTGATTTATGTTGCCCCCGTCCCCCACTACCATTGCTAATAGAGACAGAGCAGCTCCTTCGTTCCATTCCCACAAAATCCATATTGCTCGTGGTAACTCAACTTGTGACCCACAGTGTGCAACACTTGAATGGAACTCTAGAAAATGCCTGAGTTCATCCTCTACATTGCCGATCCGTCAGAAAGATTCGAGACACTGGTGCGCAACTGCCATGACTTCTCTTCCTGCGTACTCATGATCAGGGGTATGCGGAATTTTCCGTTTTCCATTTTACGATTTCCGTTTTCGGCCCATTTTTGGCCTTCCGTTTTACGTTTTACGGGTTTTTAGCCCAGAAAACGGAAAATCCCGGAAAATTATGGAGGGAGACGAGGTAATTGTTTTCGAGGTATTTCCCTATCCTGAAGAGGGTTCACGTGTTTCGATGCGCAATGTATAGTGGAGTCGTTTTGACAGTGCGTTTTCCGCGACAGCGGCTCCCTGGCATTGGAGCACGCAGCGCGGTCGGTCAAAAAGTAGACCTACGATTCATCTAGTATCTTTGAAGAGTTTTGTAGCTTGTTTCTCCTTATATTGTTCTTTCTCAGCTCTTAGAACAAATGAAGAAGGGAACAGACGATAAAACCCGTCAAAGAAGCCGGATCCATCGTGGGTCAACTGTTTGACCAACCGCACTGCGTGCTCCAATGCCAGCGGGACCGCTACCGCGGACAACGCACTGTCAAAACGACTCCACTATATATGAGTTCACAAGTTCACAAAAATGGCGCCAAAATTGGCGTCCAACCGCCATTTACCGTTGCAATTTCGCTGATCCTCATCATTGTTCCAAATATGCCATACAAGTGCCCTGCTTTCCTCAAAATTCTCTTCAAAAAACAAGGTTCCACAGAAGTGAGGGGTGAACTGATACAAAATTTCCGTGAAATTGTGACGTGCAATGGTAAGAGCATCAAGCATTCCTGCAAAGCAAAGCATGATGTAGGCTTTCTTTCAAGTTAACAAAAGCATAAGGCTACATCACAATTGTCACTGTTTTAGTCAGACGATGATCCCCAGCTCCACACTGGCGCCGTTGGCGCCTGATGTTTTGCGTGATATTTAGTCTGCTTGTGTTTCACATTCGCCGCATACTGTTCTTCTCCTCCTTCCTCCCTCGCTAACTCGCTCCAACGGGATCCTCTGTGAATAACGTGATCCTCTCCGTATTGCAAATGTATTATCTACAGTAATTACCTTTTTGTCTAAATTTTTGCAGAGTAGGTCTGCTCTAAAGTAAAGCAAAGAAGTCGCACTTTTCATACTTTACAGTTCCTCGTCTTAGTAAGTAAGTTCAGTGAGAAATATGCTCTTTGATTATATCAGGTTGGTGCGAAATTAATTGCCGAAACGAACACTTCAGTTCAATGTGTTACAACTCGGCTCAAACACAACTTCTCTAATCAATTAAGCATCCATTCTATCCGGCAGTCCCTTCCCAACAATTCACTGGATTCATGCTATTACAACAAAAACTGATATAGCGACAATTCACAAACTTTTGGAGAGCTATTTCGGCATGCTCCAGATCATAAATCTGCTGCTCTCACAGGTTTGCATCTGTGACTTGAAAAACTGATATTCAGTAACGAAACGGCCTGGCGAGTAAGGAGGATGAATGCGAATCTCGATGCCTCACTGCTCCAGTTTTTGTGGTGAATTTTTGAGCGAGAGGCTTTGCGCTACCATGGAGCAGAGGAAACCTGATTTCGTTCATCATTGCCTACCCTATCTACGGCTGATTTTCGGAGATCAACTAGAATTTACAATACTGCTACAATACTGTCAATGCTTGATTAGGTTTGAGAAGGCTACAGTCAGTCACACCCTTACAGCACCACCAAACTCCTGACGCAACTTCCCTAGAGAGAAAATTTTGTTTAAGAAAACGTAGAAGTGGGAAACATCTCTGCCCATACACATCTGCACTTCTTTTTATCGTACAGAAACCGATCCTCACCTACGGTAATTGTATGATCTATAAATGAGTCGTTTTGGGACGCAAAATTAATTCAGAAGCGATGTCACGCTAGGTGGTATGGTCATCAGCACAGAGGTGCTTCTGGTGCTTCTGACAAGTCGTACTCGTTCTAGTTTGTTACTCGCAATGGTTCATAACTGCATCACACGCTAGAACAGCCCCGAAGTGATGTGGGAGTACATGGTTACACGTACATTTGATCACTTTTCATGTGCGGCCCATCCGATTCACCGTGGCGATGATCACCATACTCCTCTCCAACGCGAAGTGCGATCATCACCCTGAAGGTGATGTGCGATGATCGCACTGGACACTTTACTACGGGCCCAGATGTTTTGAAACTGTAGTATAGTGAGCATCCATCCCCGCCCTTTTCGTCCGGATGGTAAGATCCGGTTTAGGTTTCACGGCTGCCCTCAACGTCTGATCGTCAAGCGACATCCCGTGACCACGACCATGGTAGAATTTGAGTCTAAAATCCTAGGGAGAAAACTTCGCGAATCCCTAGCTCACTGTCCATTAGGAAGGCGACTTTAAGCGTAAGCAAATGCAAGATTACCGGAGACCTGCAATTCAGAGTGTTCTAGTTTGATTTCATTAACCATGAGCACCCAAAAATCGCGTTGGCTCATCATTTGTTCGGAACTCCACAAAAAGGTACTGAAGAGACCTAGCCAAAATATCCAAGTGGCATTTGAAAGAGGAAGAAAAGTCCTTTCAGGAATTCACATAAACTTGCTTGAACTTGTCAAATTCCACAGAAGAGAAAAGTTTATTTGCTCACATTCAAAAACGGCAATTAATCTCGCACCAACCTGATATAATTCTGATAATCTCTCGTAACTAGGAGAAGGATAGATACTCCTCGATCACCCTATATTCTACGCGTTTGAAGTAAGTACCATCAGTAGACTTGAAGTTACCTAATTACTTGAAAGGGTCACCACTTATGCTCATCAAGGAAATACTTAAGAAATCCAATGTTGAGGAGAACTTTTGGTCACAAACCTATGTTTGGGCAAAATTTTCCGTTTTCCGTTTTACTCTTTCTGTTTTCTGCCCATTTTCTGGCCTTCCGTTTTCCGTTTTACGTTCTACGGGATTTAAAATTCTACTTCCGCACTCTTCTTTCCGAGGATAGAAGGAGCCTGAGCCAAAGATGGTCAGTTCGATCTGCGCCTCTAAGAAGGCAAGTAAGTATTTTATTACAACTTCTGGTGATTATTACAATACAGAAGTAAAAGTTAGGTCCGTAGCAGGATCTACTCGTGTCCAGCAGGGCAGTATCCGACAGATCCCAAGGTATACCGGAACAAACGGTTCGACCCTGTTATTCTGGGACACTTCTGAATCCAAAGGTCACTACACTCTCTTTCTCCCATGAACACATACACACTCTGTCTTCCTCTCTTTTAGTATAATCACTTGGCTGATATGGTAGGGCAAGTAGAACAAAAAAGGCTCACTAGTGTCTGAACAGTTGAACCAACAAAACTCTATCGGACCTTTATGCAGCCCAAACCCGGTGCATAGGCCAAATCTTAAACATTTACTTAGGCAACTTTATGGACGCCAGCACTCTAATGGAGAACGAGCTCTTCTCATGAAAAGATTGAAAAAAAGAACTCACAATGTGCGAATTTCTCCATTGTCTGCGGAGATTTGTAGTTAGAGAAAGAAAACCGAACAATATTTCGTCCAACAGCGCTATTAACTTCACTAGCGCAAAAAAAAAATTCATCGAGTTGATCCAACTACAACAAAAACGCAGAAACAGAAGAATCAACCAGCTGAACGCATCTCGCGAATGCGCGTATATAGGTAAAACGTCACCTTCATCCTGTAAAGGGAGGATTCTACGAGCGTCCAATAGGAATCATCAAAACGCGAAGAAAACAATGGGGGAACGAACACAAATTGAAGAATTTGAAACACTAGTGGTTGAGTGTGAAGCAATGATAAACTCGAGACCCCTCACATATGTAGGAAGCACGGTTGATGACTCACAAATAGTGCGGCCGATTGACTTTGTTATTGTGATTATTCTACCCCCAATACCAATTTATGCAGCCAAGGCCCTCGAAGGAGATGATGAATACATTCGCAAATTTTCGAGCGAAAACGAAGCCTGCGTTCACTAGCAAATAGTTCAAAAACATTTGGACAGACTGTGAAAAAAAATTTAACAGAGTACCACATATTATACCTGCCTCAAATAACATTTCAGATAAAGAATTATCAGAAAAACTTAATCCTCTTATATAAATCGTGGTAATGCAACAAAATTTTCTAGAGCGCAGGCGTAGGGGGACTAGCACGTGACAGCATGCGCTCGCCGTGAGACTCACTTATAGACTATGCCTCGCGAGGATGCGAAGCTGACGGGGCATTCGGCCGATGTTTCGTCATAGGTGCATAGAGGTAGTGGAAGCCGGGTGCATTCGGGATTTCGCGACGGAACCAGCGTCTAGCGGTCTCGAGCCTTCCAGGCGAGACAGTGTTTACAACGATTTGACTATGCGTAGCTGCAATGTACGGAGCAGAGTCGCATCTCTGTTGGAGCTTTGCCAATGACAAGTCAACTTTGGACAGTGGACGATAACCATATCGAAGAGAAGTGTGCACTCCGTGGAGGATGTATAGAAGGATTCACTCGGTGTCCTCACCTGGGATATGCTCTTTGAGGTCCCATGAGGATCCGTCTGTTCTAAGAAGGGCAGTACGATCAAATACACGTTGTGACATTTTCTGAAATCAGTTGTGCAACTTCTGCAATTGATCAAAGCTTCTAAATTTTTCCTAACTTTCTTTCATCACTTTTGAGATATACAAAGAGTGCGGTTGCAGTGATGACGCACAGATGAGCCATGCCCATAGTTCAGACAAGCATCGGGATAGTTTTCCACCGATCGAGAAAGAGTCCGCCGTGCACCAATAGTGGGAAAACGGCAGGATACGGATCCATCGATGGAGAAGGGGTCTGCCCTGGCACAATAGTCGGGAAAGCGCCAGTATACGGGTCCATGGATGGAGATTGGGTCCGCAAGGGGCCGATTAGAGGGGAAAGCGCCGGGATACGAGACCCACCAATGGATCGGGTCTGCGCTGACCCAATAGTGGGGAAAACGCCAGGACACAGATCCAGAAATGGAGGATGGGCAGGGTCATGCATGACGATGGGAAAAACCGACCCTCGATACGACCCCCCTATTCCTTCGTCGAACCCCCACCTTTTCACGCCCCCCCCCCCCTTCTGCTTCCGCATGTTTTCTCCGTACACTGAAACACTGAACAGTTTCAAGGATGAACACACAAAAGAAACACATTGAAAACCCAAAATTTGAACTAAAACAGCCTTGAGGTCGATATAGATCATTCCTTATCCGATCGGACCAGACTGCCAGCAGGAACAATCATGTCATTACGTGTCAAAACAGGACTGATTGGCAGCGCATGCGAGGAATCGGTTTCAGCGTTGGCATTTGCGCGCCCACGGGTTCGATTTCCAAAAAATTTTTGCACAGGTTGGAACCGTTCCGGATTTAATGTAGAGTAGAGAAGATTTAAAGCTTTGCAAATGAAGTGAGGAAAGCGAAATCGATCGATGACACATGCGAGAATTCGCCTACAAGGGACGCCACTTTGTGGAAAACTAGGGTTACTTAGACTTCGCACTGAGGTTCTCTGACTCAAAATCAGCGAATATTTTTCTATCTGTCCATATAGGACGATCAGCTCTATTTTTTGCCAGAGTATCAATTTTCTAGACCCTCATATGTTTTTAGGAGCTCGATGGGAAATCGATGGGAAATTTGGCGAATTTCCCATGGATTTCCCATCTAAATTGCGGGAAAACGAGCGAACTTCGTGGAGCCAGATTCTGTACTCAAATGGGAAATTTCCTCATCTAAAACCCATAGAAGAAAAGTTTTCGTGAAATCTGCAAATTGCTTCTCAGCGACTTCCCAAACAGATTTACTCCATTTTCAGCATCTGTTCAAATTGCGAGATTTTCACTTCTTAAACTCCCATGAAGAGATTATGCCTTTTACCGAAGTTTCACTACCTTGACGTAATAGAGCTCCAAGCAATGATTCTTCATTCCCATTATCGCTCCCCAATAATCGCTCCTGCTCGCGTGAGTTAGATGGGAAATTTCCCCTCGGAGACCCGAAAATTTCAAAAATTTCCCATCGAGCTCCCAAAAGCATATGAAGATCTAGAAAAGTGAAACTCTGGCAAAAGACAGAGCTGATCGTCCTCTTTGGATACATAGAAAAGCATCTGCTGATTTCGAGTCAGATAACTTCAGCACGAGGTCTAAGTCACCCTACTTTTCCACGTTCTGACGGGCCCTGCAGGCGAATCGTCGCATGTGCAATCGATTGATCTCGCTTCCCACACTCTGTTTTTTAGCATTTCCACCCTCTTTACTCCACACCTGATTCTGAAGTGATTCCGACCAGTGCAAAAATCTATGGAAGGCGCCGGGGATCGAACCTGTGAGTGCGCTGAAGCGGATTTCTCTCATACGGTGCCAACCAGTCCTGCTTTAACTCGTAATCACGTGATCATTCTTGCTGGAAAGTGCGGAATGTCATTTGCCATGTCATAAAACAATCACTAATTTACATTCAGTGGTCAAGCGACCCCTCTACGAACCCCACCCACACCTCTCAAATACGACCCCCCCCCCTTTCCCAGCCCCCTCGCATACGACCCCCTCATGGGAAATTCCCATCGGACGCTTGACCCTGAGGATGGGTCTGCCCCGGCCCAGTAGTGAGGTAAGCGCCAGGATACGGGTGCAGTGATGGAGAATGGGTCTGTGGTCCAATAGTGCAGAAAACGCCAAGATACACGTCTGCTGGTGGAGTAGGGGCACGCAACGCGCTCATTCGTGTCTCAGTTGACCATTTCTTCTTCCTCACTGTACATTGAAGCAGAAACCCATCAGTTGGACTATCTCAGTAACGTGAAGCTTGAATTATTTCAGGTGATTATTTGCAAGGCATTGTTTACACTGTATTGTTCACAAGTACTGAAGCCATGTGAAAGATACTCCTGTGCAGAGTTAGGAGCGGTTGTTCATAGCGGATCCATAGGCATGTAAGAAATGTGAGAAAAAAGAGTAGGTATCACTGCATCCGAAATTAGATTAACATGTAGGTGCGTGATCAAGAAATTGCAGGCAAGGCTAGGATGGCGAGAAGACTGGAAGCCTGACGTTGGCGGGGCGACCAGACTCGGCCAGATCCGTCCACTTTCTAGCGTCCCGAAGGGGCGCTAGTTGTGCAAAAAATGATGACAATACACGGATCGTAAACTTAGGAAGTGGCCAAATTTACATCGCCACGCGAAGGAACTCATCAAGTATACAGATGTGATAATAACAACTCAAAAAAAAACACGTGCCGCGAACGGTGATATCCGTGGCTCATGGTAGCGCTTGTGACGCTATTCGCGCAGGTCACATAGTGTAAACAAACAACAACAGCATATTCACATCGGATGCGTCCGCTGTGGAGTTTGAATATTGTTACTCACGCAAATGAAGGAGATTTAGATATGTGGACTGCTGACGACCCCTGCTTCTAACTAAAGTGACCAGCTTTACAATGTTCATGGTCATAATCTCCGAAATTCTGTGAACGTATTATGTGCAGCTTGAGCATCACGATTGCGTCAGATCCAAAATGTTGGCCACGACTAGCCATAGCAATATTAGCAACGTTCTTTTACCTTGTAATCATCGGTATAATTGCGTTGTCAGTAATAATAAAAAAATATCCTGCGCAGGCTCCTTTCCGTAAGTAGACGACTATAGAGAGAATTCGCTTACATTATTATCTTACGCAGACCGGTACGGAGCAATGATGATCCTCTGCAACTTTTCAACCTAATCCAACACAATACTCGCATATGGAACTCTTCCACAATTACCCGCGTATACAAAGTAGCGACAACTATTGTGACACTATCACAATATGCACAAACTTGTGGAAATTTTCATCGTACCTTCGTCTCTCACTCAATTACGAAAAGCAGATGAGAAGTGCTTCTTTCATCTCAACGCTCGATGATGATCAAAATCAATTCCATGCAGGCAGAAATATGCGTGCGGCTCAATCCTCCTATATAAAGACTGGTAAGGGTCCAGATTTTTCTGGCGTCAGACCACGACAGTCTTGCGAAATCCTTTGTATCTTTTGAATTGCACTGCAGTGTATGGACAATGGTGGGGAGAGATATCCTCAGACGTCGAACGAAAAACCGATTTATGGAGCGAGCTAGATCCTCGCGGGACCCGCACTTTCGAAATGCTTGCACAGCGAATGATTCAAATTTTCAGTGAGATCTCTCAGCTACCGGGTGAGACAGTGCTAGCAAGACTTTCATCCAGCACAATATACGGAGCAAGATAACCACTGCACAATACTTCTTGTTCTTCGCTAAAGTCTTGCGGCTACGCTACAATTAGGGGGACGCCATAGGAGCTATTAGGTCATGCACAGATCTCGCAAGAGCTATCGCGAATAGCTCTTGCGAGATCTGTGCATGACCTAACAGCTCCTATGGCGCGGTGCAGCGGTGGTATCCTTCGCACCCTCTCGTGTCGCACTTTCCGTCTGCAAGCTATGAGCTATTCTGTACCCACGGAATCTGTTCCAGTTGTACAATCATATGCATAGGAAAAATGCGTCATCATAGGTCAGTGTGCATTTCCTGTGACCACGTACGTAATTAGTCAAACTTCCTGTAGAACTCCTAACTTCCTCTCATTGCTCCCCAGATTTACAAAGGATTTACAAATTTGCACCGACGGGCGACAGGTGTGCCAGGGGCGAACCTCATTTTACTACTTATTTCCTCTATGACAATATCCACAACCAGGTAATCTATTTCAGTGCAAGATCTGTTTGTAATAAGTTACCAGAACTACACAGACTGCTTCCATTGAAATCCTCTGTAGTACTGATCTCGGAGACATGGTGCAGGCCTAGTTGGCACAACGAATTTTTTTCCTTGTCGTTTTGCAGAAAGTTTACTTGTTTAGTGCTGATTTTCGCCAGTTTCTCATTTTCGAATCTTCTTTTCGTGGTTCTGGAATAGCTTTGGAATTCGTTTGTGTTCCCATGACACCTTGGCCGGTCAGCATATCTTTTCAAAACTCGCTTTCTCTATTCAACTTTAAATCCGCTGCAATAATGTCGGAAACCGATTTCGCCCACACAACAGCTGGCAAAAAATGCAGTGTTGTCGACTTTTTTTGGATCGGTCCACATTGAACACATCGCTCAACTCGGCCCAAAACGATGAGCGTGAGGATCCATAGAACGGGGGTTTTGATGTCTCTACTGTTTTCGGCATTGCAATAGTGTTCAGAAGAAGACAGCACCTCGAATTGTGCCGAAATATGGAGGTCAAAAATTTCCGTGGGTGCTGCCTTTAATGATGTTACCCTCACTGGCGGCTGCGGCTATGATGTTCACAGGTGTGATAGAGAAATGGACGTTGTTGGCGGATGGTTGCTTGCTCTAGTGCGTAACAGCTCACCTCATAATAAGGTTTTTCTGTCAAATCTCCCCCCTTACAGACAAATCCTGGTAGTCTGTTTGAATGGCATGACTTGTATTTATTTAACTCTTGTTTATCGCAGTCCGTCATGTGATCGCGAGAATTTTAGAGAAGCGCTTAGGCGTATCGCAGAGATTCTTGATAGAAGTGTTAACTGTATCATTGTAGGAGACTCCAACACGCCCGAATTGGTCTTGTCGAACAATGACCTCGCCAGCGGTGAAGTTTTAGGGTGCTCCCCCATAACATTACCCACTTTGTCAGCTGATCCATGATCATTCATTATCCCAGTTAATTCGCACTCCTACTCACAACAATAACATTCTCGATCTGATGTTAGTTAATAATCTCGACTGTATAAAAAAAACAATCGCGTGTGTTCTCCGTTTTCAAATTCTGACCATACTTCTATCTCATTCAACATCCCCAATACTGTCTCAGTTGAGGTCAGCGAATTCAGCTACAGTGGTTTCAAAAATGGTGACTATGATGCAATTTGCACAGAAATGCTAATTATCAATTGGCATGACCTGATCTTTCGAGCAAGATCTGCTAATGACTGCTATTAACAATTCCTAGATCACTATAATGCAGCATATCCACGAGCACATTCCACTAGTTAATTCGAAACTCCGCGTGTAGGAATAAGAAGGCTTTTCACCGATATTGCAATAAACAGCTCAAAAATAGCCAAAAAATTGGTACTATATTCAAGGAAAATGGAGAACCCTGTCATAATGATTAAAAAATGGCCAAAGCATTCGCATCATTCTTCAAAACGGTGTACAATAGCCATATTCGGCAGAACCCAGGATGTGGCGCATACACATCTTCTAAAATAGACTTCTTAGACATCAATAGTGAAGTGGTTCACCAGGTCCTAGCTAACCTACCTTTGCGCAGATCAACGACACCAGATGGTGTTCCATACCTTATCTATATCTTCCTTCGAAAAGCTGGGTCTTACACTTACTCTTATAATGATGTTCAACCGGTTCCTACTGCGTGGCGAAGTTCCCTCAATATGGTTTGGGACTTGTTAAATCAGTTTTCAAAAAAAGTGCCAAGTGCAAAAAAATTACAGACCCATCTGCCTAACCTCTTGTAAGGTCATGGAACGAATTGTCTGCAAGTGTCTCAAAAAATTTACTGGATGATAGCATGATCACTAGGTGTCAACATGGTTTTCTTGAGCATCGGTCTACTAAGACAGCATTGATGTCTACCATCCCACTCTGGCAAAAAATATTAGATCGTAAAGGCTATGTCACCGTTTGTTATCTGGATTTCCATAAAGCATTTGACCCCATGCCCTTAGAACTCCTTTTCGAAAAAAATCAGCGCTTTTGGGATCTGTGGTAGCCTTTTGAAGTTTCTAAAGTCCTTATCTCACAGGAAACAACGCATAATTATCAACAGGTCTTTCTCCGAAGAGTACTCTACTCTTAGCCGTGTGCCACAAGGTACCCGTTTGGGTCCCCTAATGTTCCTGCTATAATCAATGATTTCCAGCAATGTCTTTCTGCAAATGTCCATTGTTCCATTTTATGCGGACGACTCAAAAATGTTCTCATATAATTTTCCACAATCGCTGCAGCGATCTTCCGGACACTGCCATCAGATCTCTGTTTTCGTCAAATCAATACATCGTTTGAGGTGAAGGTTTATTGTAATTTTAAACAATTGTAGTTATTTTCGCATTTTGATATAAATATTAATGTGGTATTTCCTAATAACACTATTGGCTGGACTAGGAACGGGATTCTTCGGGACTACGTGCGTCTTTAGCCTGAAGAACAACATAAAGGGAATGTAAACATGACCATTCGTGGGCATGACTGATTCGTTTACCGATGTAGCACTTGCTGTTTTCTTCTTCCTTGTGGTTTGCTTTATCGGAGTTGTAGTTTGCGTTTGCAAGAGAGGCGTTTTTTCTTCAAGCATTTCCTGAAGTTTTACAGCTGATGTGAAGTAGGTTCAGAACGAAAATGAAATATATCGATTAGCACCCAGAAAACTCCTCAAACGCACTTCTTTGCTCTGTGCCGCAAGTCTCTTCTTCGACTTCTTGTGGAGTAGATCAGCTGGTGCGAGACTATCCAAACGCGATGTTACCACCGATATATCGCCGGAATACTCTGCCCCACCTCTAACGTTTACGTCTTTCTCGTCGTAAATCTCACCAATCACCTGTGTTGTTTTAATTAGGTCAATAGGTTGAGGTCAGTGGCTTACTCAGACAAAATCTCACTGGCCGCACAGGTAAGGCCCCGACAGAAGCGAGATTGGGGCGCGCGCCCAGCGACGATGTCACAACCAGTCAATACTTAATGATGCTCAGGTGTTGAACGTTGAGCAAAAGGGATCCACCACATAGATGTACTGATGGTGCATGACCATCTTCACAAAAATGGCCGCAACGACCTCCCCATCGTTGGATGAGGAGTAGCACTTGGAAAAAAATTGGTTTTACGCCCTCAATACCCGAACCTTCGGTATTGACCGCTTCAGCCGGCGGAGTCCCACTGATGTTGTTTCGTATTTCTTGCTGGTGAAGATGTGTTCTCGCGCGCGCTATCGCGCGCGCCAACCGATCGTCTTTTGTCGTCTGCGTCCTTCGAAAATCGTCCCTCGTCTGTTCCGCGTCTAGCGAAATTCTGCTCCGGCAGAAGCGAGCGACTTTACCAACCTGCGTCTTCGAAACTGTACTATTTCCTTCTGCTCCGGGCGAAGCGAACCAGGGTTCGCTTCTCGCGGAGACCTCTAACGGGCGCGCGCGACAAGCGAGGGTTTGTCTGAGTAACTAGCACCGTTCGTTTGAGATCTTATTGTGCACTCACTTCTTCCAGATTGTCTTCTAGGGTTACAATGCCGGTAACATGATAGCACTTCTTGTCTTGTTGGTAGTCTACTACAATAGCCAGTGGAAATCCTTTCTTAAGTTCCAACATGAGTTGTACAACCGGACTCTCCGAGGTAACAAATCGGAACTAAATATCGCACCACAGTATCAGAACAATTTATATTGAGGTCATCCTGCCTCCTCTGTTTTGGTGAGAGTCCCCAAAAGGCCGCACGACAATTGGAGAAAAAGTGGTGATGATAGATTGAATATTATATTGTACATACCGTACGTACTACGACAATTGTACAGTCAAGATTCAATAGCAAAAATATGAGAAAAAACATCATTATGCGTGAATACTTGAATTTATATTGTATCAGTGTCTGCAGAAGACTCGCAGTCATTGGTAAAGATGTTAGCTTTTCTGAATCTATTCACAGACTTGAACATATAATCAAAAATAAATGCAAAAAAAAAACAGTGACGAACCCTCCATATGATAAGATATTAATAGCGATATTACACTTTATGCTTGCCACTTTTATAATGTAATTTTTAGATATTTTTGATTTTTTTTGGGGGTGTGGGTCATGATCGGGCAAAATGGAGCGGTTTCTTCCCGGCCTTCGGCGTCAACTCGTCCCACTCACATCCAAATTTGCATGGGCAAGAATGGTGAAGCAGCGCGCGAGTTAGTGCGAGTAGGTCCTGAAGGGCGCGGCGAGGGTTTGATAGGACCAATCACAGACGTATTGTCCACCCAGTTTTGCCCCGTCATGACTCACACTCATTTTTCAAATAATTCGGATTTTCTGTTATCCTAGTCTTTGTATTCTACCCACCAGTGTGCTCCTGTTCCACAGCTGCATTACAGCCCCTACATGAAGGTCAAGTGAGTCGTCGATTAATAAGAGGTCCTTCACATTTAAGACTCCAATGACCTAAATTTCAAGCAACTTTTTATCGGTATTATTACAATCTGAGAGATGTCAATCGTACGCTGTTCCTGTCATCCCCTTTGTAGACGGGAATCCTCGTATGACGATACTGGCTCAGCTGTTGTTTCAGGTTGACATTTATCTCAGTTCGGTCGGATATCATAAACACCTAAACAACATTCTGCTATGGACAGTTAATCGAATTCCCTAGTTCGCTCACTGATATATGCGAAAGGCACTCTAATTCTGCTTGGTTTTCATGGTAGTTTTGTCCACCTACCTTTTCCAGAGGAGTCATTACGTCCCTGACACGTCTCACTTGCAACATCATGGCATTTTCCACAACTACAGCCATGTTAGCAGTTTCACTCTTCTGTTGTCGCATGAGACCGCCGAGCATTCGGCGATCCATTGTCGACCGAACTTCTATAAATAAATTATTGTAGGTTATTCTCAACGTTCAAATGAGCGCGGTTTTACAGCTCTATTCAATTCAGCGCCCCGTTTAAAGTGTACCTTTTCCCACAACAACGTCGAGAAGCTTCGATAATGGATAACTAGCTGGATATGTGATAACCATGAAGAATACCATGAGATGACGGCAGTAACTACCGATAGGTAGAGCGAACCCAAAATAAACTTATGTACCGATTTATCACACTTAAAAACAGTATCTCCTCCCGGAATCGATCTTGAGACTGTAGCATCAGAGAATTCTTCAAACGACGCTGTCCACGATGTATATGTGCATCCACATAAAATTGGGGGAAACCACTTTCTGAAACCTTTTTTAATGGAAAGTTCGAGATGCGCGTTGCGACTGCTACCACAAGGAGTTGCACCCCAGAATGTTAAGCGCCAGGCGATCGATACCATCGCTACTATGCGCAACTCCTTGTGGTGGCTGCCACAATGGGTAGCTCGAACTCTCCAGAAGAATGGGTTCAGAATGATATTTCTTCGACGCTTTTGTAAGGAAGTATTTATGTCAGCGTGACCAGATTCTTCTGAGGTTACAGTCTACAAATCGACTCTGAGGTGAAAAACTGCCTTCAACGCTTCACATCGACCTACTTGGTGCAGATAACTTGAGGAATAATCTCAGAAAACACTATAATGAACATTGCTGGAGCAACATTGATGAGAATTATTCTCTCCCAATCCAACAATTCCAGGTTGAGAGTGATTCTGTCGAATACCAGGACATCAATGGCATTGCAAATGGTGTTACCTGTAATTGCTGCCTTCGTTACCAATTCATACAAATTTCTTCTTTCAAAACGCGTTACCGAGGACAATGGTGCATAACATGAAGTTCCCGTTCTCCCTGATCGGAATTATGTTAGCCGCGTAACGACGCGTTTTGGGATTTTCATCGTATTCCTTGATGCGCTGAAATGTCGAAAACTCCAAACAACTCTTGCATGAAACACACGGCGAGGAAATGAGCCCAGCAGTAAAACAACTGTGGTGCACTTACTCGGAGGTCTTCCATATCCAGAGACATTAATGAGAGATTCAAACCGGTGAAGAGTGCACTGAGCAAAAGAAAGGCGCAGTAAATAACGTATAAAAGTGGGAGGAGAGGATCTCCTAGAAGTTTTCTCGTTTAGGTTGTATCGAACGCTTCTTATGGAAAACTCCACATTGTTTATCATTCTGTTTACCATTCTCTTGAGCGCCTATATCCATATATTTCATGGCGTTCAAGCTCACTAGTTGTTACTGGTGGTACTAATTACTGTGTTCTCATCGCCAGCAAATTACAACTCACTGAGGTCTTCAATAATTATTGAATTGAATTCTGAAGGCTTCGACTTGGGTTTCGTGCAAACGAAAATAGGGTATCTCCACTCTTCACGGTATTCGCCTTTCTATAAAAAATCATCAAATTAATCATTTTATAACTAGTTCTTGAAGTTGAGGAAACGGTATCAAATGAGTTCCCTAAGAGGATTTCTTTAGAAGACGAAATTGTTTACGAGGAATTGAACTGGCACTAGGACCCATGGGTATACTTACAATTCTCCCTTTTGATAGTAGAAGCAAAAGTATTGATGTGTATGAGACCTCCCTCCGTTCACTGAAATTCGTACCTTTTTCTTCATAGCCACCATCAGTGTAGGTGATGATTCATCAATTCTCATAGCGACGGTTCGATTATTCTTGTTCGGATCACAGATTGGGGAAGGATGTAGCCAAATCTAGAAAATAGTGGAAAATTCTCCAAGAATTTAGAGGAAGGGTAGTCTAGCGCTTGCCTCCGTTATAGACTGCACATTGTCTCCTATCACAACTAATTCATCGCGAGGTGTTTTTATCACAGGTAGATCGTACCTACTGGAAAAGAACAGAATAATCAAGAGCTCGGATATGCCTTTCTTTAAATCTCATGGATAGTCTGTTGTTTTCTGTCGCATCTTCTTCAACCTTGTGGACAGTTCTTTATATATTTCTATATAACAAACTTGGCGATTCTAATATCACAATGTCACAAAGTCACAGCTTTCGAAGACTTGCTCTCGCACCTTTAAACTATTTTTGAAAATTCTCAAAAAAAAAACCCATAAGAACTCTTCACAAGTGTTTCCTCAAGTGATCTATATGTTAGAGGCTCAAATCGGCTACAATAGATTCAAGTGATGTATAATACATTAGATATAAGACTAGATCCCATTTGATCCAATCGTAGAGAATAATCACTATTACGTTGGTACGAAAGTCTTGCACCAAATTTCACACTCTTTCCAAAGAATATTATTTTCATTTAGTTCCATTTGTTGAACAATACTCGAGATTGTTAAATTCCTTTATTCCTTACAGAGCTAACGTTTCGGCGCTAGTCGCCTTCTTCAGGGCCTGGAAGGGTTTCATAATTCACATACTCTACGGGACCAGTCGCATAGGCAGGTCAAGCCGAAATTTCGAAGCCTTATTTTTCAACCATGGGAAAACAGCACAAGTTCGTAAATCAAGCGCAAACCTTTGTTCGTTCTACTGCTAGCGACAGCCGGCTAGTAGCGAGTGTTCGCGAGTGAGAACCAACCTCACTCGCGAACAACACTGGTCAGTCACGTTTAGAATCAAATTGACAAAGATTCAATATATGGTGATAGTTCTTTCGTGATCGCCATGCATTAGTCCTTACGGTTCATCTGCGGGCATCTCGTCTTTATCCAGAGAGCTTCCATTGTCTTTCGCGTGGCGATATCAGTCTTACGTGCTAGTATTCTCACTTGGACTTCAAAATCGCTGTTGTTATGCCTGTTTTTTCGATGTACCCCTAGCGGTGTACATTTACGTGAACTTCTTTTCCCTTCCAGATGCTCTTTGATCCTGAGACATGAAGGTCGCGCTGTCTCGCCTATGTAGTTTTCGCCACAGAGTTTACATGATATCTGGTACACGGTCCTTGAGATCATGCATTCTCTCGCTCTACCTGATGGACATATGGTACAACTCGATGTCAGGCAGGGGGGATCGTAGAGGCGGTTTCTTACTAATCGGCGTTTTAGGTTATCGCATGGGATGTCCACAAGGTTGAAGAAGCGTCCAAACCAGATTTCTTCAAGCAAAGTCGTATTGGTCTGCTCAGTTCGTCTGATATGAACGGTATGCATAGAGGTATCTTTTCTCGAGAGCTGGTGCTGTGCTGCTCAAAAGGAAGGGTCGTTGTATGACGCTTTCTTTTCACGTAGGGTATCGTAGTCACATAACCGTTCGATTCAGCTATGAAACGCGCGAGTCGAATGGATTCACGTTTCTCTTCTGTGCCTGTAAAAACAACCCCGGCGGTGTGGAACATATCGCGAGTTGTACTGGACGACGATGTTTCTGTTGCTAGGCTTTCGGAACTATTTTGTTTTGTATGTGCTCCCATGCAGGTGGACCTCGACTCCCATGCAGGTGGACCTGGCTGAGTTGTTGGATACGTTGGTGTACAGAGACGTGACATCAAACGACTCCATTATACACTCCTCGCTAAGGTGTGTTGCTCGAAGATGGTCGAGAAACATTCTCATGTTGCCGTGGTGTGCTGGGATGTATGTGAGGTGAGTAGTGAGATAGCTGGGTTAGTACTAAGTTCAAAAGCCAAGATACCCTATCGGTAGGACCGTCTATACAAAACAAGACAAATTGGAGGTTCGAGCTTCAAGCGTGCTATTAAGAATGGTTTCAGTTGCGCATTTTTTGCTATTTCGACCCAAGTACGGTTCAGCTTAAGGTACTGCTTGGTGAACTCTTTCTCAGATGAATGACGATAAAGCGACTCATCTTGAAGATGGAGATCTCTTATCGCCTTGTCTAGTTGTTGTGGAAGGATTCACCGCCCTTGTTGCTTATCCACACGCGCACATGCCCAGATATTACTACATTGCGAACCATTTTCATACCTTCTTTCTGCACCGGAGTGAAATTTGAGGTGAATTTCTTGCTTTTGTAGCAGCAAAGAACACTATGCACATCGGTAGCGTTTGTTGTTTAAGATAGCGTTGAAGAAATGGAATCATTGGGAAGCTCGAGATCTCAACATTCCTAGCGTTTTCTTGCTTTTGGTGGAATCGAATTCGATGTTGAAGTCCTTGTAAACAACCAACAATTTTACGCGAAACTGAAGGAGAAATGGTTTGTGAAGGTGAGAAGGTTGGCCTTAGTTCTAACAAAGATCTCGCAGCGCCAGGAATCACGATGCCTCCAATCGCTGTGACCCTAGAACATTGTACGACCGGTTGTTCCACTTTTCTACTATCGCAATTATAGTCCATTCAACCGGCAGTCGGTATCGGTGGAAGGATCATGGACTGATACGCGGCCACTTTCAATCAATATCAAGCATGCTTGATAGTGCACTATCGCACCAGTCCGTGAATGCACCAGTACCGACTCCTTTCCGAATGCCCTATACCACTGCTAGGCTTTGATGCAGGAATTTGGGGATGTTGTGAACTGTTTGCCCATGATTTACTCAACAATTCATCAAACTTTTTCTGCAAAACTGCTTTTGCGCTAAATCTAATAGAATCGCAAATTGTAAAGGACCCGCTCACGATTCTCTTCCAAAGACGGTCGTCAAGATAATGGACACGATGTTTTTTTTTCGAAGTGCACTTGTTGATCAGACTGAACAGATGATCTTGTTTACTCTTCAGTGAGATCCGTAATATTTGCAACTGGATGTTCAGTATTTGCCGGTCGTCTGCTGGTAGGCTACACGTTTGATGCAATCGCTTTCGCAATATGGTGTTTAGAACAATTCGATGATGATGGCAACGGCGTGAGAAGAGGACAGACTGTCGTGCCAAGAATATTTTTTTGACATCTCCAGAATTCTCAGCAGTAGCGATTACCGACGGACCAAGTACTCTGAGTACTTGTTAATACTAATTTCAAAAGTCTCGGCCGGTGCACGAGAGGCTTCCTTACGTAGCAAGAGTCTGCTGAGGGTGCGACATGGGTGAAAAGGGAGTTGGGGGGGGCCACTCCTCTGAAGCCCAAGCCTAAGCCTTAGGCCTAGGCTTAAACGCATGCTTAAAGGCAGTGTGTCACCTCGTTCCGTTGCTTGTAGATATCAACCTGTAGAAGAGTATAGACCTGCTCGTCACGCTGAGTCCAATGATGCACGATAAAACGCATAAAATTGTAATGCAACGCATAAAACCCCGTTTTCGGAGGGCCCGAACATGTAGTTCACGGACCACTTGGGCGGAGCGGTCCGTGACTGTGCTGGCTGCCCGCCACGGCTGCAACGTTGGCCAACACGTCTGGACGTGTCCGATCGATAAGATCAACGGCTTCCCACGTCCACTCGAGGCAACAAACTGTTCCAAATCCCATCCCGAAAAACGTTAATAAAACGGCTTAGAGCCCGTTTTGTAATAAGTTTTGTATACCGCTAGATTCATTGCCTCGAGAAGATTCAGAATCCGCTGAAACCCCAAGCATGAAAACGAGGTAACACACTGCCTTTAAGCATAGGATTAGGCTTTGGCTGAGCTTAGGCTTAGGCTAAGTTTGAGCTTGGGCTTAGGCTAGTGCTTTTACTTAGGCTTATAAGGTGAAGCCTATGACCTTTTGTAGGGTGCCCCCCCCAACTCCCTTTTCGCCTGCGACATGATTTCCAACACGACAGTACTTGCTCTTTCGATAATGGCTACTGCCGAGAAGTTCATTTTAATGTGCATGTTTAACTCCTTTTGCTTTTTCTGGCTTCCTAGCAAGGAAACTCGTCCGCTCAAATATCAAATTCGGCCTTCAAAATGGAGGTTTTTGGCCGTTTTTTGTTCACAGTTCAAGCATACATATTATTGGAATTAGCGCATCGAGTAGGACCAGATTGCGTTAATATCTCGATAACCATAATGAGGTGATAGACTGCCTCATCTCATTCACTCAATCATTATCATTCTCTCTCTTTTCTTCCTTCTCTCACTGTCAAATAACCCGTTTAGTATTCCTCCCGAAATTTTGAAATCTGGAGATTAAGTTCTAAAATATTGGAAAGAGACGCAAATTATGACATTCCAGAACTCGTTGAGCTGAGAGAAATCTTGTGCATCAGTAATGAAAGATTTATGATTTAGGTTCATGCGGGGTTACAGTAGTTCGAGAGTCATGTGTCACCATTTCCTTCATCAGTATATAGCAATTGAATACATGCTTTCTTAAAAATCCTTGCCTCAACGCCTGAACCGCCCATCAGCTCGGCCACATCACACCACGTATGATAATGCATAGGTGATGCGGAGCAGCAGCTTGGCAGAAGGGCGGTGAAGCGTGAGGCAAGGATTCTTGAGAAAGAATGTAAATAGTAGTCGAACAGTCCAGGAAAATTGGACCGACGATGGTGATCGGGTTGCGTCGTCAACGTTTCGCAATCGTCGATCCTTTTCGACCCATCGCCAATCTTTAGCCGCTGGCGATCGTCAGTCTTTGGTGACGACGATCCTCCTCGAGGAGTATAGCAGCAGCCTAAACAATCAAATGTAAAAAGACTGGAACAATTCATGGATATCCATTAACCACTGACTAATAAGCGATTCTCTGAGGAAGATCACTTTTTTTCTCCCGATTAGCAAGCTAAGGGGTTTCGAACATTACGTTACGAGCAAAAGCCAAAGGAATGTTGGCATAGCATCCATGCAATTTTCTAGCAGGTCTATTTTACTAGAAAACTGTGGATAATAATAATTTACAAGAAGTTACGAGAATAAAAGCTGCATCCATTAAAGTTTGTGTGTCTGAGACTTCCTGTATGAAAGAAGGCATCCATTTTCCCAGTAATTCTATGGCCCCTCGTTGGGGAGGTAAAGATTCACAAGCTATGACAAGCCACACAGCAATTAGCAACCTTCTGCTTCCAAATAAGCTTTAGCAAGACGCGAACCAGGGGCTTTCTCATGCAATCTCTCAGTTTTTCTAAGGTAAAGTTTGCTCCCGCATTTTCCTCCACTACTCATATGTAGAGTATCCAGCCGATGATCGTAGCAATCGCTACAATCGCCAGCGATCACGATCTAGAAAGGGGGAATTGGAAGGATCTACTCAGGCACTTCTAGGGGACCAGCCGCTGACCTAAATCTGACGGTAAGGGATGAAAATTGGTCAGCAATTGGATACGCGGGCGGTCAGCTTCTGATCGAAAGCGGACGAGCCGCGCAACCAGTTGCTGACGGGCCGCGCTACATTTCCTGACGAGCACCCTTGCTTTCCCTTTTTGAATTCAGCCTTCTTTGCATGTTTTCCGTTCCTATACATCCTTGTCATGCATCTGACATCGTCAATCATATGTATATCATCATTGTAGGCTATACGCAGGCTCATACTTGTGCGCACCGTACACCGGGGTGCGCGGCGAGACCGCCAGGCACCACGGGCAAGCACTATTGCATTTTGCTGCACCACTGATTCGATTCTCGGCATTGTAAAAAAAAAGTTTTTTTAAACGGCGGAATCTTTAGAAATAAAGTGAAGCAAAGAGTGTGCAACTGTTCGGAGATGAAGAGCGGAAAGCTGATTTGATCGATTGCTCATGCGAGAATTCGTCTGCAAGCCCCAATAGCTAGTGGAAAGGAAGAGCAGCTTTGCCTGTCAGTACCGTTTCCACAAGTAGTGACGTGGTGGTTACGACTGACAAGGGCGGACAGTCAGTTGTCATAATGTCATGAAATAACCATAACTTTCACGGCATATTCACTGGTCAAGTCACCCCTCTACATACCCAACTTCCTCCTCTCCAACAAAACCCCCAGCTTCCCACCCTCGTCACATACGACCCTACCCCCATAGCGCTCATGTGACGCTTATCCCTTATTGCAATTACAACTCACCATGATCATCCGTGACGCACACACGTTTGAGGCGTATGTGTGTGTGCGTTTGTCAGCGTGTAACGAAATCCGGGGGCGTGGCCTAGAGCGAAGAAAATGCTCTACGACGGGTCCACTTTTGCTGCAGGGGTGCGCCGGCGTCCGAAAGCGTGGAAACGCCTGGAGTCGGGTCCAACGGTGTGATAAAGGTGCGCCGGCGTCCAAAAGTGAGAAACACCTGAAATGTTAAGACTGAGGGAGGAGTGCGCCGTTGTTCACTATTGATAAAATGCTATGAGTTGAGTCCATCTTGGCTCGATCGGTCCAGTGATGCTTGACATCGATCATAAAACACTAAATGTCAGACCTTAGGATCGAGTAGTATGACATCCGTGTAACTTCCCCATTTCATATCGTCTCCCGCATTTTTTCCCTTCTCGTTTGTTTATGAACACACCGCACCCTCCTCTTTTATATGTTGAAACTGGTCCTTATCATTTGACCAGTTATAACAAACAGAGAATGGTGAACCATTTCCCGTAGTCATTAAAGGTTGAACCGGTCGGTTACATGTAGTCAAAAATAGCTATTTGAGCTAAGCGAAAGATGGAATTGTCCTGAGAAACGCGGTCAGTCCCTTTTGATCAGTCCAGTTTTACATGAGGGAAAGCAATCGAAAGGATTGGGAACGCATTAGAGCAAAAATATGGCGTGGCTGTGAGTATAACGAGATGAAAATCTGATGAAGACATGCGAGCATTAAGAAAAGCCTGGAAGTCCGGCGTGAGCTCCCCAGCGGGGATGCTAATGCATACGTGCCAAAATGACAGCAAGTATACCTTCTCTGATAACTGTGCAGCACGAACGCAGGCCGAACGGCGTAACGGTTCGAGTAGAAACCCTAGCAGCAACGGTTGCCAGTTGCTGCCGTCCTCCCCTCGATTGCTGCTCAAGCTGTCAGGTCTTAAGCAGCAACTGCTGAGGGATGGCAGCAATCAAGGGGAGGATGGCAGCAACTGACAACCGTTTCTGCTAGGGTTTCTACACCAACCATTACACCGTTTGGTCTGCGTTCGTCTTGCACAGTTATCAGAGTTAGTAGCGAAAATTTCCGCGAATGTTGCTTTTCATAATCTTGAAATTACGAAAACGGAACGAACTCATAAGAGACAGCCATGCCATAGAGCATCGACGTGGTGTTTTTTTGAGCAACGGCAACGGCAAGTAGTGCAGATGGGTTAGTTGATAAAAGAGAACGAGTACTAGCAAAACCTTTTGATGCATTCTGAAATACAAGCTTATCGAGATGACTGACATTTCTGAAGCTAAATGTATGTCACATCTGTGACATAGGAAATAGGAGAACAACCTCGCTACTTGAGGAATCGCTTCCATTTGATAGAATGGCACCGCTATATACTGCGTCTTTCTGCAGAAAAAAGACCTGAAGCAAGATTGGTGAAGAAGGTTTCACGAAGAATCTCGCTTGCGGTCCACGTACTTCAGCCATCAATCCGAGTACAGCATCGCGCAACCACCGCATACCACATTTAAACGAAGTGAGGAGTAATTCTAACTCTCGTGGCTTTTAAAGCAGTTTTATCTTGTAAACAATGCCGATGAACTGATTAGCCGTCATTATTCGCTATGCTTTCGCAAGTTTTTGATGAGGGACGTGGTTATGCATTATCCTGGAGTTGACAGGTACTGCTAAGAGCTCAGGGTTCTCATTCCCAATGGCCTCGTGAGACAACTAGAACCCTAAAGGCAGCACCCACGGAAATTTTCGACCAGAAAAACTCAGCGTACTCCAAAGGTACTGGAGGTGCTAAACACTTGCATAAAGTCGAAACTTTCTGATAGCACCAAAAACGCTGATTTTAGACGCTCCTGACCAAGTTGGGTGTAGCAGCTGCGGTCGAGATGCACGAGCCATGCGATGAGGATTGACATCAAAAGATCGATAATGTCGTTTTTTTTCACCAGTTGGATATTTGCGCAATCAGTTATTTCTTCTAAACTACAGCCTTTCTACACCTCATCAGAATAGATAACCACTGGAAAATGTGTAGCACCTAGCAAAGAACTAACTAAGAAATCAAAACATCAGGAAATCTTCTAGAAGAGGAGAATTTGAAGAAAATTGAATTTTCAACTATAGGTAGTTTGAACACTTGTCAAAGAGCTTCACATGCCGTAAAATGCAAATGAGAAGACATTCGAGCTAATAAAAATAGGGAAAAGTGTAAAAAATCATCAAAAGAACTCATGAAGACAAAAAACCACTGAATTTCACCCAGATCGCAACAAAACAGCTGTTTCCATCGCAATTCGCGCAACAAACAGCTAACGGAAAACTCGTCCAAATTTGCCGCTGGCACAAAGATGTATGTACCAGTTACTGCACTGAACGCAGTGGGTTTCCGTTATTGTTACTATATAGGAACCATTCAGACTCCAGTAAAGAATCAGGAAGAGTGAAAATCTGAGAAGCGAAAGTTTCCGTGGGTGCTGCCTTTAAGGTGACCGCTTTTTACTTCGAGATCTTGTTTTGAATCCGTATTTAACACATCTAGCTCACTATCAGCTAGGGAAGATAGGGCAGTGATACACTTAATGGCCTTCATCCGCTCCGATATCCAACACACTTTATCCGTTCACAGGTCCTCTCCTTCACCCAAATGTGGCGCATTGTTTACAGAGAACACGAAATCGCTACATAACTGACAATGGATGCTCGTCAACCGGATAAATATCCTGCAGTGGAACAAGTGGATCCGCTGAGATCCATGGAGAAGTTTCTATTTGATAGGAGCTAGTGGAAAAAGTACGGTCTCCATCAACTCGGAGACCGACTTGCGGAGAATTTCAAAAAAAAAGTTATGGAAATATCTTATGCATTAAATTCATATTACAGCGAACATGATCATAAAAGTAAACATTTAAAGGCAGCAGGAGCTGAAATCCTCGACTCCGAGCTGAGCTGTGGATGATGAAGTACAGACTCAGCACATCATAAATGTGAAACGAACACAGACAATGATGGCTTACCTGCAGAGAAAATGGAACATTCGTCGCGAACACGCGTGGCCGTGTTCGCGCGAGTTTTCCCCGGCCCAAAAGCCATTGCGGTGCGCGGTTTGGCGCAAAGGAAAAACGAAATGCATTCAATTCACAGGGTTTCATGGCGGGACTCGGCCAAAACCACGCGCCGCAATGGCTTTCGCGCCGGAGAAAACTCGTCCGCGCACGAACACGGCCAGGCGTGTTCGCGACGAATGTTCCATTTTTTCACATTTATGATGTGCTGAGTCTGTACTTCATCACCCGCAGCTCAGAGTCGAGAATTTCAGCTCCTGCTTCTTTAAATTTCTACAGCACAAAATTTTTAGCTATTTCGTGAGATATTTAGAAGTAATTCGGCAAATGATTTGTGTGAGAAATGGCCATTGACACGACCCCCTCTGCCTCCGACACTTATAGCAGAGCATCTGTCGCGGATCGATGGGTTAGTAGGCCCGATTGGTTGACCACCCAAAGCCATACACGCCAGAAACAACTAGTAAAAATTGAAATTAAATTATCTATAGAGTGATAGGAGGAAAAACCACATACGAGGTGAGGGTCAACATGGATCAAGAAAGTTTATTACTGATATAACATTGAGTGCAATAATTTCGGTAAGCCATCACTGAATAAGAAAAATAACAGTTGGAAACCATGAACTACAAACATTATTTCGATGTAATAGGAATAATGAGTAAATGCAATAAAGGAAAATAGTCAATAATAAGAATGATTAAAGAAGAGCCCGCGCAGTAGGAGGGCTCTCGTGACAAAACTGATCCCGCGCGGTTTCCGAAACTATCGATAGCCGATAAAGCGGATGTGGTGAAATTCAGATTACGGCTACCTTCGGCGCGATTCTGGGTACGGTGCACCTCAATTGGTGCGTTTATCCGATCTGGCAATGTACTCAGACAATGGAACGGGCTGACCGCGGCACCAATATTTGGCGGACCGTAGCCAACTCCGCGGTCAGCCAAATAATTAAGCGCGGTCGGCCAGATTTCTGTGCGCGGTCAGCCCGCGAAAGGTCCGCGGTCAGCCCGTCGAAGTGACGCCGTGGCGTGCCGATAACGGCAGTAATAGTTGCTGATGATGTGTGGATGACATTTTAGGTATCAAATTCAACATCAGACAAGAAACTTCCCCTTTCATATCTGGAAAAGTTTTCGCTTCTGTGGCCATTCACCAGATGCAAAATATTAATGGCCAAGCTCTCTTAATGAGAGCTTCACTCCAAAAATGTCTAGGTAATGGCACCCAATCCCCGCAAACTGCGGAAGGTTCCACTGCTTCATCAAAAAATGGATGTGAGATATTTCTTAATCTCCTCAACATAGTCAGAGAAAGACTGTCGTTTCATGTACATCCCACCCATCACTGTCAGTATGTTCACAAAAGTTGCACCGTACATTGTGCGGGTCCTACAGGCCAAATTTGGCTGACCGCGGACAGTACCGCGGTCAGCCAAATTTTCGACAAAGGGCCGCGGTCAGCCAAACTTGCGGCTAAGGACCGCGGTCAGCCAGCTTTCTGTGCGCGGTCAGCCCGTTCCGCATCCCATGGTACCGCGGTCAGCCCGCTCCATTGTCTGAGTATCAGTGGGGACACCTACGCACTATCCAGCCAAGCTGGGCTATGGCTAATACTTGCTGGCGCATCTAGTCCTCCCCTCAACTTTTTTTTTCTCCTGATCCGCCCACCCAGTAGTAAGTCGCTCCGCACCTTGGAGGCTCCGTTGCCCAAAGGAACAATAAAGGAGTACGGGAAACTATTGAGAAGAAAAGTCTAAAGGAAATAACGGACTAGGCAAGGTTGAATTCAGAGTGGTTTCTCATACTTTCTGTGAAAATCATAATGCCAATTTCCGAGAACAGCGCAAAGAACAACTTGATCCATGATAAATGAAGAGTCCAAGATCTTTGTTTTTCGGACAAACCTACAGAATGTTCTTCAGTCCTGATCAGAATCAATACATGAATACACTTTTATTTTATCTCAACAATATCGCATCAGGAACCAACAACCAACGCCACAAAATGTAACAACGTAACAAATCACTGCAGAAAGCAGGAGTAAATTAAATGTATATAAAACTGAAATCAGATTATCAACAGCAGCTCCAACACTGCAATAGAATTGTGGTCTTTACAAACAACAATCGTCAACATAAAGTAAATGTAACAATTCTTGACATCTAATGATGCTCTTCTACTCACTACTATCAGAGTCTGATGAACTACTTGGTTCTTTTTGTTTCTTTTGCTTCTTCGCCTTCGGTGAGGCTATGACTTCATCGGCTTCTTTTTTCACCTCCACTTCCTTCTTCACCTGAAAATTGAAAGACTTGAGAATAGAACATGTCTCTTTTCAATTAAGATTCATAATTTTCGTGAAACGAATTTAGAAATTCTCATGAAACGAATTCAGAAATTCAATCTTCTTACAAGGCTTAAATTTTGGAAAAGGAAAGCGATTCATAATATCGTAGTAGTCCAACGTAGTCTAACGGTGGCGGAATATACGGTAATGTGGCGACAATCCCCACGTGAAAAAAACTCGAAATTTCATATCAGAACAGAAACTACTAAGTATCAAATGATATGGAGGAAAGAACATTCATTATTTCAATTTCGGGCAGTTCAGTAGGATTATTTGACACTGTGTTTCTTGGAATGTTATCAAATTGTCAGGTAAAAGCTGACTCAGCGATAAACTTTTCGAGACGAGATTATGAAAGGAGAGGAAGATCAAGAAGTGGTATCCAGTGAATTGAAAAGTGGTTTCTTTAGAGAGATTAATGACAGTGATAAAAGCAATCGTTATAAAGCGATGAACATTCCAAACTGTAGATTTCGTTCCTGCTCAATTGCTCCACATGTAGTCAGTTGACCGTGATTTTTAAAAGGGAAGAATATATTCGAAAAATGAATCATGTTGAGACCTTCAACCAATTGCTTGTCATGCGCTGAAGCCTAAACACTGGGTACTCACCGCTGAATAATCTACAACCTTCCAACTGGACGGCGTCTTGTCATTAGGCTGACCGAACTTGTCCAACAGCCCGTCCTGAACGCAAATTTATATGAAACAATGTGACTAGCCAAGAATGCCGAAAAAAGTAAGGTGCAAATCCAATGCAAGGCAAAGAAAATAGTTTTCAGAAAATGCAGCAGTACCTTAATCATCTGCTTCTTCTTACTAGCGACTGGGCCTAGACCCCACTTTCTACCATAAACGTCACGCTCCATAATCACCCTCTTCGACTTCGCCACTACACCATGGTCCGTTGAAGCCATTGTTGATGTAGTCATCTGAGCGATAGCTGAAAATACACTCCCCTATGATGAGAAATAAATGAAATTCTAAGAGCAGTTCCATACCTATACAAATAGCTTCTCCTTTAGTAGTAACGATAACTATTTCCTGTCCTATTTCGATGCCATCGTCATATCGCAACACACCAGGTAGGAGGATCTTAGCTCCATAACAGATTGCGTTCACCTGCATTGAAAACAAGTGGAAAAAGAACAAATATGTAGCAAGCAATGTAAAACTTACTGATGAATCCTTCACAATAATTCGTTTATGCTCAATAAGAAGCGCCTCTAATGGTCGCACAATGCGTCGCATGTAAGACTCATCCTGGAAAGTGAATTTTGTACAACCGAAACAAAACACAGTATGATCATTGTCATGAAATACCTTGTGGTGATCGAGCACGTATTGGGCATCGAGTATGTCATGCATTGTTACGAGCTGATCATGCTCATCAGTAATTCCAGATCTAAAGAAGTCTTACATCCTGTTTCAAGAAGCAATCGCGAAGTAATTAACCGATGTATAATAGGTACCAACGAACCTATTTCTCCTTAGTTCCTGCATTTGACCTCCAACTCCAAGAAGGAGGCCAAGATGGACACAGATGGTTCGAACGTACGTTCCGGACTCGCATTTGACCCTGCAAAATAATTTCTGGGCAAAAAAGGTAGGATACCGATAATAGCTTAAATGCGAAAGAAGAACAAAACGAAGGACAATGGCGCTGTCAACGGAGTGACCAGTGCCAGTGTTTGTATGCTTAACCGGATAATCCCAAACCTTCACAGGTGGACCGGATGAATCAATCGCGTCCATCTGTTGGAACATGATGAACAAATTTCAGCATATTTTTCCTTTGTAATAAAAGATACTAGGCCACGTACAGCGGGCGGGTTGATGAATTTCCGGACTTCAGCGTGTACAGTAGCGCTAATACAGAGTACCACTGATGAAGCGCAGGATAGCGATTCCAACACAGCGCGATCGTGCTGCTGTTCACGCTCACATAAAATCGCATTCATTAGTTTCTTCGGACGTTATTTCTTCTTTAGTGGAAGCCGTGTATTTGGTGAAGAGAGATAGGCCTACATTACCTCACAGAGGCAGGATAGTAACATTTCTGATGAAAACAACAATCGAACTACATAGATGAAAAACAACATCAGTAGCCGTTCAGAAAACAAAAACTTGTTGGTCAAAGACACTTCCATCAGGGCTAAAATGAACTTCATTTTAACCATTCATTCAATAAAGTGATAAAATTTAAATGGATGCAAAAAGCTCATTACACTATCCGCGCAGGACAAAAGTGGGACCACCGAGCATGTTACTTGCATGTTCCGACATGTTCGAACCATTGATTTATCTAAAAGATCTTAAAAGCAGTGTCTCACCTCATTTTCGATTCTGCGACATCAACAGAATATGGATCTCCTCTATGCGCCGAGTTTGACAATTTATATGATTTCTAATAAAACTCAAAAAACCCGTTCCCAAAGGACAAGTTCAATTTGTTGCGGACGAGTTTCACGGCAAGAAAACTGCATGACTTCACTGCACCTCTTTTGATCTCAATGATCTCAATGTATTCTCATTGCCGAAAACGCGCTCCAGTCACAGCCTGCCGGGAGACGCCTCGGACACCGGCCGAGAATTTGAGCGAATTCTCGGCCGGTGTAGCTGAGGTGAGACACTGCCTTTAATGTCGCATACAGTCCCTCTCAAAAATACTTGCCTCACGCTCCACCGCCCATCCGCTAAGCTGCGCCGCATCACCTATGCATTATCATACATGGTGTGACGTGGCTAAGGTGGCGGGCGGTTCAGCATGAGGCAAGAATTTTTGAGAAAGACTGTATGTGCACGTGAAATGAGAAAGTAAGAGAAAATCAGGCTTGCGGAGACAAATTCTCACTATTTGTGAACTAACGAAACCGAATAGGTCGTGAAAGAATTTACGGATACAAGATTGGTGAGGGTGAGCCAACCTGCAGCGACGACCTACGCGTTCCAGGGCTGGATTCATGAAACGATAACTGAGCAAACCGATTGCTAGCGTTAGCACAAGGATCGCGTATAATGCTATAATAATGCTAATGCGTATAATGCTACGACGAGACGACCTACGCCAAATTTGATTTACGAGCCAGGTTTCGCGAGGTTATACATTTATGAATTCTAGCCCTGGTTGGAGTGTAACCGCGTCCGATACGACAGAATCTCCTAGACGTGTTTGGAATGGGCCAAAATCTTCTTCAGTTTATTACTCAGTCCGACTGGATTGTCAAGGCGCCATGCTGCGGCGATAGCTATCCGATTTCCATCGTACCCATTGCTAACTAACTAAGCAGTACCTGTTGACTGGTTTATAAAGAGGCACGAGTCTGCTCATCTACAAACAGAATTAGGTCTCTTTACAATTGTTTCATGACGCCTAACGTTCACATAATCTACATCTGTGATATTGTTCCGTTTCACTGACCACAGATGCTTTGGTAGTGGTGAGGTCACTAGGTAACCGTATTAACATACCAAACATGTCTGAACACGTAGACACATCCGAGCATGCAAACAGAGTGGATGGTCCCGCTACGATTACCCTGCGCAGAGCCATGGGCACTGTAGTGAGTAGCCCTGGCCTTGCATCTCCTTTCCTGTCAAAAACCACAACTATTTCTCAGCGATTCCGAGATTTTACACCACATTAAATTGCCTACTCGAAAAGAACAACGTTCGTCCTTCAAACAGCTAAAGCAATACATGCAAGAACAAACCAGAAGATTCCCATTTGTTGCTCCTTGTCATATTCGATGAGTTTGTTCTCATAAATGGTCCTAACACGCAACTGACGTTTCACAGCAGAGATCAGAGGGGGGCGTTGGAAAAGAGCGCCCGTCAACTGAAAACGAATACTAGCTGGAGTTCAATTGAAGTAGAACAAATATTAGTACAAACTGCTTGGATACCTTTTCTAAGGCCTGCTTAATCTTCTTTTCGCTCTCCACAGGATTGTGCAGCTTGAAGATAGCGACGTATTCCTTTCCGGCACCTTGTTGTGATTTAGCCAAGCGTGTAGTGCGATCAATGCATACAATTAAGCAGCCCGACACCTAGAATAATTTGTCACATTTCAAACTTAACGAAGATGGTATGAAGGCCATAGTTAAAAGCCTTACCTTAGGATCAAGTGTTCCACTGTGACCAGTCTTTTCAACTCGTAGTATTCTTTTGATCCATGCTACAACCTCATGAGATGATGGGTTGGCTGGCTTATCGAGGTTGAAAAACCCTGAGGAAATGTAGTTCCTGATCTCTCGTTTAAGTGGTGAGCACCCTTCGGGAAGAGGGGTGTAATGATTGGTTCGCACGTTCATGCTATCAAAATTCTGAAACAAGCTCAATTACTGGATAAATTAAAACAGCATGCAGTTAAATAAGAAAATCAACAAAAAAGAAGAAGGGAAGTAGGCGAAAATTAGTTGCAAGTTGTTCATGCAGTTTACCTTGAGAAGAAGTGGCCATTGGTCCGATTTCAGACTCGGTTCGGCAGTAGAAGGCTTGAGGTGAAACGTGCCCGCTTCTTGGGCTTCCTAAATTAAGTGCATTAAGTGAATTCAGTGCATAAAATGCAACAAAAAAAGCAGGAACTAAAAAGTAAAACAGAACAAGAAGTTGGACAAACTTACACCCAAATCTAACTTGGAATGCTTGTCTTTTTTACCCATACTTCACTCTGGTGCCTGTTTTACAGCTCCTGAAACAGGAAGAATTTACAAATCACACCGGAAAGTTCCTTGTTCACAGCTATTACAACACAAACGCACATCACACATAGGACTTTTTGGATCATTTGTTCCAATTAAATCTCATTTTATTTCTTGCTCACTAGGAGGAATAGTTGTAATATGGACCAGATTCTTGCAGCAACAGCACGAATTCACAGGATCCACCTGATCTGATCCCATTGTTTTTCTTCTTCAAAAAGGTGAATCTTCATGTGTGCCCTAGCTAGGGCAGAAATAGCTGAGAAGACAAACAAATCAGTCAAAATATCCCTCTAATACATGACCCAATCTGATTATTGTTGACCTGATATTCCAACTGATAGTTGCTTTCAAATGCACAAAAGTGGTTCATGATATATAATCAGTGGTGGGATCCGTAAAACATTTCCTTGCCCCTGTGCGGCTTTCAACATTATTGTTAGGTGAACACAAATTATTTATTTGTGGAAGAAGCTTCAGCAGTGTTGAAAACAACAAGAGTGAAACGCATGGAAGTGTTGACTACAAATAACAACCACCAAATCTCCGACATCTACCATGAATAGATCGAAACAAAAACAACACTAAAATTTTTTACGCCTAACACCCTGTTGGGCTTGATAGCGGAAAAAAATCTTTAAGGAGAAATGCATGGATCTAGAGAAGGAGCTTAAAGGAGGATAAAAAATAACTGGGCAGTGACCTTTAACCTTATTTATATGACGTGGACGGCGGCTCGTGGGTGTGCCCAACAAGATGAAATGTTCACTCGGTTAGCAATGAATGGTTCAATCCGGTTAGTAGACGGTCTTATCGTAACTTCCGGGCGTAAAATAAAATGTGGTTTCCACATATTACACTAAAGGCAATCAACTAGGTGACCTGGATCTTAAAAAAAAACATCAAGCCACCTATTAGTGCCGATTTTGAGTTTAGAGAGGATGGTTTGGATTTATTATGCTTAGAAACTACGATAATGCCTGCTCACCGGACTAAACTCTTCATCATGTGTATATGCAAAGCAATCTAACTTGAAACAAGAACATGAATTGTCCAAGGAGGCACAATATATGACGCTGCCAACTAATTTGTCCGCGTAAAAATGCAAGTTGGGAATGAATGGCCACAATCCGGACCGTTCGGGGCATGGCACAGTGAAAATGAAATGGTGGCATAACGCGAAGCGTTCGGATTCTGCCATTCATTCTCTACTTCGCATTTTTGCGAGGACAAATGAGTTGGCAGCGTCCTATATGTTGCAGAAATGGTCAACCGTAGCTCATGAGGAAACACAGGCTAAATGATCTCATCAACAATCAAGCTTCAATGTTACGGGAACAACAGCACGATACTGACAACCACAGGAAGAATCTTAAAAAATGACAAGAAATACACAATCCGGCTACAAAACACGATTTAAGGTCCAATGCGATTTTCTCCGCCATTGGAACACGTAGTTGGTTGTGAACAGATATAACAAAAACATATGCACCCCTCCTTGCTCCAACTACCCTTCTACCCTCATGTTATACCAGCCAGAACACGTACGGACCATTAAATCGACGGGGCCCCCGGCCGAATTCCACCCCCGTCAGCTGTAACGCTGCCAAAAATTGCGAAACTGCGTGGATCTCTTTCGAAACGGGCGCGGTCACGTGCCGCGGGCAGCCACGCAGCGGCGTGTTCGAAATTATCGCCTTGGCGCTCAATTCGCTGCCGTCCGCTTTCCATGCGGTCGTGGCTCCATTCACGCTCTTTTCTCCGCAGGTGTCCTCGTTTTCTTTTCGTATTTCCTCCTTTCTCAGTCATTCCGTACCGAAATGATCTCGTTTTGACTCCTCTGGACCCTACCCGCCAGGTGAGTCACACGTGCCGCCCACGAATTAGCGCTGCATTGGGAGTTCTGCTCAGTAGTGAGGAGTTTCGTCATATGGATTGGTTGGCGTGATTCGATGTTGCTGATCATTTCTTACTTATTTACCGATCTTTTGCCTATAAAGTTTTCTACATTCTGCCTCTTATTCCATGCTCTTTGAAAATTAATAGATAGCTCCGGGTTCAAGCGTCCTTAATTCTTCAATTCACCTCTTCTGATGACTTATTTCCAGATGGCTAGTGCTGGAGACGGAATCCCTACCTTCAAACTTGTTTTAGTAGGAGATGGTGGTACTGGAAAAACCACTTTCGTAAAACGTCATTTAACAGGAGAATTCGAAAAGAAATATGTTGGTGAGTTCTTGCTGTGTCTTAATTTTTTGTGATCGTCTTCCGTTTTTTTTTCTTTTCATTCGTCTTTTTTGGCTTAAAAATGTTTTTTTTTGTTTCAGCTACTCTTGGAGTAGAGGTACATCCTCTGCTCTTCCATACTAACAGAGGTCAGATTCGTTTCAACGTGTGGGATACTGCCGGCCAAGAGAAATTCGGTGGACTTCGTGATGGTTATTATATTCAAGGTAGATGATTCATGAAAAAACTTTGTGTTCTCCCATATCGAAAGTGGAGGTGGTCATTCTCTCATCTTTTCTGACGTTTTTTTTCAGGACAATGTGCAATAATTATGTTTGACGTCACAGCCCGTGTCACCTATAAGAATGTACCTAACTGGCATCGAGATTTGGTCCGAGTGTGTGAGAATATTCCGATCGTACTCTGTGGAAATAAGGTAAAGCACCAAGCAACTGTTTTTGGTAAATGTAAACTTCCCCTAAAATATTTCGGGGTAGGATAGCGTGGCTGAAGTGCGTAGTTGCTAGGAAGGATATTGTGTTGAAGGATATATCAAAAAATTTCGACAATGACGAACGGGCCTTCGCATTTCGCACACGGCTCTACAGGAACTGTCAGCAAGTGTGCAGAGCAGGTGTTGCCCGTTGTTGACAAACATAACCCTAATTACGACTGGCAGTATGAGCTGCGAAGCTGTCAGTTTTTCTGTGTGCGAACGGTGTGGATACGCGGGTCTGAAATGAACCTTGAACTTCAAATATTAGCATTCCACTTCGGGACGCAAGGAAGGGTAGAGACTTGATGGTGATACTATGGACGCATTTTTCCTTCGTAACTTGGTTGTAAACAGCAGAATTGGATTTCTTTTTTCGAAATGAGGTATGCTCTAAATATGTGGTTGTCTAAAAATCACGGCTGTGGGAGTACAAACATATACTGCATACAGCGGTGTTGCAGCCGAAGTTAACCACAGAAGAACTATCGTATGCCTAGAAAATCACAAAAAGAAAAAACGCAATTCATCACTTGATTCGTGTGTTGCACGTATCTCAAATTCATTGCGAAGACCGGTCAATGCGGTGTCTATCGGTTTCACGCAGCAGACGTATGCACGCATTCAGTATAAATTTGTGCTAACCCGGCACTCTGCTTTGTGGTTATTGTATGGTAGGGCCCAAAAACGTTATTTCTCACAGGAGCCTGTCCGTGGTTTGCCTAGGTTCACAATTCTGAGTGGATTATCTTTGTAATTCCTGAACATTTGGTAACAATAATGTCGTGAGCTTCTATGCAGAGCACATTCAAGCTCACAAGCGAAAATTAGCATGAATGCTTCTATAGGTTCCCTTCTTCCATCTCGACAGAAAATATCGCTCACCCCCTCATTCGTAGATCCAAAAATTTCCCACAAATTGCAATTCTTTTAGACAATTTTTGCGTTCCTAAGTACCCTCCTTAATTATTTGACGTCCGATTTGTCGAACATTACAAATGTCTCGAATTTCCAAGTTTCGAACCTTCACAAGTTTGATTTTGCTTAATTTAACCGAGACAGAATGTATGCTGGCGTTTTTTTTTTCTTCGCCCAATATTTGACCTGATCCACCCACCACATATTTTGCTTACACTTCCTTTGCAGTTAAAAAAAGGGGGGTGTCACACTGCTGGGAGTGGACGCCGGTGTTCCGAAAATCAGGAAATCTGTTGGGAGATTCATGCTGCTCATTAGTGCAGACAAGGTATAGCGCCTTGAGAAAAATTCTTGAATCGAAACTCACGTCTTTAACATTGCAGGATGGTGCTGTAGCATTTATTCTTCCGCAAGGAAAACGTGAAATCTAGTGCAGCAAAAATTTTCTGGCTCAAATACATGCACGCAATGAGCAGTCTAAAAAACAGCTGGCTAGAGAAAGCTATACCAACCGAAAATTTTAAAATGCACAAGTTGTCAATACATGGACAACCAACATTTAGTGCCCTACCTCTATTTGCAGCAGACTTTGGAGACTCCTCATTAGCATGCTACCAAGGTTCGAGTCTCATACTAGTTTGCGCCATCAGTTACACTTAAATCTGAACCGGTGGAATACGGCTTCCAAACCGATTTTACCTTAGCAGATTCGTGGAGCCACATTTTATTAAGTATTGCAGAAAAGAATTCCATGTTTTTTTTTGGACAGAGTAATCTCGAGGACTTGAGATGGAAATAAACAACGGTTTTCACTTACAAGGGAAGTGCAACAGGCCAGACTCGCAAATCGGAATGAAACCTATCTGGCTTGAATCTTTGTTGGAGAGGGTGTTACAGTATATATTTCATTATTGCCCTCGATTCCAAAAAACAAAAATCCCACCACAGTACCATATGCGCTGCAGCACTCGTCCGTCAGCGACGATGTGGCCGAGTGGGGAGGATGCTGCACTGTCAGCTCGAGAGTTTGAACCCCGTCATGCGCACCTACCTGTTTTGCTCTCTCATTTTTTTATTCCCCCTGTGTTGTTGAAATCAAATTTAAAAGGTTAGAAGATAATACTTATCCTTACTGACGCACTAGGCACGGAATAACTACGTTATATAAAACCTGCTTTTCTCCCTCGATTAGCTATAAAGTAGCAGTCACTTTTCACGACTGTAACGACTGATCACCCAATACGTTATTGTGCACAACATTGACTTTGTTGTCTCAAAGAGAGACAACATTTTAAAAATTCTTTCTGTTGTATATTGGACATTCCGTGCTCCCCGTTTCCGCGCTATGCTTCGTTACCCTTGGAAGGCGGCAGGGTATACTGATTTAGATCCAGGCTCTTTCCTCACTCCAGTGGAAGCCTGCTTCCCCTCTGATCTCTGCAGTGAATGCGACTGTAATGATTGTAGCAGAATTTCTTTCATTGTCTGCGCGTATTGTTCTCACCGCTTTTGCTTTGAACACTTCATTGTCTGTGTGCACCGTTGCTGCCAGTAAATGCTTTCTCATTGACCATCCTTTTTTTGTTTTGAATGAAAATTTTACAATTTTCTAGCGACTCGAGGGAAAGCTGTACGATCACTAAACTACGTTCATAGCATAGTAGTTATTCTATAGCTAGTACGTCAGTAAAGACAAGTGTTGTCTTCTAGCCCTCCAAAATTGATTTCAATAACATAGGAGGAATAAAAAACAAAAATGCAAAACGAGTGTCAATGACGGGATCCAAACCCTCGACCTCCTGCCTATCAGTCCGCATCCTCTCCACTCGGCCACCTCGTCGCTGACGGACTAGTGCTGCAACGCATATAGTACTGTGGTGGGATTTTTGTTTTTTGAAGCCGAGGGCAGTAACAAAATATATACTGCAACACCCTCTCCAACAAAGATTCAAGCCAGATAGGTTTCATCCCGATTTTCGAATATGGCCTCTTGCACTTCCCTTGTTAGTTATGTTTCTTAGGCTAAAGCTCTGCTGAGGGCCCAAACATCTTAGTAGAATTTCACACTTTATCTCTCTTCGTTGTACTGTGAACAAGACGGATTTATAAAATAAAATCATAAGGCTATTGTTGAAACAGACCGAGTTTTCGAACATTGTAAGCTCTTTGACTTTGCGAGAGTCCCAGAAGTGTCTAACCTTCGGTTTTTTTTTCGGAGCTTTGAGGATTTGCATAAATATTGGGATCTTATTCGATCTAATCCAGGCGAAATCAATACTGTTTAGATTTTGTGCCATCCAATTTGTTTCACAACCTGATACACTTTCGTCCGGGTTTTGTTTATCAAGTTGACTATATTCGGTGCTGTTTTACCGATGGTCGACGCTGCCAGCGCTTCTTGAGGCGAACTTTTTGAGATGGAGCTATACACTTTCGAAAATGCTGATGGTCAGTCCAAAGGTGATGAGTCATCGCACCCGCTTTGTGATGTAAGGATAAAATCTCGGTCCGAACACTACATTGGCAAGTGATGATAGTTTCACAAGTTAGTGCCATCTGCTATTGTTACGTACATAACATTGAAAAACTTTCTCATGCCAGCACATAAAAATTCGGAAGTGCAGTCGATGTAGTTGCTTGTGAGCCCATGGAAAGAAAATAGAATGAAATTGAAAACAACGGGAAACTGGTATCTAAGTCTTTGGTTTTCCATTTCCATCTGATTAGCCTCCTATGAAAATACCATTCTCATCCATGACGCGCGCCTCTCTTCTGAAAGCACACAGTTTCGCCATTTTCTAACACTGGACCTGTAGCGCTCCGTTATTCAGCCTCATCCCCATTCTTTCCAACATTGCGAAAGTACCTCAAATTTACGTCATATACGTGCGGTCCGTTTCCTTTCCTTTTCTTCTAGCTTTTGCGCACTAACTGGGATGTGTGGTCTAATAAAATGAAAAACAAATCATCGTAAGTTGTGGAAAGCTATTTATTTACTCTTTTCGAGATTGGTACACCCACTTTCACCTTGAAGCTCCTCATTCGCTCATCATATGAGTTCCATTGTCATTGATATCCCCCTATTTTTCCTTAGAAATGAATCAAATTGTTTTTACACCGAAAGTTTTGACTCCATATCTTTAAAGATTCAGCAAGATACATTTCTTTTACGTTCTAGGATTGAACCTTGGCTGCTGCACCTATGAGCGAGACCAGGCGAGATGACGGTCACGGGTTCTTTGACGGAGAAAACACTGTCTACAAACTTATCTACAGCAAAAAGTCTTTGACTGAGGTCATCACATGAAAAGCAAAATTGTAGCGATCTTTACGCAGGAAGAAGAAGTGATACCAAGTACTATAAATTCCTTACCTAAAGAGGAAGCTGAACTAACCAGGCAAGGCTTAGCAGCAAGCAGAAATTGCATAAGATGCCTCGCTTCGTTGCGTTTGCTCGAAAAAGGGCAATAATTTACAACGTTCGCATATGAAAGAACCTTGACAATTCTTGTTGCTGAAATTGGTGACTTCACCTTTTCACTTCTTCCTATCCTTATTCGCTTCCTATTTTATTGTCAATGTGTGATGATAGCGACAGGTAGAGAATCCGTTTTGGAGATGTTTTGGCGTAAAACGAGACTCTCAGTGAGGGATTATGTTTTGTGATTTTCTGATACAGATATTGTGAGACCGAGCTGCAACGGAGAATGAGCAACATTTTTTAATTTGTAATCTAACCACTATATTTTACAGAAACGAGATAGGAATGGACTTGCTTAGACAGTTATCTTATGTTAACAAAGTTGCTCAGCGTAACATTAGGCATACTACACCCGAGCGAAACCGGATATGAAGTGTAGTCCCAATAAAAAATATTTGAAAAGAAGAATCTGGCTTCGAGACTTTTATTCCCATTAGAAATTTAGAATTCTCGGATGTTGCGGTGACCGTCTCAGGTTTTTAATTCAGGGTCAGGGAGACATCGGTAAACGAGAAGACATACTGCATCTTCATAGTGGACTCCTTCCATAAATCTATTTAAGAATTTAATTATAGAGCAACTAATTTCCCGAATCCTAATCCTATGCATTTATGGTAAACTAGACTTGTTTCTAGGTGCTAGTTTGGTGTGAATGCTTTCTAGTTACTGTTTTGGTGTGAATGCTAAGTCGCTGATGCTCATTAAATTTTGTTTGTTTAGGTTGACGTGAAAGATCGAAAGGTGAAGGCAAAGACGATCACGTTCCACCGTAAGAAGAATCTTCAATATTATGACATCTCTGCTAAGTCTAACTACAACTTCGAGAAGCCCTTCTTGTGGCTGGCTCGTAAACTTCTGGGAGATCCTAACCTTGAGTTCGTCGCTATGCCTGCTCTTGCACCACCTGAGGTGAGCCTGATTTTCAAGCCTACACCTAATTTATCCGTTAGATTTTTCCAAATGACTTTCTCATTCTATGTTTACCAACTATATCTGTTTAATTTTAGGTACAAATGGATCCTACAATGGTTGCTCAATACGAGGAAGACCTGAAGAATGCCGCGGATGCTGATTTGCCCGATGATGACGACGATCTCTAGGCCACACGTGTGTAGAATATGCTCTGATCGATATTCGATTCTTTCGACTGCTCGGGCCCTAAACTAACCGGTGGCCGCGTTGATGTTAACTATTTTGTTGTCGCCGAAGTTTGTTTCATTGTTTTTGTACGTTTTCAATCACGTGTATTTCTCTTTTTTTGTGCAAGGTCGAAATTTCATTTTTCTTAGCTTGATTAGTAATTAATGAAATAAACTTTCTTGTGCTGCGTTTTTTTTTTTTGTTTCTCGAGGGCCACCTACAATCTAGCGTTGTATTAGGTGTGAACATAAGTCCTTGCGCTTTTTTCAATTGCGATTTTTCCTGACACATTGTCATTTTTCCGTAACATGCTTTATGCCTTCTGAAAGCACTTTACAATCGGGTCAACATGAGTTTTCACGAACTATTGAATTAATTAATTTTTAAGCTCAAGAAGAAACACACTAAATTGAGGAAAAACAGCATTTCCTTTCTGTATCCAACAGTGACCACAAAGAACCCGATACTAACCCGAACTTTTGGAGGGGCAGTTTGACGGTGTTGGCAAAGGTAGGGTCCGACGTTACCGTGGGCAAGATCTGTTGACCCTTACGGTTTGATTCTGTCAACAGGATTTCCTCAGTTATTTTGTAGGTTTGAGAAGTATGATGTTCATAGATTCCTCTGGAGCGTTCCCTGGTTTAGCGAAATGTGTCTGGTCAAAGTGGTTGGTGTTATTGGGATTAAATATGTCTTCTTTGAGCTTAAAAACCGCTCAAGACCAGTCATTTCAAACAAAACATCTCTTTCATGCCTAGTAGAGGTCGCTTGCACAATTTTGATGGTCTTTGAGCTTCAACTGAATGGCAGGATAGGCATCTGTCGGTTATTTTCATTGACTCATCGCTCCTCTTCGCAGGCTTAAAACTCATGCAAACTATCGTTTTAGAAGAAACTGTTCACATCGCTTTCATGAAGGAAGAATAGCGCTTTCGAATCCTATATAAGTTGTACTTAAACGATAACAAATAGGTGGAGAAACGTGCGTCCGAAAAAAAAAAGCTCAAGGACTATTGTTAACGCTTAATAGTATCATTTCCTTGTTAAATGTTGAGATCATTTGTGAGCGGACACCTCGAATGGGGGTGGAAAATCGATAATCATTAGCAGAAGTCAATGTGACATTTTAGAGCACGTTTTATGGAGAATCCGGGGTGAAGATATTCGGCACATGACGATAGCTGCCAATGGTCGATATCATTAGGGCCATTCTGTAAGGAATCATGTACTATTGCGATCACTGCCTTCTAAAGATTCCTTTTTACAAACATCTCGGAACACATTCTGCGCTGGGACATTGCTTTTAACTGCTTATACATATCTCACGCTGTTAAAAAAACATACAGGATGACGTGCATAAGGTGGTGCCAGTGAGGAGGGCGTAAGGAGTAGGCACGTATGAATAAGGTCCTCTTATATCTCTCATGCGTACCATAAAGAATATCATCCCATTTTCCGGGCTGCATTCATCGCAGTATTCAGAGAGCTCCAAACGGACGCAGTCAAGAGTCAGGACCGCGGCGCGGCTCTCTTGGGCAGAGTCACGGGAGCTCAGCACAGTGTGCGCCTACGTCTCTGCCCATGAGAGCCGCGCCGCGACCTCGACTCTTGTCTACGTACGTTTGGAGTTTCCTATATGTACTGCATGCTTTAGAAGAGAGCTTTCTTCAAATCAGTTGTTACTTCGCAGAAATTTTGGCGTTGTCTTCAGTTCAGCGCTTACCTTATTTATGACACGCATTCGAGTATATTGAATAAATAAGTAAATGAATAAATAAAGAAGGTGCTCAAGGAAATTCTAAGTCAGCCTCAAGAATATCACAGGTAACAAACACCCGCATCCGTTGTTGTTGAGTGAAATGAAGGAAACGAGCTTTCCATCGTACAGTTTCCCTATTATTTTTTTCTGGACTCTTGGGAACCATTCGTAACATCTTTTCTACTACTAGATGAAAGAATCTGTTGAGAGTCTGAAAGTCATAGAATTGGATAAGATGGGTACGTAACTAAGAAATGTGTTGTTCGTTTTCATTTTGATGACAGATGCCGTCACGGGAATGTCAAAGATGTGCAGGTTTCATTTACCTCGAACAGGATTCGTGACCAGAGATGAACGAAACTATTGCGTAATACCGGAATTCAGAAGTAGGAGGTTGAGAGGTTCTGAATCTGGGAAATTTGGAGGGATGAAAACACCATGTATGACTTGGCATAACTCAGGGGATTTGGTAACTTGTTACACGGCAATTCCGCTCATCCCTGATCGTGATTCTTGAGACCTCCTGAGCGTGAAAAGGATTCCTGCAATTTGAACTGAATAATTGGCATTTAGAGTTAGCGACGCGAATATTTAACTCTTCAAGGAGTGGCCATGAGTCGGCCGTAAATCTTTTTGGTACAAGATATAGTGTGTAGACTGTTGTAACCGTGACGGCTCCTATTTCAGGGAACACAGATGCAGATCCAGTTTGGATACGAGGGTATTCTATACCAACAATGTTTACCTAGCCCTTCCTGCATTTTCAGTGCATCTCAGTCAAGCGTTTACATTCATTTCACCAACACCATACTACTATTATGTTGGGGAATAAGTTCCTGCGGTTTTTCATGGGCAAAGAAACCACTACTTTCCATGGACAATGTCAGTCACACTGGATAGGTTGCAAAGCTTCAATGCTGCCAGGGACAGGGCAGCTTCTCAGCTCCACGTCTTCGAAAAATCGAGTTGTTTGAGACGACTCAGTTTGTATCCCGCAACAACAATTCTTCGATCGAGTTCATAAAATGAGTGACGAAGTTTGTAAAATAATCAGTATACGACTGCATAAGAACTGTAGAGTGGGCAGGTGGAAATCCCCTACATCCGAGCGTCTTTGTTGAAGTTTTAGTTAAATACATTGAATGGTTAAATAATATAACGACTTACACAGTTAGTTCCTTGGCGAAGACCGCACCTTTTCCTCAGCACACTGTGCCATTCCTGAATACTTGATAGGCTGTTTGATTCCTACAATTAGTTAGCCTGATTTGGAAGCCGTTTATAAGAAGACAGGGGGAGAACTGATCGGCGACGGTGTGCTCACATAAGCTGCCGTTTTGAAATTCCTTTCGAAAAAGGACTTTACACTTGGTGACGAAATCCGGTAGCCAATGTAAGTTGTGGGAAACGGTCGAGTCAACACCTTTACAGCTTGGCAGTTTTTTCATCGACATGCCGATATTGTTGGAAGAGGTGGGCTTAGGTGAACATAGTGCACCCTCTATGTATTGCTCAACGATTCTTGCTCATGGTTCGCCATGGGCTTGTACTTTAGTACCGAGTTTCTCACTATGGTTGCGAACATTTTTTTTTGCAGACAATGGTGATAGAATGTCCAGGCATATGTTGTCTAAAATGTCTGGACGCAAAACAATTTTCATTGATTTTCCTCTCTATTAGTAGAAATCTCCCCGAAAACCTTCCGGATTGTCGGATACGCTGAAGATCAAAAACGAACATTGAACTATCAAGAAGATTTCCTTGCATGCTGAGGATACCGTGGGTGTTGCAAACCATTAGCTGCATGCTTTCATCCATTAATCAGATAAACTGCAATCGCTTCTCGGATCTTTGGGGATTTTGTTGTACAAACAAATATACAAAGATACAACAAATGTATCTTCTTAATCCCATTCACTTCTTTGTCTTCCCCTCATTCAGTATCAAACATTCATTCAGATTCTTTGCTACTTGTTGAGCTCTCAGCTGTAACTAATAAACGGAAAACGCCTCATTACAGTAGCCTTCCGGTAATGAATGCACGAATTCTCTCTTCGAAGTGTGTCCGTGTTGTGTTAACCACACAAAACCCTCTCTGGTACGGATCTCACCGCAGCTGATTCTTTGGCATTCACTGTGCACTGCATTCTTCCTTTCAGAACTGTCATCTACCTCTTTCAGTGAGCGAATGAGCGAATTATTAGCTCAAAAATTAGAAGACCAAACCTTGGTGGTTTGAGAATGACTTGCTTTTTAGTTCGCATCCATTTCTCACGAGAGTTATAGTGGTTCTTATCTGCATGCCGTAGAACTAGTACATGACTAGTGTACGTAGTTGGATTTGAGCAGCACGAAATCACTGATCTAGATCCTTTCGATCAAGATGTTTTTATTGAAATTGAGACAGGTAAGCGCAATGGGGATATTAGTAATTCCAGGCAAACATACATATTGACCAGGTACGTATATATGCAGTTCACCAGGATTAGAAAATGAGGTTGAATGAGGAAAAATTGGAGGGTTTAAGCTCTCTCAGAAGGAAGTTATGCACAAATGATCAAGAGGCTGTTTCTTTTTGGTCAGTACTACATGTTCTAGTTTGCTAAACAATATTATCTTGAAATAGGGATTTATTGGTAGCGTTCCATGAGTTTCATGCGTCGACTATACATATGTACATACTACTCCTGTGAACAGGTACAATTAAGAACCTACGAATTCAGCGGATGGTTGCAGTTTACCCAATTAAAGGTAAACAAAATTGGAAAAGCAACATTTCGATTTCTTCACGTGACCTTGTTCTGGTGAATCTGTTCTGTAGGACATGGATGGATTTGCGTCATTAATGAAAGTGGTCAAATTGTGAATACTAGAGAATCAAGATCAATTTAAACATGGGAAGCACTCTAGATAAAACACAGAGACTTGAAGAAGACTTATTTATTACAATAGCCGGAAATGCAGAATTCTGATCAAATGTAACAACTAAGCTCAGTCAGATGCTGGAAGGTGTTTTTATTGTATTATTAGGTCATCAAGTATGAAATGTCTGGTTTTGAATGATAAGATTTTGAGTTTTGCTTCTCAAGTAAGATGAGGTACAAGATAGCGAATCATGCTCCTATGCTGTGGGCACAGTCTCGTCATCTCAGAGGCGGCTTGAGTGCACCAACAGGTCAGAAGTATGGCAAGCTAGTGACAATCAAGTGGCGAAAAGCGTTTCCAACATCATGTTCAAAATTGAATATTTTTTCCAGCAAGAAGTGGGGTAATCCCGGAAAGGAGTTGTGGTCAGGTAGAGCAAGACAGGCCAGTACAGGGAGTGGCAGGTGGGTTCTCAGGTGGTTTCTCCTTTGGCTTAGACAGTGTGGATTTGTGAAAAAGGATCAAAAATCGGCACCCATTTTTGAGAGTCAAACTGAGAAAAATTTGTTTACCGAACCACTTTTAATGTCGTATTGCCTTGAATACCTAAATATTATTTTAGTACAAAGGGTACCTCTTGCTGCTTATGCTGACCTAGTTTGACTCCTATCGGCTTCCGCTACAGCTTCCAGCTCATCGATATTCAGGTTCATCATAAAGCTCACTTTGCAGTTTCATATCACCTCACCAGAACTTCCCAACCAAATGCTGTTCAGTGCATTCACTAGCCAAATGTCCTTTAACCTGATGTTTCCGGCTTTCTCTGCTCTAATGGCCGGGAAATGGGATCTATGTTCCAAAATGACACGATTTTTTGTCATTGAGTAGTTCTACAAAAATTCTTTTCGGACAAAAATTTGAAAACTGACCAAAAACCAAGGGAGTGGTTTCGAAAGAGGGGGATTTACCCTCATGATGAGAAGAAAGATGAGAAGTGATCTAGTGAAACTTCGAAGATACAGAGTATCAATTGACCGCTCATAAAATCAGGCATTTCATCCTTGACGACTTAATAGATTAGTCTGAAAGCCTTCCACCAACATTTATTTTTCTATCCAAAATTTCTTGTTCTTGAATTGAAATTCTTTGGCAGTGTGGTAGAATGTTCTTCTTTTCCCCCACTATAAAAATTGGCAGGCCAAGTTTCGTCCATGAACAGTTATGTTATAATTGTTTGGAAAAAAGTGTGAAATTTATTGCAAACCTTTGGACCAGCCTAATATTTTGTTTTGCGCTCTTTTTACCAGCGCTGATGTATCAGGTGTTAATATAAGTCCTTGTGCTTTTTCTAGTTGTGATTTCTTCTGCCATACTGCATTTTTCTGCAACACCCACTATCTGTATATATAAAAGTCAAAGTTTGTGTGTGTGTGTGTGTGTGTGTGTGTGTGTGTGTGTGTGTGTGTGTGTGTGTGTGTGTGTGTGTTTGTGTGTTTGTGTGTTTGTACGTTTGTATGTTACTTATAGAAATCGCGGAGGGTGAACCGATCCGGACCAAATTTTGCATGCAGGTCCGTCAGGGGCCGGCGGAGGTTATAGGCTACTTTGCACCTGGGCTTATCGATTGACTTATCGATTATATCGATTTTATTGATTTTTCGCCGTTTTTGCCCAGGGATTGGCGAGAACTTGCCTACTGGGGTTTCGCATTACGCTGAGTACGAATATGACAACCGTTTCGTACGAAATATTGATCTATTGATTTTATCGATTTTTCCATTTTTGCTCGGGGACGGACAAGGACATGTCTTCTGGGGTTCCTCAATACGCTGAATACGAATATGACAACCATTTTGCACGAAATATTGATTTATTGATTTTATCGATTTTTTTCCACTTTCGCTCGGGGACGGACAAGGACATGTCTTCTGGGGTTCCTCAATACGCTGAATATGACAACCATTTTGCACGAAATGTCGATTTATCGATTTTATTGATTTTTGGCACTTCCACCCATTGGAGCGGTGAAGACATGTTCCTCTGAGGTTCCTCGATACGCTGAGTATGAATTTGACAACTACTTTGTACGAGTGCATCGATTCAATGTCACCGGAATAGCTTTGCTAACTTTTCGCCTACAAGTCGATGAAAAAGGGTCACCTGTGCTTCGCTAACATGCTGATCACCAAAATTATGGAGATTTTAATGAATTTGTTGGTGATAGTAAGTGACCTCAAGAGTGTGATGTAGCCGAGGTAGTAATACACCCGAGCGAAGCCGGGTACGGCGGCTAGTACCCTCTAAAAGCGCTTTCCTTCCTCTACAATCCTATTATCAAGTGTTTTCACAGAACTATTGAATTACTTAATTTTTAGGCTTAAGAAGAAAGACGCCATTTCTAGGAAAAACCCAATTTTCTCCTTGCATTCAGTAGAGACCACAGAGCATCCTATACTGTGTGAGTGTGTAAGCTCTGTAGAATATAAACGCGGAAGAACATCATCAGTGGAGCTGTTGGGGCACCAGGCTGACGATTTTTGGAAGGTGGGGTCTGACGTCACCAGGGCTAAGATGGCTAGACCATAGCGATTGGATTCTTTCGGCAGAATTACCTTAGTTGTCCGAAAGCTTTGAAAAGTACGATGTCCATCTAGACCATACGACTCCTTTGTAGCAATTCCCGGGTCTACGTGTAAGAAATCTCTTCGGTCGAAGTGATTGATGTCACTGAGACAAAATGTGTCTTTTTTGATCTTAGAAAACCGCTGATGACCAGTCATTTCGAGCAAAACTTCTCTTTCCTACTGTGTACAGGTCACTTGGCAACTTTTGATGACCTTTCCTGCTTCAACTGATCGACAGGATAGATGATTGTCGATTGTGCTGTTTTTCATTGACTCATTGCTGTTTGTATGCTTGAAACTCAAGCAAATTATTGATTTAAGAAAAACCGTTCACAACCTTTTCATAGAGAAAGAAAAGCGCTTTCGAATTGTATATGACGTGCCCACAGAGATGGCGACTAGGTGGAGAAAAGTGCATCCGAAAAAAAAGCGTAAGGACTTGCGTTAACACCTAATATTACCACCCCTGCGCATAGGCCAGAGCACACATTTCAAAAATAGGTACATGTTACACACAAATGTTACTCGAATGCAATCTTCAGAAATTACTTGTTATGACTCCTGATGCTCTCGAAGGTCTGCAGAAGCGACGAGAAAAACCATGATGAACCTTTAAAAAAGTACCGTTACTTCAAAAATTTGCAAGGCTGAAATTTGCTTTTCCAAACCTTGTTGCTTCTCACTCGAGCGACACGAATTTTACTCAGGAAAGCATATCTACGACCTTAAGGAATTGTCCCACTTGGTGAATGTAGTAAATCCGAAAATAGCTTTTTTTCTGGGTAAGTGTCTCATAAGAATCTTATTGTTGTCAAATTGGCCAGCAACATCTCTCTAGAACTCACACTAAGGTGCTGTATAAGCTCATAAATAGTCTACGGGATGGCGGAAAACTACCCACCTTGAAATAAATTAACATTTTTTTATGATTCAACCTTTCAATTACTGTGCAAGGAACATGTGATTAAGGTAAGGATAGCTCGAATAGAGGTAATACAGAGGTTGCGTTGAACCACGCTGTGCCCGCTATCCAGAGCAACGTCATCCAAACACTATCTTCGCGGACATCAACATAAAATAATCAGAATCAAATTCGTCTGCATCGTATTCATGCAAATAAACTGTGGTTAACGTTGGAGTACAGGACCTGCACAGTCCACGTCAAAAATTTGGGCTCGGGACATTATACCGTTCTGGAGCCATGGCACAAACGAGATTGTCAGTTTTCAGCGCTGGAATGACGCGATTTGGTCTTTCAGTTCCCGAGCGCGTGATATTTGAGCGAGAATATTTATAAGGTTGTTTAAGAATTATTAGTCGGTAAATGGGACAAAAATCAGTCATTGAAATATAAACTCATGCTGGTCTGTTATGCGATTCTAGCATCAAAGTCCTATTGCACTGGGCAGTTTTCGGCCATTCTGTAAAGATTCCTGTTGTGATCTTGAAACATGCAATCGCCGTTCTGATCTATTATCGACCTTATATGGGTGGCCATGTACCCATCGGATTTAACAGTGTCTTATTTTTGATACGGAGCTGACCACCCTTGCTTCGAGCTTGATATAATTTTATTATCCCTGAGTATTATGGGCGTGTTGCTCTCTTGAGTGAAGCGGATCCTAGCGTTAGACCGAGTCCTTCTCACTACTTCGCGAGGACCCACACTGATGTATTTCCTCGGACGTGAATGCCCAGCAGTGGTACTGACCACTCACTCTTATGGGCGAACTTACGCACTACCAGGTGCAACACCTATAAGAACGATCGGCCTACCTTAGCTTCTTTACCAGCACACCATTTACGAGGACACTGTGGCTTTCCGCCTGGTGATCTTTCCCAAGATCTCGATTGGGGCTAGTTCGCGAGTAAAACTTGCATCGTTTCGTCTTCATGCCGGTTGGATTCTTTTGCGTTGCGTGGTTCTTTTTGTATCAGTGAGTCGTGAATTGCTGGAAGCTTAAACTCCTGCGGAGCTTCTTGCTCGACTTAATCCAATGATTGTGCCATCAATCTGGCGCTCTTCTCGGTGCGCAGAGCTCCGCATTGTCAATAGATTGATTCGAATAACTGGGTCGGGGCCGGCGAATGCTGCTCCGGCACACGTATGTCTAGAGGATGACCCCTCACGGCCTGCGCTTGGCAGAGACCACCTCTTCGGCACGCTGACCTCTGCAGCTTGGCGCCGCGTCCACTACTAACCCAGTTTGCTCGTCAAAATTCCTATTTTTTGTGTAGTTCCTAATTTTTTTTGAAGGTCGCGAACGACCCACGTTTAGGGCTGCTCGAAGACTGTCCACGTAACTCCCTTGGTTCCATGTTTCTAGGTCACTTCAGGATACTCCTTGTTGAGCATAGGTTTTTTACTCCCTTGTAATTTTATTTGTTTACGAACAGCGATTCTCGATAAGTGCAACTTTTGTTTGCTTTTGTTCGTCGTGAACTTTTGCGTTATCTGCAGCTGTTATTCAGTCCTTAAAATGAAAGTCCAGAATTTCCTTGATCTGCCTTCACGAATCCTTCTCATACTATGCGTCCATCCGTTCATCCTCTCCAAGAAGCAACAAAAAATTTAATTGCAGCCAGCTTTTTTCTTCGGTGGGTGATGCTTAATATCCCATTTTTAAGCAAGTTCATCCAGAAGACCGTCAAAAGACAAAAGGTTTGTCCACCATTCACCACAGATTTTATTTTATTTTCTGAATTTTCTCGAAAAATCGGACTGATGTTGTACTTTTCAAGGTTGCTGACTCTGTTGATTACCTCAACTACTATGTAACTTCCCTGATCCTCGCTTTTTTCGCTTTGGCGATTTCTGCAAAGCAGTACTTTGGATCTCCCATTCAATGCTGGGTGCCCAGTGAATTCCGAGGTTTGTTACGGCTTGTTTTCATTCTTCGCCCTTATGATGCTGCCATTTGACTAACTTCCGAGTTCCTTCTTCTCTAGACCTGGACATATTTTCTTGAAGATGTCTCTCACTCCTTAGCCTCTAAGTCCTTAGATAGAAAGGTTTTAGCCAGATAAATACAGAATTATAAAGGGTGTCTCCTCATCGGATTGGTTTTCTCAAAAAAAATTTCGCCTAGACTTCTTTCAAGGGGATTATTTGGTGCCCTGATCACAAAAATCGCACTAGATTTATACCTTAGACGTTTTCGTAGGAATGCGATAAGGTTGCAGCAGAAAGAAAGAGGAAATGTCTGTTTTGGCTAGGAAATGACGATCGGATAAGGCACCATCCCCCTTTCTCCGCCCAAAAATCCAGGATATTTTTTCGCTGACTGGTTAAGGGGTCCTTGAAGGTAACAAACATGAAAATCGTATCCATCTTGTACCATAGACCCACTTATGTTAGCTAGACGGCGGCTAAGGCCACTGTCATTACTTTTATTTCCCTTATGATGCTAGTATTTTGTGTCATTCTCCTATATTATCCCCATAGTAACATTGCAAAAACGAGGAACGGTAGAAAATTGCTGTGATTTTTGCGATGAGGGCATCAAATAACCGCCTGTAAGTCTAGGGGACAATTTCTTAAGAAAACAGATCCGATGACAAGACAGCGTCTATAATTCTGTCGGAAAAGTAAGAAAGCGTCAGGCCAGAAACAAACTATTATACTTAAAGATTTGGTTGGCTCACGAATATAAGTTGTTCTCAAAGTTGTTATTTCATTTTCATTATGTCACTTCATTGCATCAGGGTGCGGGTCCTTAGTTACCCGTGGCATCTGGCACGAAGGGAAGCGAACGCGCTTCGCAGTTAATGTCAGCACTAAGACATCAATGCAATGCCCCAATTTTGGTGGCGATTTTCACGATAGGGCGATAAAATTGTCCTTGGCCACTTTTTCGTATGAACTACTATTTAACGAAGCGAAATTATTAAAGGAACTTAGCTAAAAATATTTTGAAGAACCTCTCCCGTATCTTTGGCTATTTTCGATGATAAACCCTTTTAAATCTCATTTTCCTCTCTGCATCCTCGATATCACCAATTCCCATTTAATGGGAGCGCCTTAAATTCCTCTGAGAGCCCAAAGATAAATCTGAGCGGAAGGATATTTGTTGTGATCCGTCTATTCAGCAGGCCTCGCTCCGGCTGCACCTAACATTTCGGGTAACTAAGTGCCCCCTCCCGAGTAATGCCTGAGGATTTCTACTTACATCCGATGCCTTTGTCAAACAAATATGATGCTTTTATCTGCCAGATATTCTAGCTTTTTTATGATTTTTTAAATTTCTTTACTCACTGATACTTACTGATACATGAAAACGAATACAAAATTTCCTCTTAAATTAAATTACAGACTACGTCCATATTTTCACATTGAAAGAGTAGTCGAGAAAGTATAATGTTACAGAAGAGAACTTTTTGCATTACTGTAATATTTATGGATTTTTGAAGTTTTCTTTCCATTATGTATGTTTAGACTCCGTTTCGTGCATTACCCTTATGTTATTGTAAATGCTCCTGGGAGGACACCACGCTTTGAGGCCAAACACTTAAGCACGTTGAATAATGAAGGTGAAGCAGTAGTATAAATGTTAACCTTCAAAATAACACTTATTGCATCACTTTTGTGTTCTTTTTCTTTTCGTGGCACGAACAGCTCGGCGTTACGTACTGTTTCGTTTGCGTTTGCCGTACGGCTTCGTCACGCTGTGCACACTGGCGCTGTCCGCTATGTCCTGCGCGACATTCGATGAGAAATCGGTGCATGGCGAGAAATATCGAGTGCCGAAAAGATAAGGCTTGCAGAGCATTAGGGAAGCTTCTCATATTTCCGGATCTTTTTCTCTAAACCCTTCTAAACGATCTGCGAATGTCTCGCAAGTTTTGCTCGACCATGCCATTTTGAATTGAAGCCCCGTGAAGTTCTGTATGGTGACTAGGTAAGAACCTAGCCCCCCTCCCGTTTGGGCCTTTAGGTGGGCGGTATCACAGCTATATCCAACCAGGGCAAAATCATAGGGTATTCCCCCTAAGCTAGCTTCTGTTGGACTCGTGGCAAAGACCTCTGATGCTGTAATCTTAGAATTACAATTTCTCCTGCTTTTTCATACCTGTACGTAATAGCATCACTAACAACTGAGGAAAAGGAGAACTATCTGATTTTCATTCCGTGCCTACCTATACCAGGAAGATGTAGATGAAGTACATGGACTTGTCTGAAGCTCGTAATTATTTAGGGAAGGACAAGTTATTTTACTGGTCTATCTGGAGATCTCAAAATAGGGTGATTAAACTTGAGCTTAAATTGAACCAAGGTGAGTAGTACGCTGTTTCATATCAAATTTTTCGGTGCGCTGGAAGCTGGAATTGGATCTACAGTAATAGAGCCATATATTATAAATAGAGCCATGATGACAGAATAGTTCTTGATTCTCTGGAAGTAAAACTGAGGAAACTTTCCAAGAATTCAAACCTTCACAGCCTTTCTCCGAATCTTTTCAGCGAATTTTTAAAATAACCAATCATTACAACTTATTACACATCTCATTCACTTCCTTTAATGGCGTTATTACGCGGAATGTTGTTTCGTACCAGAGAATACTACTTATGGCATGTTGGGGTAGAGAGGGATGACTTAGTGTCTGTTAGATGTACGATATGAGTGACACCGCAACGGCTAGCGCAATTATTGACAGAAGCGTATCAATCCTGAGCAACACACTTTCGCGACGATACTGTCAGTATTCTCCAAAGGAAAAGAATATGTAGAAGATTGCGTATTCGGTGTTCCTGTATTGGTAATCAAACTACCTGTCAATCAGGGATGAGCGGAATTCCGCGTTTTGGAAGTCGGAAGTTCCTTAATTCTGGCACTATGAAAACAATTAACTTCCAGGTTTATGGAGAATCAGTGGTAGCTGAGCTGTACGAGATCACAGATGCTGTTTTTGTTGCTCCAATCTTGTATTTCAAGCTTCTCATCACTTCCGACTTCCGACTTCCGGTCCTTCCCAATACTTCCGCTCATCCCTGCTGTCAATTCAGTAGAAGGTCGAGGAAGCGTTGGACTCAAAACTGTCCTCTTTTCTAAGAACTGATTTGAAAAACTATAATACTTGTTCATAAGATGACAAAAAATTGACGTTGGTACTGCTTAATAGCACGCTTGTAGGTCAAACGACAATTGGTTGCCTTTAATCGGGGGTGCATCTGCTTACTGCGACAGATGGCAGAAATGCTGCGTTTGTTATGGACACCTGTAGACGGTTTTGTAGGCCTTGCGTTCAGATCGTGTGCATTGAAGGGTTTTTCCAAAAGATGGAATAGTTTGAGTGACTAGAATGAACAAGATCTGATTGAAAGAGTAATAGTACTGGGATCTCTTGATAAGGAAGTTGTAACAAATACTGGCGATTTTTATTTACCGCATTGCGATTTTGTAGTTTATTGATCCGAAAGTACATTGATACCTCCGTGCGCAGTACGTATTTCCTCCTATGTGTACCTTTAGAAAAGTGCGTCAACTCGGCTGTGGGAGTATTTTTTTGCATCTACGTGATCTGAGTTTGAAAGAGAAGCGGTTAATTGAACACGGATTCCGATTGAATACTGCATACGTTATTATTCAATACAGCATACGTCATTATTCTAGAACTAGACGGTGTACCCGGCTTCGCTCGGGTGTTCAATTTCTCCCGGCCATTTAAAGCTGATGCCAACATTTGTTGAACCAAAAAACCTTTCAGAATGTTCATCATTTGGTGATCAGCTCAAGTGACCCTCCTTCACCCTGCCCCCTTCCCTCAAAAAATGGGGTGAAGTTGCTTGACTGGTAAATAAATTCTTATAAAGTGCTTGCCTATCCACGTTCAGCGTTTCGGAAAGTCCCAGAAGGCACGTTTTCACCGACCTGTGTGCAAGAATGTCGAAAAATCAATATAACAGAAAAATCGATATTTTGGTCAGAACGGTTATCATATCCGTGTTCAGCGCATTGCGGTACCCCAGTAGACATGTCCTCATCGCCTCCTGGGCAAGAATGGCGAAAAATCAATAAAATCAATAATGCGATAATTTGGCGCAAAAGGTTGTCGTATCCGTGTTCAACGTATTGAGATGCCCCAGTAGACATATCCTCATCGCCTGCTGAGCAAAAATGGCGGAAAATCAATAAAACCGATAAATCGATAGTGTCACGCAAAATGGTTGCCATATTCGTGTTCAGCGCATCGAGACACTCCAGTAGACATGTCTTTACCACCCCGTCAGCAAAGATAGCGAAAAATCAATAAAATCAATAAATCGATAAATTGGCGCAAAGTGGTTGTCGTATTCGTGTTCAGTGCATTGAGATACCGCAGTAGGCATGTTCTCCCTAGTCCCTGGTCAAGAATATAGAAAAATGGTCAAGAATAGGGAAAAATCAATAAAGACGATATAATCGATAAGCCAATCGATAATCTCGGGTGAAAAGTAGCCTATGACCTCCGCCGCCCCCCGAGGAACCTATATGCAAAATTTAGTCCAGATCGGTTCATCCTCTTCGATTTCTATTCCGAACATACAAACATACAAACAAACAAACAAACAAACAAACAAACACACACACACAAACTCTCGCTTTTATATATACAGATGTTGCGCAGTTCAAAGAAAGTGGTCCAAGAACGACGAAAATATGGAATCAACTTTTGTTCGATCGATATTTTCACAGATCTAGAAGCTGATATCAGTTTCAAAAGCCCCACTCGACCTAAGTACTAGTTGTACGTGCTGAACAAGTTATTCATTCAACCGTAATCGTATTCGCTGCCATGTTGGGTGTGAACCAAACCCATAGTAACCTAGCAATACTTATTCCCCCTCCTTTAAAGTTTTTAACGCATACACTGCACCAAGTATTTAAGAGTTGACAGCAAAATTCTTTGCACAACCTCCTGTACTCATGCAATAATTTATCGCGGTCATTTCCTACTGTTGTTGAGCTCACCGTTCACTTATCCCTTGGATAGTGAAAAGATAGTCAAAGGGTCCACAAATAGAACATGACTAAGAGGGACCTTATGGTCTCATGCGTCACATTTTCATAGTGTTTCTGAAAATAAATTTTTTGGCTTTTACAATGAAATTTCCAGTAGAAATGAATTCTTGCTCACTCACACTCAAAATTCCACCTTAACCCATGAGTGTTATGCAGCAAACGTCCTGCTATGAGCACCAATTTTGCGAAGTCTTGCAAGCCTGAAGATTATTTTTTGAATCATCGAGAGATTTGGAGTGTGTCGCTTCAAATTTTTGTATCGCTATTTTTTAATGTCTTTTGATTTCTTACAAAATTTTGCTCCCACTTGGAAAATGAACTCGTGTCTAAATATCTAAAAAAATAAGAGTATCCAATACCCTTTCCTTTGGAGAGAACTTACATTGGCACCAAGTACGGGGGCGAAATACTTGCTCTTATTCTATCCCATTGAATACCTGGTTCCATTCAAAATCCGCGAACTTTCTGATTGTAGGTGGCTGGGAGAAATACGCTGAGGACTACTGTTTCATAGCGAATTCGTATTACGTCCCGTTCGAGGAAGAGATCCCAGTCGATCTTGAACATCGAAAGGATCACATCAGCTACTATCGATGGGTTCCTATTATGTTGGCACTGCAGGTGAGGACGAACACCCACACTAAAAGCTAAGTTACATCTGTCTCCTAATATGAATCACTGCAGGCTGTCATGTTCTTCATACCAAATTGGATATGGAACATGCTCCACAAGCAGACAGGTATGTGCTGTTGGAAAGGGAGGCATGAGACCATATGTCGATACCTGAGCAAGTGTTTCCAGCCATCAATCCACGAGCCTTCCTTACCGAGGCTGAGAAGATTAAATTCGCAACTGGAGAGAAGAGGGAGCAAGAGATCAAATCGCTTGCTAACTACTTCATGGACACCGTGGCTGTCTTCGGTAACCCAGCGGACTACAAATTAAATGTGGGTTTCAAATCCAGCCTAGAGTGGTAATTTTTAGGAATTGTAGATGGAATTGGTAGGCTAACAAGCCTTTCTTATCTGCGGAAAGCCTTGTAAAGTTCTGAACCGATACCTGCCTCTATTCAGAGCTGCTGCACTTTGCCTGTCTCCTGAAGACAATCGTTTCTCAAGATGTGTGGTCCTTTTTGTATAAAAATGACTTTCCAGAGGCGCACAGCTCCTCGTTCCGGATACAATGCCATGTGGCTGTATCTGCTCACCAAGGCCGCATATGTCGCCAACATTTGCCTACAGCTGGTCATCCTCAATCACTTCTTGGGAGAAAACTATATGCGATGGGGATACGAGGTCAGTTCACGATGGATCCGCGGAATCACTTTCTTTTCTATATATCTTCTTCCAGATGGCGTCAAATATCGTTCACGGCCATGAGTGGAAGGAAACATCAGTGTTCCCACGCGTCATCATGTGTGATTTTCAGGTAGTGTAGCTCGTAGTATTTCTCACTAAAAACTAGTTTATTTCTGCACTTTCACACCAGCTAATGGTTTGATTGAGCGGCCACCTGATTGCTCAGATTTCATTCGTAAGGTTTAGTAGGCTTTGATGATACCGGAGACTGAGGCTTGCTAACACGGACAAACTTTCGGAACTTCCACGGAGCTTGTTCGGAACTTCCGCGGGTGACCTGACGGAAGTTCCGAACTGACTCCGCGGAAGTTCCGAAATCGAACAAGAGTGACGTAATTCGTGTATTATGGAGTCAACCATGACTCGACCAATAAGGTAAAATCCATTAACATAAAGGGATGAACGCCCCCACGCGTCCCGATACCAAGAATGTAGGGACATGAATCCCCCCAAAACTAGTTCCACCACGTAGCTATAGTCACGGCACTAGTGCTTTCGTCTTCTGAAAATAAGCCTCAAGCAGGTTTGCCCTCTGACTGTGCTACGGATCTGCGTCAGGTTTCAACTTCAATGATAGCATGGAAAAATTCCTCTTTGGTAGAAATCTGTCAAATTTTCATCTGTCAAATTTTCATTTTTATGGGAATAATCCCAATGGTCTATTTATCCGACACGAGTTTTACCCGAAATTCGACACTGCAGATGTCATTATTGGGGCATTTCGAACTAGATTTCAAAGAAAAAATAGCGAAAAAATTTCCTTATTCTACCACGGCTTCTTCTATGGCTAGCTGAAGTCAAGCAAGCAAATACCAGTATAAAAATTGGTCGGAAACATGCCATTTGATGTATTAGTTTCTTGGATCATTCACTCTTTCTCGAAGCTCCGCGGAAGTTCTGAAAAGGGACAAGCTCCGTGGAAGTTCCAAAGCTACTTTTTTTTCTCTGCGTCTCCATTCGCAACTTCCGCGGAACTTTCGAAAGAATCGACGAGTGACGTCATATTTTCGTGGAAGTTCCGAAAATCGGCAAGCTCCGCGGAAGTTCCGAAAGTTTATCTGGGAAAAACTTCGTGCCGATTAGGATCACTTAGAAAAGCATTCTAAAAAGTAGGGAATCAATTGAATCTTGAGCACTGGTATGCCGCTGTCAACACATTCACCTATTGTCTTTGGATCAGTGTTGAAACAGAAGGAGCATATCCGGAGATGAAGGGTTGCTCTTGTTTTGAGAAAGAAAAAAGTTCATGCAGCTGAGATACACGAGATTTCTGGTTGAGAAGATAGATTGCGCTAGGGAGACATCCAGTTTCTGCCGGCGCCCGGTCAGTCTGCGCGAAAAATCTAACACGGGGTTTTCTGATGCCTCGTATTTTCTATGCCAGAAAAAAAGAGGGTGTTAAAAAAAACTTCTTGCTTCCACTTGTCCTCAGTGTTTCTCTTGAACTTTTTGAGTATTATAAAAACTTTAATTTGCACATAGAGTTAGAGGTTTCGAGAAATACCTGACCTACTCACCACGCTAATACTAACGATATGCACTAAAGGGTACAAGACTTACAAGAACTCGTCCTCAACACCATCGCGACAATGTGCTCAACCGGTTGACAAGCATGGCGCGACGCGTGGGACCGCCTGCTCAACCGGGTGAGCACGCTCTTTTCAGAGTTATGTTTCTGTGAAGCAGTCATAATTAGCAAACCTCTATATAGTTTTATACTAATAAATATTCAAGCCTTCCATGCATGCACTGGGCTGAGCAGATCTTCAATCTAACTTTTCTAATATGTGGTTGAAACATACACCAGAGAAAACGATACATATGAAAAAGAAACTACAATCAGTATCAAGTAAACGGATGACAGTCATTTGGAAACATCTCGACGATCACAAAAGAGAAGAAGGTCGGGTTCAGATTTGCGCGAATTCGGGGTATTATGCGGCGGTGGAAAAATTCCTATCACGTGGGATCACATGCTCAATTGCTTAAGCTGTTGAGCACGGGTCCCACTTGTGCAAAAGCTCGTGTGTCCCATTTGACCCACCATGCCAAAAGCGTAAGGTCGTGAATGTGTTAAACCGCGGATTGGCTCAGCGAATTGATACAAACCCCTTCCTAAAAATGGATTCATACGCCATTTGAATTATTTGCAGTATGCATACTGTTGGAATCAGTGTGTTGAGAACTTCCAAAATCTGCTAATAGCTCAAGCATGACTATGCAGTGAGACGCTGCATTAGAGCTAATTGTAAATGTGTAAGGAAGTCCTAACCCCCCCTCCCTCCTGAAAGTGTTGTTATCCAAAAAAAAAATGACTTACACAAGCAGATCTGGGTCTTGAATAGCAAATTACAGATTCGGCGACTCGCAAATCTTCAAAGACACACAGTTCAGTGTGTTATAATGATGAATATGATCAACGAGAAGCTCTATCTGTTTCTCTACTTCTGGTTGGTTTGGAAATTCTAGGGCGCATCCTGTTTACTTGCCATGTCTCAATTCGTTTCAGGTTCTTCTTCTTGGGAGTGGTCACCATTATCAACTTTTTCTACTTTGTCATTGTCATGCTTCTGCCACCGCTTCGCGCAAAGCTGGTCCTCTTCAACATTGATACCGACAGAAATGTAGGCTGCTTCTCTTGTGGAACTAGGGTCTCGTTATTGACATCTTCATTTACAGCGAGGTCTGTCACAAAGCGAAATGAAGCGGTTCATTCACGAGTGCCTCCACCCCGACGGTGTCTTACTTCTACAGTTCGTTCGAGAGCACGTTGGTGGTCGCATCGCTTTCGACCTCATCAACCAGCTCTTCTCGATGTACGCCGAAAGCGATGTGAGTTACCATTTTTATTAGTAATTACACTTAGTTTCTGTGTGCGTAGGAAGACTGCGGAGGTATTGTCCGAATAGGAAGTTACTAGTTACTTAGGGCTTGAGGGCAAGCGGTTGTCAACATTCGCTTCCGTAGAGCATCTTCGTCAAAAAAAAAAGGAAACAGCAGAAGCAACTGGATTGAAAAGAATGACTAGATTTTCAGAAGCGGAATTTTATTTCTTTTTCAAGAGCGTAGGTCAATCTTTCTGAAAACTGGCAGTTCATGAACTGTGTATTTTTGCAAGAAAAGTGACGACAAATTGTGTGGTGTGGAGCGTCGTGGCGGAATTCCTGGTATATCGCATCTCACCTGTTCTGTACCGTCTACGGACACTTATTGCCTGAACGCACAGAATCGAGCCCTTGTATCTTTTTGAGCCTGAGAACGACCAGCTATGCTTGGTTTTCAGGATTTTCGCAATCACTTTTGCACTTTATCGACTCTCAGACATTAGATCTACGCTGAACCTTCCTTTTTCTGGTAAGAGTGGAAACCACAGCATTACACGTGCTGTTCTACCGCTGCCATAAAATTTGGGGTGGTAAGGGTCTGACAATCTCGTTTTTTTTTATTTTTGTAAGACAAATCAGAAGCAGAGCCTTGTGGACCTTACCACAAGGCGAGGTTTTGGTGGACACCAGTCAATTGCCGGCGAGAGCGACCACCTCTCTATCCAGTTCAATAATCTCGCAGCTGGAATCCCATTAGGCTCTGAGTAAGTTCTGCTTGTTAATGCCCATCAAACATTGTGGCTTGTGTGGTCCTTCCCTGCACACTGTTCTGGAGTTATGCCACTCTTATGGGTATGCAGGTCTGGATCAACGATGTCTGAAATTTTTCTTATAGGATTTTTTTCTCATTTACGAGTTAGACGTGGAGCGTTATATTCGAGAAGAACGCTGTGGCCTAGCTTTGCGATTGGTCAGTTCATCCGAGCCAATTGCAGAGATCGGTCGCAGAGCTTTTTCTCGCTACGACGCTCCACACGCATATGCAGTCATTGAAATGAAGTATGATCTGGGAAATACATTCCAGACCTATCAGTGGAAATTACTGCAAATGCGTGTTTGCAGAATAATCACTAGGAAGAGGCTGGAGGCATAAGACGTAGAACCCCTTTTCGAAATAATAAATGGTGCAGCACTATGAAATATGGCGAAAAGGCTGATCACCGTGTGTATTTTGCGAATGACAGGCCGCTGTGCTAACGATTAGATGTAGTAGCGTTATGTGCTAGAAATGTCATGAACTATGTACGTAAACAAGCAAGCAGATAAATCTCATCGGAACTGCTAACGTCCTTGATCTGCTCTTGCATAAGGAAGATTTTCAGAACTGCTCGAACTCTACTAAGAAACAGCCCATCTCGCCGATCGAGAAGTACTCGAGGCCGCCACATTTGGGCAGCTATCCTCGCCACCCTTCTAATCAGGTGACTTAGTGCCTCCATCAACTTGGTGGTGGATGCCCGCATGACGTAATTTCGAAAAAAAAAGTCATTTTAAGGGATACTACCCCGCACTAAGCTCTGCCCCAATGCTGGAGGACTTCATGGATCACGGCACGATGAAGATCGGCGAGAAGAGTCCTCCCCCACCTCCGATGGATCAACCACCTCGACACAGTCCAACTGATGTCTGAGCTTATCACCGCAGAACTCCTTGTGCATGTTACGTGTCCAGCAATAAGTGCTATTGTTCAAGCCTCAGGGAGTGCTATCCTACGTGTTCGCTATCGAGCTGTAAATAATATCAATTTCATGCATAACATCATGAAACTACATTTGTGCTTGTAGTTCTTTCCTGAAGTGGGCTATGGTCTGTCCCACGCTTTCACTCATCCTGTAATATTTAAGATTCACTCATAACATCGCTTTTCTCAACTTGTCTTCTAATAATGCAAGCTCAATGAATCTATTTGAGGAGAAGCGAATGCTACGACATGCCAACCAAATAAACATAACTATAACTATGTCGCGGGCGTTGTAAAATCTGCGATGGTTACCCATAAACGCAGAGCAAATAACGGAAGAACTCGCTTAGAACGCCATTGAGGTCAAGGGCTGATAAGCACCTGAGCAAGAATAATCTGTGAAAACACTGCTCAGGTATGCAAAAAAGTTTCTAAATGGACCGCCTAAAGACTTCTTCGTGAACCACTCTTTGTCGATATGCACCTGCCACACCCTCAATATGCATAATTTCACTGCTGATGTGAAAGCAATGCAAGGAGGCGCCTCGCTAGACGGTTATGCGACAAATTGTTCGAAGAACGGTGCAAACGATGTCTCCAAGTGAACACTCTTGGAACAGCAATAATCCTAAATTATTATATCATATTATTATTACCTGCAGTCGAGTCTCCAAAATTAGAAAACAACACCGTATAGTTAGTAGTACAAGCAAATCCAGGTCAAGCTAAAGCTAACACAGTTTTGTTAGTGTACAGGATAACATAGAACACACCTGGGTGATTTTGCCGGTAATGAGTCAGGACTAATTCATTGTTTCGAGGAAAAGATCTCATGGGACAGCAATTGATAAAGCAGTAAAATCTATCGCTTAGAATGACTTCCACTATACCTAGAGGTACCATGAGGTGAGTCACCGAGATTCAAATGACACCCTTTGGTACCCTCACTTTCATGCAGTGAGAAGACCAGTAGGCACCGAGGAGTCTGGGGTTAACCTCGGCGAGTAAATAACTCTTTTGACCACTGTTCACAACCGCAATCATGGCGTTAGATAGTGATGTACTTAGGAAAAACAGTGGTTGTACCGTAAAAATAAAGGATAAAGTGGTCGGCGTTAATCAATCCCGTCACGAGGGATGCGCCACGCATTCGACTTCATCTGAACATCGTAGAGGCGTTGAATGCGTATGTGCCCTGTACAGTGACTTGCGGGGGGCACCCGATGTACCAAGTCAGTGCTTCATCCTCCCAGACTCCTCTGGTACCAATTTACCGACCCCGGAGGGATGGAAGGCTTGGTAGGCCTCGGGCGGGATCGAACCATCGATCGTGTGCGTGCGCAGCGAGCCTCTTACCACTGCGCCACACGCGCACTTTACCACTTTACCGTAAAAATAAAAGTTATAAATGACTCCGAAGGCTAACACGCATATTAATTTTGTAACAGATCCGGAGATCTCATTTTACTTATTTCGGCAACAAATAAAGCAAAGAGTGCGCTTAATTTCTCATTTTTTAATTGTGTGATAGGTTTGGTTGATGCGACAGTAGTAATTGTACTATTATTCGAGAAGAGGATTTCCATTGCGCATTGACCGGTCTTCATGAAAAAAAAAACCCTTCGCAAATGGATGCATGCGTCTGATGCGCGACTGACGCTCGCACCTGGTATAAATTGCCCTATACTGGCTTCGCTCGGAAGTTTCACCACCTGCGGCTTCTCACACTGATACGAATTGTTGGAGATACTGCTACATTCCTTCGAAGTGCTCATCATTTTGGTGAGCATCAAGTTAAATAATCTAGGTAACCCGCTTTCCCCTGCACCCCTGGAAGCAAAAAAGTCGATGATTCTAATTGCCCGACAACAATGTGCAAAATGGTCGTCATATTTGTGTTCAGCATGTTGGAAAACCTCGGTAGACATGTCTTTACCCGTCTGTGAGCGAACGTAGAAGAAATCGATAAAATCAGTAAAAGAATAAATAAATCGATGCTTAGGCGCAAAATGATTGTCACATTGGTGTTCAGCATATTGAGTAACCCTAGTGAGCTTATCCTTGCCCGTCTCCAAGCGAAAATGAAAAAAAAATCAATAGGTCGATAAATCGATATTTTGGCTCAAAATGGTTGTCAGCATTCGTGTTCAGCATATTGGAAAACACCAGTAGACATGTCCTTGGCCGTACCTAGAGAAAATTACATAGGTTTTAAACCAATGAAATCGATATAATCGATCTACTAATCGATAATGCGCAGCGTAAAGTAAAGTAGCCTATAACATCCGCCGGTCCATTCTGGACCTGCATGCAAAAATTCTTCCGGATCGGTTAATCCTCCGCGATTTCTATTCGTTACATGCATAAATACATACACATACATACTATACATACAAACTTTCACTTTTTTATATACAGGTGAGTTCTAAATCACTTAAAACCCGAGAGAATGGCAAAGCCTACAAAGATTTCCGTTTTTGTTACTTACTTTCGGTAAGAAAATAGTAACTTTATTGGAACTCGTGAAATTTATTATGCCTCATCTCTCTAAAGAATTAACAGATTAACGCATTACCGCGTAACGGCCATTTTCTCCTACTGTAATGAATTAAGCGATCAACGAAATCTGAAATATTTGTAAAGCCACGGTCCGCATTGTTCCTCATGACACTGCAACTCCATTTAAGGTGGTCTGATTGCTTTATGATCCGAAGCTACGTATGTTTCGAAATGTTCATATATTACAGGTGATCCCAGCACAGTTCATTATGTCGAAGGTGGAAATTTGGACGTTTCTCTTTTTCAGGGAAGAAGATCCTGTCGAGACACCTAAAGGTGTACAGATGCCGAAATCTAGAACATCGACAGTAGTAGCGAGTATTGGAACCTAACGTACAGCAAACCCTACTAAGTTGAGTACACGTAAATGTAAATGAAATGTAAATGTACATTCGTTTTTTCACTTAAAAATTGTGTCGCTATATGTAGCAGTGATTGTGTATATATCAGAGAGAGCATTCCATGGCGCATCAGGTGATGGAAGAAAAGTTTAGTTTTCTTCATTTTTCGCTTCTAAAAATCACATTTTTCAATTAGCACTGCACCTATATAACCTACTCAATGCTGACGCATTGAATGCGCAAGTTTCCGTCAGCCAGATCCTTCTTTGCTGTGTCAGGAATCGCAGCTGCTTCGGTATCATTATAATGTTGAGCAAGAGAAGGATAGCTCCAAACACGCAGACAAGAAGCCACTCTGGGTGTGCGGCAGAGAACGATCTATTCCGACCACTAAACCACGGAAGGTAACACTGCTTTTGCTGCAGAATATTCGGAGATTCCCCTGGGAAGTGATGAATGCTGACCTGGCGGTTACTACATATTTACCTGCGCAATATATAAACTGCTCTCTCTCTAGAGTGTAATGTTTCGAAAATTGAGGGAACTTTCCCTGCAACCAATATTTAGCATGTCTTATCATTTTAACGAGTTAACGGATTAACGGATTAACGCGTTCACGCGAACCGCAATTTTTCTTGCCTTTCAACGGTTAACGGGATTTGAATTTGTGCGACCACGTCGTTGCTGTAAATTGAACTCCATGCATTGCAACTTCATACTTCACGGAAATATTTCTGCACTAAGTTTTGAGAAAAACAAGGCGTGTTCGGATTGAAACCAATTGCAGGTTTTCAAACCAACTATTTTCTTTGCTTCGGATTAATTGGTCCAGTGGGTTTTTTTGAAACTATTTCTCAAATGAAGTTTTTTCAAGTTTTCTTTCCATTAGATATGTTTGGATTCCGTCTCGTGCATTACACTTACACGGATTCTGAACATCGGATACCTTTTCTGCACTCATCTGTAAAAAAAGGCATTGGAACGTCTGACGGCTGATTTGTGACATTTTGCTCTTAGTTTTATTCTATTTTTATTGAACGAGCGCGTTTTTTTTCACGCATTTGCACTTTGGTGATCTTTTATTTTTTAATTGAGTGAAAGAATTGAAACATTAAGCTGTGCTCGAGAGCGATGCTTCTGCCACTATGCAACGTTGCGCCGACATCGTCATTAGTGCAAAAAACTAATCTCTTTAGAAGCTCGACCGAGGGTATTGGGATGATCCCGCCAAAGCTCCATATTTGTGGTTGTTGGCGGCGCATACATATATGCACACGTATGACATGCTACGATATTGGCCGTATTTTAGTGAAATACACAACACCGGAGGTCGAAAATACCCTACCTTTAGAAGTGAGCGCGTTATTTCCACCTGAACCATGTACGAAAGGGTAGTTATCCAGAGGAATCTATCTTTCATCTAGCACAACTGTGAGTGAGCTTGATCGCTTTCGGTGAACCACCCATGATTTTTTTGCATCACGCAGTCTCAAAGGCACTCCAGGCAACGAGCATAAGGAATGGTCGCCTTGAAATGTAGCGCCTAAAAACATTCGCGACAATGTGCTCAACGGGTCGACACACATGGTGGTACGGGTGGGACCGCGTGCACAGCCGGTCGGGTACAAACGCATGGTCATAGGCCGCTCGTGTCCCACGTGGCTCACGGGCATAAGGTCACCAATGTGTTGAAATAGGGCAATTCACACCAAATGTTGCGTCATTCGCATCTGACGCACGCATTTGCTCGCAATATTCCTTACGAAGGCTATCAACGCCGAATGTACATTACCAACGGAAATACCGCAAGTACTGCGAGGTTTAGAACGCGTGCGTCCCATATACTCAGACAATTTTTCGGAAGGACCGCAGCAGAAAACTGGAAGAACCGACAGGTGACCTGCGGTCCTTCCGGTTTCCTGCTGCATTTCTTCCGAATAGCTGCTGCGGTCCTTCCGAATAGCTGCTGCGGTCCTTCCGGATAACTGCTGCGGTCCTTCCGAATAGCTGCTGCGGTCCTTCCGAATAACTGCTGCGCTACTTCCGAATGACTGCTGCGGTCCTTCCGACTGGATACGGGCATGTGCCCGCCAATTCCGCAGAACTGCATTGGCAACCAGTCCACTTCCATGGGACGACCACGCGGCGGTAAGCACACGCAAAAATGACTACCTCGCTGATGGTTACTGGCTCGACGGTCCGATACACTCATGAAGCCAATTTCTCATCTGAAGTTCGAAACCACTGGATTATTGTTGGTCGCAGCAAAACTGAGCTCCGTACATGAGGAGGGTATAATAACGCTCACTCCCTCTCCTCCATTCTGCTGCGGTCCTTCCGGTTTTCTGCTGCGGTCTTTCTGCACTCGGAAGAACCGCAGCAGAAAAGAAGGACCGCAGCAGAAAACATTCTGCTGCGGTCCTTCCGAAAAGTTTCATCTCTACGTCTCTCTCTTCTTAACCACATGAGCGCGATCTCTTTCTGCTGCGGTCCTTCTGACAATTTGTCTGAATATGAGTGAACTGCGTTAGGGGTGTTAGGGCCGCGATCCGGCCTATCCTTCGACATACACGCGTTCACTCCACACATTCAGTATAGACTGCCCTATATTAGAATAAATCAATTAATTTAACTAATGTATTCATTCGATGAGCGTGTAGAGCAGCGGTAAGAGGCCTAGTGTTCGCTCGCACAATCAATCGGGTTCGATCCCGCCCGACGCCAACCAAGCCTTTCCTCCTTCCAAGGTCCGTGATTTGGTACCAGGGGAGTCTGGGAGGATTAAGCGCTAACTCGGTGTTCGCCACACAAGTCAAATGCGTGGCGCATCCCACAAACGGGATCGACAACGATGACCATATTATCCACTTAATCCTTCCATTTATTCTTTCAATCAAACACGATGTATAAGACAATCGTTTGAAATAAAACCATTATAACCGGAGCAAAATATTACCATCAGCATACAACTATTAGGCTGGTCCGAAATTCTTGCACCATCACCACCACTTTTTCCGAACAACTATAACATTACCGTTCATGGATGGGCCCTAGTTCGCCAATTTCTATAGTTCAGAAGAATATTATACTACATTCTGTTGTCAAAGGTTTTCAATTCAAAACCAACAAATTTTGGATCTAGGAATACATAAATATTGGTGCAAGAATTTTGGAACAATCCAATAAGAAAATCCAATCGCCTGTATGAAACTTTAGCATTTCCTCACCGTGTTTCAAAGTCTTGTCCTAATTTAGGTCGTGACAGAAAAGTACGTGATGTAGTTGGAACTTACTTAAATAAGCGCGTTTCTCACTATGTGACCAGGAATAGTGGCACACTGACGTGAGGCAGGTGAGACGCTAGTATTCGCAGCGTCGCAACTTATCGCAAAGCCCAAAGGTTGATCTTTCTTCACTGGAAATTTTGCAAATAATTGCGGCTGATGTATGTATGCAGGGGCTCTGACACATCTAATACGAAATTGCCTTTATTCCTAGACTATGGCTTAAAGAAAGAGGATCTTCATTCCTGTTTTATCCGCTTACTAGAAGCCATACACGCGATGACAGGAGGTGTTTTTTTTTCTAGCTAAAAAGAGGTTCTATGTTTCTGCTTACGCTAAGATACTAATGAATAACCTGGAACTCACCAATTATATCGCTGAAAAATTACGATCTGCACCTCTATCCACGCAACTGCTAAATTCGCCTAAGGGATCTACCGGTGTAGACCGCTCAACGGCGATTAAGAGTACTAGATACTATTTGTGGATTGATTCAATGACCCGTGAGGTGTCGTAATTGCGAGGCTCCTGGAGAGTTCGTTCACCATGTGTACTGTGATAGGGTGAGAATTTCCGGACTAACACCGGCAATTTCCCGGTCCTAAAAGGGTTGTAAAAGCTGACACGGGAAGAGACATTTAACATCCACAGTTAAATTCGACGACGAAGAAGAATACTAGCATTGTATTGCGCAGAAATGAGAGGAGAACATTAAATTTTTTTGCTTCTTGTAAAATGAGCAGACATGTTCAACTCTGAAAAAAAGAACGAAAACGCTTTACTGTCAGTAATAGAGATTTTGTTTCATCGCAGACGAAGCACAACTGCAAGCGACGTATTCCCCTGCACCTCGAATCCGACCGAACCCACCTATGACATTGGGGCAGCAAAGCGTGGTCATTAAAACTTCGCGAAGATTCAAATGAGGCTGATCGGGGGAATGAACAAAACAAAAACGCAATATCCACTGCTTTACAGCCTCATCGAGCGGATCGTTCGTTCGCTGTCGTCGACCACACGGCTTTCCGATGTCAATGTGCGCTGCAGCATTGGATGTGAACTCTGACATCGTCAGCGCTCTGGCGGAGAATGACCGGATTCATTCCATTCCCAATCACATTTCAGGGCCAGTCATATGGAGCACGTGCTGAATAAATAACGCGGAACAAACAAACTATTGCGGAAGAATAGAATGCTTTTTATTGGTGATAACCAACGTTCTTCAGGCACAAATGTGATTTCTCCCAAACTGTTGGGTGATCTTGGGAAGCTAAACAGTCTAAAGATATAGTACATAAGTGTGAAAAAAATCAGATATTGTGAAGCAATACAGATAGCTAAAACGTTATTCTAGAAGTAACGGTAATTAAACTGATCCAGCATGATTCTTCTTTGACCTTGTATTCCTTGCAGAAAATTGTGCTCATAAAACCACTCATGGAATCTCTTGCCGTCGAATTCGCTGGTTCTTGAAAGTAAGAAAGTTCTGGGTGGACCTCATGAAAACTTCAGTGATTAATATAGATTTGGTGTGTGCTGGTGCCGGTTTTTTTTATCGGATTCATTTGATCAAACTATAATTTCTCCATAATCATTGCAACATCCAGATGTGACTAAGACCATCCGCTGCAAACAAGGCTCTTCTGTGATGGGAGCAATTAACCATTGCGGACTACGTGATGCACATCTTGAATCAAGACCTTTCGTCCCTTTGGTCACATGGTGGACACGATACATCACATTGTGTTTTTATAATGAAAATTTCAGTATTTTCCGACAGTCCTTTTCATGGAACACATAAATAAATGCAGAAAACAAGAATCGGACCTGCCCGATAGGAGCTCAGACATTAAATCCCCCCTCCCCCCATGCAAAAATGTGCGCGATCCGGCATGTGCAAAGGTGCTGGCTGCATTTAGGAGAAATGAAATATTAGACTGCATCAGAGTAATTGTAAATTATGGGAATGCAAGTAAACAATCGCCAGCTGACATTAGAGTCGGAAGGCTCAATCATTACCTGTCTACTTGGCATTGTTATATCTGCACGTGATTGTATGTTTACAATGAAGTAGCGATTTTTAAGATTAAGTCCCTACGAAGGCATAAACGCGGATGAGAAAATAAAGAGTCTTCATTACACCAACAGTGAAGTCATTAAATATGTGAAAATGAGCAGACACTGCGTTTCTACGTCAGAGCTGTCATGGTCTGAGCTTACATCGTATTGATAGGATTTTTGTCATATACTACCGTCTGTTATTCGTTATACACTGTCGTCACAGTTATTATATGAGAAAGCAGCAGCAAAAATCAAGTCGACAGTATTCTTTTTAATATGTTCCTGCTTTTACCAGGTTTTACGTGGACAAGAGTCTCGTGGTGTGATGCTAGAAAAATCAGTACCCTTACTAGTCTTTATATGGGAGGATTTTCACTGCTGGGCTAATATTCCAACTAGAACATCTTCTTCTAAATCCTGAAAACATTTACTGAAAAGACTTTTGAAAAACCTAGTTTCAAGAACCAGAGGAAATGGAGTAAACCTTTGAACATACTCTGTAGAAAAGAATTAACTGCTGCACCTAAAGCCTTTTCTGGCAAACTGTCACTGATCTTGTTAAAGTTAATTTCGTAACTACCCTCATACCATTGCAAGTCATGCTAGTGCATTTCATCTTTGAACAGGCACATGTTTTTCAGGTTAGTATTTGCGACAATAACCTTTGAAGCGGTGATCCAGCCGGCCAATTTGAATATTTGTATTGACATAGACGAAATAACTCAAAAGTACTGAGAGGTTGCGAGTTCAACTATCAACTCAATGTTCATCTTACCCCATATTTTACAAAGAGCACTGTTCTACATGAGGAGGCTTTCCGTCAAGTCCATGAGGAACAAGTCTTACCACAGAATGTCAACTACTGAGGAACAACGACGTCGTCCAGCCTATGCTATGGTAATGTGGTACAATGTACCGGAAAGCTACAAATCGAACTGTTTTGACAAAAAAAAAAGAAACAATAAATCTATTGAAGTCCTCTTTTGTTTGGCGGAAGACCAGGGAATGGTCACTCTAAATCAAGACTTGGTATTGGTGCATACCACAAAACGAAAACGGAGCCACAAGCGAGCTTGTTTTGTTTCTCGAACCTCTGTTTTCCTAAGAAAAAATTTTAAAATTATCCAATGAATATCAATTTTCAAATATTGGAGAACATGCTAGCGAAACCATTTTGCTGCACGGGTGGATTTTTTCGCACACTGCTGCTCACTCCTGGAAGATCCTGGAGGATGAGGTTCCAAAGACTTCGAAAACAAACGTTCTGAGTGCTCGAATCGAAGTATGTACATGACATCGCTTCACCCGCTATTTGGTAGAATTTATAGTACTACAAGAATATTAGCATTTCAATGGAGAGCTCCCGGATGAGAAATTCCCATTCTATCGTGCACAAAGATGGACAATCCAACACGATATAAATGAAAAATTTATGAATTGGTATGGCCGCGAAAATCCTACGACAACCTTCTAAAACAACCAATTTTGGCGCTCTCTAATTCCTAATTGCTCCGCTGAATTTCCAAAAGTTTTTGCAATCTATTCAGTAGTGATTTCGTCTGAGAAACCAGCAGCAGGATGTTCTGATGTGGAAAACTCTTCACGATTGTGATAGGGTGGGTTTGGCGGATACAAATTCTATTTCCAGAAATTGGGAAACAGCTCTTTGCACAAACTGAAAATTAGACCTGGCCTTAAAGGCAGTGTGCGTGTGTCATCTCGTTCTCGTGTTCGAGTTGTTGCGCAGATTCTGAACCTTCTGGACACGCTGATTTCAGCGGTATACATAAAATGTTGCAAAACGGTCTTTAAACCCGTTTGTTAAACGCTTTTCATAACGGGATTAAGAACAGTTTGTCTAGCCGTGTGAACGCGTGAAGCTGTTGATCTCATCGATCGGACACGTCAAGACATGCTGGCCAACGCAGCAGCCGTGGCGAGCAGCCAGCACTCTCACGGACCGCTCCGCCCAAGTGGTCCGTGACCTGCAGCTCCAGACCTTCCAAAAACGGGGTTTTCGTTTATTTTATACGTTTTTGCGTACATCTTTAGAATCGTCGTGACGAGGACGTCTAGAGCATGTTGATATCTACAACCCACGAAACGAGGTGACACACTGCCTTTAAGGGGCCACGTCATTGTCCCAGGTTGTGGGACTGGGTTGTGATGAACCGACGCTCCAACGAGAATTTCAAATCAATATTTTGTTCCCAAAAACATGCGCCACATCCTGTTTATTTGCTCATGAAATAATTTCCCCTGCTGGGAGACCTCTGTGGAGAAATGCGTGCGAGATGTAGGTAGAATTATGAAATTGAAAATGATCGAAAATGATCGTCATTGCTCAGACCATATAAGATTGAACATATCAGTGATTTCGAAAATCGTTTTAACATCATTTTATCTTGTTCTTTTACTTATTCTTACTCATTTGTAGTTACAATAGGTCTTCCACATACATACAAAGTGTAGGTGCTGTAACCACAGTGACGTTACTCCACACCTGGGATCTCAGAACTTTGTAGGAATTTTTATCGCTGAAGCTGGCTGCAATAAGCACAGTATAGCTAGGATATCTCGCTGAATCTGTCCAAATTTTGCGTTGAAAGGTAATTCAGACTCTGATCACGACCATTACCATCATGTACATAAATGACACGTCCATTTTCCTGCCAAAATCGGCAATATCTCTGGGTTTTCAACAGTAAGTCTACAGTTCCCCCACGTGAAAACGAGGTTACGGTACAAAATAAACAGGATGTTCGTGTTCAGCACCTCAAAGGAGGCCCCCATGCAGAATTTGAGGGGATCCTGTAAGGTATCGCAGTTTGAGCGAAAAAAAACATCTCGAAAATGTTCGGACCCCGGATGTGAAATAAAGTCCTAGTGGCTCAACAAATGTGTACTCGTGTTCTTTATGATGCTGAACTTCAGATATACCTACACTAACCTACGCAGTCGTACTTACTTCTCTCAGCTTTCAATATGGAACACGTACAGTTGCGCAAGATTTTATGAAGATTTGGTGCGCTTCGAATCCTTACCTCCGGAAGGATTTTCGACCAAAAAACCATTGCCATGGCATGCGCTTCGAATGCCTGTAACGTCCTGAAAACAACTTTCCCAGACAGTGCATTCACAGAAGGAAAGCAGGCTGATTCATGAATAACAAGCATACGTGAACATCTTCAGGAAGAAGAAGAAGCAGAGTTCAGGACAGGCCGCCACACCTGAGACTTTGCTCACCTTCATCGAATGAGGTTTGAGACAAGTGTCAGGCGGGAAGGACCATCCTTAGCGTGGAGGGGAGTAGAAATAGGAATGAGGAGGTTGAGCGCCTAGGCGCTCACAGTTCTCTCGGCATTTACATGCATGCGAAATAAGTGCTGTGAGAACATCGTAATTCTTCTCTCACGTCATTTAAAGGTAGCAGATTGTTGACATGGATGAAGAGTTCTGGATGCACCGTAACGCAAGAAGATGAAGGAACAACCGCTCGGAAGGAATCCATCAGTGGGCGTTTCGCTGAAAAATCTATTGTTTATGAAAGCAGTAATTATCATTCAGGACCAGGACTCATGAACGCATACCCACGTAAAACCAGGTTATCAACCAATTTTCACGTCCTCGTTCCCTAACATAACGCATTTTAAAGGTAAACCACGCTGGTCACCTTTGGTTTGTGTGGTTAACGTTTCATAAATACCAGCCCAGTCGAATACTGAGCAAAACAAGGACTAAAGTTGAGGTTTCTTTGTTTTCTTTCTACGTTGACGTTCGAGGTCTCTAAAAATCATGTTACCGTGTCAAAATCAGAAGATAAACACTAAATCACCAGTCCTAGGGTAAATCTAAGTGTCATGTATGTAAAAACATGCCCAGGAAGTATAAACATCTTTTCAGGCAATTTGTTCACGTTTTTGTTTTTTTTGTCAAGTTCGAGAACTTAAAACAAACGAATTTATCTCACAAGACACTTGCACAAGAACTGCTACATAATTCAGTGGCACTACCTTTAGTGCATTGTCTTTTAGAATATAAAATGTATCGCCTATTTGCATTTCAAAACCTTGGAATACTCAAAAATAACCATTTTTATCTAAAGTCCACTTCAAAAACTCTGGTCATTTCAAATAATGGATGTGCGCGCAGAAGTAGCGGTTTACTCGACGAGTAACAGTAATGTTATTGTTAGCTATGGCAGATGTGAGCTAAACCTTCAGAGACGCGACGGTGCTTACCTCTCCTACCTGTGAATTTGGATCACGCTTTGTAGGTAAAATGTTTGGAATCGACGGTTTGTCCAAATACCAAAAGAATTAGCTGTCGAAAAAAATCAGGCATAATTGAAGTCCGACTAGACTTGAAACGCAAAAAATGAGAGCGTGCGATAGCGGTGAGTAACCATTGAGCATGAGTTCTTTTCTTCCAGGATTTTTATGGAAACATACTCTTCTGGTACTGACTTCAAAGGAATGACCTGTAAAATGTTCTACAGAGCTTTTATTAACTCTTCATATTTATATATTCAATGCACGTATGGTGGGCCGAACAATAACCGAGAAAAGTTTAGGCGGCAAATCCGCTCACACGTTTTGGAAAGGAAATTTTTGAGATCGCACATACGTGGTACAGATGAGCCGATCGTACACAAGGAGGAATCTCCATCAAAGTTTCAAATAAATGCACTCTCCCAAGCTGCCCTCCCCACACTCTCCCACCACCCGACGCTTTTCCGCTCCTCTTGTGATGACCTTCGGTCGATCAAATATTCAGATGCCCGAACGAAGCGGCAACGCGGCTGTAACAGAATACCCGACTGTTTCGGATTTCAGCCATCGAATATGCATGGGAGTGGCCGCTGGAGAGGCTGGCAGTAATGGGCAAACATGGCCAGAAGGTACGTAAACGAGTAGTGGGCGGCTGTCAGCTGCGGTGGTTAACCGCGAGAGTGGCAAAGTGGTATGAAGTGAGCGGACGGACGGGCCGGTGGGCCGCGGCTGGCCGTCCGGCCAGTCACCGAACCCAGCACACGCAGCGCGGTGCTTTCGAATTCGAACTTGGCGGCCAGCAATTACCGAGCGCCGCAGCAATTTCGCCGCTAGGTTTACGAGGAGTTCATTGGATGCCAATTAGAGCGCGAATAACTGCTGCTACGGCTGGCTGGGCTACCATTGCGAGTGAGCGGAGAGAGACAGACAGAGACTGTGTGAGCCAGCCAGCCAGCAGCCGTCCATTCTAACTTTTATGACACATAAGTCATTTTACAATCTCATTCAAGTGTGCAACTGCACATAGGCAGCATTGGACAATCACGCTGCGGGCCGGTGGCTAGAGCAACTCCAACGAACGATGACATTTCCATGTGGGTGTGGATTCTGCCTCCACAGTCACTAATCCAGAGCACCCACATCCAATTTCCAGATATATTAGATAGTCTGAAACCTTAAACATGTTAGAGAAAAGGAAATTAATTGGGAGAATTCTAGTGAGAACAGATGAAAAAAACCATTTAGTTCGGGTATTCCCCTTATCGGACCATTAATTCGGACAAATTTCTAGCTGGCCTCGATTCCCTACGCTGAGGTTGATCAACCCCGAGAAGAACTGCAAAAGTTGGCAAATGCCTTGGACTTCAGCTCAGAAACAAGTGTAGGTCCTGGACTCAGATACCGCAGAAAGAATCAAACCTACGGGAGAATCTTTCTTAGTATTCGTTCTGTTTACATTTCACGCAATGGAGAACCAGTGGGACAAATAGTAGAAAAAATGTTTGAGGTATGTTACTCATCCAACCTCCTGCGGTGAGGTGATTTTCGATCACTCCTATTCCTACATTCACTAAGAAAATCAGGTGGCAGATATAGTGAGAGAGGTAGTATTAGCTTGCTCTATACAATCACATGAAAAGAATGTAGCTTAGGATTGTGATAGAAAACACATAGAAAATATTCTTATTCGAGTGATGGAAGAATTACAAAAATTTCTTCACATTTTTTTCTAGCACGACACAAGTGTCCGCTAAATTACATCGCAGAGAACCTTACGAGTCGTGTCATAACCATGACGAGGGAACAAATGCCCTCATCCAAAGATGTCTGCTGTAGAATGAATTAACCTATCAGGAAAATGTGATTAGGTGATGCTGGAACCAAGGCTAACACCCCGTACCTGCTAGAGATTATCCGACACTTACGTATTGTGCAATTGCGTCACTCGTGTGTCGCCGAGTCTGAGGAACCTATAGAGAATCGTGCTATCTTCTTTTTTTCTATGAGCACGACAACCCCGTAAGGTTTCAATTTGTGGAAAAAAACCTCTAGCAGGATGAGGATGCTTTGGAAACTTAACACAACACTGGCAAGGAAACGACAGGCGGCTGCGCAATCCGCTGGTACGTGTCCGCAGCTGGGCTGGCAGAACCCTTAGGACAGATTTTAAGCGATGCAACGAGTAGAGTCCCTTGCAGCATCTCAAACTGATAAAGCTGGTCAGTAAAAGGACAGTGTGGTTGCTTTGGTCAGGAACTTCTGGATGAAGAAACGTTCGCACTCAGTACCGAATTAGAATAAAATATTCTATTCTAAAATTAACTAGCAGTTACTGGACCGATCTGAATACCTGAGTATGTCAAAAATAGGTAGCCCTGATGCTCTTCCTTTTCTCCAGGGATGTGGTTTTCTTCATTCCTCAAAGAATCGAGTTTTCGAATTAACAATCGTCGAATATTCGAGTTCGAATACATTTAATGTATTCCTTCCTAGCTACAGAAACAATGTCCATCATTGCTTAGGAATCTCCAGTCATTTCCGCTGAAAGTGAATTGTGAGACGCCCTGGACCACTTTACCGCGCGACCCTCGGTTTCCCCTGGCTGCGATTTATTCGACGAAATTTGTGGTATAATGTACAAGGCTGCATTAAGGTCATGCTGTTCCAGCGTTTCAGCGAGTCACCAATTTTTTTTTCAAAATTTTGATATTCCACAGCGCTTTGCTGGAGATACTATAGGAGTATAGCAGTACTACTATTACGACTTTGACAGCAGTTTACAGCTGACTCTCCTAAGTTTTTAACGTTAACGGGTAAAGAAAAAAGCTTTTCATCACTTACTATGCATCTATTTGACAATGCAGCGCTGATATCTCCCATTTGCGAGACTTCCAGGGGATAATCCGGAGCGAGAGCATTTGTGGCGCGCTCGCGAGTTTCCGGATTATCCCGATTACTTCGTCACTCCAGCCGACGGGGTCATGCACAACGCACACAGAAAAAACACGTGAAAATGAGATCGAAAATGCGTCGTCGTCGTCGTCGGAGAGATGTCGAAATCGGCGGTGCAGCGGCGGCGGCAGGTTGGGCGCGCGTCGCTCAGGTGACTCAGGACGACGACGAATGGAGGGAGGCATAGGCGCATATGCATAACTGCGCCGGCGCATGGCTATAACGAGGCGAGTGGGGACGGCGACGGGAAGGAAGGAAGGCGTGCGGAATGAGAATGAGGCGTGGATGGAGCACACACACGCGCGCGCGGCGGAAAGCCGCTCGGACATGGAGACAGTACCAACAACGCCGCCACCGCTGCTGCTGCTGCCACCGCGACGGGCGAACTCCGCGAGGTGAACGACGGACGCTATTTGTGCACGGTAAAAAACTAGTTTCCTGGTGCTGGTGAAATCTGATAACGAACGAACGCCTATTCGAACGAGACGAGGGAAAATAGCCTTTGTTACTGCTTGGAAAGCATTTAGTTGAGCACAGAAGGGCGCGCAGCACTGCCGCGGGTCTCCAGTTACAGCAAATACTATTCCTACTACACTGATGAGGACAGCAGCACGTACCGCTCCGCTGCCACGGCGACCGCGATCGGCTACGCGTAGAGCGACGATGCGATGCGCCAGCGTTCGATTTTCCGAAGCGTCATGATTCTGTTGAATATTGATGTCTAAGCGAACAGTTCGCAAGTGCCTGCTACGGGCCAAGGCATCTGGAACGAAATGATCCTGTAAGATCCATGATCCAGAAGTAGGAAATTGCTGATAATTCCCGGAAGTCCAAAGCATACCAGGAAAGACCCCATCTACACAGAGTCAGAATGGCAGGTTGAAGCAAGCTTTTCTTCAGATGCTAGCAATCCAGGAGCAGCGTGCACTTTACTGGAATCCTTGCTAGAAATTCCAGAACTGCCCTCAGCTTTGGCAAGAGCTTCTTTAGCACATAACCCTAGCAATTCGTACTGAACGATGTAGAGCTTCCGAAAACGGGTCCTAGAATCATTTTCGAAGTTCTTATGGAAATAAATCTAAGTCTAGTCTCTGATTATCTCGGTAATGGACTTTACCTAGTGAAGAACAATGCCAGAATAGAATTTTGCTACACTCATGTCCTATTCCAGCACTTACGGGGACTGCCCTTCTATGACTGCAGTTACCCAGCCCCAAACCAAACCATGGTATGAGGCGCTGAGCGTGAACATCTAGAGGCAAGCTCCATGAACGGGTATTCTTGACGTACCTGTTGCTGAGCAGCTGCCCAGTTCGACGAGGTGATGGTCCGTCCGGCGCCTCTTCGTCGCTGGCGTGTGTCGATACTGGCCTTGTTGGCGGTGGTCTGTCTGTCCTCCATTGTCGCTCGCCACCCCCATAGAAAAGGCGGGCGCCGCAGCGTGTTTGCCCTGCAATTACACCATTGACGCGCCACATTTCGCACCTTTACTCATACAAATACCATCACAATCACTACACACATACAGGACGGCACAAGAACGTCGCGGCCCGCTGCGGCGGGGTTCTGCGCGGACATTTTGCAGCCGGCGTTCTGGCAGCGTGGTGCTTCTCGAGGCGGAGCATCACCTCTCCATTGCGCGGACAGCGCGCATGAGTGCACCTGGATCGATTGGAGCACGGCCAGGACAGACGGAGTTTCGTTTGGTCGAGTGAAATCGATACAATTATAGAAGTATAGCCAGAGGGTTTGACTTACGAGCAGTGCTGAGAAGCTCGAGACGGGCTGCGGGGGGAGAAGACGATACTGAAGAGGACAAGGTCGCATTAAGGCAGTGGGTTCATTCGACGGGCTGTCCCCGTACTCGGCCGGCGGTGGTGCCAAGTGTGCGGTTGAGGACCGCGGCGTGAAGGATGCCGTCGTCGTCGACGTCGGCGGCGGCGGACATTTCGCAAACTGGTTACGCCGCGCGGACCTCACGCATCCGCAATTATGGCACAAACACCACTTCCGCCACTTCAGCGGAATACCATTCTAGAAGCAAGGAGACGGGGCGACGGAGCGGAGGAACGGACGGAGCGGGTGGCAGCAGCAGGACCCTCGCCGGCTGCCGCTCCTCATCTTGCCGTGGGTGCATAATGATGAGCTCTCCGCTCTCTGCCCGTGTGTGTGTGGCCAGAACTGCAGCGGCGCCTCCTCTCCGCGGTTTTGCGGCAAATCGATGTGTGTGTGCCACAGCCACAGCCTCATCTGATACGCAGTCAAACCCTTGCCGAACAAGGCGATGTACGCAGCGAATTCGCCGAGGGAGAGTTAACTCGTTTCCGAGAGGACTACGATAAGATTGCGGTTTTTGTGCTCGGGTCGTTGTCGACGGCTGACAGACTCGCTGACATCACTGCGGCCGTGCAGAATCGCTTGAGAATTGCCTTATGCCATTACAAAAAGTAGATGAAATGCAGTGACAAGTAAAGTATAGTAAGTAATGTAGCTTTACTACTACTTAAACATAGAAAGGAGCATCGAAATTGAACACTGTAAACTTGGAGCAGTGCTGATTCGAAAAGTAGTCGTGTTAACTAGACATATATACGAAATCCTCGTTTGTACCGTGCATGGTCCCAAAAAAACCATTCTAATTGTAAACCTAAATAAACTTGTAGATCTCTTTGTAATGGAGTAAACCTCATACTGAAACGTACGTCGACCCTAAACGGTACCAATTCACCTCGTAGCACACCAGAGTGGTCCCGGAAATCCATTTGACTACATAGTTTACTCGTCAAAGGCACGAAAAACTGCAGCGAAATACTAACAAGAGAGTTATTGCAATCTCGGACGAATACAGCTTTGCACGTACTTATGCAGTACAGAAGGAAGAATTAGCCCCGTGTTCCCGTCAATTTGAATGTTCACATTGTCCGATATATGCATGGTCGGGTGACATTCCCATTGAAGCCATCATTAATTTACCAGCTTTTCCTACATTTGTACTTGTCCAGTTTTGATTATGCCAGAATTACCTACATATTTTTTATGTCTCCTGTGTAAGGGTGCTGAAAAGTTGTCATCTAAATTTAGCTTGTTAGAAAAATGACTAATGCGTTATAGGACACCTTATTTTTGAAATTTCCCTTATTTGGGGTAAGTATGGGGTGAGCGCCTTCTCTGGATGAGCACCTTATTCTTGAATTCTCTTCGGGAAATCCTCGAATCTCGGTGACCTCTGTTTACCCTTCGCCCTGCTCCTTTCCGTTTGCGACGGTCACTGCTAACGATCTGCATAATTTACTACTTACGGTTCTTGAAGCAAGTTTTGCCATCGTTAACTATTCCTTCACACAACAGTGGACAGTTAATAGTTTTCCACTTGGCAATGAAAGAAAATGTTAAGAATTTCTCCCAAAAGAGGCAATAGGAAGTAGTTTTGCAGGAAATCTCTCAACTGCTGCCTCAGTACACTGCTGGTTATACGTGCTTGACGATGAGCCCATCAGGCTGTCGGCACTTCATTATGAATGCTTAGTAATTGCGAATTCTGGATATGCTCTGGGAAGGCTGCAACAGACACGGCGCCTCTTCGATTCGAGCGAAGAGAAGGCGCCACTCCGCAGAAAAAGAACTCGGACCAAGTTGGAAAATATTAATTTTAGGCTCTGTTCAACACCTTCCCATGGAGAACACATTGATAGAACTGAAGGAAATAGTCCTTTTCCACCCTGGAAACCATCCTGGATCAGCTAGCCTCCGGTATTTCCAGTAAATAAGATGGCAATACCAACTGGAGGACCAAAGACCCCTATAGAAATTGCACCATCGGACTTCAATTCATTCAAGGTGCTGCACTTACAAGTCGACTGGCTACCCTTATATTTCTACGCCTTGTTTTTCTGATTGGTACTTTTTTACCCACGGTATTGTAGGCACGAAACAGCCGCCTGGTGTCGAGGTAGTAACTATGTCTGGCCTAACACACCCTAACCGGCCCTATTCACGGAATAATGGTGGAAATCCTTCAAAAAACGACGATAGCCGGAGAAGCAGATAAGCAGAATGATATAACATTCTGCGAATCGAGCCCGAACGACCTACGAAAGGCTCAACGTTATGGAAAGCGATCAACTTTCACACCTATAACCTATTTTAAATTGTTGCTTGCCCTATATCTTCAAATACTTTCATAGAGAATCAAAACTTGTTCCAATTAGAGTTTATTTATTTATTTATTTATTTATTTATTCGGTTGAAATTGGGGTTGAAAAACTTTCTTTCGTAACAGGATGAGAGAACTTATTTCTGTAACCATAAGTTTTCTCATCCTGTTACGAAAGAACAAGATGAGGGCCTGCACGTTTTTCTTCACAGATGGATTTCTGCATAGGTAAAAGTCAAAACGTGACCATTATTCGCTTTGTTCTATAGGTATGTACGAGCAGCGCAAACGCTCCACCTATACTTAGCAGGCTGTGTATGTATATCTATTCCCCAGGGGTAATTGTGTGTGATCAAAGCGAAGAACATGCCAATGTCATGCCAAAATCAAGCAGAACACTTTCCAACAGGATTCCATGACCCCGAGTCACAGAGTTTGCAGTAGAGCGCTCGCGAACTTAGACAACACCAGTGGACCGCCCCATTTTGGAAGACCACCGAAATAATGGTGAAGCATGCACGAATTCCCAACAGCTATTGTGTCTCTGGAGAAGGGGGCTACAGCAGTGAGAGAAGGATTGACTTCAAAAAGCGAAAAACCAGCCCAACAAGATTTAGGAAGGCTAACTCCGTTTGCAAATTGGACTAACGAGAAGGACACACTACTAAGATTCCATATGCTTTCGGAATCAGTGAAGGTTCACGTCAGCGCTCCTCAGCACCTCAAAAAGCGGAAAGTGCGGGCCGTGACGCTGTTCCCAAAGTCGATGAATGCATGGAGCAGAGTGACGTCAGTATGTGCAAATCCGCAAGAATTCCTGGGAAACCCGTCACGATTAACGATGCACTCTTTCGGGGAGCTATTCCAGAAGATATGGCGTTTTCCTTCCACCAAAAAGTACTTCCATGGGCAAGTTTCCGGAGTATGATGACTGGGCCATCGCTTATGACACAAAATCGACTCTCGCTCTCGTTGGTGCTCACTCCCTCGGCTGCGCTGGCTACATAGACATCCAGCAACAGCATATGATGCCGGATTCCAGCCTCCAACACGGCCAAATTTGAGTTCTGATATTCATATTTCTAAGAAGTGTTTGCAAAATTCTTAAGCCAACTGCTTGCCTTCATTTACTTGAAGCTACAGGAATCTACATGGATTTGGACTTGTTCAGATAGACTGGGACAAGAATTACTCAACATCTCTTAGCAAATAAGAATCTTGGTGGAAGAATTTGCCCATGATGGACAAGCCATTATTCATTTTTTGTTTCGGAAGGACCTGTCTTCCGACTATGAGGACCAGGGATGAAGTGATCAATTTTGTCAGAGCCTTTGGCGGTGCAACTTGCGTAGAATTACTGGGACTACTGTTCAGGCTATGAAACATTCAAATTTTCGGACGTGAAAATAATCGTGGATGCTGCCTTTAAAGGGATGCCGCCTATTTGCCTCCTTCGACTATCACCGATAGGTGTACGGGGAACTATGCAGACTTCAAAAGTCGGATCCACCCGGAAATTTCCAAGGAACTATAACTTCACTAGTACAACAACCAGGCGCAACCATGGAGAATATCACAAAGGAGTGGTCAGTTCAATCCATTAGCTAATTCTTAATAACTTGACCAGATTCTCACCTGGCGCTAAACGTTAGGAATTTTTGTGGGCCTGAAAACGAATAAAAACTGGAACCAGTAAAAATACAAGTATTGTGCTGTCGAATGAGTATTATGTCATATGGATGGTTCATAAATTCTGTGAACGTTCGTTCCTATGGAAATCAAGAAGGTAATTTTATATAGCTATTGGTTATGAAATAGCAATTATTCCAACGCAGTGCAAAATCCTCCTAGTTCGTTGATTCCGCTTAACTACTGCTAACTCGGGATAGTTACCTCGGTGACTGCTGAAGTAACATCGTAATAACGCTAAGGAATAATTAACAATGTCTCCATTGACAAGTAGGTACATAACACCTAAGTAGTCCTCTGCACTCATCACTATTAGCAGCCAGTAACATGATAAGAGCAAAAAAAATCCATAAATTTCTAGGACAAAGGCAAAATATGCTGCACTCGTCAACATAAAATTCGTGACATCATTTTTTGCTTGCATTCCGCGTAACAGCTCTGACCCCAGCGTTGGAGAGACCAAATTGTTCAAATGAACCAGGGATGGAAGTGATGCTCGTAGTGGGGAAAGTGCGTATCGATCACCATGGTGGACCGCACGCCAATGCTTCTCACGTTTAACGAGGGATTCCTAACTCCTCGATGACCGACGAAGTCTCGAGATACCCAAAGCCTATGCAAAGGGTAGCACTCCCAAGAATCACTGTTGGACCACCAAAATAGAAATATCACATTACAAAGGTGCCTATTCTCCCGCAGTGACTTCAAGCACTTGTTAATCACTGGACAAGCCTCACTTTTTCCGAACAAGGCGAGCCGCTCTGTCCAGCCGTGTAAGTGCCGCTGTGTGATGTATCGAGAAAGGCACATGCACACATCACCAGATTCGGTATGCATTAATCCAATAGCACGCGCCTCGCGCTCGATTTCTGACGTGCATAAGAAGTTGTGCATGTAGCGAAAGGCAGCGTTTAGCTTTGCCTTACATTCAGCAGCGCAAATACCCTGGAGAGTGTTCGGCGAACTTTCAACACAGAACCACACACACTTTATCCGACATTCTGAGCAAATGCAAGATGGACAAGCTGAAGATTGAACGATTAAAGCACCACAAGGGAGCAATGAGACCCAAACAACACTCGGCTGAACAACTGAATAATTTGGCTAGGAAATGGGAACGAAACGGGAAAATAGGCGTCTACAGAAGAAAAGCTAATATAAGACATAATAATACCGGCATGGAGCTGAAGTTAGTGACAGATTAGACTCACAGACGCTCTGCGAGTATGAGTAAGCGAAAGCACTTTAGGCAGAATCACTGGCAGTGAGTGGCAAATCGCTTACTACACGGGCGCTTAACGAATAAACACCAAAACCTAGGCCTTTGTGACTAAAATCAAAAAGATCCTCAAGATATACACATGTCCCCCTATTAGAGTTTGGTACAGCGATGAAATCATGGCTATCAAGGAAAAAAATACGGGTGAAATAGTAAGACACAGGCAGATAAAAATCATACAAATCTGAAGCACTTCTGTTTGTCTGGAGGCAGACGGGTCTTGAAGAGAACGGAATCGGCGCGGAACTGCGAGAACCTTCAATAAGAAGACCCATTCAGAGTGGAAGATAGCACCATAATATGACGCTGCCAACTAATTTGTCCGCGTAAAAATGCAAGTTGGGAATGAATGGCTACAATCCGGACCGTTCGGGGCATGGCACAGTGAAAATGAAATGGTGGCATAACTGGAAGCGTTCGGATTCTGCCATTCATTCTCTACTTTGCATTTTTGTGAGGACAAATTAGTTGGCAGCGTCATATATGTTGATGACTTTGCACAATAATGCTTTTTGAGACTAATCTAGCTTTGGAGAGACCTTAAAAAATCTGTCAGGACCAACTGTTTGCTTTTTTCTCACATGGATGATATTATCTTCAAAAAAAAACAGACTTCATATTCTGAGTGTATGTATTGTATCGGCCGAAGATACAACTTTTGGACTCTCTTCCGTAACACCCTTATTCAATTATTTACAAGAAACTTTCTCATCTCTATACATACTAGCTATTTCAATTACGGGACATCTAATACCCAACTTGTTGCGGGGCGGGGCTGGCCTCATGAAAGCATCTTCCAATACTAATAAGTGACGAACATCTAATCACAAAAGCCCATTCAGGCAAGCGTGAAACTTCTAGAAGGATCGCCAAGGTCGATCAAACAAGAAAAGGTACAGCAGAAAGAGTTCTGATTGAGATCCTATAGACTCTTTGTTGCTGAGCTTCTGCATCGCTTAGGCCTAGTGTTCCTTCAGCAAGGTGGTCTGCCTAGGATAAATATCCTTTCCGGTTTCAGGATATCCATAGAACTCTTTTGGTACTCTTTCAGAACATGGAACCGTTCATTTGAGCAAATAGATTGCCTTTCAACGTTATTGCATGCAGAGAGTCCTAAAGGAGTTGTTACAGTTTTGACGCGCCGCGTCGCGCAGTATGCTTAAGCATAGGCAGTGTCAACGCAGTGCGAGCTCGCAGCGTCATCTGCCGCAAGGGGGTCCTTCCACAGTTTTTGCCGCGGCGCGTCAGTTTGCGAGCTCGCCCTGCGGGCTGCGGCAAGGAGTGCTTCGTGGCATTGTTTCGGCAAATTGGAAGTTCATTGTGAGGCAAGAAATTAGCTCGCTGCGGTTCACTTCTCGCGCTGTGCCGCGCCGCACAATGCTGAAAACTGTAAAAACCCCTTAAGGGCAATTTATACTGGATGCGTGCGACTGACGCGCGTGCGTCTGCATGATGAAGAATAGGGCCCAGTCGCATCGCAGTCGCAGCTCAGACGCACGCGTTTACGACCTCGAGGCGGCCGCGCGTTCATTTCATTGAGGATGTACTTGCCGTGTTGACCGGTCTTCATGGAAAATTCCTTGCAAATGGATGCGTGCGACTGATGCGCGACTGACGCACGCAGCTAGTATAAATTACCCTTTAAGAAGGACCATACCGCGCGCCCGTCGTGAATAGCCAGAAATGAGGTTGGGTAATAGATGTCCGTAAACAAGCCACATATATGCTCAGATAAATGAGGCAAAGCGATCCTTAAAATCTTCATGACTGGATTTTCTTAAGAAATTTCTTGCTCGACACTGAGAAACGTGGAAATGTAGCAGACATCAAAATCAGCAGTGAAGTTCCTGTAAAAGAGAAACTCTCACAAGAAATGGATTCATTTGCAGTCATTGGACTTAGCACCTGATGGAAAATCCAGGTTCATAAGTAATTCGGAAATATTCGAAATACTACGACCACGTTGGTCTGTCCAGTTCTCATCCGATTTCAGTTTGATCCTTCCACCACTACGCAGCAATTCAGCGGTCAAGATATATCTCTGCTTTAAATTTACAGCCAGTTAGGTTTAATTGGATGCTGCGACATCGGTTTGCATGGCTAAGCCATTTTTTTTAAAACACAGACGCAATATACGGATCTCCCACGACAATTCAGGTGTAAACACCGGTTAAAGCCGTAAAATTTCCAAGAGTACGAGCGCTGTAACGTCAAAACGGCAGCGGTTAGTTAAGCCAAGAAATTAACGACTCTACGACTCACTTCAACGGATTGTATCCATAAATTCTGGTGAAGAGGCGAATACACTCGTGGCGCTCGTGGAAATGCGATTCGTCTTGCGAAAGCGTCTCTGTGCACGTCGGACACCTAGGGAGAAGCGCTTAGTCAATGACCCGCCACATGCGGTGAAACAACTGCTCTGTTTGGCTCAAGGTTGCCATTACTCCAATTTGGAATTCGATCTCTTTTTTCACGACAGCATGGTTGCCGACAGCCGACACGTCTCCATGGATGGTATGGATACGGAATGCCATACTTCAAAGGAACTCAAAACCAGTCAAATATATAGATAAGAGGGGATAGAGATCAACACACGATTCCTTTTGCAAAAATGAACCGACTCGTTATATCGAGCAGAGCTAGCAACATGCGAGTATGCACTGGTATTCGAACTATTTCTTTCAGATATTCGAATTTTTTCTTTTTTTTTCTCTTTTTAAAAATATTTCTTAGAAATTATTCGAATACCCGAAAAAAGAATATTTCGAATTTCTCGAACAAATGAGTGATATTGTTGCAGAAGTAGTTTTGCGATGCACTAGTTCACAGAAAATGGTAGAAACAATCTTGTCATGTGCGAAGAAATAGAAATACACGTTTTCAAACTAACACTTCTGGTGGTGCACGTTAAAAGCGAAGTCCCATCTCATTTTTGTATCTATCTAAACCTTCCAAAGTGGCGGAGGCCCCAATTTTCTCCCCCCCCCCCCATCACGCCCACTTTCTGCGTCCGCCACTGCAGTTCTCATAAATATAACTTTAGGTACGAACTTACAGGCGATTCACTTGGAGTAAACATCGCGTTGCAATAATTCTCAGTTGAAAGTCTACGTGCGAGTGGTTTTTTAGTAGTTCGCATCTAGCTTTTGAACTGGGTCCGCAATTGCACCGATGTTTACTCCGTGACAAATGCCATATAATCAGCAATTACAGTGCCTTCCATCCGCCGCGTCCTCAAGGCGCACCGCCTGAGATCACACGTGGCGTCCTGCTGGCGATCGATACTCAGCTGGTTAGCTGGGGGAACGCTGCCAGCAGGATGCCACGTGTGATCTCAGGCGGTGCGCCTTGAGGACGAGGCGGATCGAAGGCACTGCACATTCTTTCACTCTGCTCCTCATGTTATTATAGTAGTGATTGATCGGACTTCCTGTGGAAGGAATTATCTGTAACAAAGTCGAAAAACGCCCACCGCATCCCACCCTGTGTTCCCGCCGCGTCTCAACCAAGAAATCAACTTCATTACGGTCCCCAACCTCGGTAAAAGAGAAAACTAATATCGTTTAGTTTTGTCTTCCACGGAGGTTGGTGAACGCCTACTTCTCTTAAATTCGCGTACCTCCACGTAAATTGGCATGGACTTTCCGAATTTGTAATCTTTTGAATTCAGCCGAACAGTAAGCCGAAAGAGGAGGTAGCACGTTTTTAAAAGTTTGCAGGTGATAAGATGAGCAGCCTCTGCTTTGTAATTTTAAACGAATCAGGTCCCTCTTTCCACGGGTCAGTATTGTTCAATTTTTTCATTAATCAATCAAAGAAAAATAATAAAAGAATAATGAAGTATGCTTGTCGTTCGCATTTAGTCAAGATTGCTCAAATGCTGAGGGTAAATCATAATATGTAACCCGCGAATCCTGGCAATTTTATCATTAAACCGATTATTCGAATTATGGATGCTCGAATATTCGAATGTTTCAACTTTTCCAATTGCTCGAGTATTCGAATAATCGAATATTTTGACTTTTCGAATTATTCGAATACCGAAAACTCCGAATTATTCGAATATTCATTCGAAAATATTCGTTTGAATACCAGTGTATACATGCGAGGAGATCGATGCCTTGACGAAGTAGTAGATTAAAATGTTGAAGGAGCCTTTTGCTTTTTGGAAGGAGAATTGAGGTAACAAGAATTACCTGAGAGTCCATTTACTCGTAGTTTTAATGGGAGGTTCGCGAGTGATATGCGAGACGAGGAAGTTCATCGCTATGTCCTCGCAATTCATGACGTCATCGACGTGGTGCCTGATTGCCTCGGGCATTTGATGAGTGTACGCGTGTAGATACGACTAAAACTGGGAAAAAACTGACTACAACAGAGAAAAGAAACCGAATTTTCATTGTCTCATATAAACTATATCAAGACGAATATGGCTACTTGTGTTTAATAACAACTATTCGATATCATTTTAAAACCCAAACTGGCTTGGCTGATTTCGCTGAATTTCTTTGTACTTTCAACATATTCAATTATAGGGTGAGCAACCAGTCGTAAATAGACATCTTCACGCTAAGAGTATTTATATGATACGTTCAAAATTAACAAACTTCTCAATAATACCGAAGTGATCAATAGTTTCGTGCATTACCCCCAGTGGGCAAACCGAATCGTCCTTTAAACTTCCCCGGTAAAAGCAGACACTCAACTCAAGAAGGATTTTGAGATTTTAAGATCGGAAGAAATTTCAAGCGACGCCGACCACAACCGCATACACAATACCTTACACAAACGCCGAGAAACTTTCTTCCAAACCTCTTCTTTTTAGAGATTTTGGGGTGGCTGTTACGACTGCTTCCACATGAGGACGATTTTTTCCGCTAAGACTGAATTTTCCAGACTTCTTGTGGTAGCTGCGCCTAAGTGTAACAGCCAGGAATTCAATCCGAACCATTTCTTAAAACTTACGTATTGCCGACATCATACTTACTAGAAACAAGCTTTAGATAAACCCAGGCCCATAAAATAAATTTAGTGATAGCGTGCACTCACCTGCATTTCTAAAATCTTCGAGTTTATATTTTCTCCCCCAAAAAATTATAAGCCTATGTCTTATGTTTGTTAAATGCTATAATTGGATATGTTTCAAAAAACTTATGAAAAAAAAACTAGCTAAGATAGCCAAGCCAACATGGTGGAGAAATGTTTGATCATCATATAATATCATATCTATACAATATAATAATATTATCATGTATAATTTTCAGAATGTTTAACCAAAGGTGAAGAAGTACGCTCATTTGCACTCTCAGAAGGCATTCACTTCTCGGCCCTTATACAGCTATCTTGTGCTTGACTGAAACTGTGAGTTGAAATTTACAAATCACAGAAATTTAAGCATGATTACAGTGACAGAAGTACTTTGTGGAAATTTTTAGTCAAACACTTTGCTGACACCCTGCTAATTGAACGCTAAGGTAGATTTGCTTCCGATGAAGGTTTCCAACATAAACAAACCTTGTGGAGAAAAGCAGCCCCAGTAAGTATGATACTTAATTGGCATGTGTGGTTACTGTTATAATACATCTGGTCGTCATATCGAGCATGATGTCGTGCAGGAAAACCAACAATGCGATGGCGGTTTTCCCTCCAAACTCTGGAATGGAAAACACTTTCACAGAAGAAAATTGCATAGGTTTAGCAGTATTAATACATCACAAGTAATACAAACGCATTGTCTGCTATCAAGCACATCAGACTGACATTGCCGAAGGATCTCAAAAGGATTTTTCAAGACTTTGGCCCAAAGTAGCCGACGGAAAGTTGTAAGAAATTAGCAATTAGATTAACATCTATCGTTCATGATGCAAAAAAAAAACTAGAAGAAAAAATAGAGTTTTTTAGATTTGGCTGAAATTCATGGCAGAATCGCCGTACCAACCTTACATCTTACTTATCAACCTTATCTTGATTAGTTACAGGATATAGCAGTTGATTTTAGATGGTGACAGTTCCATGTGATTTATTTTTGTTATTTAAGGTTGCACGTCAGACAAATGCTTTGTAATGTACTAGGATGAGCCAGGCTCATCTTCGCAACGCTTACTCTCAGCCCGTTTCCTTATTTTTGCCTGCGCGTCATGAGTTGTCAGTTACCTCTAGCCACCACTGATAAGTTGATCATGATACGCTTCCTAGAGATACCGTAACTATATGAAAAGAGTATTGCAGAAATCGGTCAGGTTCACCCTGAAGGAGTGTAAGATCTACAGTTTTATAGAGCAACGATTAATCACTTTTGGTTTGAGCGAAGAAAGAAAATTCCGCAGAATAGTGCAGAAAAAGCCTTTTAATGGAATAACACCATGTCTGGAAGAATGTTGAATCCTAATTATGTGGAAATATGCTAAGAAGCAAATTAGGATGAGATTTTTTCTTCAAAATGATGAGAAAGAATAACAGCGGTTTTGCAAAATAAAACATCTGGGATTTAATAAAAGAATTCGTAATGCTTCAATGGGAAAACGAAGAGTGAAACCCTCGAACTCTTCTCAATGCTTCATCACACTCCTATTAATTCTTAATTAATGGAAAAAAGAACTAACCTGAACGCGAACACAATTTCATGTTGTTTCAAGTCGATATCATCATCAAGTGAGAGCACAGCTTCCGTCGTTATTCGATCCCACGGTACGAAGCGATTGTTCAGACTATTGGTGGTAACTTTTATGAACCTGAATACGAGACTGTTCCCGGCTGGTATAAGAAATATTAGGTTGGTGGGATAGGAATACGCGCCCATCTTCATCGTCCAAGTAAGCACGCAATTTTAAATTTTTACCAATCTCCTGAAATATCGCTTTACGACAAGTCAAGAGATGTAAAACTGCTCTTCAGCATTGGTAGAAAATAAAGAAAATCAAGAACGGCGGGCAAGAATAAGGAAACATTCCTCTGTATTGCACGACCAGGGTCAAGCGTGGTGTTGGTAAAAAATCAACCCCGAGGCGACCCCCCCACCTCGTAGACAGGTAAGATGCCGCCACCCCCCTCCCCAGAACACTTCAAATCTTTTTACATTTTCAGTTCATGTAATTCAGGATTTAATTTAGGACGTTAAAGTGTCTAAAAGATAGTTTTTGAACTCAATTAATTTTTAATTAAATTTTCCGATTTTCAATTTTTATTTTTGAATTTCGAATGTTATCAATTAAACAACAAGTCAGTTACCACACATTGTCTGTCGCATACTCTACACATTTATTATGAGCTACTGGAGTGACGCAGAAGCCGTATTCATGCTCAAAGCTCAAACAGGTCCAGGTTTCGATCCGCGCAGCCTAACTTTTACAAGTGGAAAAATGCATGTGGAGTAGTCGTACATCAAGATCCCATGTGTGCCAACAAAAGCAAAATGGCGGGATCTTTTTTGAGCCATGAAAGTGGCTTTCTTTCACTAAGAATTAGAATCGTACACGTGTACATAGATGTTCGGCATGAATTTAAAAAGGTTAATCACGAATGGTTGTTAGTCACGAATTTAAAAAGGGTTGGCATGTGACCTGGGAAAATGGCTAAAGTCGTTCTCATAACAGGAAAATTACGCGTTTCGGTGCACTACTTCATATTTTGAGATATTTAATTTAATAGGGCTAAATTTGGAAGTGTAATTGTTGGTTTAAAAAAAAGAAGGCGAACTTGCCATTTTTACCAACGGTTTACGATCGGTTCAACTTCTCGCAAAGCAGTTTCAGGACCCGACTAAAAGTTCGTGTGCGCCTATACCTCCAGAACAATTTGCACTTCACAGGGAATTGAGGCTGAAATGCAAGAAATGACCCAGCAAAAAGTGGACTCGAGGCAGGCGAGACTTCAAATGAGGGAATGCACAACTGATATTTCGTGGCGGTATCAAGTGCTCGCCTTTGCAAACCACAAAAACATCGCTTAACACAACGGACAATACGACCCACCGGTGGGTCGTATCCGTTTTATCCCTTTTTCTTAGGTGGAGCTCCCCCAAATTCTGCCCCTAGGGGTTATTCTACCCGCTGAACACGGAAATGGCATCCATTTTGTACCGCAACAGCGAGACTGTAGGATTACTGTAGTCGTACTGTAGACTGTTGATGTATTTTTTCACAGCATCTACTTTAAATTTGAACTTTGGAGTTACTTGACGTGCTGAACATGAACACGCCATCAGTCCTGCACCGTAGAGCAGTACTGTAAGGCTCTTGTAGCGTTACCGTATGATTACTGTAGGCATACTGTAGATGCATTTTATTCACCAAATTTAGTGAAACCTTGGCAAGTGGAGTTATTTGACATGCTGAGCACGAAATTGACATTCATTTTGTACCATAGCGCAGTACTGTAGAGTTACTGTAGGCACACTGTAGATGCAGTTTGTTCACTAAATTCAGTGGTAAACGGATGCCACATTTGAGATCAGAGTGTGAAATAATTCCATTTTCGGGAAAATTCTGATGCAAAACCTTTCCCGCAGTTCCTACAGTATAATTACAGTAACCCCGCAGTGGTAAAAATAAACTATCAAAAATAAGCCAATACAAGATTTCTATTTGTACTGTAAAGTAATTTCAAAAATTTGACGACCCATTCCAGGGAGGGGTGGGGGCGCCCTGCCCCCCTGCGTCCGCCACTGCCCCTCCCATATTATGGGCAGCCGAATTCCTGAAATCTCTTCATGAAATAAACAAAATTATAATACAAACTTATTTTTTATTGTTTATCTTTACCATTATTTTAGAAACTACTAATTATTCAAAATTAAAACTAATATTTTTAGTAATTTTACCATTCCATCTGGATCCGGATGGAAAAGTATGGAGTGGCAAAGTTGGCAGCTCTTTTCAAGCTCCGTACCCTATCCATATAGTCCAGACTTTCCATCTCATATGACCGCCTGCTCCGCTCCATTAAGTCATCGCTGGCGAAGGGAAGGTTGAACAACAGCTGATATGAGGCAGAGCGTTATGACTGCTACCCGGGGCGGGGAAGAATGCCACTGAGCTTTGAAAAGACAGCCACTTTTTAGTGAAGCCGATGTAAAGGCGAGTAGCCAAACTACATCTCCTGTTGCGGTAAGGGCGTCACTCTTAGATCCGGTCAAAAGTTTTTCATTCACTTACATCAGTTTGAGCTTGCTGTGCATATCAGTTTGAACACCGAACTTTAAACTTTACCTTGAAGGAGCAGACAAATGTCTTCATGATAAAATTAGTGTTGAAACGTTATCCAAAAAAAAAGGACTAAGAAAAAGGAGAAAGCAGCAGTGGCTTGAGAGTATGAAAATAGTCTCTGATATGATATTAGGTTGGTGCAAAAATAATGCGCGTTTTTCGCTGTTTCATCTTCGGTGCAGAAAACTTCCGGTGTTTCTTATCATCGGTATGAGAAGTTGCACAAGGTTTTGTAGTAAATTTCGTGATCTTTTCAAATGTCTCATGCATTTTGAGCAAAGTTCATGTTTTTGGTGAATTTTTAGTTGTGGAACGAAAGGCGCCAAAACAAGTTTTTTGCAAAACTCACTTCAGCGAGCTGATACTCGACGGCATCGCAGCAGGAATCGCTCGGAATATCACCATTGTTTTGGCAAAGGGAGTGTAAGCGAATGCATTCCGCCGAGGTGCTCCCGAATTTTTCGGCTTGATGTGCCTTGCTTCGAAAGTAAGGAATGTCGCATAGGTCTTACTGGGGTTTGCAACCCCCAACTCATGGCAATAATTGAAAAGCACCCATCCAAAACAACATATTTGTTCCGTAGAACATCACGGTAATTGTTGTCACATCATCCCTTCCCTCAGTAAAAATGGGAGGACGAAAAAGCACGACGAGTTGATGCCGCGCATACTGAACGAGTACCACATTGATCTTCGATGAGAGGTCAGCTTCGCGCCTTTGCAGTGAAAGAAATGCAGCCAAACAGTCGGTCGCTTAGTAATTAAATGTGAAGAATAGACCCTCTCCGACAAAATGAGGTGCCTTGCTCAACAGTTGGACTAGGAACACGCACCGAAACACTCCCAGAAACCGAAGAAACACCAAAATAAGGTCACGGCGAATTTGTGGTGACCTGCTGCAAAAATTACTCACTGCAGCTCATTCATTTTTCCTAATCTGGTAAGTGGTTTCAAGACGTAAATGAAATAAATTAGAAACTTCACTGTGTGACCCCAGTGTTGCTCAATAAAATGGATTCTTCACTCCTACACGGTACCGTCCAGGCAGACCCCGCCCAACAGATTCTTCACAGGTTCCAGCAACTGAGCTAAGAAGCTCGGACTCCTACATCATAATCAGCAAGCTTCTCGCTCACCGACTACCACTTCCCCGAGAACCTGGACGGCTTCTTCCGGGAGAATTTTCTCGAAGACTAAAGTGATACCAAAACTGCCCTCCGGAAGTTTGTTCATTCTAGAAGGTCCTGTGAGAATTGCACGGCAGTCGGAGAACATCTATCTTATTGCGAAAGATCTGCGGATTACAATAGTTCTGAGCCTTTCGAAAAAGATCGATTTTGAAAGAAGTTATGAGGTTCGGAGTCAAAGGCATGAAAACGCGCATTATTTTTGCACCAACCTAATACTAGTCAAGCAGCAGCTAAAGTTCACCAACCAACATTTAACTTGACAATTATATCTATGCGCGATGGCACTTTCAGAAGAGCTGTTGCATAGCGACAGTGGCTCCGATGAACGCACCTACACAGAGGTAATAATGAAATGATTTCCTGTCGATCCTGACCGCAATTTGGCAAGCACGTGAAACATGAATGGATTGCACAAAGAAGATTGTTTTTGTTAGATAATTCAAGCTGATGGACATGGTCAAGAAGTGTGCATGCAAAACTGCTTGGCACCGTGAGGACTTTCGCAAAGATAGAGCACTTGTTCCATAAAGAATGCAGAAAGATTGCATCAGCAACGAAGAAGAAGCGCAGAGCACCAGTAGGTGCCTCTTGCTACCATCGTTCTGGAAATTTGAACAAACACAGCGTTCTCAGAGCAAATGTATAGAAGCACCATACATATTGTAGCACCCTCACAAACAAGGTACTGCGGAGAACAATGAACACGAAAAAGTAAGAGAATACAAGAAAAGATCTCACGTTCTGTGAACAAGCAATCACAAATAGATGCATATCACATGCGTCTGAAATATCAAAGGATGAACTTCTCACCTTGCACAAATACCCACCCTACCTCGATTCCACAATCACAGCATAGAGATGTTAATCAGAATAGTACAACTTAATTCGGTGGAAGGATTCAACGAAAGTATTATTTGAATTCATAGCAAGTCATCTCTTTAAAGTTATAAGATGTGAAATCCACTTATCAAAGAAATCGTGGCGAATAAAGCAGTGTTTTTAGTAGGAGAAAATAGGACGAAATACTCTTGTCACGTATTAGGCGCCTATTTCCAGTAGTATGTTTAGAGAAGAAAAACGGTAGGATCATAAAGACTCAAACATACTCGACAGGTACATGCAGGCGTGGCCAGGCACCCATTGGCTCCCTGGCGATGTTGTTCCAAACGACGATGACTTTGTTCAGATAGGGAAGGCGATGAAGTCGCTCCAACGACGTTGCTAGCACTGCGTCGCGATTGTAGGTTAACAGAACCACTGAAAAGTTGTATTTGAAATCATTGAGGGTGTGAAGAACACTGAAGTAGGCATTGGTGGATTCCAAAAAAAAAGTCTGTTTGCAACAGAAGAGGAAACCACGACTCGGTGCATGATTGGAAATCGATCAGTCGAAAGTAAGATGAATACCACTGTGTAGTGGAGGTGTGAAACGAAGTTCTTGATTCAACTGATTTTTTAAACCCAAGCAACATAGAAAAGGGGGTACCACGTTGCACTGCTGCATACCCTTATACAGAGCACCATGAAACGTGTAAACATAAATATACAAACCCAACCGAATGTTTTGAGATAGCTGCCACAATTAATGCAAAGCGCAAATAATATCATGATATAACTTTATTCCCGATATTTTAAGATGTTTCATGACCGCAGCTTTACAGAGTACTAATAAGTTAACCGTACTGGCAGCATTTATGTAGTTCGTCCTTAATCTCGATGGAGTCGGGCTTCTAAAATTTAAAGCAGTGCAACTATTGAGGTGGATTGTTGAAAATATTCTAATCCTAATCTCCTCCTCTTCGCAGTAATCAACTTTCCAAGACGAACCTGTAAACTGTTCACGAGCACGATTTCCGCCAAGAGCCTTGCTGAACTCGACACCAGACCCAGGTTCGATAGGACGAAAGCCTGAACAACTGAAAACTTTTTTGATTGAAAACAATAATGGAAAAGCCACCACACCTATGTTGGAATCAGGATAAAACTCAGATTCTGTAGGCGGATCCACCGACTGTGCCAAGAACTCTAGTGACATTCCCGGCTGACCAATTATATTCCAGGAATGGTAAGAGTACTAAATTTCGATATTTCATCTGTTATTTACTATGTACTGCACCAGTAACATAAGCAACCGAAACCAACCATGCTGAAGGATGAGAAATTATGGAGGTACGAAGCCGAATCAACGGCGCCTTCGAGAGGGCCTAAGAAAATGCAATGTCAGAGCAGGAAAATTTACACAGATTCGCACAAAATTTACCGAGATATTCGTCATCTAGTGGTGGTACATTTATGGGAGTCAGAATTGGGGCCGTGAAGGAATTGTTGAACAATGGAACAGCCTGAAAGAGAACAATGGTGCTTAGCAGTACTCTACAAGTTCCAGGAATATAAAAGAACGGATAAAAATCGAATGAAAGTCGTTGACGTCCCATTCGTTGCCACAATAACAGCTGCGCTTAAGATGTGGCTTTGAAGGTTTCCAAAATAGAACCCCGAAAACCCATCAAACAAAACGAAAACTTATCGAGGTTTTCGCCAACTTAGCATTACTAGTATAAAGTCATAAGTGAAAGGCAGCATACGTGCTCTTTCAAAGGATTGGAGGCATAATTTTTGCATAAAACAAGTGTAAAAGAAATGGTACCAATATTCCACCGAGTAACATATTAAAATAGGAGTGAAAAGCCGAAATGAAACAGTAGGGTCAGCTAACCTTTGCAACCGCCTCTGCAGGAGATGGGATTCCCAGCCTTTCGCGAAGAGAGGCCAACAAAGCTCTAACAACAGCTATAATGTTGAGAATAACGAAGCATAGTGAAATGTCCATATAAAAGTGATATAAGCATGTATCAGATAGCAAATATTTGGGCAAAAAGGCTTTTGAAACTACGCACCTCTTTGATCTCCCAAGTAGCGTTCGAAGAAAAAGCGCCCCATTCTTCGTAACTCTAGAACTTCTGCCATTTCTAATGAGCGAATGACGAAGTGCAGCTCCGGAAACCGAGCAGGATGAAAGCGTATGGAAGCGAGACGCCAATCAATGTGATCTTAAAAAACTCGCACGGTCATGGCAAATCTAAGCTAGATCGCAAGTAACTGTACATGTTTGTGAGCGATACCTTGAAAAGGGAGAGGAGTATCAACGAAAGGCATTACTGGGATACAACCAGCTCGCAAAGACATCCAAAAGAAACGGATATAATTCTTCAGACAAAATAAGACACAAAAGGTTGAATTCCGCATGAGCCCTTCTAAAGATCAAAGAACCATGAAATTTCAAGATTCCAATCAATTTATGGAAGTCCTAGGAAAATAAATTTTACCTATCTGGGCTTCGTCACCACAGGAACTGCCATCAACAGAACTGGAACAATTCAACAGTTTAATGTTATCACCAGAGAGCACAGCCGAGGTATTGAGGCGGGACAAATCGCTCGGCAGAAGCGGAGCGATTTCCTTTGCCTCGGGTGCGACAAGGACGGAAAGGAGGAACTGAAAAGAAAATATTGACTGTCTGTATATTACATCATTCGAGAAAAGCCAAAAAAAGATAAAGCTACTGTATTAGGGATTGCAAAAAAATTGATAAAATTGATAATGATGAATCTACTCATCCATATTTGTACAGCAGCGCCGTCGGACTGATATCTCGGAGAATTTGTGAAAAGAAACGTTAAAAGAGAGTTGCTAATTTACTGAACAAGCTTCGGACTAGTTTTCTCTCCATCGAGCACTCAGCTACGTTTAAGAGGAAATTAGCGAACAGTGACATATTGGATATTTTACGCATAGATGATGTCAAGTAGGCTATTCTTAACTGTTGTTTTTTTTCTACATTTTTTTTTTGCCAATTAGATTACCTAACTATTTGTAGTGTCTAGCCCAGATTTTCTGTTGACTATGGTACGGAGGATTCCACCGGGGACACCGGGGAGGTTCAAAGTCGAGCCAATACTAGCGCTTTACCTTGGTTCTGCAGCTTGGAGTTATTTGTCAGGCTTGTGTAGTGATAACTCATTTATTAATCTGCTCAACCAACTTTGTTCTTGTAATTCTCAGCTCGTTTTGCTACATTTGCTCAGTCTTTCCAATGAAATAAGTCTTGTACTGGATTTTTAGAGGTAGGGAACACCTAACATCCAAAAATCCAGTGCTACGATTTCCTCCGCATGCTCATACGCTCTTGGGAAGTGGCGTTATCCCTAGCGTTTACCTCCTCACACAGAAAGCCTGGGCATCGAGGTAGCATTCAACTTTTTTTCGGAATTTCAACGGCATTTTCCTACCGTACACCTCACACTGTTAGTAAAATGAAGGCGTGAGCCCAAGCAATCCTACTCTGCAGTGATTAAAGAGAACCAATTTGCCCGTTCTCCTAAAATCTCGTTAGTCGTACTATGCAGCTCTGAGCTTGTAAGCGTTTCCTGCTTGTGAGCGCACCTTGTAAGTGCAGGAATAAATAAAATAAATGGTTAAAAAAGCACACTTTACGGGAATAAGGCAGCAGATTAGGTAGACTCTTCCATGTAGAAGCATCGTATTCTGACACGTCGAGGAATACGTTGAAATCGATAGGCCTACAAAATAAAAATGAACCTTGTCAGGAGGGGACAGCAACTCATTTTTTCATAGTGATAGGCGGTGCTGTTAGCGAAAAAAATAGATGGAGTTAACTTACTTCACAAGATGTCCGTCAGATTGTTGCACCATGATTGCGAAGGAGTCCGCAACTCTAAAGGGTTCTCCAAAATTGACAATAACAGTGTTCCGACCAGAATCCGGTAACTTTGTCGATGAACTTAGCGGAGAATTGGTTATAATAAACTAAAAAAAGGTAAACAGACAAGAATGTATTTCCGAGGCTCCATCGTTAGAAAATTGGATGAAATAACGCAACATGTACATTAGCAAAACCTACTGATAAACAAGCATCTTTCATATCGTCAACAATAATTCCTTGTGATGAAAGCTCTTCGATAAAACTAGTCATAGGGAGTGAAAGTTGAGTATAGTTAGTTATATACAATGGCATGAACGTTGCGATAGAACAACGGCTGAAAAGCAAACATCTTCACTGATTACTCCATCAGAATCGTTCAAACAGTGAAATTCTGCAACTAGCCTGAAATCAACAGCAGTCTCCCACGATAAATGCAATGGATGAGAGTGTTTGACTGATGGCTGCGGGAGCTCATCTTGAATGGGCTTGTGTGGAAGAAAAATTCGAACATTTCTGCGATCTTGAAGTTCCTTCAATGCTCGTCTTGCACTTTCAATTTCGTCTAGCACAGCTGTGAGTTCAAGCTCTGCAGAAGAAAACGAGTATGAGAATAAGAAGAGCGATATTCACAAAAATAACTTATCATCTCTCACGTTTCTCTGGGATTTTCTTAGTTAAATCTTCGTAAACAATGTTGACTTCTTGCAGTTTCGCTGAAGAATCAATCAGCTCACTCCGAACGCTACGCAGTATACTGGAAAGCTGTTAATAATTTTTAAATTGAGCTTCGAAATGAAAACATGAACGCAAATTGAATAGTATTCGAAATAAATGATGACGCCCCCTAAGCGTTGTAGTTATTACAGTGTTCTAAGTCGCGTTTCCTTAATGTAGCCATAGTTTAGCGCGAACTTTCTAAAGAAGACTTCAATGACCCGGAACTGCTCATCACACTGCATCATGACACTCTGATTACCTGCGCATTCGCAAATTCAATTATTACCACTGTTCTACAGTGTGGGTCAAAAATACGCTAACAAAGAAAAGGGCAATCAGAAGAAGATTTTCAAAGCAAATTAGAACACTGTGATATGATTTATCTTCAATAGCTCCCAAAAAAAAATAATACAAGAAAACATCTAAAAATATCCTCCATCTGCTAGGAATTAGACCCCGAGACATCAAATGAAGTCGCAGGCCTCGGCGAGCAAGTGGTTGCGCAGGAATTTCTTTCCTAATTTTGAAGCTCCTTTCTCGAGATTTCAGATTCCTAAGGGGTTTTGAGAGAGCCTATGTCTCAGGTGCCGCGAAAACATACAAACAAACTTCACTGAGTTCCGCGCATTCGAGTGCCCACTCGACAAGAACCAGCAGGTTTTAAAATTTATTGTTTCCCCAGCTCTGAACCAGACGAAGCCCAAGTTCTTGAGCACTGTCCTAATAAAAAGTCTGGAGATAGCCTCCCAACGGAACATGAATTCAAGGAAGTACATGCTCTTCGACCTATTCCAATGCATCTTTGGAAGCAAAACAGTCTTGTTGCCGTACTTATAGCCCATCCTGTACTTCTCTATTGAGTATATGACTGGCGGGTTCAAACCATTTTAGTCTCCGATACATTCCGCCAGGCTATCTACAAAATGAGCAGTAAGACGAATGTCACACACAGGAATTCGCTTTCTTTTGTAAACGAAAGAGAACGCTCCGCTCGATCTACCCCAAAGAAGTGAGCTCTCGAGCAGCTGGACAAAAACTTGATGACAGTCCGGGGACATCTGATAGGGCAGTACTCAGGAGCTTGCACATCAAACCCTTTGAATTTTCGCGCGCGTACGGGCTTGAAACTGTCCCGATTCCATTCGAAAGAGAGTAGAGGTCATTAAATGATGATTTTTCTTCCACAAAGTTAGCAGGTCTCTTGCGTTAGGATGTGAAAATTTCGTTGCGTCTGAGATCAAGCGTATGGTGAGATAGGTGTAGGCTAAGCGAAGATCATCCACTGTTTAAAATCATTCTAATAAAGAATTTTGAAAACTAGTAGGAACATCATGTTGCAATGCCTCATTAGTTGAATTTAAAACATTTTGCACTTAAACAAATTCCCATCGATCTTCTTTTCTCTTCGGTTCAAATACTGATGCAGTCTCGCACTTCTTAGATATTATCACAATTTCGGCATGCTATCCAGAAGCAGAAGCCAAAATCGATTCCTGTGAAATTTCGAAAGAAGAAAACAAAACAGGTCAGGATCAGCGATGGTTTCGTCCGACACTAACGCGTCCAAAAACATTGTGATTATGGTAACACAAGAATCAAATTGATAATGGATACGATCACATTGCACAGAGAGTAGAGAAAATATTACATAATAAATATTCATTGATTGTTTGCTCGCGTTAGCATCCAAAAATGACATCAATACGAGAACTACATACAGTCCTTCTCAAAAATACTTGCTTCGCGCTTCACCGCCCATCTGCTAAGCCGTGCCGCATCACCTATGCATTATCATATGTGGTGTGACGTGGCTATGCTGACGGGCGGTTCAGCGTAAGGCAGGAATTTTTGAGAAAGACTACTCTCAATTTTGTTCTTCTTAAAAGCTTAGGGCAGGGGTTCTTCACTGGGAGAGAGCGGGAGAGAGAGAGAAAGGAAGAAAGCAACTACCATCATAACGCAGAAGCTCACCTACGCAATGAAAAAGAAGGAATGAAGAGAGAGAGGGAGAGAGAAAGGTGAGGACAGATAGAGGAAAGGAAATGAAAAATGGAAATCCTAAAAAGAAAATATTGAATACAAGTGGTGGTACGGAAGAAGTAGAAGGTAATGCTACCACAGCATGAAAGAGCGCTACACCAATTTCGCAGTAATACGGCATTTTACGACAACCGTATGTCTAGTTCCATGTAGGGCAGAGGGAAAGAGATATCCAGGCCCCAGCTCATGTTTAAAAAAAGATGAAAACATGAACTGCGGCGCACCAAATGTCAACTAATCAAACAAGCAAGTGTATCAAAATGACGTACGAAAGAAAACCAAAGATTAACGATACGGCATGAGGTAATGACACTTATGGAACTAGCCTTTTGTCTAAGATAGATGAGATAAGTGTCACGGGTATATTGAGTATGTTCCTAGTAGAGCGATATAGTGAAACAAATTAAGGAATACTGAAATGACCAACTATACGCAAACAATAACTGCAAAACTGTTGAATACGTAAATGGTCACAACACAAAAAGGGGTATATACCGTTGTTGTTCTGCTATCCGAAAATCCATTGAATAGCCATTGCAACCAACATCATAGTCGTCATGAATGTCTCTGAAATGTACTTCTAGAACAAAACCAAAGCGATGGAATAATTAAGGCTCTAGCTTACTGATAGCTCAAGTAAGGTAAATTGATCCAAAAATAGCACGAGCAAAATAGTCGAACATGTTACCTTATCAAAACGTTGGTTTTCTGATTCCGAAAGGGGAAATCATCCAGCGGGAATCCACCACGAAGTAGTAGCACGAAAACAGTGTAGATGCATAGGAACATAACAAAAGCAACATTTCTCACAGAGAAAAGTCGCAATAGCTTCTCCAACGCGAAGCTTAGCGAATTCCTTTCACATTTTTCCTGTTGTCGGTGCCCATAGTTAAGAGGAAGGATGTTTCTCATTTGAGTGAGCTCATATACGGAGGAAACATCAGGAGCATATAAACATCTGAAACTGAGCCTTTGAAAATGATAAGCATCCCATAGTTCAAGAGCAACGGGAAAGGAACGGCACAAGGTTCGCACAAATCAACACACGAAACCATGAAATGGCAGGACACGCCTAGGAAAAACAGCGAATCTGTTCTGCCCAATTCAAAAATCGCTTCACGAGAGGTTCTGCGTGTAGCTACGGATACTACATGTTACTCGACGGGTAGTCGTAAAATCTTGTCGTTTGCGAGGCGCGCGATTCAAACTCTGATAACCTCAGACACTCGTAGCGGACCACCCGCGCTACCATTAGCGGCCGGCCAAACGTAGCAGCCGCGGGTCGGCCGCGAATGGGTGACAGGCCCGGCCTGAGGTGGCAGGCTGCTCGGCCGGAAGAATTATTATTCGATCACCTTTGTGCCTCAGAGGTGCCCCATGGGGATATAGCAGTTGACCTTGAGCCTCTGTGTTATCAATCATTTGCTGTCGTTAATGCTCTCTCAGACAATTGCAGCGTGCGGCCCGCGTTCCTTAACTGCTGAGCGTGCGAGCCGCGTGCCTTGAATTGTGGGCGTGGCTAAGCGCAGTGCGAGCCGCGTACCGTGAAATTTTGGCGTGCGACCCGCGTACCTTAAAATTTGTGTAACAGTGCGTGGAACAACCAACACACGAAATAGTGCACAACGAAAAAAGGACGCTGCGATTCGGACCTTTCCTGGATTTTTTGTTCTTCTTCTTTATGTATTGGCCCCATTTACTGTATTGTTATTTGCTGATTTTCATTGCTGTTTTTTTTTTGTTCGCTGTTGTTCTTCTTTTTTGGTACTTTCGTTGTTTTCTTCTTCACTCACTTAGAAGTGAAAAAAGCGTTTTGCAGTATACGTGCAAGTTTGTGCTGAAATGATGGTTGTAGTTTGTCAGCCAAAGAACAAAAGGTATTCATGCCAGGTTGCAATCGGCACTGTAAGTTCGGATAAAATTAAACCAGTTATCGTTATTCTACAAAACTGCAACTTCATGTTCTTTTTTCATTGACATTCATATTTGTTTTAGTCGCAGTACATCCTCCTATGAAGACGACGGGAATGAAAGGACGACTATATCGCAAGGTATTTTTTGATTCATAGTTACATCCAGTTATTCGGAAAAAACTCGAATCTTCGAGTAATTAGAAAAGCAATAACCTTAACCATTCAATGTGCATACTTAAAGGCAGCAGGAGCTGAAATCCTCGACTCCGAGCTGAGCTGTGGGTGATGAAGTACAGATTCAGCACATCACAAATGTGAAACGAACACAGACAATGATGGCTTACCTGTAGAGAAAATGGAACATTCGTCGCGAACACGCCTGGCCATGTTCGCGCGCGGACGAGTTTTCCTCGGCGCAAAAGCCATTGCGGTGCGTGGTTTGGCGCAAAGGGAACACGAAATGCATTCAATTCACAGGGTTTCATGGCGGGACTCGGCCAAAACCACGCGCCGCAATAGCTTTTGCGCCGGGGAAAACTCGTCCGCGCACGAACACGGCCAGGCGTGTTCGCGACGAATGTTCCATTTTCTCTGCAGGTAAGCCATCATTGTCTGTGTTCGTTTCACATTTATGATGTGCCAAGTCTGTTCTTCACCACCCGCAGCTCAGCTCAGAGTCGAGAATTTCAGCTCCTGCTGCCTTTAACATATTGCATTAGTCCTCTCACATGTCTTCTGTTTATGCAGTTTGCCTAGATTAGCAAGCATTCTTCATGCCCGCAAGCACTTTTCCTGAGGACACATCGGGGCGCCTAGGGTAATTTCCATGACACTAAGGATGACCATGGAAAACGATGCCGCCATAAAAGGTCATCAGTTTCTATTCGAATCCAGTGCTGAGTATTAAACTTGGAAGTCAGTCGTTTCCAAAGTCGAATGAATGAATCGTCCGAAGGTACTTACTGCTTTTTCGATACCTACTATTAGTGAATGGTTGAAATTCATCCATTAATAGAGCAACCGAATGCATGAACTATTCGGGCAACTTACTTTTGAAAGATATTGGATAATGGTTCGACTAAATCACTTTTCTATTGAGCCGAATTGATAGTTTTTATTTTCAGGAAAGAACCGATGTATTGTTGTCGATCTTCAAGTACCCTCAATCTTCAGTGAACATGATCAATCTCCAACTTCCCCGACGTTTCACTGAGTGACTGTTTTTGTTCTTGTATAAAATTTTTGTTGCTATTATACTTTCGTATTGTTGTTTTCCCGGCATCTTATGTGCTGCTGTGTGCAATCTCTGGCAATTGTTGTGATGTTAGTGTGTACGTGATAATTACACAGATTATGTTATTTCTTGTGACTATGTTGTTTTTGTGCTGTGATTATAATCGGCGTTAGATTGAATATTTTGTATCTTTAGAGGGCCCAGGAAGGAGCCGAAAGCTATTCCATCAGTTAATTTCCAATAAAAAAATAGTTGCCTTACGTTTTGTGTTCAGTTGAATAATGAAAACACAATAAAGCGACAATATATACCACCTATATAGCAGCAGGTATTCGATAGATCGCGCTAATTACCGTGCGGCGCGCGTGCCTAAACTCTGCGAGCCGCGTGCCATTTGCGTGCGGAATCCCGGACGGTCGCGGGCTCGCACGCAAATGAAACGCGGGTCGCACGCTGCGAGTGTCTGAGCTACTCCAGTAAAATAAGACTTTTTGTTATAGAAAAAAACTTTATGTACATGGAACCGCTGCACATAGAACAAAAAATAAATGTATATACAAATTACCCACTGTATTCTTTAAAGATATACATAGCCTCAATATACAACAATATGTAAATAATATAACATAACTATGATTTCTAGAACAATAAATACATTAGGGAAAACAGTGTTGGCTGCAAGGTTAAATACAAAACTCACAATCTCATTGAATAAAAACACAACACAAATAATATGGTCTCTTAGTAAGTTGAACATGGCAGCGCACTGGTACTTTGTTTAGTTTCATAGAATGAGAATGAATTCTGAAGACATTTCAAAGGTGAAGAAGATGAATGTAGTCCTATGCATTTCAAGATCTCGTTCCGGGAGTCGGTATTACAATCCAAACATGAGATTATCCTTGTCCTATGCTGCGTCGCAAATGTGAGATACTTTCTTCAAGCGGAATTCTATAATGAAACAATTTATGCTTTTCACTAGAGATGGTGATTGAGAAACTTAGAACTTATACCTTTATGACCTACAGATTCGCACAACTTTCACTCTTTCAGTCCATTTGACTGCAGTGAGTGCATCTTCCTTGGACGATCTTCTAGTCCTCCATTATATAAAACTCAAAAGTTTTCCACAATTAAGAGGAAGGAGATTTGAAAATAATGAAGTACCATCTGAAAGTATTTAGACATATACGATGAAAACTCACAATGTCCAAACACTCTTATCGATCAGGAAACAATTTAAGCACATGTCAATACAAAATAAGGAACGAACAAAACAGGAATGAATACTTATAAGCGAAAGAATCGATATTGCATGCGTGAGCTCGCGCAACGGCGGCGTCCCCTTCGCGACGCTGCCAAGTATAAAACTGCTTTAAAAGCCACGAGAGTTAGAATTACTCCTCACTTCGTTTAAATGTGGTATGCGGTGGTTGCGCGATGCTGTACTCGGATTGATGACTGAAGTACGTGGACCTCAAGGGAGATTCTTCGTGAAACCTTCTTCACCAATCTTGCTTCAGGTCTTTTTTCTGCAGAAAGACGCAGTATACAGTGGTGCCATTCTATCAAATGGAAGCGATTCCTCAAGTAGCGAGGTCGTTCTCCTATTTCCTATGTCGCAGATGTGACATACATTTAGCTTCAGAAATGTCAGTCATCTCGATAAGCTTGTATTTCAGAATACATCAACAGGTTTTGCTAGTACTCGTTCTCTTTTACCAGCTAACACATCTGCACTACTTGCCGTTGCCGTTGCTCAAGAAAACACCACGTCGATGCTCTATGGCATGGCTGTCTCTTATGAGTTCGTTTCGTTTTCGTAATTTCAAGATTATGAAAAGCAACATTCACGGAAATTTTCGCTACTAACTCTGATAACTGTGCAGAACGAACGCAGACCAAACAGCGTAATGGTTGGTGTAGAAACCCTAGCAGAAACGGTTGTCAGTTACTGCCATCCTCCCCTTGATTGCTGCCGTCCCTCAGCAATTGCTGCTCTAAAGGGCCGACAGATTGAGTCGCAATCGAGGGGATGATGTCAGCAACTGGCAACCGTTGGTGCTAGGGTTTCTACCCGAACCATTACGCCGTTTGGTCTGCATTCGTCTTGCATAGTTATCAGAGAAAGCATGTTGCGGCTCGTCAAAGTTTACGCCATGTCCCTGCACGAGGTCTTCCTCAGGCTGAAATCAAAACGAAACCCCCTTCAAAAAACCAAAATTTTACGAAGCCCCCTTTGAACATGCAAACGAAAGAAGAAGTTGAACCCACTTTGAAAATCGGAGTCCCAGATTCTTACAAGTAAGCGCAAAAGATGTCGAAGAAAGCAGGACATGTTCGAAAATGAAACAAAACAGCAGAGATTTCGACCAGATTACATCAGAGACGCTACGAGCAAACATTAGAGTGTTCATTCTGGATGTTCATTTGAATGTTATTCACAGGGTATATTTGAACGTATTCCACGGCAAAAGGCGTTGAAACCAGTCCGTGGCATCGTTCGATTGGAGCACATGATCTACGGGCTTGGACTCTATGGGATCCCAAGGATTCCTGCGCAGCGTAAACGCAACGGAATGAATTGCAATCTCAGTAACAGGGTACTACAAATATTTGCTAAAAATCACCGAGACTTATGTGAACTAAAAAAATGTATGCTCCCTATGAGGCTGAGTGCCAACTCACCGCCAGTTAACAACACTCCAAGAACTCCTAGGAATTTCACAGATCATGGATCGCATCCATCAGGTGCTTGAATGATGAAGTGGACCCTGATATACTATATGCGGGGAGATCTCAGGAACGTCAAAGTTGGTTCGCTAGCCTGGTTTCCTCTGATTATGCGTTCATGAATCCTAGCCCAGGTCTGCGCCGGTGACTCCATGGGGGCAGTCTGCACTGAATCTGCAATGGAGATGTTCATTTATACCGTTTCTGAAAAGGAACGGGTGACGTGAAAGATACCTCCTCATCTCCTGTGCAATGGTTTCCCTTCGCTCTCGATCCTTGGTACGGATGTACTTCTCATGCGAAGGGTCCTGAATGAGGAATTTGTGGGAAGATGGAGCTTCCGAGTTTCGGAGTGTAACCTGCTGAATTCTTATTAACGCCGACTCGGCTTCACTGTCGAGGTCTCGGAGCACCTCAATGAGACGGCTTTGTGTCGGGTGGTCACCGTCCATGAGTAGGATGTTGAGTTGGCTGAAAAAAGATTGGGCTGCGAAAAATAGCAGTTGGGCTGAGGTTGGTAGTCATATCTATGATAAGCCTCCTTCGTGGTTCTTAGCTCCTCGACCTCGAATTTGTTCCAGAGGTCAGCGAACATGCCCGTGTACCATGTCTCCTCCAAGTACTTGAGGAACTCGCTGCATGGTCCGTATGCCGGGTGCTCCCTCGCGACGGGGGAGTTCTCGACGCTCTGACCTCGCGATGGAGCCGACGAGGGAAGAAGACAACTCCCTTGGTGGTCTCCCACCAAGCCTCAACCTCCAAGCTTTTACGGGCTCCGTTGATGAATGGTGGTAAGCGCACCCCGTCGCGCCTTCTGTTCCAGGCCTTCTACAACGGCACTTCTACACCGTTGCGGCACACACCGTGCACGGTGTACAGCTGGCCTTTCCGTTTCAGCTGACGATGTTGGAATGAATGAACCCTGTCAGCTACCAGCGTGTGCAGCCAGTTCCTAGCCGCCATCTGAGCTTGAGTATCAATAACGGCGTAGAAGAGCAAAAAATTGTTGTAAACTCGTCATACCTGCACTGTGTTGCTGTTGTAGTACACGTGCAGGGTTGGCTCCAAACGGTGCACAAGCATCGACCCATCAAGGAGTATGCTCAACGTGTCCGGGATATAAGTCATGGTGGCGCCGCCTTCATCACGGTTGTTGTCAGAACTCTGTAGGAATTTCACTTATACAAGCAACTGAATGATCTGAATAGTTCTCACCTTTTGATAGAGCTTCGCCTCGAAACACAACCCCTGCTGTAGTGATGAGAGACCATCGCCTGATACAACTCCGGTTCTGTGAGCAAGTGCATAACAATGTCATACCTAAGAGCTGAAGCCACCTTGCGCAGCTTTCGCTTTAACAGTGGCCATCTGCTCATGCCGGAGTCTTCGGAGTCTTCCTGCCATACGACGTGTCTGCTTTCACGCCACGGTTCAACTATTCAAACAGACCTTTGTACTGAAGACAAACCAGTAATGAAATTTTCGTACATCATAAACCGTTCTATCCACCAGGTTGTGTGCCGTTCTGATGGGATTGCACTCAGGGTGGTGGTCCAAGGTGCAGGGATCGGTAACGAATTCATTACCAATCATCTATAACACTGGTTACGAGGGTAAATCATAGAAAAGTCAGAACTTAGGACACATATTATAATCCGCTTCCCTTTACTTTTGCACTGCTGACACTGGTACAGCTGATGGTCGTTCGCTACACATTTGAAAGTAAACGTATACGATTCGTCTATATTAGGCAGCCTGTAGCACATCATTGAGTGCTTCCCAAACTTTGTGGCAAGAGCTTCTGCCATAAATCGCGGTGCGCCTGAGAATTAAACATTACTACTATCACTCAATTATATTTGTAATGTATTACCTCTGTTGCTGGGCCCTTCATATACCTCTGCCTGCTCGTTGACCATGTACAGTTTCTTGATAGTCCATACTGGTAGATGATTACAACCGCAGCACTTAATTTCGAAGTTTTACCAGAGTATCATTAACAGACATAAGGCATGAATAAGATGAGGGCAGGATGATGAACTGTTACGTAACGTGTGAACAAGATGAGCGTAGGATGATAAACTGATCTGACCCGTCTTCAGGGCTAAGACAGAGGTTCCTTCCATTCCTTCCATTGACAATCATGATTGACCTGTGGCGCTGATAGTGCCTAACAACTTCACACATTGCCCCTTGAGGGGTGGTAACACCATGGCATCGAGTCATCTCGTCATAGATTCACTAACAGTAGTACAGGGAGCATAAATACATGCCATACGGAGACATGAATGAAACTGTACTTTCCATACTGCATGATAAATAAAGAAATAAATAGGTAAATGAATAAATGCCTAAATATTTAAGTAGATAGATAAATAAATCGATTATTCGGTTTTTTAGTAGTTAGATAAATTAAAATAATTAAATTATCACAAAAATATGTACATAGGTAGACAAACGAATCATTTATTTAATCATTTATTTAATTAATTGACAGATAAATAAAGGAATAAATAAATAAGTAGAGATTGAACAAATACTAAAAGGAAACAAGATGCCATCCACAATGTTGCTACTAGCACTTCACAATGAGTTCACGGTTTCCATGTTTCAGTAACAACCACTGGAAAATGCCAGATGCAACAAACGGCAAAGAAAGAAACTTGAAAAACTAACCCACCTGCCCTTGAGAATAATTTTATTTACTCCACACGAGAGTATCCACTGGCAGTTAATGAATCTGGGAACTGTATCAAATGTAAAGATACTAGCAGTAATAGGATAGAATACGAATATCTCCTACGGAATGGCACGAAAACAGCTAGTATCACGTCAGAAATAGTACCGGTGTCAGAAGATACCAGTTCTCTTTGAAAGTGGTAGTGAATAGGTCGTTTAAGCAGCCAAAGATCTACCGAAATAGCAAAACCGGATGAAAACGGCCCAGAAACAAGAATAATAGCAGCAGAGACGGAATAACAGGGATATTGGATCATTGCCAACAGTTTCGGGTTAAGGTCAGCGTCTATCCTCAGGTACTTGTAGCAGCAGTAGATTAGTAGTGAATATGCCGCTAAGGTAGTGAATAATTCGTTGAAGCAGTAAATATTCCATCGAAATAAGCGAAGCCCGGAAGAAACTGGCCCAGAAATGAGTACAGTAGGGTGGCAGCAGCTTTGGATCATTGCCAAGTCTTCATCAAAGGTCAGCCTCGGTGATTGAGCATGGTGTCAGGCGTTAAAGTGCTGACATGCCAGACCATTCGACCGCAGACATGTCAGACACGCCCTCTAAATGATCTTGTCCAAACCACTCCCTTTTCTTTCGCTAACATGTCCACACCCTGAGAATACTGATCGTGATTGACGTCCCCTGTATTCTTTGCGCCGTACATCGGTTTTGGCAATACTGAGTATACAGTTGTAGTGCCCTCTTAAATTTCCCCAAACTCCAATTTTCAAGCCCATTCTTGAAGTCTGGACTTCACAGCAGCACCATGAAATTTGCGGAAAAAGCGTTTTTCGTGTACAGTTTTTTTCAAAAATTCTTGCCTCACGCTGAATCGCTCATCAGCATGGCCACGTCACACCACGTATAATAATGCATACGTGATGCGGCGCGGCTTAGCAGATGGACGGTGAAGCACGAGGCAAGTATTTTTGAGAAGGACTGTATAACTTTCGTGCGGTGCATAAGTTTTGGTCGTCCGTTCGAGCACCGAACACAACAACGTCCTTTAGTTCTTATGTTAGTGAAGATATCATGTCATTTGGTTGTGTGTAGACTGGGCCGGAATCCTTAGAATCCTAGGTGTCTGTAGAATATGTGCCCCAATCGAAATAGTTGGACCGGACACTCGCCTGACCACTCAAGGCACGAGCAGCCTCCCTACAGGGCATTCACCTCGGACTAAACATCGCTTTGCAATGGGTGTGGGTCATGATTAGGCAAAAGTGGGTGGGCAATGTGTCTGCGATTGGTTCATTCGAACCCTCGCCCCGCGCTTCAGCACCTACTCGCACTAATTCGCGAGCGATTTCATAATAGTTGCCCATGCAAATTTGAATGTGAGTGGGGACGAGTCGTCGCCGGAGGGCGGGAAGACGTCGCCCCATTTTGCCTCATCATGACCCACACCCCTTTGCAATACGCGCGCGAGCTGATCCATTCCAATAGATCAAATTCTCAATCGAAAGACTACGTGCGAGTGGTTTTCAACGGTTCGGACAGAATGGAACAGCTCGCGCGCATTGCAACGCGATGTTTACTCCGACGTGAATGCCCTGTACAAGCTGTTTTTCGACCTCAGTCGCTCCTATTGCGCACAGAGCAGGAGCAGCTTCTCCGCGCTTAATGAATCGGTCACTTAACTTATTTTACCTCCTATCTCGCCTGATGACTGTGATGCCTTCCTTAAAAGTAACGAAATTACAATTTTTCCGGGGATCCTTCCAGGACCCCAGTACGGAGCCCCCCTTGCTTTTTGACCCTTTTACGAAGCCCAGCCTGTTCCCGGAAAGACCTGTGCTGGGGCCTGGTTTACGCTGACAACCAGAGCAAAGGAGGGACGTAGAAGAGAAATCCTGGTAGGTCGGCAATGTTCCTAGTTTTGCCGTTGTGATTGCCGCGCGAACAAACCCCGTTTCCATTTTCGCCGTTTTGGCTCGGCGCGAAAACATTGTGGAGTTTTGCAGAGGTGCGTAAACTTTGACGAGCTGCAAGCATGGATAACTTTTCATAAACTTTTCATAGGTTGTCAGTACGGAAAGGCGGATCTGGTCTCGTTCTTGACACTCGTATATGTACTGGTGCGTGTCGCAATTCTACTTGGTCCGCATCGTCACCATTCCACTTTCACGGACCCAAAAACTCCGAGAAAAATTTCCGGCCGAAACTATGGATAGGGGTTATTTGAGGTGCTGAACACTGATATGTTGCCCATTTTGTACCGTAACCCCGTTTTTGTGGCGTTACGGTAGGTGTACTGTTGATACTGTATCTCATGGAATCCCCTCAAATTTTGTCTACGGGGGTTGTTTGGGGTCACGGTAGGTAGAAGTTAGGAAACTCGGAGAAAATGCCAATTCCAGAAAGAAAGTGGGGGTGGCATGCAGAATAACACTGATAATCGTGATCAGCGCATAAAGCAACCCCTGTACGCAGAATGTGACGGGACTTTGTGACATACTCTATCTACAGTACACGCACCGTAGCCCTGCAAAAATGGGGTTACGATAGAAAATGGATACGATATTCAGCAGCCCAAATAACCTTCCTATGCGATGTTTCGGCCGAATTTTTTTCAGAAGTTTTTGGATCCGTGAAAGTGGAATCGTGCCCAAGTTTTCATGTTTGAGGTTTTTCTTTAATTCGTGGTTTTGTCATGGTGGTTAGAAAACTCCCATTTGTCTGTCGATGTGGTGTTTGGTTTCGGTGTTGGCCGGCCGATAATCGATCTCTTTCTATTTGCTTGTTATTCTCAATAAATGATTGTTCATTAAATACTCAACACAGAAGCATGTGATCTCTGCAATCTGGGGACATGACATGGAGGTATGAAGGTATGCAATATTCTCATTACGGAAGTGCGTGATAAACTCAGTAGCGAAATCTGATCCAACTACTGCAGCGCGTATTTTAACAAACGATGCAGCGTTGCCGCAATCATGGTCGGAGAGGATATCCAATCTTTAAAAAAAGTTTAATGACGGGCACTTCTACAGATGGCCACTGAAGATATGCAAATTCGTACTCCTGGTCATTCCGATGACAACGAGTTGGATCTAGAATACGTACCGCACAAAACGATGTTCGAGGTAAAATTCGATTAAAAACGAAGCACTTTAATCACGAATGACGATTACGTTTAGGAGATGTGCGAAGAGAACGCGATAAAGGTTGCTTTGCTCGAGCAGGATGTAAAAGAAATCGAAAACGGAAATCGTTGGACGAGGCGAAGGTCATGTTGGAGGCTTTGAAGGCGCTACAACGAGCGGCACAAGAGGAAGGAAGGGAAATGCCACCACCCGCACCCTATCCTGCAGGACCAATTCGCCTTTAGCCACATCGCTCCACACATCACAACTCTATCTATCACCGCAGCAGAGATTCTGTGTTCCCAGGAGTGGACGATGGAGCTTGTTTATTGGAGGCGGCTCCGAACCGCCTCCCTCATACCTCCCATTCAATTGAATGCAGGGCTTTTGGTCGCATAGATGTGCAGGATACAATCTGCAGACACGCAAGCACCCCCACGCACGCATGCATGAACATACCCACGCGCTGACAGAAGGTACAGATCGCTCAGACGACACTGCAGAGACAGGGAATCCAACCCCTGAATCCACCCGCGTCTCAGGGCAGGCACAAGGTCGCGTTTGGTCCGCGATTAGCCCCCTCTTCGCCACCTGGGGACGCGCCACGTAGCCTCGCGACTAACTGGCTGGGATCCCTCGTATGAGGAAGATCCGTGGCTTTATTGGTACACGGAGGGGAAAAACATGCAGTGGAAGTGTATAGCGGCTACAAAACGCCATATTTCCTAGGTCCTAGGCTTTCTTACGCATTTACATTTACATTTATGTGGTCAATTTCAAAAAGTTTAGCAAAAAATAGGGGTATATTTACAGTGCGTATGAATACACAAAAATTCGCTCAAAATTTTGCTCTAATTTATAAATGACTGTATATGGAAGTACCAAGCAAGTGCAAATTCGATTCTCGATAGTTGAGGCGGTCCGTTGCTTCGTTGAGCTTCCGAACCCATCTGCCACCGACCGATATTTCTACTGAATACTGTTAATCTAGTTATCGCTAATCCGTGTTTACGTGACTTCCTGACGAGGATATTCGGTCTGTTAGCACTCTTGTGGCGAGGTGCGCTCAACTTCCGAACGAACGCCACCATCAAAGGTCACTACCACCTTGCGGGGCAGCAATCGATTAAAGAGATCGTGCGTGCCACAAATGATCGTCAGCTCAATTTCAGATTTGCTCTCATTCAAGCGGCAGGGATAAACCTTTTTGTTCAAAAACTCTCGGCGCCTCACTACAGTCTATCCGAAACGACGAGTCCCCTCAGCCGGCGGGAAACGTCGTGGTGGCGCGCCTGCGGCGCGGCCTTTTTGGCAGCGCACGTCAAATTGATCAGCTGCTGGAGATCAACGCCGCCACGCTCAATCAGCAAAAGGTAGGTTTTCTTTATTTCTATCCATTGTTATAGTTTCTTTCTTGGATGAATCAGCATATATCGGGCCGTTGCTCGTCTGAGACTGTTTTGCACGTTTCTTTTTTTTGAATGTGTTTTTTCTTTGTTTTTCTGGGTGGCCATAGTAGAATCCAGGGAAAAAACACATTCAAATAAAAAGGAAACGTTCAAAACGGCCTCAGACAAGCAACGGCCTGATATATGATGATATATTGGAGGAAGAAATCACAACAATGAATATAAACAAAGAAAAGCTCAACTTTTCGCCGATTGAGCGTGGCGGCGTTGATCTCCAACAGCTGATCAATTTGACGTACGCTGCCAAGACGGGCGCGCCTCCACGACGTTTCCCGCCGGCTGAGGGGACTCGTCGTTTCGGATAGACTGTAGGTCTATCAGTTTCAGTTTTTCCTTCCGAATATGGATACTCCACTGGCTCCCGCTCCTCTTCCTGCTCAGATACGTCGAGGAAGTAAGCACAAGATAGATCTTGGTGGATCGCCGCCCGCGACAGATGATCTCGATCATTGACGCCACATTACCAGCGCATCTCAGAAGCAGGTCACCTATTTCAGTCCAAGGTCCAGTTTGCCGTTCTTATGGAGAAAAATCGTGAGCTCATTGGATAGAGTCCGCAAAGAAAACTCTGATTTGATGAACGAGAATTCCTCCTTAAAGTCAGAAGTTGGCAACCTTAGGTCTGAATTGTCTCATTTTACTAATTCTGCATTTGAACAACTTGATAATTCCAAAACTGCATCCTTTTGTGTTTGTGAGGAAAATGAACGGGATCGTTCAATTATTATTGCTGGTATTACTGAGTCTGAAGCTAATCTATCCTCGAGTAGAATCGTTTATTATAATAATTGTGTGCATAAAATCCTTGGTCACCTTTCTGTTCAATGTCGCCCAGTGGCCGCATATCAAAGGGACGAATCAATTCCAATAGGCCACTCTTACTAGAAGTTGTTCTACCCTCTTCGTACTTTGCTACCTTAACTATGCCTTGGGGCCCTAAGCTCAGATCCTTCTCGGTGCGGGTGATTTTCAAGGCCACCCCCCCCCCCTCCCCAAGAGCGAGAGGGATCGACTTAAGAATCTAAGACTGTCGCTGTCTCCAGCTCATACTCAAGCCGTCTCTTGTTCTGTTACTGTTGCCTCTCAACCACTGCACGATTCTCAACCATCTCAAATATCGCATACGTTGTCTCCACACTTAACTAGCTGTTGCATTGAGGGCGGAGATCCCATGACCTCCCAGAGTTGGGAACACTTATAAGACATCCTCGAACTAAGCGCTCGACATTCTTATGTGTTGTAACGAATGTGCTATCTATGATTAAAAATCGTGACGCCCTTTCATACCTTCTTAACAATTCTAATCCAGAAATCGTTGTTCTTGCAGAAACCTGGCTCAATACTGGGGTTGATCTTGCTCCTCTTCTTGGTCGTTGTTGTTCCCATTACCATGTTCTGAGGCGCGACCGCACAAATAAATCAAGTCGCGTGTACCCATATTTGTTCCAAAAAAACTACTTACCAGTTTCAGTCTTGAGAGAGTCTGTTGATGACTCTTATGAACCTTTGTGTATTGACTGAACAGTAAAATTCAGGAGCCTCCGACTCATCAGGACTTATAGAGCGCCTAATTGTTTAGCTGCCATGACCAAACAAATGATTTAGGCGATTAGTGATATTGTGTCTACCAATTTTCCATGCATAGTGGCCGGTGATTTCAACCTTCCTGACATATGCTGGTTTCTTCCCCGTTGCCAAAACCGCTGCATCCAAACCGTTTCTTGAGCTGTGCCTTACCTACACTCTTTTCTAGTATGTAGATGCGCCTACACACGGCGGCCGCATTTAAGACCTCATCCTATGCAGTGGGGATAACATGCTAGGTAACATACGCATCTTGCCTTCTCTTGGTTCAAGTGATCACTCTACAACAAATTCCCACTTACGGTTGCGGTCCGACTTGAGTACAAAATACATCCTAGAAAGGGACTTCAAAATGGCTAACTATGACAGCATCGTAAGTTATCGTCAGTTATTTAGTTGGCGTGGGTTGGCTTGACTCTTTTGATTCCTTCCAAACGGTTAACGAAAAATATGAACTGTTCATTGCGGTACTTTCACATTGCATGGATATGTTGGTTCCATTACGTAAGGAACCCTTGAGTAAGTCCTTCCTCCCTCAAAACCCTAGTTCTCTTGGAAGCTAAGGAAAATAATACACCTGGGAGTTGAGTAAGGTACAAAAGAATCAATGAGAAATTCGACCACAAGTCAAAGAGCTTTAATGCGCATGTTGAGATAAAGATGTCGAGTCTTCCGACAAGACAGCATTTTTCTAGTTACTCAAGGTCAAGCTCAAAAATAGACCAACTATAGGAAAACTTATGGCTCAAGACCGCAAGAAAAATTAGTCTCAACTCCGAAAAAGCAGAGCTACTGGCAGACGTTTTCGAGGCGAGCTTTTCATGCTCATTTGTTCAATGCATATCAGGGAAGTATTCCAGGGGGGTCCGACAGCTCGTACTGAAATGTATATTGTTGAATTCGGTCTTCGCTGCTGATCTCAAATTCGTTCACATAATCTGCTGCGGAGTTCTCTGTGAAGAGTTAAGTGGCTTCCCTGGTTAGATAGTTGTGATCTCGCAGCAATAATTCCCGTTTATCCACGGATGGCGGACTTGGACTGGTTCCGTGAGAAAGAGATACTAGAGATCTTACTCAAGTGGTCCCAATCGTTTTTCCTAAGTCCGGATGGTATCTCCCTGTCTTTAATAAAAAAAAAAACATCGCACACATTATTGCCGGACCACTTGAGCTTATATACAATCTCAGCTTCCCGACACGTAGAGGCATGCAATTGTCACGCCTATACCTAGGAAGTCGTCATATACATGTTCGGTTAACTATAGGCCGATCAGTCTCACGTCCATATTTTTGCGACTATTTGAAAAGATCCTGAATAAAAAGATTGAAGCTCATCTTCCAAATCACTCCATAATTGCGGCCAATCAGGACGGAGTTCAGAAAGAAAAGTCTTAAGTAACCGCAGTGATACAAGTTCCGAATGACTGGATTTCTCTTGTGGGGGAGGGAAAGATTAGAAGACATTTTTGGAAGGCATTTGATAAGGTATCTCATGGGATCCAACCTCGAATAGTATCCTGGATAAGATCCTTCCTTTTGAATAGGACTTTTACGTACAGGTGAATGGCTCTTCTTCGAAGCCTAGATGTGCCTACAGCGGTGTGCTCCAAGGCGGAGTCCTATCTCCAGTTTTGTTCATGTATCCGACCCAGAGCGTTACGTTACCTGGCTGGCTCGGTAAACCCTGAGAAGAAAAAGAACCCTGAGCCAGACACAAAGCGACATGAAGCGCAGCTTCGCCGTGCTTCGCGGATAACAGTGATTTTCTGCAATTCTACTTCTTTTTCTTTTGTGGAAGAATTTGGGGTAGGAATTCTTCGGCTACTTTCGAATGATTTGCCTTCTTAGGTGACTCTGTTAGCTGAAGCGATAGTTTTTCAATGGCTTCCTCTTAAATTATCAGTTTTCCTCATTCTTCTTCATGCAAAATTAAGGTGGTCGCTTGATTTGCTCTTTTGTAGGTTTATTGGGAAAGGATGTGGGTACAAAAACCTTTTCTAACCCATCTTTTTTTTTGTCTTTAATGTATACGGAGAAGAAAAACGTGCAGCGGAAGTGTATAGCGGCTACAAAACGCCATATTTCCGAAGTCCTAGGCTGTCTTACGCATTTACATTTACATTTATGTGGTCAATTTCAAAAAGTTTAACAAAAAATAGGGGTGGGATTTTGTAATCAGTGGCTAAGCACCGAAAATGATCATAGGAATCCTTTTTAGTTTAGAAGGCCTGTGCCTGCTTTGTTAGCTTAAATTCTGCGCGAATGATGCTGCATGAGAAAAGGTGGTTCCGAAAAGATGACTGGTAAGGAAATCAGAAAGATTTGAGTGATTTCAGCCTCAATTCTTAAATTCTGTCAGCTGGCTACAGACAGACAAACGGCTGCAGACAGAAACTTTCGCAATAATTGGGTAGCATGGATTCAGCTTTTTCGCAGGTGATCTAAAAATATACCACTTTATTGGCTCCACTAAGGACGCAGTCCTCTTACAGAACAAGATTCGGCTAGTAGAGGAATGGGCCCAGGTGTGGGATCTGCCTCTATCTACGAAAAAGAAAACAGAAGTACTCCGTTTGGGTTCGCACACCGCTGGCTTACTCTTGGCTGGATCAACTCTTGTGAATCAAGTTAAGAACCTAATTATTATTGTCATCAGCAATCTAAATTTTGGTCCACACTGTGAGAATGTTGCTTCCGAAGCTATGAGAGTGCTGCACAATCTCTTTAGGGCTTTATCCACAATGAGTAGCATGATTTATTAAAAAGCCCACAAAAGCTTTATCAGACCCATCCTAGAATATGGGACTCTAGTATTTTGCCCCATAACCGCCAATGCGTAGAGCGGCTGGAGCAAGTGCAGAATACCTTCCTCATCCTTGGATTTGTCTATGATCAGATTCCCCATATTAAAGAATGAAGTAAAAACTTTGGCCACAGGAAGCACAGCTGCCGCAGGAAAGTTCCTCCTTCACAAAGTTATACATGGTGAGTGCGGTCTTAAGCTTGAGAACTTATTTGCATTGAGATCTTCATCGACACGGAGAGGTGCTGTAAAGCTTCAGCTCAGAACAGTCAGGTTTAATTGCAGACACTATTTCTTCTCCTACAGAGCTATTTCTAAATTTGAGAAATTTCGCCAAAACCGACCATTGCCAACCAGCTACAATGCTTTCAAAAAAAAAAAAGATTGAGCATTGCCCCTAGTGCCTTCTACATTCAAGTTTGAGTTGTTTTAGGTGTTGCCAAGCTGTGGCAATTGTTTTATTTGTTGGGTTCTGTTTTTTTTTTTGTTTATTTTATTACTTTTTATTTCCACATAAGTGTAACCTTACTTGATAAACTAGCTGTCAGGAATGAGTCCACTAATTCTCGAAAGTTCATCCTTCTCCAGCTGAGGTAACGTTAGGCTGCACGTTACTGAGCTCACCCTTATACTGTTACTGTGCGTTATCAATCGATGCGCGATGGGACCAGCAAGATGGCTCACAGTGAGGGCGCACCACGTGTGACGAAATAGCATGGACCCTCTCAGAGACGCAGACAACACGACGAACGGTGGAGCTCGCGCTGGGAAGAGGCGCAGCACAGCGCGGTGCGCGAGGAGTGCGCTATGCGGAGAGAGGCCAGCGTAGGCTCCGCACACGGAATTCCGCCGCGCGCGCGGGAGGTTCGGTGAGTACTGTGGGAATAGTTAGTTAACGTTGGATCTCGCTTCACAGTGGACGCATCAAGCTAAAACTTAGAGGATAGGAAAAGGACGTCCAGTCTTATTGGACCCACTGGTGACGCTGTCTCATGCACACAACTTCGTAATCTACTTTCCTTGAAATAACCTCCGGTACGACACTCCATGTTGAAGTTTAATTTTCTTTGTGTAGTGATTTCTTTTGTGTGTTTACTTTTTGCTTACTTTTGTTTTTTTTTTGCTCCATCCATTGCCTTACACCGGTTCGTATCTGATAGTCGTTGCTTGCCATATTGGCCGTAGTGTAATCATTGCTGAAGTATTATAAACGAGTTGCAATCGAGCGTCAGTTCGTGATCTCCAGTAGAGCCCAGCTTTTAAAAGAAACCGAAAATATCGTTTCGCAGAGGAATCATCAGTATGGATAATGTGGCCATTGAGCCCAGCGAACAGCTGAATAAGCCAAACAACTTAGAGCAGAACCCGACATGGGGACCTTCGCCTACTGGGCCAGTGGAGACGTTGAACGACGAGAATATGGAGGTGGAGATAAACCAGGTGCGATCCCTTGACTGGGATAAGGCACTCTCGGCTAAAAGTCTAAAGTACAGTGAGGCTTTTCCGGGGAATCTCCGAACTGTGAGCAATGCAAAACGGGAAAATATCTTAGAGGTAGTGGAAACTGCCATTGCTGTAGCACGTTCCAAAATCGATCAGCACATCGAACAGCTCCGGGTGGCGCTTCTTTCTTGCAAGCACTAGGTCTTTCAAGGGAAGAACTTGAATCAGTACTGAGTCGTGCCGAAGCGGCAGTGATCGATACTCTGAAAGGGAACCTCAACTGCACTACAGCACAGATAATCGATGAAGTTGCAAAGTTATATCGTGAAAATGAACAGCTAAAGGTAAAACGTAGTCTGTTGTAGGAACCCACGGTGAAAGCTAACCAGATGGAAGGATCCTCAAAGGCTACGTGCAAAACTAGTACAGGTGAGGAATCACTGTTAAAGCTGGTGCAAATTGGACAACGACTTAAAGACAGAAGTGATGACGAACTGTTGCAGTCCGAGTTCCAAGAATCACCTGAGAAGACAGGTGGGCCAGTGATGCAAAAGAAGCATTTGGGTAGATGCAGACAAAATTGCATGGATTGTTGAGTATCAAAACCACAAATCCTAGCCGAGTTGATGACATTTCTTGGAATGGGAGGATATTACAGGAAGTTTGTGTTGCGTTTCGCTCATACAGCCAAGCCGCTATATGACTTGACCAGTACAAAGGTGAATTTCGTCTGGAACGAGGAACATCAACGTGCGTTCGACATGCTAAAACAACACTTGACGACGGCACTGGTTCTAACACAGCCTGATGTGGGTGGAGATGGATCTCAAGACCTTTCTACATATACACTGATGCGAGTCGTGTAGCAGTGGGCTCAGTCCTAGCGCAGGAAGGTGACGACGTGTTTCTTCATCCCTTACATTTCGCATTCAAAGCGGTTCGGACAATAGTTGGAATTGATCATGCTTCCCTGACATCATTATTCCGGCGAGCAAACGTTTCCCCACGTGTATTGCGGTGGGCACTGGAACTTCAGAGACATGTCCTGCACATAGAGCATGTAAAAGGAAATGCAAACTGCGTAGCTGATGCTCTGTTCAGAGGAGTAGTCAAAGCTGAAGGTGAAGGGGAACCCACCAGCGCAATCAACGAGAAGGTAGTCTGTACGGTAAGGAGCTGTAACTGGTTAGAGGAACTCCGACCTAATCCTGAGTTTGCTCCGGTTATTGCGGCGGTGTAAAACCAGGTCGATCAAGAGGTCCGCGTTCCTCGTTCGGAAAGGAGCTTCAATACCGCGGACTTTATGATCGATGATGGACGACTGAAATTAGTCCAAATAGACGATACACTCGTGGAGGTGGTGCCTAAGGAGAAGAGATATCCCTTGTTCCTGGAGGCTCACCAAGCCATAACGGCAGGACACTTCAACGCGAAGAAGCTGAAAAGGAGGGAGTTGGGTGAGTTCTTCCACGGCACAGACGGTTGAAGGTTCATTGACGTGTGTACACAAAGGCACAGTTAAGAATGAATCCTACTCTCTCATTCGGGTACTTTTATACACTCGGTTATCTTATCCGCCATCACTTTCAAATCATCCTAGGAACATCAACATCATTTTAGCCACCATTTACCACATGCCTCCTCCCCGAAAAATTGGTGTTTCCACTACACCTTTCGATGCACACAGTCAATGAAACTTTTATTTACAAAAACGCATCACAAAAAAAAATCAGAACTTCGTTCTGCGGCCTCGGGACCAGTGTTTGTGCGGCCAATGCGAAGGGGAGTATGGCTCGATGTGTTTACAGAAATGGTTTTCAGAGCCACCGCGTGTCCTGTGACTGCCGTAACATCGCCAAAGTTGATGCGGTCTACCTCTCCCGCCCTCATACATCTCTCTGTGTGCATATATTTGCTCCTTTTTCCTATATCCAGGAGCAGCGATGGGAGCGTAGTCTCTTTTGCGGGTACTTTTGGGCTCTGCTTCGTGGTCACGTTTCTCGTTAATGCATTTCATCGGCTGCAGCTGCAAGATAGGAGCGCATCGGCTCTTGGTAGCCTCCCAAAACTTTCGAGCTGCACTCTGTAGGTAGTACCTCGGCGAGGTATTCACTCTGTTTTCCAACAGCTTGAAGTGCGCGTCAGCTATGGCATCCTCCTCCCGCGTGGGCAGCCAACAGTGGAGTTTCTCCGAGAGCGATGGTCTTTGTTGAATCGTTTCTTCTACGAGGTCTCTTAGGACGTCTATTGATCTTGGCCAATCGATGTCGTCTTGAGGAGATGGTAATGTGTAGAGTTCCGCCCCGACACTGACGGCTCTCATCAAGAGCGCCCAGGCACCTTTCCACCTTAGGGAGCCTGCGAATTTCGTGGGATTGAACAGAACAATAGCCATGACATCCGGCGAAAACCATTCTGGTTTCTCAGGACTAGCAAGCATTTTCGCTGTTTGATTCGAATACTCGAAAGCATCCACCAAATGTTCAAAACCGATTGGCAGCAGTATTAAAGTTTTCTGAACGGGAACGGATAACCAAGAACGATCATTCCATGGGTGGTTGGTGGCCTATGTCTCAGCTTCTTCGTAGATTTTTCCAATGTGATACGGGTCCATTTTTGATCGCAGTGGATGTTCGAAAAGAGAGTTGTCTCTCGTGGCTTCGACTGCCGAGTGCACGCAGTGTTTGCGGAGATAGGCCATCGCCAGTCCCAACCCAATCGGGTTCAGATGATCAAACTGATCATCGAGTAGCCGAGTGACTGTCCATACTTCCGGAAGGTGGTTCATTATTACAATAGAAAAGATGCGAGCAAGGCTGTAGAGGGAGTTACAACTATTAGGTCGTCAAGTATGAAATGTCCGATTTTGGATGAGAAGATTTCGAGTTTTGTTTCTAAAGCAAGATGCACTATAAGATATCCGAATATGCCCCTATACCATCCCCACAGCCTTGTCATCTTAACTGCAGCTTGACTGCGCTGGCAGCTTAGAATCGTGGAAAGCTAGTAGCAATCAAGTGGCGAAGAGCGTTTCCAACATCATGTTGAAAATTGAACATTTTCTCCAGCAAGAAGTGAGCTAATCCCTGAAAGGACTTGTGGTCAAATAGAGCAAGGTCTGCCCAGTACAGTGAGTGGCAGGTGGGTCCTCACCCCTGCTCCTCTGGCTTAAGCAGCGTAGATTTGTGAAAAATGGTCAAAAATTGGCACCCATTTTTGAGAGTCAAACTGGGAAAAATTCGTTTACCGAACCACTTTTAATGGCCATATTGCCCTGAGTACCTAAGTATTAGTGGATTATAAAGGTCACACCTTGCTGCTTACGCTGACCTAGTTCGACTCCTATCCGCTTCGGCTACGGCTTCCAGCTCATCGATATCGAGGTTGATCATGAGGCTCACTTTGGAGCTTCATGTCACCTGAGCGGAACTTCCCAAGCAAACGCTGTTCAGTGTATTTACTAGCCAAATGTCCGTTAACGCTACCCTGATGTTCCCAGCTTTCTCAGCTCTAATGGCTGGAAAATGGAACCTATGTTCCGAAATAACACGATTTTTCGTCTTTGAGCAGTTCTACAAAAAATGCTTTCGAACAAAAATTCGAAAACTGATCAAAAACCCAGGAGGTGATTTTAAAAGGGAGAGGATGTACCTTCATAATCAAAACAACTATAAGGACAGATCTAGTAAATCTTCGAAGATAGAGACTGTCAAACTGACCGCTCATAAAATCAGACATTTCATACTTGACAACCTAATAAGATCGCTACAAAGCACAAAATTAGGAATAATGTCACAAATTTTCTTCGACGTGGCACATCTGACGATTTGACCGTTCGCTTCAATTGCGCCAGGGCATGTCCAGTCGACAAAACGAGGTTTGTCCGTTCTTGGGCGGTTGCTGAAACAAACCGTATTAGCAATAAGGAAGGTTCTTGAGCAATGTAGTTTTGATCGCTCTGTGCTTGTAGGTTTTCTACCCCTTTTACCCCTAGTAGTGTTCGTCCTTACTGGAGTGTCATCAATCTGAGGTGGTATTTTCATTAGTTGATCAAATGGTATCTGTACTGGCTCCGCATTTTTACCAATGAGTGTAACCAGTGCAGAGTTCTGGCTTGTTGCGATTACTCGGCATTTACCACTCCATTCATTGGTGAGTTTGGGAAAACGACTTTTGTGCTTTTCAGCTGGCATTCGAACATACACTCTATCTCCAGCCTGGGAACTAATGCCCTGGAAACCTTTAGGCTTGAATTGCAAACAAGGAAAAAATCGGCTCAACAAAAGACCAAAATTCGGACGAAAGACAATCGTTGCGGAGACAAATGGAATACCAACCAGGACAAATGTGATGAGCTTCATGCTGCAATTACTGTTGCTAGAGTTGCAATTCCACCTGGAGCAACTAAAAATGTCCAACTGCAAGCACCAGGCAGGTACAGAGATGCTGTTTTGTGGGCTAAAAACGATCGAATTTCTTCTGGCTTATGTCAGATCGTATGCGAGAAATCAAGCATTCCTGTAACAAATCGCTCAGAACAAATGTGGGTTATCTCTAAAGGCGAAAATGTCGGCAATTGGGGATCTGAACAGTGGTTCGACCCAAAACTAGCTGATGAGCCTGGAGATATGTTATCCTTCCAAAAACCTGTACCTAAAGAAACAAAGGAAAGAATCACGGAGATATTAGGGATGCTAAAGCGAAATAGAAAGAAGAATTATCTTCTTTACCAGTGTTCGATGAGCGCTTCTGTGTTAGTATTTATACCAGTGAGCTTTCGGCGCTTAGCGCCTTCCTCAGACCGAGTACGATGGACAGAGGAGCAGATGTCGTACTGTCTGTCCATCGTACTCGGTCTGAGGAAGTGCTAAGCGCCGAAAGCTCACTGGTATAAATACTAACACAGAAGCGCTCATCGAACACTGGTAAAGAAGATAAATCTACGTGAGGCTTCACGACAGCACATTATTGAAACATCAGAAAGAAGAATGCTTATCAGAATGAATTGAAGGATATTGTAGGAGAATTTCAAGACGTGTTTGCTGTATCCGACGTAGAACTTACGCAAACTCACCTCATTAAACATAATGTTGAAGTCCTAGACACCACACCTATTCGCCAAAAGACACGACCAGTACCTTATGCCTTGCGTGACAAGGTAGAAACAATGCTACAGGATCTCAAAGATATCCCGGTTCGGCCACCAAGTTGGGTGAGTTCTTCCACGGCACAGTCGGTTGAAGGTTTATTGACGTGTGTACACAAAGGCACAGTTAAGAATGAATCCTACTCTCTCATTCGGGTACTTTTATACACTCGATTATCTTATCCGCCATCACTTTCAAATCATCCTAGGAACATCAACATCATTTTAGCCACCATTTACCACAAGGGTGTTTTGGCCGGCCATGCGGCAAGACCTAGTGAAATGGTGTCGTGAGTGCCAGAGATGCTTCGTGTCAAACCCGAAATCTGCCAGTACAGCACCGTTGAAACCGGTCGCTGCCGGCAAACCGTTCGAAGTCGTCGCAGTGGATTTGTTGAAAATGCGGCAAACAACGAGAGGAAATGGATACATTCTCACCATTATTGACCATTTCACCAAGTACCTCTGAGCATACCCTATAGGAGACACAAAGGCAGAGACTGTTGCGGAGGCGCTGTTTGGGCGTTGGATCTGTGATGATGGTAGATGGCCGGATATCGTGCTTTCTGATAGGGGTGCTGAGTTTGAAAACACGATAGTGGCATCACTTTGTAACCTCATGGGAATCCAACAGCACTTCACGGAGGGTTACTGACCGAGGGAGAGTGGCCTAACTGAACGAGTGAACGGAACCATTGTGCGCATGCTGAAGAAAAAACTGCAAAACCAACAGAGTGGGACGTAATTTTACCAAACCGCTTGGCGAAAGCCCACATTTCCTTCTATATGGCCAAGATCCGAAGTATCCTTCTGAAGTTATTCCGCGAGATCAGCTGTCGCTAAGCATGATTGATTACGACCAGTACAAGATTGAGTTCTTCTGTGGACTAAAGTTAGCAAGGGAATGCATAAAAAACCACAGTGATGACTACAGGGCTCGAAAGTAGGAAAACCGACAGCTGTGACACGTTTGCAGTGGGAGATCGGGTCTACGTGAAAGTACCTATGGAAAAAGGGAAATCACGCCACCCGAAGCTGGTGGTCGACTGGAGTGGACCGTACATAGTGCTCCAAGCTAGCGAAGATTCTGCCCTAGTTACCTTAATTAGGGAAAATAGGGAGCCTATACGTGTGCAGTTCCACCAATTACTCAAGCTACCTCCTTATATTGATAACACGCCTGTCGACACCAGGTGTGGAAAGAAGGGACGTAGGAAGAAGACAGGGGTTCATAAGTGTCTTCGTATTTCTCTAATTCGATCTCACTTCAGATTGCCGGCAATCGATTTTGCGTGCTCCGGCACATGCCATGGACAACAGCCGTACTGCCGAATCGCTGAGCCTTGGAGCCTCGTTCGCTCAGTGTGCCCCAGCTGTTGATCTTGTTTTCCCGACAGTCCACGAATTTGCTCGTGCTATGTGCATCTTTTGTCAAGTTGTTTGCATCCGGATAAACACTGGCAATGACCCAACGCTAGTTATAACAGCCTACAGAAGTCCGTCGTGCAGTGATTCCGCTTTTACTCAGTGCCTAGAATTTATTAATGCATTATTATCCGACTGGTTGTTCAGTGCAATGGTTATAGGTGATTTTAATTTTCCGCTTATCGACTGGACCAACATGACCCATCGCGGCTGTTCCGGCCCTGCCAGCTCAAGGACTTTCCTTGAGTTTGCAAAATCAAATGGCCTTGTTCAAGTCGTTCACAAACCCACTCATGGACTTAATACATTAGATATCATCTTAGCTATCCATCCCGAGCAAATTAAGGATATCGCGGTTGTGGCTCCCTTCAGCACGTCTGATCACAACACAGTTTCTTTCAACATTATTGGCTGCCGCGCTAAATCTGAGAAACACGTCAGTCCACCTCGAAACTTTGCGGGAAACTACAACAGAATTATTAGCGAACTGACAATGATTGACTGGGTGGGACTCATCAGCTATTCTGTGACTGCTGATCAGTGCTACTCTAAATTCGTTTGTATTTGCCACGGTCTCATTGATAAATATACCCACTCGTGCATTACAATCCAAAAAATGATCCGCATCCAGCTTTGCCCAAGAAACTCCGCTGCTTGCAGTCTAAGGTTAACTTTTACCACAGAAACGTACACAATTATGGCTACCGTCTCTATAGCAAGTACGCCCGAAAGCTTAAGAGACAATTCGCAGTTCGTGCTGCTTCTGAAGAAGAACGTATAGCTAACTCCCGCAACTCTAAGCTGTTTTTTAAGCACTGCAATGGCAAACTAAAACTTACCGCTGATATCCCAGATTTGAAAGATGGAGATACTGTAGTAGATACTCAGGCAGTTTTAGGGGACAGCCCGCGCACCCTTCTTCATTGTAGAGGACCGCCCGCGCATCCCTTATTATCTTAGCGGACCAGCCGCGCACCCCTTTTTATCTTAACTGACCAGCCGCGCACCCCAATTGTAAATAAGTTCCTTTATGTGATATGCAGTATCACCTATCTTCACTCAACAGTGCAAAGACAGTTCATTCGATCCCGTGTTGGTCTGCCCTACGTCAAATGTGTACCAAGGCCCTCAAACGTGTGTGCGTCACGGATGATCATGGTAAGTTGTAATTGCAATAAGGGATAAGCGTCACATGAGCGCCAGGGGGGTGGGGTCGTATGTGACGGGGGCGGGAGGCTGAGGGTCGTGTTGGAGGGGATGAGGTGGGGTATGTAGAGGGGAATGACCAGTGAATATGCCATGAAAGTTATGAGTATTTCATGACATTATGACAACTGACTGTCCGCCCTTGTTAGTCGTAACCACTACGTCACTACGTGTGAAAACGGTACTGACAGGCAGCACATGCGGAAAATCAGCTACAGGGCCGGCTCTTGCTGCACCACTGGTTCGATTCTCGGTATTGTAAAAAACAAGTTTTTTTTTTGAAAGGGCGGAATCTCTTCAGAATTAATTGTGGAACAAAGAGGCTGCAACTGTTTGGAGATGAAGTGCGGAAAGCTGATTCGATCGACTGCTCATTCGTCTGTAGGCCCGAATAGTTCGTAGAAAGGTAGAGCAGTTTAGACCTTGTGCTGAAGTTGTCCGACTCGATGTCACCAAAAACTTTCCTCTGCATTCATAGAGGACGATCAGCTGTATTTTTTTCACTTCACGGAGTTGTTCTTCTACCGGTTTAGTGGAGATAATTTGCATTGGATTGCAGAATCTGGCCCCACCAAGCTATTTCGGTCTCCCGCAGTTTAGAACGCGAAATCGATGGGAAATTCGTCACATTTCCCATCGATTTCCAGTAGAGTACCCACAGGAAAGTATGAAGCCCTGATAAATTGAAACTCTGGAAAAAGATAGAGATGATCGTTTTCTATGAATAAAAAAGCACTTCTTGTCATCGAGGACAACTTCAGCACAAGATCTAAGCTGCTCTTCCTTTCCACTAGCTATTGGAGCCTGCAGACGAATTCTCGCATGATTAACGATGAGACATATCAAAGATAGCAGCGGCTTCCCGCTACATCCTTCTGAAGGTTAGGTTCCTATCCATGCGTAAAACTTCATAGGTTGTAAATATCAGAAATCCACTATTTCAAATTTCTTATGTTTACATAGAATTATTCCTGCTTGCAGAATCATGCATTTCTTTTCCGAATCAATCCAGATGACTGAGCCTCCCGAAGCAATACGAAAATATGCAGTGCGAGTAAACACCAAAAACAGACGAAATTCAGAATTGCGCACTTTGCCCCGGAAGATAGAGAACATATGGTTTGGTATAAAAATATATGGTGCACATAGTACATTTCCTACCTAGACCACCTGTTTAGACTTTGCGGAAGACCTACTGGGTCTCGGAAGTGATGAGCTGAAAATCGCCGACAGCAAAGCCTGTGCCAAGTCCGGGTAAATTAGCTATTTGGATAGTTCTTTCTTTCTTATCAGGGTCGAGCTCCTTAAACTTTTTTTTTGAAGATTTTTCATTGGTCTCGCAAATAGTAGAGAAGAAAGAAAAAAGGTGTATGACATGCTAGTATCTGAGCGAACAAAGTGGAGACCAAAACTTTTTAAAGCCTTGAGGAAGGCCCTGTGAGCTGCTGAGAAATCCTTATACATCTCCGTCGGCTGCGCTGAGGTAGTTTTTTTTTTCTAGGAAAGATGTACGCGGCTACTCGCATAACGGTGATTCCTCTCATGGCACTTTCAAATGGGTCGTCAGCAGTGTAGGTTCAATTTTCTTCATTTTTATTACCCTGAGTTCTCTTTTACCCTTTAGTGGAAGACGCGCGTTTGGGCTCAGCCAAAAAAGAGGTGTGGCTAACGGTGTCCCACGGGTACGCAATCAACGCGCCACCGCTAGGTGACAGTCAGGAAAGATCACGCAGAGGGGTGTAATTCTTAAAATGTAATTCTTAAAACCTTCCAAATTTTTCCCATAGAAGGCTACTTGCTGGGCTGATCGAGGAATCGGTGTCCATTTTGTCAAATGATGTCATTTTTACCCACTTGAAGAGCTAATCTTCGGGTTCAGCCCGTGAAATAAACCCTCTGTACAATATTTCAGGAGATTCTACGACATCGCATTTGGTCGCTATTCGGAAGCGTATCCCTTTGGTTAACTAAAAAATTTTCGAACTTTTCTTTCGAATGGACCCTTTAGGTGACTGACGTTTATTTTGAATACTCTGCAGCGGTAATTCATCGTTGTTAAATAGTAAAAGTAATCGAAACTTCATATTCACTTGTATGAGTCGGTGTAGCTGTCAGCAGAAGCATTGTAACACCTGAATATCCATAAGGCATCACTCGCTATGCTCTTTTTCTGACTGAGCCCGAGCACTTCGCCGCCCCTTTAGTTTTTTAAAGTTTTGCTTCACCTACACTTTTCAGCACCAAGCGAGGGTAGCTCACGAAACATTAGACGAAGGAGGACCGGATCCGATGGACACTGCATATAATGATGAAGAAGAATAAATAGGAACACCTAAACAAATTCTTTGAGCATCTTGGAGCGATTTTTCATAACGTGGCCAGGGATGTTGTGTCCAAATGGGAAGGACTTGGAACAGGGGCAGTCACCAGCAGATTACTGACTGCCCCTGAGCTTTGTCATAGTTGCCGCTAGTAGGGGCGGATACCTCTTGACTGTTTCCGAGAGATTGCCACCTCCCTAGGTCTTTCTGGAGTGTACTACATTTCCTGGTAGATTTTATGTGATCAATTTGTGTTAACCAGTGATGCCACGGTGACATGCAGAGACTGTGAAGTCCGTTGGACTCTGCAGCAATGTCTCATCCACTCTGGATTAGCGGATAATCTGAAATCCATCGAGGAACGTGCATGAATTCCTCTACTGAATATAGAGTTGCGTACTAATAGCCCCTTTGAAGACCTCCCTGTTGCCACGTCTCTTGAATTTCCTCCTAGATAATCAGAGGAAATCATTTACCTTCGTTTTGGTTTTCGTGCCTGTGAATTTTCGTTTTTCGTTATATCGAGTTTTTTGTTGTTGAAATGTGTATTTGAACGAACAAATAAACCTAAGATGATGATATACATATGAATGACGATGTCGGATGCATGACAAGGATGTGTTGGAACGGAAAACATGCAGAGAAGGCTGAATTCAAAAAGGGAAGGTAAGGGTGCTCGTCTCGTCAAGAAATGTAGCGCGGGCCGTCAGCAAATGGGTGCGCGGCTGGTCCGCTTTCGATCAGAAGCTGACCGCCCGCGTATCCAATTGCTGGCCAATTTTCATCCCTTACGCGGGCCGTCAGATTTAGGTCAGCGGCTGGTCCCCTAGAAGTGCCTGAGTAATGATGCTGGTAAAGCTAGTCTTTTTGCCGACTATTTTGAGAGTGTTTACGAAGATCCCTATGATTTTGATGTAGAAGTCCTCCCCTTTTCGGAAGCAGTGCTTGACTGGGTTGAGTTCTCCAATGAGGCAGGATATCATGCCTTGTGTAAATTACCCAACAGAAACTCTACATCTCCAGATGGAATTCCGTGGGTGGTAGTAAACCTACTGAAACTCTCAGTTAACGAAGAACGTTAACTGGCAGCTAACTTCCACCTTACGGGGAACTGCGGGAGAGTAATGTAAGCTTCATTGGCCCGAACATGGTTCTCTAAGTACGATGCTTAAAAACTATGGCGAAACGGGGACCATACTTGCAGGTAAACTCACAGTTCGAAATCGAACTGTGAGCTCACCGTCACGTTGAACTTGCTGCCAGTATGAAACGACGAGGACGCGGTGAGCGAAAGAGTGTGCGGCGCGCGAGACGCAGACGACGATCTCGTCGTTTCGCGAAAAAGTCCTCCAGAGGCTCATGGTTCGGGTTCATCGTTGTAGCCAGTTGAGCGTGCATTGGCTCCTTTTCGGTGAAGACGCATATCCGGGCACATCAGCTGGTCGATGTTCCCACTGTCTCGATCACCATGGCCTCCCGTCGGAGATCATCGGTGACTCCAATCTCCTGGTGGCTGATTCTGACAGCTGAGCCCTACTCCTTCCTAAATTAAATCCCACATATTTTATGGGCGTAGAACTACATCTTTGAGCTTAATGCATCAAAGTTAGGTTATGCAGGAAGAGATTCACGGGCCGCTTTGGGTATATTGATCACATAAAGTCCCATTTGCACTCGAATCCATGGTTCAGAGATATGTCAGCATACTCCGAGGACAATGGGCATCCCATCTGTGAAGGTTCGAAACCTCTAAGGGTTTGAAGGTCTTGCAAGAGCCTCATCATCCAAAGACCACAGTTGTCAGTTAGCTCCTAGCTAGTTCATGGTTGCAAACCAGAGCTGACAGTTCACCGCGACCTTCTGCTCATCGTTTCATCGCCGTTCCATGAGGTTTACTACCACCCCGTATGTCTTTCTGAAGAAAGCCGCTCTGGGTTTGTGCGCCACTCACCTTACTATTTAACAAATTCTTACTATTTGGTGACGTTCCTAGCATATGGAGATTAGGACTCGTTCAGCCGATTCATAAAAAAGGTGCTAGAGATAAGGTGCAAAATTACAGACCCATTTGTCTCACGTGTTCTACGAGTAAATTGATGGAACGAATTCTGTGCAGTGCCATAACGAATTTTCTTCTCAAAAATAATCTTCTCACAGATTCTCAACATGGATTTTTGACCCATAGATCCACTACATCTGCACTTCTATCAACAGTATCAATGTGGCAGAGAGAAGTAAGCAAGGGTAACTTTGTTTCTGTCATTTACGTGGATTACTGTAAAGCATTCGACTCAATTTCAATTCCATTACTTTTGAAGAAGCTGCGCGCTCCAGGTATTGTGGGTCGACTACATCTTTTTTTGGAATCCTTCCTTACCCAAAGGACTCAGTCAGTAGTGATTAATGGCGAAAAGTCCCGCGCTTACGCTAACACGAGCGGCGTACCCCAAGGTACCTGCCTTGGACCACTAATGTTTCTCGTCTACATAAATGATCTTCCGAACGCACTTCCTCCAGGTGCCTTCTGCTCAATCTACGCGGATGATTGCAAGATTTATACCATAAATGATACTACCACCTTACAAGCCGCACTGATAGCTCTAGAACAATGGTCTCGTAAATGGGATCTCACAATCTCAGAGGAAAAAACTTTTCTCATGGAATTTGGAAAAAATCATCCTAGAGTAACTTTCATGCTGAACAGAACACCGCTTGCAAGAACTCATGTAATCCGCGATCTAGGCTTAACCTACACCGACACATTTGACTTTACTCCCTACATTTCGGATGTTGTTTCCAGAGCCAAATGTCGCTCCAACTATATCCTAAAAGCCTTCAAAACTCGAGACCCAGTAATTTTATTTAAACTTTTCACAGCTTGTGTTAGACCATTATTAGAGTATTGTTCCCCATTATGGTCGCCTCAGAGAATTGTTCATGCTGATGAAATCGAGAGTGTACAGAGATCGTACACCTACAGATGCTTTGTTAGGAGGGGCCTGTTGAGAACCTCTTATGGCTCCCGCCTCAGAAAGTTAGGCATCTTTTCCCTCAAGGATCGCAGACTTATCGCTGACCTAACCCTTATGTACAAATTAACCACCCATGAACTTGACCTCTCCATTTGGGATCTTTTCCAACCCTCCGCTTTCGCGAACAAAACAAGAGGCCATCCCTTCAAAGTTTGTCTGGATAACGTTAATGGAAATACATGCAATAATTCATTCCTTTACAGAGTTCAGTCACTATGGAACAGTCTGGATCCGAATTTGTTTAGGTGTCGTAAATCATCGACGTTTCAGCTCCATCTTGTCCAGAGTCTTCAGTCGAGAAATCTGATCGATCGCACGTTATAGAATGTTTGACTACTAATAACACGTTTTCTTGTCTAAAATTTCTCCTCTGATTTTTTCCCTCCTTTGATTTTTCTTTGGCAACCACACCCGTCAGAAGTATCTTGCTGTATCGGGATCATTATTGTTTTTCCCCGAAATGCGCTGCCTCAATGTTTTCATGGGGTGTCACCAGCTAACCTCCGCCCGTATGTTCGCTGGTTCTCTCTCTGGGACTAACTTGAAGCGCATTGAGGCGAATAACAATGTCGCTGATTACCTTGTTTCAAGTCAATCAATTGCCTATAGCTTTTTCAAGATATTCATTGTGAGCGTTTTTATGATTGACCAAATAAATGTAAATGTAAATCTTGCCACAGAATCATGTTTCTAATGAGCAGAAAATCGCCAACATCCTGAATCCTAATTACGTTACTTTGTCATCCTCTGCTCTTGGTTTTGTACTTTCTGCCTATCGCGCCATGTGTTACCACTTTATGCTGTGCATGAACAGCCTCTTTGATCCCACCACCGCGAGCACAGTTCATCCACCACGGTCGGAAGACGATCCATTCTACATGTCGGAACGTTACCAGCAGGCCATTTCCTGGGCATTCTCACACCCGAGGAACGACAATCTGTGACGTCAGATTCGTCTGAAGAGCACACTTGTACTACTTCCACAGGTGTTCGAAGATCACACCGAGAACTTCTCAGCCAAGCGACAGATCGTGAAGAGCTACGGAAAGCCTAAAACAATTCAGGATGACTGGTTCGATCGGCAATCATCCTCTTCAACTCCACAGAGTACGCCAGCATAGTAAACTGGAAGACTGCTTGGTCGCGCATTCTGATGGCGGTCGCTGGGGGCGCAGATTTGTTCGTACTTCCCGGACCCGAGGACGATAAGGAATGGGGAAAGCCAGTGGACATGCTGAGAGATCTCTAAGAGGATACACCAGCTTTGAAACCTAGTCTCCTTCCTCGACTCAGGTGCTTGTTACCGACTCAGTCCGATATGCGTGCCGCCGAACACACATGCGAAATACCGCTCAACATGAAGGGTGGCAGCTCAAGATCCTATTCGCCCCATTCAGTGAAAGTATTTTTCGACATGACTCAGTCGTTTTTCGCCCAGTACTTCACGCTGAAGCCATTCGGATGCTCACGCACAGAGGAACCAGCTACCCAGCCGCGCTCTCGAATTCCACTGGCTGGAGGACCGTCGCGTGAGGCACTTTCCTAAAACCCCCAGAACGCCGGGTCAAGCGCCCGAACAAGTATGCGCACAGACGTTTCGAGCCCTACCGAGATGCACAGCGCCCATTTGGGCAAAAACACGGATCTCATGATTACTCTAGCTCTTCTTATCGTAGCTCATCCTATAACCAGGCTCACACTTATGCTCATCACTCTTATGCTCATCCTTCGAGTCGTCGCTGAGTGGGACAGAGTATGACTTTGAGGGGAGGGGGGGGGGAGGCATGTCAGGAATGGGTCCATTAAATCTCGAAAGTTCATCATTCTCCAGCTGAGGTATCGTTAGGCTGCACGTTACACCCTTATACCGTTACAGTGCGTTATCAATCGATGCGCGATGGTACCAGCAAGATGGCTCACAGTGAGCGTGTGACGAAATAGCATGGACCCTCGCAGACCTCGTAGACGCAGATAACACGACGAACGGTGGAGCGCGCGCTGTTAAGAGGCGCAGCACAGCGCGGTGCGCGAGAAGTGCGCTATGCGGAGAGCGACCAGTGTAGGCTCCGCACACGGAATTCCGCCGCGCGCGCGGAAGGTTCGGTGAGTACTGTGGGAAGTTAGTGTTGGATCTCGCTTCACAGTGGACGGATCAAACTGAAACCTGGAGGATAGGAAGAGGACGTCGAGGCTTATTGGACCCATTGGTGACGCTGTCTCATGCTGCTGCTCCATATGCAAAATTTCAAATACACATCCATATATAGATTCTTATTCCACTAAACTAAGAATTCATACTTAAACACTTCCCAATTGTCATTGTAGTAGCGCTAATGTTATATACTGTATTACCTGTAACGATTGTGGTCTACAATACGTTGGTCTCACCACTAGAAAAATTAAATTGAGAATAAAAGAACATCTATATCATATTAATAACCAAGATGTCAATAGCTACCTATACAATCACTTCAATGAAAACAAATGTTCCAACAAGAGCATACAGATAACAATCTTAGATGACATGCCAGAAAATATAGATAAAAATATTCCTTCAGAAAAAGAGTTGTTCTGGATTAAACTACTCAATACAGCATATCCGTTTGGTTTTAATGATAACATAAAAGGATATGGCAACATATCCGATATTACTAATCCACTTTTACACAACAAAAACCACCCTTTTTACAGTTTATCTGTCAAAAAACATAGAAAATGAAGCACGAACAGAAACAAAAATAAACATGTGGCTTCTGTCCAAGACATTATTACCACTATTAATAATAGCAGAAATCCTATAGAACTGTATAGATATCTTAACTCGTTAAAAAAGAAACTTGTTAATAAAGTAACAGTACTATGTCACAACACTGACTTCTTAACTAACATAAAAGAAAACTTCAGATTACAACTTATTTGCATGTTATGCAGATTCCATTATAAAAACGATAACAAAGTTGACAAAAACAAATTAGAAAAGTACATATATATATCAAAGTTAGATATATACACAACATTTTAGATAACATAAATATTAATAGAATCTTCAACAAAAATGTTATAACTAGCATTATTAAAAACAACACAAATAGGCAATTTATTCCTTTTAGACAAATATATGAGTACGATGAACCATTTTCTAAAAAAGTTTTCAATTATAACAGCTTTCTTAAGAACATAACGAACGAAACAGTTACTAACATTTTGAAAACTACTTGTGTATGCAACGATATGGAGTTTAACAATTATGTAGATCCCTATCTATTAAACAAAGCGCCGTAAGGGGGCTAGAGCGGTTAGAGATACGGGGCGGCACTCATAGACACCGCAATCTTGAGGCGCAGACTGTGTGGCGAAATGGCCGATTTCCATGGACGCAGACACGTTCGCTTCGGGACCCGCAATTTCGTCACTGCTGGCTCTCCCGCATGCATGGGATGGTGATTTCATCACCTTCGCTGGCGGTCTCACCGCATAGGAGTGAGGGAGTGTACGAGCTTTCAGGCTGCACAATGTACGCAGCAGGAAAACCAGCCTTCCACTGTTGCGACGCTTTGTGCACTCGCAGGAAGAAATGGACGCGTGCTATGAGAGCTGCCGCGTCTCGAAAGCTTCGGGGAGGCTGGACCTACGCGGTCGCCTCAGCCCCTGTTGAATTTTCGCGGCGATTGTGTAGTCACAACATTACAACATTCGTTCGTTTCGAGAAAGCTTCTGCACTAACAAAGAGTAAAAGCCTCTAAATAGGAAGGCATGACATTGTATATCCAATCAACTATATACGGATGCGGGTCCACCGATGGAGAAAGGACCCGCCGTGGCCCAATGGTGCGGGGAACGCCAGGATACAGGTCCAGCAATGGAGAAAGGGCCCGCCGTGGCCCAGTGCTGTGGGGAACGCCAAGATACGGGTCCACCGATGGAGAAAGGGCCCGCCGTGGCCCAATGTTGCGGGAAACGCCAGGATACGGGTCCAGCGATGGAGAAAAAGCCCGTCGTGGCGAAATGGGGCGGGGGACACCGAGATACAGGTCCACCAATGGAGAAAGGGCCCACTGTGGCCCAGTGGTGTGGGGGGGATGCCAGGATACGGGTCCACCGATGGAGGAAGGACCCGTCGTAGAATAAGGTGTGGAGAACGTCAGGATACGGGGTCACTTAAGTCCGATAGTGTTAAGAATGCCAGGATGCGAACCCGCGCTTGGAGAACGGATTCGGCTTGCCCTAACTGTGAGGAGGGCGCCAGAACACGGGCGCTCTGATGGAGGAAGGGCCCGCCGTGGCCCAGTAGTATGGATAACACCAGAATACGGGTCCGCCAATATAGGATTGGTCCGCTGTGACTCAGTGAAGTGGAGAATGCCGGGATATGGTTCAGGCCTAACAGTGAAAATGGCGCCAGAATACGGTCCACCGAGCGGCCCAGTAGTCTGGAAAACACTCGGATACGATTTCGCCTTGTCCAATAGTGTGGGGAACGGCAGGATACAGTTCTGCCGATGGAGAACGCGTCTGCGTTAGCCGGGTAGTGAGGAATACGCACGAATACGCCATACGATGGAGAACGAACTTCTCATGCTCATGCTCAACTCATAAGAAGGACTTCATGTTTGGGCCCATTGGAAGATTGGTTCTGCTTCTTTATAAATTTTCTAGAGATTTGGCAAGTGTGAAGCGTTTGCACATGTCCCAAGTGGCTGCCCCACCCCACTTTCTAGCGTCCCGAAGGGGCGCTAGTCATAAACATGTTATCACAGGAGATTTATCAATAATAAAAGACAGAGGTTTACTAAATATATTAAATAAAGGTACTAAATTCGTAATTGTTAAAGAAATACATAAACAGGATATTAAGCAATGGGTTATAGATTGTATGGACAAATACACGGACAAAGTCAAAAGTGTTTATAATCTTGACAATGTTGCACTAAAACATATAAAAGAACAATTAAATAAAGAAATTTCTAAAAAACTTAAACCTTTGCTTTATTAAAATTAGTTAACAAACATATGTTATAATTATAACTATACTTACTTTAATTACATTCAAAAAAACTTCATCATATGTCCCCTAGACAAGGCAAGTAATAATTACGGTTTCATATGTAAGAAGTTTTATCTTCTTACTATTCTAAAAGAAATAGGTTTCAAAATAAATTTAATAGAGCATACTATACTTCCGACAAAAATCCATAATAGGTACATCATACATAACAAAGAGTCCAAAGAAGAAATTATAAATAGACATGAAAGGTTATGTGTACAAAACAAATTAGAAAAGCAAGAGAAACCTACAATACCAATTATATATTGTTTACCCAAATTACATAAATCGCCTACCAAATTCAGATTCATTACTGGAGCTTCATCAAGCTCTATCAAACCTTTAGCTATAGAAATGAGACATATTTTCACCTTCATCAAAAATCATTTCAAAAAGTGTGTAAATTCTATAAAAACTAGAAATAAAGGATTCATTGGATACTGGTCCATAGACAATATCAACATTAATGAATTAACTAGTATTAGTCTTAGCAACAAAAAATTATATTCTGCAGATTTTAATGACATGTTTACCAATCTTCCTCATGATACTATCATTAAAAATATACACCATATACTCAACATATGTTTCAGAAATGCTAATAAAAAATTTATAGCATTCAATGGGTACAATAAAGTCTTTTACTCTGATAACGATAGTCTCTCTAAATATAGATATTACAATAAGACTGATTTGCTTTATTACGTTGATTATCTTCTAAATAATAGCTTCAGTCAGTTTAGTCAGTACATATTCAAACAAATAAAAGGTGTACCTCAGGGCGGAAACTTCAGTCCATTACTTGCTGATCTAACGCTTACATTTTTTGAATACGAATACTCAATTACAGTCAAGAAAATACCCGCCCCTTTCTATTCCTTCCGGTACATGGACGATATTCTAGTTATACATAATTCAGAGAAAGATGAAATACATACTAAACTTATTCAGATATACAATAATGTTCTTAAATTAGAAATCACTAGTGATAGTGAGTACAAATGTAGTTACTTAGACTTAAATATTGAAAGTAACGATAATCGTATTTCTACTGACTTGTTCAATAAAACTGAACACTTCAACTTCGAAGTTAAAAGATTACCTCATTTTCTCTCCAATATTTCATTAAATATTAAAAAAGCTACCATATACACCAAGACCTTACGTATAGCACGCACATGTAATAAAATAGAATATTTTATTACTCGAATAACTCAACTTAAACGCATACTCAATATTAATGCATACCCCGATTTTGTTATACTAGGTAGCATTCTGAAATGTATAAATAACAATAGAATCATAATGTATAAATATGATTTACATAAAGATTATAACAAACTAAAACAAACAAATAAAAAATTTTTTATCTATTAGTTAAAATTTCACGTATGCACCTATTATACACAACTCTCATTTCACATTCAACACGCTTTACGTTCCACCAAAATTGCTCTCACACTTCTTTTGGATGGCTCAGTTAGATTTACAATACACTTACTATATCAAAAACGAGTGATGCCATCCTACACATTAGCCACTTATAGTGAACGGCAATGGCGGTGGCCCATTTGCGGCCTCGAGAAGGACGTCGTGCAACCGCGCCGCGCGTGTCGTAACTGATGTTTTCTGCTGCTGTTATGTTATTTCTAGCAGCTTTTCCACCCGATTTCAAGGATTTCTGACCAAATTGGAAGAAAAAAGCTTAGAAATAGCATTCCGACGGCAGACGACACCGATCCCAGCGCGCGCGGTGCGGTTGCGCGGCGTCCTTCTCGAGGCCGCAGATGGGCCACCGCCATTGCCGTCCACTGTACATAAAGGAAAGAGCAAAAATACATAACCTACGATAGTCTTCGGTTCTTTCGTACTTTAAAGATAGGTACTTCCACTGTTAACACAGACATTCTAAATGGAATGGAAAAACATCATTTCTGATGGGTAGTGTTTATCAATTCAAAGTTGTTATTCATTACTTGCCAGCTAATGTTACTCATTTGTTTAACTTGTCTCGTGCTGTGTGGTCTCCACACATATATATTTATATAATTATGTATATAATAAATATATATATATATATCAAGATAGGATTATCATACACAAAAGAATAGCTCCAGGTAAGTGAGTTTTCAACTTCACATTACACAAGGTAAGGTCCTCCTCGCCGTACTGACGAGTTCCCGGGAGGACCTATGATTTATACCTATTTACCCGTATATGGTTAGGGAACGAAACGGGCAAATGGGCAAAATTCTTTTGTGAATTTTATACATCTTTTATCATAAATTCTCTTCATTACATTAATAATTTCTTTGGTAATCTACTCTCCTTGAAATAACCTCCGGTACAACACTTCATTTTGATGTTTAATTTCCTTTGTGAAGTGATTTCTTTTGTGTGTTTACTTTTTGCTTTCTTTTGTTTTTTTCTGTTCCATCCATTGCCTTACACCGGTTCGTATCTGATAGTCGTTGCTTGCCATATTGGCCGTAGTGTAATCATTGCTGAAATATTATAAACGAGTTGTAATCGAGCGTGCGTTCGTGATCTCCAGTAGAGCCCAGGGTTTAAAAGAAACCGGGAATATCGTTTTGCAGAGGAATCATGAGTGTGGATAATGTGGCCATTGAGCGCAGCGAGCAGCTGAATCAGCCAAACAACCTAGACCAGAACCCGACATAGCGCCCTTTGGGACGCTAGAAAGTGGGGTAGGGCAGCCACTTGAGGTATGTGCAAAAGCTTTACACATGCGAAGCACTCGAAAAATTAACGGATAAGTGAGACTAATCATTATCTGAGCTCAAATACGAAATCCTCCTTACGAATCGCGTATATTCTACTAGTTTGGCCGCCACGCTAACAGCGGTCTTCCAGTCTTCTCGTGATCCCAGCCTTGCTTACAAATTCCCAATCACGCATCTACACTTAGAGTTATTTTCCGGTGCAATGATACTACGTATTGTTTTTGTCACATTTCTTCCACACCTATGGAGCCGCTATGACCAGCCATTCCCAACTTACGGGAAAATCTTCCAGATGGCTTTAGTACCTGTGAACATTTCAGTGCAACCCAATGCAGTGAGAATATTCACCAGAAATGATTCAAGCTTCACGTTATTGAGATAATTCAACTGACGAGCTTCTGCTCTTTTACACTGGGAGGAAGTAGAGGTGGTCGACTGAGACAGAATGAGCGCAAAGCGCATACCTACTTTACATGTGTGCATCTTAGCGTTTTCCCCACTACTGGGCCACGGCGAAGCCTATCTCCATTCGTGCCCCTTGCGGACACAGTCTCCATCCGCGGACCCGTATCGCGGCATTTTACCAACCACTGGGACACGATGAACCCTTTATCGATCGATGGACACCTACCCTGTTTTTCTGACTGCAGGGCGGGCCCCGGCAATCTTGTCCGTTATCAGTGCACCCGCACTCCTTGTAAATTTCGAGAGTAATAGAAGAAAGTTCAGAAAAATTTAGAAAAAGTCTGATCATTTGCCCTACTTAGTTGCTCTGCCTTTCTTAAGAAAAGACAAAAGCGCATCCTAAAGTTCCCATAGGGCCTCAATGAGAGGTGCTCACCACGACATTCATCCTTCCTTTCGAGAATGTTTTTATCTAATGCGATTGTTGTTCGAAGTGAGTAACAAAGCGCCAGCAGATGAGCTACTCTGCTCCGTACACAGCTGCTATGCAATGTCAAATTGTTGTAAATACTGTCTCGCCGGGATGGAGAATAAAATCAATAAAAATATTAACTATAATATTAAGTAATAAATAAAAATTATGTTAAAAATAATAATAAAAATAAACAATTAAAAATAAACTAATACAAGATTTTTATTTGTATTGTAAAGTAATTTCGAAAATCTACCGACCCATTCTCCGCCCCCCCCCCCCTGCGTCCGCCATTGCACTTTAGGTAAAAGGAGTGTTTATACTTTTTCGCTACGCGATGGCGTCGCGGCGACGGCCACAACACTCGCGACGCGACGGGTAACGAAGCCGTCGCGTCGCCCCGTCACGCCATGCCGAATGTCGCAAATTTACGTACCCACGCAAAATCACATGCTCACCCCCACTTAGCGGGGACCATGGGTTTCCATGGACTGTTTTAGACCTCGTGGTACCGTTTGTGGTCTAGAACGTTTGGAGAAAGTTCTCAGCGAATTTCAGTGGTGATCTCTGCGGGGACTGCAATTTTGAGCCGGGTTCCTCGCCAAGAATATTTGTTTCCAAGATATGGAAGAAAGCATTGCGGGTTTTTCTCATTTATTTGTATGTTCTGATCATGTTCAGAGATTTGTTTTTGCATCTGAGTTATCAGAATGGTTTTTCTCCTATGTTTTTCTCCTACATTGTTGTAGTCCCGTGCTTCGACACTTTTTGTATTTTTTTTCACTGCTCAGGTGTGTTCTAGTAGTGCCTCGTTGAAGGTGTACGTTGTGCCAGTGCCTCAATTTGATGTTTTTTGGTCTTGTGCTGATCGAGTGTGTGATTTTCTGACCTAGTTGGAAGTTTCATTCACTAAGTCATATTCTAGCCCCGTGCTTTTGATCTTTTCTAATCTTTCATTGGTTAGACTATTATCTTGTGATTTCTGTGTGGTGGGGGAGGGGGGCGGGGGGGGGGGTCTTGCGCAAATTCACACCGGAACGTGTAAAATTATAAGTGTCGGAGCGAAGGATTCACCTGTAAATCAATACCGCACTGATCGAACACTGTTCTGAAGCACCTGTACAACGATGTCTACGTGAAAGGGAACGATTCCGATAATTCAAATCCAGAACAAAATCTCTATATCAATATATAGAACATGTATACCTACATTGTGTTCTTCCACAGCTCGGCTGACAAGTTGTAAGTAGTAACCGCTCATAACAGAAGACAACATCAGAAACATAAAAAGCTCACAACATTAATACCTCAAAAGCATACGACGCGTCCAGGTTTGTTCACATTCACATCTCCAACTGAATTCTTTCGTCTTATTCCGTAGGTTTCGGGCCAAAACCACTCGAAAAACTCGTCGCCTCACGATGGGAAACGCCAACTATCACATCGCGACCATTGTTTGAGCATGCATCCACTCGGGACCCATCGCTTTTGAACAGTTTGCTGGGACGCGATGGTCGCGTCGCGCCGAAGTATAAACACTCCTAATGTCAGTTCTGACTATTCGCATATTGCCAAGTTGCGCATATTCTATTATAGCTTGTTGGACGCTGAGATGTCCAGCTTACTTCAAAAGATGCACATGCGCGAGGAACGTATGGATTTAAGAAACGCGATAGTCATAGCTGGATAGTATTCATGACACCAGGCTGAAATTATTACTTAGTTCCTGTCAAACTTCTCTGAAATTCAAGCAGATTTTGCTGAGACGCCAGTTGCACTTATCAGCTGATACGATCAGGATTTCCCGATATCCGTGCCGCACCTCTTCAGCCACATCCATCTACGGCAGCAGATCTCGCACACATAGATTTGAGATGGTCTCTTCTCAAATGTGGGCACAAATGTAGCATCTAGAGTAGAATTTCATGCAAAAACCGCTGACGTTTTATAGCCTGAGTGCTGTCTTTAAGATTTGTTATGAGCTGACAGTGTGTGTCGCTATTAGCGGCCCACTCAGAGTCAAGAACTTCAATAGATCCTATCATTAATGTACCCTCCAACAGGTAAAACATTGACATAAAAAAGGTCAATGATGTCTACGATTTACAGCTTCAAAACACCAACGTCTTGTGAGCCAAAATTTTTGATCCAAGCTTACTAGACTCAGTAGTACGAGAAATACAGAAGTACAACCCGAGAACGAGAAGCTCATTAAATTCAGATGCGATCTATAATTGAGAGGTTCCGAATACCCAAAACTGATATCGGGCAGGTATTTTATGTTTCAAAGTAAGCGACCAGGAATTTTCATGCACTATGCTTCTTTCGGAGATTTATACACATGGACACACCCCGTACCACTGACAATGTCTACGAGAGCACCGTCAGCGAATTTTATTCTAAGAGGTAACCAAATAAATAGTTCCAGACATTGTTGTCAAAGGCTTTTCTGCTTTGGTATCGAATTGTTTGAGTAATGTATTGAAGATCCAATGCAATAGAAAGGATTTATCAAGAATTCATTTGACTGCATATGGATAGTGTAACACTTAAATCTTGTGTAGCCGTTCCTGCAGAATTTTCTCTCGGAGCTGTTTCAAATAGAGAGACGTGGGCGAAAGCGAGTGTTGCGTAGTCCGTTCTACTGGTGGCACCGGTGGAACGGTGGTGGTTGGTCTGAATGAAATTGTCTTTACTACAAAGACACCGACACTGGCTCGATTAAGTTAGGTGGTCAAGTATGAAATGCCTTTTTGCATGCGTGGTTTTTAGTATGGTTTCTCAAACAGCTGTGGTACAAACTTTCCGAATATATCCCTATAATATCGGCACAGCATTGTCATCCTAATCGCTTAAAAGCATAGAAAACTATGGAGTGGCGAAGGACATTTTCAACATCATGTTGAAAACTGAACATTTTTAGAAGCAAGAATTGGGCTATTTCTTCATGGAAAAGTCCAGCAAGATTTGGCCAGTAAATGCTAGGTGGACTCCGACCTCTGCACCTCTAGTTCAAGCAGCGCACTCTTACGAAAAGCGATCGAAAACTGACACTTATTTTTGAGTGTCAACTGTGGAAATATTGTTTATCAGGCCACTTTCCCTGGTCGTAATGACCCGAACAGCTCAATATTAAAGGGTTATGAGCGTCAAATCTTGCTGCTTATACAAGCCTGACTTGACACCTATTCGCTCCCGCTACTTCATTGGAAGACTCATTTTACTGTTTTCTATAACGAAAAGTGAACTTATGGAACCACTGCTGTCCTATCTATTTATGTACCACACCTTCTTTTAACATTTTACCAATATTTGGAAATGTTCTGGGATTTATTGGCTTGACGATGGGACACATATGCAAAAATGGCACGACTTTTTGGCCATCTAGTACAAAAATGCAATTGAACAAAACATTGGAAGCTGGTCAGAAACCGAGGAAGTTGCTTTAAAAGAACGGGACAAACGCATAAGAAGAATAAGGATGTAACTCCATGAAAAAAGAAAACCTGAAAGTGATCAGGAGAAATTTCAAAAATACAGACGGTGAAACTGATCAGTCAGAAAAATCTGCCATTTCATTCTGTAGCTGTTATTTTGAAGAAAATGCAGGTCTTTTCTCGCATGATATCTTTATTCCCGTCGATCGTAGGTGGATGGAGAGATCTTGCACATAAAACCCTTTCAAAATCACTATAAATCTAGATAATGAAAAAAATTGCTTAGAAATGATGGAATTAACTTATTCAAAATAAGTTAACATTAAGTTTTTATAAATATTATGTAATTATCCTCTGCCACTGATTTCCTTTCATCTGTCCATATCTTCGTTCGATTTGAATTTCCCGAAAAAGATCTCACCTTGTCTGGTCCGCCACATTCTGTGAACTCAGAGACGACACAGAATTTCTTCTCAGAACTGTCTCTCGAGAGGAAGATGTGCTGCTACTGCTTGCAGTTGAAGAGGATTCGGTAGTGCTTTCCTCTTCCTCCTCGGTCCCGGACACGGAAGTGGTGGAGTTGCTTTCAGGAGATGACTGTGAGGATGAACTTTGTTCATGCTTCTCTGCAGAAGGTGGTTTCTTAGAGTTCGTCACGCTCTCAAGCTCCTCTTTCTGGGACTTCTTCAATTTCGACAACTTTTCAGGCTTGATTTCTTTCGCAATGTCAGCTTTTGGCGTTTTCGTTTGCTCTACTCTGGACTTCTTTATAAATTCCCGTTTGAGTGCAAGTTCCATCCTGAAGAGGCTCGTATCGAACTGATCCACGAGGGCGGCCCTTTCATCTATCATTTTGTCTAAAACCCGTAGTTTTTGTAGGCGTGGGACTAGGTTCTTCCCAAGACGAAGACCATCTTGTTTGCGAGTGACTGGTATAGGCTGAACAATAGCAGTTGGCATCTTTTCAACACCCGTTTCCTTTGTTTCTTTATCCTCCTTGATCAAAAGATGCTGTGCTACGACGTTCGTAACAGTGCTCTCGAGTTCGGCAGCAGATAAAAGGTGGAGTTCTGTATTTGATCCAGTGCTGATGCAGTGACGTCGTACCTAAACGGTACTCAGCGATAGAAATGTGCGCATAAGAGGAATTCGTAGTCGTATTACCGTGTTTTCAGTGTAAAATAGAATGCCATAACCTACCTGTGTTTCCGCAGTACGCATTTCGATGCGTTCCGTCTGCGTCCCACTTTCTCTCACAGAAAGAACATTCTCAAGCGGTGACCCGTAGTACTTTGCAATTTTCACGGCAATGGTTACTGCCATTATGGTTTCATTGTGATCTGTCGGATATAGCACGGACAGTCCTCTTGAAAACAACAGGTCCTGTAAAACGATGTCTAGAGACTGTTAGCCCAGAGGTGACAAACGAAATCGCACCGTTCCTATGCTCTTGGGAAACTGCAGACAAGCGAGAAACGCCGACTTGTTTGACACATTTATCTCCACGTTGAATTTGTCGGAGTTGTTGAAGGAAGACAAAATGGTGGTGAACACGAACCCAATAGGTAGATCTGAAGGTTGGGATTAACATGTCAGGTTGGTCTCGGATTCTTTTCCAAGACTATAATTTTTCCTTAAACTAGTATAACAACTAGATATGACAGTGGACTTCTAGAGCAAATTCTCTTCGTCTTTGCTATAGGTTCATTGGGTGCACTTGGAATGCAGGACACATTCAAAAGTTCACAGGCACTGCATTTTCGTTTTTCGCATAATTCTCCAATAAGACCACAGGCAAATTGGTTTGAAGCACCTCCTTTTCTAGAGGCCACTACCGATTCCACTGTCCAGCTCTGGCTTGACGTATTCCATTTCAGTGAAAAGCAGGTATGCACTTTTTGAAGCATTTTCGTTGCGTTTTTTTGCTAGACGATCCAATCCATGCTGCTATATCAAAAAAAAGTACACTAAGCATTACTATATGTAGTTGTTATTTGTTCCAAAACGTCGAAGATACTTCAGTAGAAAAATACTCAAAATGCCCAAATGTCAGTTTTCTGCGCGGCGAAAGTCGACCAAAATTCGCTTCCATGACCTTCGACAACTTTGCTGGCAAGCAATCCACTACCCATCACATTCTTTAGGAACTTTGCGGTAGGAGCCTACGAATTCATCACTTTGCAGCTTGTCGTGTTCTGAGCCTAGGGCACCAGGAAAGTGCTTATAAAACAAGCAGCGGTTTCTACTATCCAAAGAATTTGTACCGTCAAGGTCATAGTTCGATATTTTTGCGGGAAAAGTTGACTGAAAATCCCACCGGCGGGTGTTCTGAAATATTTGTTGTTCTCAATGCAAAACCACTAGAGTTAATATACTGCTTCTGGGGACTCCTAACTCATCACCTCCAGGAACGCATACTTTGCGTTGCAGGTATTTTACCACATCTAAAGGTGGGCCAAAATTATGGGTGTAGCTCGCGCGTTGTGAATTTGCTCAACTATTGGCAAGCTTCAAGGTCCTTTCGAGATTTCTCAAACTTTTTTGCTATAGTCCAAATCTTCTACTTTCTCCGCATTTCGTCTCATCGGTGGGTTTCAACCAATGTCCAATCATAGATCCATCGTTCTTCACTATCACTTAGCACTACAACAACGTTTAGACACGCAGGTGTTGTAGAGCTTCAAAAATGTGCAAGAACCTCATCCGCAAAGTGGTAGAATGGGTCAATGCCCTGGTAACAGCAGGCTTTAGTTTCACTCACGGAAGATACCGTTCCTCAAAAATTTGTGCCGAAATGGCGAAGAAACTGGGTGCGACCAACGCATGTCGATGAGCTGTTTCCATCATAACTCTCGTGAAATGAACATTATCGAGCTATCAATGAGGAAAACGGTGAGCAAGCAATTAAAGAGGGACTTTTAGATAAAAACAACTATCATTCGGTCCCAGATCAGATGCATGCCATTAACCACATATTAGCCATGGATGGCTTGGAGGCTTTTTCACAAAAACTCGAGAATGATAACGACCACTACTTGCATTCTGCGGACCACACCTACCTGGTAAGTTTGAACGCCTTATAACAAACTGATGGAGTAGCATTTGAAATCAAATGTAGTTTGCTGCTGAGAGAGTCCTAACATTCCCTCTCAGAGACCTTCCGATATTATAGCTTCTTTGTTAAGGAAGTTAAATTTAGCTGATACCTGTAATTTTGGCCCACCCTGTAGATGTCACACAATATCAAATCAAACATATTCCGTTTTTCCTAGACATCCAAGTTCTTTGCAAATTTCTCTGGAAATTGTTAAGACGAACTAATAAAGGGAGTAGTTTGGCATTGCAGTAAAGTGTAGGTTTAAGATCATGTAAGAGGAATAAATCCATTAAACAAGCGTAAAACGCGAGTTAGATGATTCCGCATTTCTCGATCCATTACCTCGCTATCTTGCACACATCACGTTGTATGGCATCATTTGACTGAAATTTTCGAAACAAGACACTACTCCTTGTAAATTTTAGATTTCTCATTATACCGTGGCCTGATAATCCTTATTTGTAGATGCAAAGGTTGCAATGTTCGTAGCAAACTCGAGCGGCATCTTTTTAACCTCTCCGTAGTTCCACAAAAATATGGATCTGGTCATGTGTATTAAAAAAATAGCTGAATTTCTAATTCTTATCTCCATTGCATCCACTTGAATCGAAAAGTTTTGATGTTTATTTCAAGAAACACGTAGATTTCAGCCGAAAAATCAAATAGTAGGCCGGCAGTGTGGATACGAAGTCGTTTGTTCTGCCCTTCGACTGTTATTCAAAAATGAATTTTGGAACTCATAAGGCATAATGTTATCAGATTAAACGTATTATGTTGGAACAAATCCGAAATGAGGAGGAATTTCTGCCGATCACGTTGGAAAACGGAAAATACGTATGTATCCTCTCTTCAAAATTGTCTTCGCAAGTTGCTGCTTAACCTATTCGAAAACCTCTAAGTTGGAGCTAGATTCGCAGAGTAATCTAAAGAAAACTAGAAAACTGCCCTGTTAAAAGAGGTCAAAATAGGACCAGCGATTCGTGTTTTGTCTCGACAAACTCAACAATTCACTCACCTTCATCGTCGAAGTGTCCGACGCTGCACCAGTCGTGCCCCTCAAAGCGAAGTGAAAGGGCGAAATTCTGGGGCAGTGTTCTATGAATCTTCTCCAGCACGAATGAGATTGTATAGACATCAGGTGCCATGAATTGTGCGACCCATTTACGGTTGCTTTAGTAATATATCATTGTGTAGCACTAGAACTAACTCTTGTTAGTTTAGGTTTGCTCCAGTAGGGTGAGCTAGCGTTGTTTATAGTAACGAAAATATTGGAAAGGGAGCAGGAACAAGGTTGATAAAACAATGATGTCACAATAACGACCAGTTGTAAATACGCCGAGATGGAAACAACACCGAGTGACCGGCGCGTTGCCTAGGAGACAGGGTCGTGCACGCGACAGCTGCAACGAAAGTTCCGTGGGAAGAGATCTTTTTTTGTTTGACATTAGTCTCTTTTCATCTATCCGACCACTTCTCTCTGCACATTTCATGTACATCATTTGAAAACAACGCTTTTGAAAGAAAAAAAAATCTGGTACTTCTGTAAAATAAGCATTAGGTTGATTTTTTTCATTATTTCTGTTTTTTCATAACTAGATCAAAGCTAAACTTTCATTAACGATTCAGTAGTTGTTTCAATCAGAACTTTCTGTCCATATTTCAGCTAAATTATGATTCCATTAAATTGGTATCCGAGCTTTTGGGGGTCAGTAAAAGCGGGCAAATGGTCTAAAATATTCTCACAGCCAATCCTCCCTCTCAGGGAACGACCAAACCGGTTGAATTTATGGTTGCCTGTAGGAGAACAGTCCATTGGAAGCCTCGATTTCCCTTGGTGTCTTCATTCATATCGGCAGGAGTGCGACCAGGCCCCAGCACAGGTCTCCCCGGGGGCAAGCTGGGCTTCGTAAAAGGGCCGAAAAGCAAAGGGGGCTTCGTACTGGGAAAAATTGCGTTTGTTACTTCTAGGGGAAGCATCACGTTCATCAGGCGAGGTAGGGGCATTAAATAAGTTAAGTGACCTCATCATTGAGCGTAGAGAGGCTGCTCGTGCTTCGAGAGGTGCAACAGGGGCGAGCGATGCCAAAAAACGGCTTGCAACGAGGCTGTTCGCTCTTTGAGCGGCCAGGCGACTGTCCGGTCCAAGTATTCCGATAGGAGCATATATTCTACATACATCGTAGGATTTAAGAATGCCTGCGCAGTCTAAACGCAACCAAATGACATGATATCTTCACTAACAAAAGAACTAAGGGAACACTACAGCTGTTTGAACGGACGATCAAAACTTATGCACCGCACGAAAGATATACGCGAGAAACTCTTTTCTGGAAATTTTGTGGAGCTGCTGCGAAGTTCAGACTTTAAGATTGGGCTTGAAAATTGGAGTGTGGGGAGAACTAATAGGGCACTACAACTGTATGCTCAGTATTGCCACAACCGATGTACGGCGCAAAGAATATATGTGAGGGAGACCTCAGGTCGCCCTCCAGGTCGCCCAGGGCGACCTAAGTCACTTACTGAGCATACACTTTTTTATTTCACATAATTTTTGGGCTTTTGCAGCATACACTTTTTCTTCAAGGTCCGCTTCATCATTTAAGCACCTGATGGATTTGATCCATGAAGTATGGTATTCATAGGAGTTCTCGGAGTGTTGATAACTTGAGGTAATTTGGCGTTCAAAATACATAATGAGCATACACTTTTTTATTTGACATAATTTTCGGGCTTTCGCAGTGAACACTTGTAGAACCCCTTTAGTTCTTTTGTTACTGAAGATATCAAATCATTCCGTTGCGTTTACACTGCGCAGCAATCCTTAGAATCCTACGGAGTCCAAGCCTGTAGAATATGTGCTCCAATCGAACGACGCCGCGGACTAGTTTCAACGCGTTCTCCCTTGCAACAAGAATCAACTGTTCATCCTCACACGTTCCAGTGGCCGTTCCATTTCCTTCCATCATTGTTGATAGAGTAATTTACACCAGCTGCGTGCGTCAGACGCACGCATCAACTTGCGAAGGATCGTCCATGAGGACCGTTCGGCCTGTACATCCTCAATGAAAAGAATGTACGGCCGCCTCGAGGCCGTAGGGCGGTATTTATGGTTGATGGGCGTCAAATTTGACGCGGCGATGCACAATGCAAAACGAAGAGGAGAAGAGAATGCGCGGCAGGATGCGAATGTTCCTGGCTTTGCCGCGAACAAACTGCGTTCTAATCTTCGCCGCATCAACACATCGCGAACACTTCGTGAAATTTCAGGCCGACGCGTCAGATTTGACG